>JAVJAQ010002698.1:0-614727 GCA_032362365.1 Zygogramma bicolorata
ACAGGAAACTTGGTCACGTAAATTATCAGGATTTGAAAATTGCAAGACAACATGATTTATTACAAGGACTAGACTTCAACATAAACAATAATATACCTGAATGTGAAGTATGTATCCAAGGAAAAATGACCAGACTTCCATTTCCAAAACGAGACCATGAAAGATCAAAAGAAATACTAAATATCATACATAGTGATGTATTCGGTCCTGTACAAACTGAGTCGAATGGAGGTGCAAGATATTTCGTTACATTTATAGACGATTTTTCGAGATATTGTCAAGTTTATTTCCTCACACAGAAAAATGAAGTTTTTGAAAAATTCAAAGAATCGAAAAACGAAGTGGAAAAATCTAGAGTGGATGATAATTAAGTGTCTACAAGTTGATAATGAAGTTTCTGAATAATGTAATGTGCGTTTTGATAAATACCTGAAAGAACATGGCATTCAGAGAAGACTATCAGTTAAGTACACGCCTGGTAAAAATGGTCTTGCTGAGCGCAAAAATCGTACCTTAGTCGAAAAAGCCAGATGTCTTCTCATCGAAGCTAACCTACCACTAAAATTTTGGGCCGAAGCAATAAACACTTCAAACTATCTATGTAATAGACTTCCTTCATCTTCAATTGATGGCGAAATTTCTTTGAATAAATGGTCAGGAAGAATACCCTCTGTGAGACATCTTCATATATTTGGTTCTAAAACCTATGTTTTGAACAAAAGACCTAAGAGAGAATCGAAATTTGCACCTAAAACGATGGTTGGAATCTTCCTTGGTTATGCAAGTACTTCAAAAGCATATCGTGTTTGGATACCTTCAATGAACAAAGTATATATCGTAAGAGATGTACGTGTACTAAATAAAATGCACATGAGTGAGACGAGCAATGTTGACTACAGATTTGAACATGAGTTACAAAATGGAAATGAAAATGAGTATATAGAAAATGAATTCGACAGAAAACCACAAAATGAGGAAACTCTGAGAAACCCTCAACCTGAGTCTCAAATAACCCCAGATAGAGATGAAGACAGAAGTGAAATGGATGCAGAAATAATAGAACTGGATGAACATGATTCTAATGAAATCGAATATTTTCCCGCAGAAATAGAAGCATCTAAAGAAGAAAGAATAGAAGAAATACCATCACTACACAATGAAGCATTCAACGAACAATTTTCAGATCGCCCCTTGAGATCAAAACGACCCCCCTCATGGACGAATGATTATTACATGGATGATGATTACACATTTCTATCATCTGTAGACGAGGAAATGCAAAAAGTATGTACCAAGAAATGGAATGATGCAGTAAAGAATGAAATAAAAGCACATTTAAAAAATGAAACTTGGAAAATAGTGGACAAAAACGAAGGAAAACATGTTATAGATACGAGGATGGTTTTATCAGAGAAATATAAATCGAATGGTGAATAAGAAAGGAGAAAGGCGAGACTAGTTGCGAGAGGATTTGCTCAACGACCTGGCTTGGATTACTTTGAGACATATTCTTCTGTAGCCAAACTCAGTTCCATCAGATTTAGCATCGGAATGGCAGTTGAAGAAAATTTAATCCTAAATCAAATGGATGTTACTACTGCATTCCTCAATGGTGAAATAGAAGAAGAAATTTACATAGAAAAACCCGAAAATCTTGAGAAATTCCTTCTAGAAATTATTTTAGATGAAAGCAAAAATGAAGACAATACTATATTCCTGAAAGCAAAAACAATGTTGGAAGATATAAGAAAATCTAAAACAGAACAAATTTGTAAGCTGCAGAAATCAATTTATGGTCTCAAACAGGCAAGTCGACAATGGTTCAGCAAACTGGATGAGAAATTGAGAGAATGGGGATTCAAATCCTCATATGCCGATCCTTGCATCTACACTATGCATTTAAATAAAGCAAAAATCTTGATCGGAGTTTATGTTGACGACTTTATTATTGCCTGTTCAAATCAAAATGACCTCGACTCGTTCAAAAGAAAAATCCAAAATACATTCGAAACAAGGGACTTGGGAGAATTAAATTACTGTCTTGGAATTAAATTTGAACAGAAAGATGGAGTTATTTATGCATCTCAAACAAAATACACCGAAGACACCCTGAAAAAATTCAATATGGATCAGTGCAGATCTGTTGTTTATCCCATGGAAGTAGGAAGTAACCTGAAAAAGAGAGAAGAAAGCAAAGCAACAGAATATCCTTATCAGAATTTAATTGGATCGCTTATGTATCTCGCTCTTGCTACTAGACCAGATATTTCATATGCAGTGAGTTATCTGAGCCAATTCAATTCCTGTTACGGCCAAGAACACTGGGTGGCAGCAAAACGCGTATTGAGATATCTAAAAGGAACCAAGAATTTAGCATTGAAATTTTACCGAACTGGCAAGTCACTCATTGGAATGGCTGACGCAGATTGGGCTAATGATAAAACTAACTACCATTCATATTCAGGATACTGCTTCAAATATGGAGGAGCAGCAATCAGCTGGGAATCGAAGAAGCAAAAATCAGTTGCACTTTCTTCATGTGAAGCTGAATATATGTCTCTAACACATGCAGAGAAAGAGGCAATCCATTTGAAACAACTAGCCAATGATAGCGGTTTGAATATAAAAACTGTTCCGATTTTGAATGACAATCAATCAGCCAAAAACATGTCAGAAAATCCAATCATCAGCTCGAAATCAAAACATATTCATATCAGAGAACATTTCATTAGAGAAGCAGTTACCAACGGAAGTGTGAAAATAGAATATCTACCAACTGATGAAATGGTTGCCGACATTTTCACAAAGCCTTTATCAGGACCAAAGTTTGTCAAATTTAGGAGTGATCTGGGCTTGATCGAATTTGAGACATGAAGTTTAAAAAAAAAAAATTGTGTCTATGCTCGTGCGGGGGAGTGTTGGAAGTACCCTGTATTCAAGATACCACTTCGCTAGACTCAATCAAGTTGTTGCTGTAATGAAAACAGTTGTTGTTTATATATATATATATATATATATATATATATATATATATATATATATATATATATATATATATATATATATATATATATATATATATATATATATATATATATATATATATATATTTGTAATACTGTCAATGTCGTACATGTAAAAAAAAAAGGTTTAATATTTTCACCAAAGAGTAAATATTCATTGAGTCTAAAAATTTGTCAACATATCTAAAACTATGCTAAACTAAACAAAGAATGGCATTTTGAACAATAACTCAAACTACACACATTACACAAATCACTTCTCACACTACATAAATAAGAGACTTATAATCAAAATTAACAAAAATTAAAATGCCTTAACTTAAACAAACTGGATGGGATGGACATAAATTTGATCATCAAAGTATTCCTTAAGGGAGTAGTAGTTTTTGCCTTCCAGTGATTTCTTACACAATCTTTTGAAAATAGGATTTTTAAGAGCTTTCAGTGAGTCAGGTAAATAATTGCATATTTTGAGTGAAGTGATTATTGCCCCTTTTTTAATCTGATTTGAAGAGACAGGGGGAATGTATAATTTGTTTGAATTTCTTGTTGAATATTTATTAATTTCACCAAAAGTTTTAAATTTATTCAAATTGTCGTGAATGAAACAGACATCGGTTAGTATATATATTTCAAATATGGTTTTAATTTTATGGTTCTTGAAGAGAGGACGACATGAGTCTGTAGATCGCAGGCTAAATATGCTCCTAATGACGCGTTTCTGTCTATTGAAAACGAGCTCCGCGCCTGGGCTGTTACCCCAGCAAAGGATGCCGTACGTGAGCGACGGATGGACACAGCCATAATGGTAAGCCATCACGGCATCTTTGTCGGTGACATTCCGGAGTTGACGAATTGCAAAGTTTCTTGAACACAGCGAGCTCGCCAGTCTCTGTGTGTGGATCTCCCAGGATAGGTTTTGATCAACACATACACCCAGAAGAACTCATTCTGTCTAAGGGACTTATTGTCTGCACCAGACCTCACAAGTATACTGACATCTGATTTCAATGTTATAGGTGCAAATAGAACAAGATTCGTCTTTGATACATTCAGTATTATTCCATTTATATCACACCATCGCTCCATCTCACTGATGCAGTGCTTGGATTTTTTTGCTAGATCTTCATAATTCTCACTACTTATAAGCACTGATGTGTCATCAGCGAACAGCGTCAATAATCCACCATGTATATTGTGAATGATGTCATTTATCATGATGATAAATAATGTTGGTCCCAATGTGCTACCTTGGGGCACGCCGCTGCTTACGTTTAAAGTTTCTGACATAAATGTATAATGTATAAATGGTCGAAGTATTCTTCCCTTCTGCGAGGCTTTGATTTGATGTGGTTCAGATGTTATTATTTATCGGACCTAGAATCGGACTGTCAATCAACTTCAATTCATTTTCCGAAACCTTTTCTTCTCTCGTTGGGAGGATCCGTGTATTATGAGCAGCTAGCATCCATGTTCTATAGATGTTTAGGCTCTCTTCTTTGCGGTTGAACTTGTTCTTATGTTTGAATTTCTATGGCCTTCCTATAGAGTATAGAGCCTGGGGTAATAGCTTATGGTTGTGTTCAGTACTTGCGTTCCGTCGGAGTCAATATCATGTTGGACGGTCATGAATCGTCAGGCCCAAAAACTTGCGGACCACGGCTCAGAAGCACGGAAACTTCTAAACAATTCTCTCATAATCGATTGATTAATTATTCATTACATTCACCTGCTATGATTTGGTCGTTATAGAAATTTTCGGTATACCCACTTTCGTTGGAGAATTCATATTTTCATGAATCTTTTCACGAATAACAATTACATATGTAGTTATATATTTATATATTTATATATATATATATATAGAATAACGATTTCGTGACTGGTTCGAGTATAGGTCTTGCTGTAGTGAGGTTGCAGTCAAAAAAGGGGCTAAAATTACAAAGAAAACTCTTTGTTATATGTCGAGCTTTCGGTACTGTTTATTACCTTCTTCGGGGCAACTATAAAATGGTTGATTACAATATATATAAGTTATTGTATAAATGGAGTACTTACTAACGTGGGATTGAAATGAAACTGGATCAGAACAAACAGAAAATACATGAATGAAATGAAATGACAAGTTTACTCAATCAAGGCGGAAAATTTTGGTTAACGGGTGTTATAGTTTTTTCGTTGAAAAGTAATAAATAAGTGTAAATCTGACTGAGGTTGTTCAAGTCGGTTCGTTTATTCATAGAATGTCGTTCTTTATGAAAATGAACCATTTCTAGAAATATTCTTTTCGAAAGATTCTTCTCTGTGTCCAAAATTTCAGTATTCTCATAATCCATTCGATGATCATTACGATTCACATGTTCCGATAAGGCACACGAATTAATGTTTCTTCTACAGTCGCTTTTGTGTGAAATTATGAGACTATTGTAATCAACCATTTTATAGTTGTCCCGAAGAAGGTAATAAACATTACCGAAAGCTCGACGTATAACAAAGAGTTTTCTTTGTGAATTTAGCCCCTTTTTTGACTGCAACCTCACTACAGCAAGACCTATATATATATATATATATATATATATATATATATATATATATATATATATATATATAGGTCTTGCTGTAGTGAGGTTGCAGTCAAAAAAGGGGATAAATTCACAAAGAAAACTCTTTGTTATACGTCGAGCTTTCGGTAATGTTTATTACCTTCTTCGGGACAACTATAAAATGGTTGATTACAATAGTCTCATAATTTCACACAAAAGCGACTGTAGAAGAAACATTAATTCGTGTGCCTTATCGGAACATGTGAATCGTAATGATCATCGAATGGATTATGAGAATACTGAAATTTTGGACACAGAGAAGAATCTTTCGAAAAGAATATTTCTAGAAATGGTTCATATTCATAAAGAACGACATTCTATGAATAAACGAACCGACTTGAACAACCTCAGTCAGATATATACTTATTTATTACTTTTCAACAAAAAAACTATAACACCCGTTAACCAAAATTTTCCGCCTTGATTGAGTAAACTTGTCATTTCATTTCATTCATGTATTTTCTGTTTGTTCTGATCCAGTTTCATTTTAATCTCACGTTAGTAAGTACTCCATTTATACAATAACTTATATATATTGTAATCAACCATTTTATAGTTGTCCCGAAGAAGGTAATAAACATTACCGAAAGCTCGACGTATAACAAAGAGTTTTCTTTGTAAATTTAGCCCCTTTTTTGACTGCAACCTCACTACAGCAAGACCTATACTCGAACCAGTCACGAAATCGTTATTCTATATATATATATATATAAATATATAAATATATAACTACATATGTAATTGTTATTCGTGAAAAGATTCATGAAAATATGAATTCTCCAACGAAAGTGGGTATACCGAAAATTTCTATAACGACCAAATCATAGCAGGTGAATGTAATGAATAATTAATCAATCGATTATGAGAGAATTGTTTAGAAGTTTCCGTGCTTCTGAGCCGTGGTCCGCAAGTTTTTGGGCCTGACGATTCATGACCGTCCAACATGATATTGACTCCGACGGAACGCAAGTACTGAACACAACCATAAGCTATTACCCCAGGCTCTATACTCTATAGGAAGGCCATAGAAATTCAAACATAAGAACAAGTTCAACCGCAAAGAAGAGAGCCTAAACATCTATAGAACATGGATGCTAGCTGCTCATAATACACGGATCCTCCCAACGAGAGAAGAAAAGGTTTCGGAAAATGAATTGAAGTTGATTGACAGTCCGATTCTAGGTCCGATAAATAATAACATCTGAACCACATCAAATCAAAGCCTCGCAGAAGGGAAGAATACTTCGACCATTTATACATTATACATTTATGTCAGAAACTTTAAACGTAAGCAGCGGCGTGCCCCAAGGTAGCACATTGGGACCAGCATTTTTCATCATCATGATAAATGACATCATTCACAATATACATGGTGGATTATTGACGCTGTTCGCTGATGACACATCAGTGCTTATAAGTAGTGAGAATTATGAAGATCTAGCAAAAAAATCCAAGCACTGCATCAGTGAGATGGAGCGATGGTGTGATATAAATGGAATAATACTGAATGTATCAAAGACGAATCTTGTTCTATTTGCACCTATAACATTGAAATCAGATGTCAGTATACTTGTGAGGTCTGGTGCAGACAATAAGTCCCTTAGACAGAATGAGTTCTTCTGGGTGTATGTGTTGATCAAAACCTATCCTGGGAGATCCACACACAGAGACTGGCGAGCTCGCTGTGTTCAAGAAACTTTGCAATTCGTCAACTCCGGAATGTCACCGACAAAGATGCCGTGATGGCTTACCATTATGGCTGTGTCCATCCGTCGCTCACGTACGGCATCCTTTGCTGGGGTAACAGCCCAGGCGCGGAGCTCGTTTTCAATAGACAGAAACGCGTCATTAGGAGCATATTTAGCCTGCGATCTACAGACTCATGTCGTCCTCTCTTCAAGAACCATAAAATTAAAACCATATTTGAAATATATATACTAACCGATGTCTGTTTCATTCACGACAATTTGAATAAATTTAAAACTTTTGGTGAAATTAATAAATATTCAACAAGAAATTCAAACAAATTATACATTCCCCCTGTCTCTTCAAATCAGATTAAAAAAGGGGCAATAATCACTTCACTCAAAATATGCAATTATTTACCTGACTCACTGAAAGCTCTTAAAAATCCTATTTTCAAAAGATTGTGTAAGAAATCACTGGAAGGCAAAAACTACTACTCCCTTAAGGAATACTTTGATGATCAAATTTATGTCCATCCCATCCAGTTTGTTTAAGTTAAGGCATTTTAATTTTTGTTAATTTTGATTATAAGTCTCTTATTTATGTAGTGTGAGAAGTGATTTGTGTAATGTGTGTAGTTTGAGTTATTGTTCAAAATGCCATTCTTTGTTTAGTTTAGCATAGTTTTAGATATGTTGACAAATTTTTAGACTCAATGAATATTTACTCTTTGGTGAAAATATTAAACCTTTTTTTTTACATGTACGACATTGACAGTATTACAAATATATATATATATATATATATATATATATATATATATATATATATATAAACAACAACTGTTTTCATTACAGCAACAACTTGATAAGAAGAAAACAGAAACACCCCCCCACAAAACACAATTTTTTAAAAAAAAAACAACACCAAAAAAAAAAGAAAAAAAACAGAAAACACACAAACAAAAAAAAAAAAAAATTGTGTCTATGCTCGTGCGGGGGAGTGTTGGAAGAACCCTGTATTCAAGATACCACTTCGCTAGACTCAACCAAGTTGTTGCTGTACGAAAACAGTTGTTGTTATATATATATATATATATATATATATATATATATATATATATATATATTTGTAATACTGTCAATGTCGTACATGTAAAAAAAAAAGGTTTAATATTTTCACCAAAGAGTAAATATTCATTGAGTCTAAAAATTTGTCAACATATCTAAAACTATGCTAAACTAAACAAAGAATGGCATTTTGAACAATAACTCAAACTACACACATTACACAAATCACTTCTCACACTACATAAATAAGAGACATATAATCAAAATTAATCAAAATTAAAATGCCTCAACTTAAACAAACTGGATGGGATGGACATCAATTTGATCATCAAAGTATTCCCTAAGGGAGTAGTAGTTTTTGCCTTCCAGTGATTTCTTACACAATCTTTTGAAAATAGGATTTTTAAGAGCTTTCAGTGAGTCAGGTAAATAATTGCATATTTTGAGTGAAGTGATTATTGCCCCTTTTTTAATCTGATTTGAAGAGACAGGGGGAATGTATAATTTGTTTGAATTTCTTGTTGAATATTTATTAATTTCACCAAAAGTTTTAAATTTATTCAAATTGTCGTGAATGAAACAGACATCGGTTAGTATATATATTTCAAATATGGTTTTAATTTTATGGTTCTTGAAGAGAGGACGACATGAGTCTGTAGATCGCAGGCTAAATATGCTCCTAATGACGCGTTTCTGTCTATTGAAAACGAGCTCCGCGCCTGGGCTGTTACCCCAGCAAAGGATGCCGTACGTGAGCGACGGATGTACACAGCCATAATGGTAAGCCATCACGGCATCTTTGTCGGTGACATTCCGGAGTTGACGAATTGCAAAGTTTCTTGAACACAGCGAGCTCGCCAGTCTCTGTGTGTGGATCTCCCAGGATAGGTTTTGATCAACACATACACCCAGAAGAACTCATTCTGTCTAAGGGACTTATTGTCTGCACCAGACCTCACAAGTATACTGACATCTGATTTCAATGTTATAGGTGCAAATAGAACAAGATTCGTCTTTGATACATTCAGTATTATTCCATTTATATCACACCATCGCTCCATCTCACTGATGCAGTGCTTGGATTTTTTTGCTAGATCTTCATAATTCTCACTACTTATAAGCACTGATGTGTCATCAGCGAACAGCGTCAATAATCCACCATGTATATTGTGAATGATGTCATTTATCATGATGATGAAAAATGCTGGTCCCAATGTGCTACCTTGGGGCACGCCGCTGCTTACGTTTAAAGTTTCTGACATAAATGTATAATGTATAAATGGTCGAAGTATTCTTCCCTTCTGCGAGGCTTTGATTTGATGTGGTTCAGATGTTATTATTTATCGGACCTAGAATCGGACTGTCAATCAACTTCAATTCATTTTCCGAAACCTTTTCTTCTCTCGTTGGGAGGATCCGTGTATTATGAGCAGCTAGCATCCATGTTCTATAGATGTTTAGGCTCTCTTCTTTGCGGTTGAACTTGTTCTTATGTTTGAATTTCTATGGCCTTCCTATAGAGTATAGAGCCTGGGGTAATAGCTTATGGTTGTGTTCAGTACTTGCGTTCCGTCGGAGTCAATATCATGTTGGACGGTCATGAATCGTCAGGCCCAAAAACTTGCGGACCACGGCTCAGAAGCACGGAAACTTCTAAACAATTCTCTCATAATCGATTGATTAATTATTCATTACATTCACCTGCTATGATTTGGTCGTTATAGAAATTTTCGGTATACCCACTTTCGTTGGAGAATTCATATTTTCATGAATCTTTTCACGAATAACAATTACATATGTAGTTATATATTTATATATATATATATATAGAATAACGATTTCGTGACTGGTTCGAGTATAGGTCTTGCTGTAGTGAGGTTGCAGTCAAAAAAGGGGCTAAATTTACAAAGAAAACTCTTTGTTATACGTCGAGCTTTCGGTAATGTTTATTACCTTCTTCGGGACAACTATAAAATGGTTGATTACAATATATATAAGTTATTGTATAAATGGAGTACTTACTAACGTGAGATTAAAATGAAACTGGATCAGAACAAACAGAAAATACATGAATGAAATGAAATGACAAGTTTACTCAATCAAGGCGGAAAATTTTGGTTAACGGGTGTTATAGTTTTTTTGTTGAAAAGTAATAAATAAGTATATATCTGACTGAGGTTGTTCAAGTCGGTTCGTTTATTCATAGAATGTCGTTCTTTATGAATATGAACCATTTCTAGAAATATTCTTTTCGAAAGATTCTTCTCTGTGTCCAAAATTTCAGTATTCTCATAATCCATTCGATGATCATTACGATTCACATGTTCCGATAAGGCACACGAATTAATGTTTCTTCTACAGTCGCTTTTGTGTGAAATTATGAGACTATTGTAATCAACCATTTTATAGTTGTCCCGAAGAAGGTAATAAACATTACCGAAAGCTCGACGTATAACAAAGAGTTTTCTTTGTATATATATATATATATATATATAGGTCTTGCTGTAGTGAGGTTGCAGTCAAAAAAGGGGCTAAATTCACAAAGAAAACTCTTTGTTATACGTCGAGCTTTCGGTAATGTTTATTACCTTCTTCGGGACAACTATAAAATGGTTGATTACAATAGTCTCATAATTTCACACAAAAGCGACTGTAGAAGAAACATTAATTCGTGTGCCTTATCGGAACATGTGAATCGTAATGATCATCGAATGGATTATGAGAATACTGAAATTTTGGACACAGAGAAGAATCTTTCGAAAAGAATATTTCTAGAAATGGTTCATATTCATAAAGAACGACATTCTATGAATAAACGAACCGACTTGAACAACCTCAGTCAGATATATACTTATTTATTACTTTTCAACAAAAAAACTATAACACCCGTTAACCAAAATTTTCCGCCTTGATTGAGTAAACTTGTCATTTCATTTCATTCATGTATTTTCTGTTTGTTCTGATCCAGTTTCATTTTAATCTCACGTTAGTAAGTACTCCATTTATACAATAACTTATATATATTGTAATCAACCATTTTATAGTTGTCCCGAAGAAGGTAATAAACATTACCGAAAGCTCGACGTATAACAAAGAGTTTTCTTTGTAAATTTAGCCCCTTTTTTGACTGCAACCTCACTACAGCAAGACCTATACTCGAACCAGTCACGAAATCGTTATTCTATATATATATATATATAAATATATAAATATATAACTACATATGTAATTGTTATTCGTGAAAAGATTCATGAAAATATGAATTCTCCAACGAAAGTGGGTATACCGAAAATTTCTATAACGACCAAATCATAGCAGGTGAATGTAATGAATAATTAATCAATCGATTATGAGAGAATTGTTTAGAAGTTTCCGTGCTTCTGAGCCGTGGTCCGCAAGTTTTTGGGCCTGACGATTCATGACCGTCCAACATGATATTGACTCCGACGGAACGCAAGTACTGAACACAACCATAAGCTATTACCCCAGGCTCTATACTCTATAGGAAGGCCATAGAAATTCAAACATAAGAACAAGTTCAACCGCAAAGAAGAGAGCCTAAACATCTATAGAACATGGATGCTAGCTGCTCATAATACACGGATCCTCCCAACGAGAGAAGAAAAGGTTTCGGAAAATGAATTGAAGTTGATTGACAGTCCGATTCTAGGTCCGATAAATAATAACATCTGAACCACATCAAATCAAAGCCTCGCAGAAGGGAAGAATACTTCGACCATTTATACATTATACATTTATGTCAGAAACTTTAAACGTAAGCAGCGGCGTGCCCCAAGGTAGCACATTGGGACCAGCATTTTTCATCATCATGATAAATGACATCATTCACAATATACATGGTGGATTATTGACGCTGTTCGCTGATGACACATCAGTGCTTATAAGTAGTGAGAATTATGAAGATCTAGCAAAAAAATCCAAGCACTGCATCAGTGAGATGGAGCGATGGTGTGATATAAATGGAATAATACTGAATGTATCAAAGACGAATCTTGTTCTATTTGCACCTATAACATTGAAATCAGATGTCAGTATACTTGTGAGGTCTGGTGCAGACAATAAGTCCCTTAGACAGAATGAGTTCTTCTGGGTGTATGTGTTGATCAAAACCTATCCTGGGAGATCCACACACAGAGACTGGCGAGCTCGCTGTGTTCAAGAAACTTTGCAATTCGTCAACTCCGGAATGTCACCGACAAAGATGCCGTGATGGCTTACCATTATGGCTGTGTCCATCCGTCGCTCACGTACGGCATCCTTTGCTGGGGTAACAGCCCAGGCGCGGAGCTCGTTTTCAATAGACAGAAACGCGTCATTAGGAGCATATTTAGCCTGCGATCTACAGACTCATGTCGTCCTCTCTTCAAGAACCATAAAATTAAAACCATATTTGAAATATATATACTAACCGATGTCTGTTTCATTCACGACAATTTGAATAAATTTAAAACTTTTGGTGAAATTAATAAATATTCAACAAGAAATTCAAACAAATTATACATTCCCCCTGTCTCTTCAAATCAGATTAAAAAAGGGGCAATAATCACTTCACTCAAAATATGCAATTATTTACCTGACTCACTGAAAGCTCTTAAAAATCCTATTTTCAAAAGATTGTGTAAGAAATCACTGGAAGGCAAAAGGACAATAAAAAAGAAAAAAACAATCGACCCCAAGGGGGGGGACTACTACTCCCTTAAGGAATACTTTGATGATCAAATTTATGTCCATCCCATCCAGTTTGTTTAAGTTAAGGCATTTTAATTTTTGTTAATTTTGATTATAAGTCTCTTATTTATGTAGTGTGAGAAGTGATTTGTGTAATGTGTGTAGTTTGAGTTATTGTTCAAAATGCCATTCTTTGTTTAGTTTAGCATAGTTTTAGATATGTTGACAAATTTTTAGACTCAATGAATATTTACTCTTTGGTGAAAATATTAAACCTTTTTTTTTACATGTACGACATTGACAGTATTACAAATATATATATATATATATATATATATATATATATATATATATATATATAAACAACAACTGTTTTCATTACAGCAACAACTTGATTGAGTCTAGCGAAGTGGTATCTTGAATACAGGGTACTTCCAACACTCCCCCGCACGAGCATAGACACAATTTTTTTTTTTTAAACTTCATGTCTCAAATTCGATCAAGCCCAGATCACTCCTAAATTTGACGAACTTTGGTCCTGATAAAGGCTTTGTGAAAATGTCGGCAACCATTTCATCAGTTGGTAGATATTCTATTTTCACACTTCCGTTGGTAACTGCTTCTCTAATGAAATGTTCTCTGATATGAATATGTTTTGATTTCGAGCTGATGATTGGATTTTCTGACATGTTTTTGGCTGATTGATTGTCATTCAAAATCGGAACAGTTTTTATATTCAAACCGCTATCATTGGCTAGTTGTTTCAAATGGATTGCCTCTTTCTCTGCATGTGTTAGAGACATATATTCAGCTTCACATGAAGAAAGTGCAACTGATTTTTGCTTCTTCGATTCCCAGCTGATTGCTGCTCCTCCATATTTGAAGCAGTATCCTGAATATGAATGGTAGTTAGTTTTATCATTAGCCCAATCTGCGTCAGCCATTCCAATGAGTGACTTGCCAGTTCGGTAAAATTTCAATGCTAAATTCTTGGTTCCTTTTAGATATCTCAATACGCGTTTTGCTGCCACCCAGTGTTCTTGGCCGTAACAGGAATTGAATTGGCTCAGATAACTCACTGCATATGAAATATCTGGTCTAGTAGCAAGAGCGAGATACATAAGCGATCCAATTAAATTCTGATAAGGATATTCTGTTGCTTTGCTTTCTTCTCTCTTTTTCAGGTTACTTCCTACTTCCATGGGATAAACAACAGATCTGCACTGATCCATATTGAATTTTTTCAGGGTGTCTTCGGTGTATTTTGTTTGAGATGCATAAATAACTCCATCTTTCTGTTCAAATTTAATTCCAAGACAGTAATTTAATTCTCCCAAGTCCCTTGTTTCGAATGTATTTTGGATTTTTCTTTTGAACGAGTCGAGGTCATTTTGATTTGAACAGGCAATAATAAAGTCGTCAACATAAACTCCGATCAAGATTTTTGCTTTATTTAAATGCATAGTGTAGATGCAAGGATCGGCATATGAGGATTTGAATCCCCATTCTCTCAATTTCTCATCCAGTTTGCTGAACCATTGTCGACTTGCCTGTTTGAGACCATAAATTGATTTCTGCAGCTTACAAATTTGTTCTGTTTTAGATTTTCTTATATCTTCCAACATTGTTTTTGCTTTCAGGAATATAGTATTGTCTTCATTTTTGCTTTCATCTAAAATAATTTCTAGAAGGAATTTCTCAAGATTTTCGGGTTTTTCTATGTAAATTTCTTCTTCTATTTCACCATTGAGGAATGCAGTAGTAACATCCATTTGATTTAGGATTAAATTTTCTTCAACTGCCATTCCGATGCTAAATCTGATGGAACTGAGTTTGGCTACAGAAGAATATGTCTCAAAGTAATCCAAGCCAGGTCGTTGAGCAAATCCTCTCGCAACTAGTCTCGCCTTTCTCCTTTCTTATTCACCATTCGATTTATATTTCTCTGATAAAACCATCCTCGTATCTATAACATGTTTTCCTTCGTTTTTGTCCACTATTTTCCAAGTTTCATTTTTTAAATGTGCTTTTATTTCATTCTTTACTGCATCATTCCATTTCTTGGTACATACTTTTTGCATTTCCTCGTCTACAGATGATAGAAATGTGTAATCATCATCCATGTAATAATCATTCGTCCATGAGGGGGGTCGTTTTGATCTCAAGGGGCGATCTGAAAATTGTTCGTTGAATGCTTCATTGTGTAGTGATGGTATTTCTTCTATTCTTTCTTCTTTAGATGCTTCTATTTCTGCGGGAAAATATTCGATTTCATTAGAATCATGTTCATCCAGTTCTATTATTTCTGCATCCATTTCACTTCTGTCTTCATCTCTATCTGGGGTTATTTGAGACTCAGGTTGAGGGTTTCTCAGAGTTTCCTCATTTTGTGGTTTTCTGTCGAATTCATTTTCTATATACTCATTTTCATTTCCATTTTGTAACTCATGTTCAAATCTGTAGTCAACATTGCTCGTCTCACTCATGTGCATTTTATTTAGTACACGTACATCTCTTACGATATATACTTTGTTCATTGAAGGTATCCAAACACGATATGCTTTTGAAGTACTTGCATAACCAAGGAAGATTCCAACCATCGTTTTAGGTGCAAATTTCGATTCTCTCTTAGGTCTTTTGTTCAAAACATAGGTTTTAGAACCAAATATATGAAGATGTCTCACAGAGGGTATTCTTCCTGACCATTTATTCAAAGAAATTTCGCCATCAATTGAAGATGAAGGAAGTCTATTACATAGATAGTTTGAAGTGTTTATTGCTTCGGCCCAAAATTTTAGTGGTAGGTTAGCTTCGATGAGAAGACATCTGGCTTTTTCGACTAAGGTACGATTTTTGCGCTCAGCAAGACCATTTTTTTGAGGCGTGTACTTGACTGATAGTCTTCTTTGAATTCCATTTTCTTTCAGGTATTTATCAAAATTCCGATTACAGTATTCAGAAACTTCATTGTCAGATTGTAGATATTTTATTTTCTTCCCTGTAGATTTTTCCACTTCGTTTTTAAATTCTTTGAATTTTTCAAAAACTTCATTTTTCTGTGTGAGAAAATAAACTTGACAATATCTCGAAAAATCGTCTATAAATGTAACGAAATATCTTGCACCTCCATTCGACTCAGTTTGTACAGGACCGAATACATCACTATGTATAATATTTAGTATTTCTGTTGATCTTTCATGGTCTCGTTTTGGAAATGGAAGTCTGGTCATTTTTCCTTGGATACATACTTCACATTCAGGTATATTATTGTTTATGTTGAAGTCTAGTCCTTGTAATAAATCATGTTGTCTTGCAATTTTCAAATCCTGATAATTTACGTGACCAAGTTTCCTGTGCCATTCTTCAATCGGAGAGATGTGAACAATATTTGATTTCTCAGTTTCTTCTTCAAACTGTATTGGATTTACGTAGTATAAACCATCACGTCTTTTTGCTTTCAGAACAACTTTTCTATTTTCATCTGCTACTGTTGCTTCATTTTTCTTGAATAGAACGGTGAATCCATTATCAGTTATTTTGGCAACTGATAACAAGTTTGTGGTAACTGATGGAACATACAGAGTATTGGTTAAATTTATCTGATTATCTTTGTCAATTTCCAGTTTAACTTTTCCTGATCCATTTATGGGTGTTGCTTGACTTTTGGCTGCTAACTTCAATGAAGAACTTTCACTTTCTTTCATTTCCATAAATACTTTCTCATCAGAACAAACATGAGAAGTACTTCCAGAATCTAAACACCATGAATGAATTGCTCCATGATGTATTTCATTCGTCCAACTTAATGATTGTTCAACTTTGAATGTAGATTCATTTTTCTTCTTATAATTTGTCAATTTTGATCTACAATCTCGCATCATATGTCCAGGTTTATTGCATCTGTGGCATCGAAACTCAAATCTTGAATTGTTGTCTATATTGTCTTTGGGTTTGTTACTTCGGTTGTCATTTTGTGGTCGACGGAAACGATGCTTTGAATACAATGCTCCTTCAGGATCTATTCTTGTATGAGAATTTGACATACTTCTAGCTTGATTCTCTTCGATAATTTTTACCCTGAGGTCCTCAGGTTTGGGTAGAGTATCACGAGTTTCAATTGCTACTCTGAATGTTTCAAAACTCTGTGGAAGACTATATAACATCATAACTGATAGAAGATCATTATTGATTTCGATTCCAAGCTCATTTAATTTGTCGATTGTATCCATATATGATCTCGAACATCTCCATTTTCCTTCAATTTAGTGAGCACTAACTTTTTGAGAAGGGAAGCTTTACGGGCAGGGCAGGAACTACTATAAATTCTTTCAAGTGTATCCCAGATATCTTTCGAAGAATCACAATTTTTTACTTGATTGAGTTCACTGGGAGAAATGATTAGTATCAAATCTGATTTGGCATTCATATCTTGAGTTTCCCATTGAGTTTGGAGAGGTTCATCTGTGGTAGGCTTTTTCTTGGTACCATTTACGTAGTCCCAGGTTCCATTCTTTATCAGAATTGCTTTGGCTTGGACTTTCCATGTATCATAGTTATCCCTTTTCAGTGGTTCGATTCTATAATTTGTAGAATTTGTAGTCATTTTCTTCAATACTGATGACTGACTGGTAAGGACCTATCGATATTATACAATAAGGACTTCGCAGCAAGAATCCAGATGAAATGCGTTATTATTCCATTGAGACTTCTGGGCCCATAACCTTTTAGACTTTCAATGAATATTTACTCGTTGGTGAAAATATTAAACCTTTTTTTTTACATGTACGACATTGACAGAATTACAAATATATATATATATATATAAACAACAACAACTGTTTTCATTACAGCAACAACTTGATTGAGTCTAGCGAAGTGGTATCTTGAATACAGGGTACTTCCAACACAAATTCAATACTTGTACTGCAAGTCTCATGAATAATAAATGATTTAATTTGATTTAATTGCCACATCGCCTTTGAGAATGTCTGCCGTAGGTGCAGACGAAATGTCAGGCCCAAAAACCTGCGGACCACGGCTCGGAATCTCGGAAACTTCTAACAATTCATCAGGTGCCGGCCGTGAAAGTCTACAATATTTGGTGATTCTTTTTTTCCCGATATTTCCTCCACTTTCGTCATTTATACGTATTTCTTATCGGTTTTCTAATAGATAAACAAGTGATATAGCAGTTTTATGAATGACTCCTTGAACTGAATGTTTTATCAAACCTGTCGTATATGTATTTAGACAGAAAAATACAGACCTTGGGTAATATTAATTTTGTAATCGATTGTTTTGATGTTTGTAAGTTCTACACATACTCTAACAATGCAAGCAACTGAAATAGTTTTTACAAAAATCTAAGGAATATTCATACATACACATGCTTTAATTTATGCATAGGTATTTGTATCAGTCTGATAGAAACGATGCAAATAGTTTACTTATTCATCAGTGACTTATACTGTTAAGATTATTTTCGTAAAGAGCATCGCTCCGCGAGCAATATTGAAAATGTTCAGTGTTATTATACTTGTGAATTGTTCATGCAGTCTGAATCCAGTGAGATGCTTTGTCGATGTAGCCATTAAGAAAAACTCAGGTGCCAAGACCTTAAAAATGTCTTTTTAATGGTTTGAAATGTTATGAAGTGAGTGATAAATGATTATATTAACTGAATTCATTCAAAGTAATCATCCTCGATCACCAATAGTGGTGTTTTCCCACATTTATTCAGTATTATGTAAAACGTCCCATTGTTTGTATAAAAACGTTGAGCTTTTCTAAGTTTACCATCATAGTTCCTCAGGATTCTGTTGAAAGTATTGAACAAAAAACCACTTATTACTCTTGAAATTTCCATTCACATATCAAATCTGCTGGAGATTTAAGGCAGCAAATCATCCCTGAATACTAAGGGCAATAACAACTTATTTGTCCCTGATAATTTGTAATCTCTGTTGGATAATCGATTTTTTGAAAACACTTTGTGGTATACAAATCATTGTAAAACTTCTTACACTTGTTATTTGTAGATTCTTTATTGAGAGTTATCGCAGTAAATTTCAATTGATATCATGATCCTATGTCCTAAGGCGCTTTCTCTTCACCAATGATAACCTCAACAAAATATATTTTGTTCACAAATCATCTTGTATGTAGAGTCAACTGTAACTTTTTGACACTGTTTAATTCTCTTCTTGAGATTTCTGATGAATTCATCGATAGCGCAACACTTTTGGAATGTGTTTTATTGCATATGAGTCCTCGAAATACGAAAACGTGCCAGTTTTTCACCTCCCAACTCAACAAATTATGGATCGAATACATACAACACGATAATAACTGATGATCAAATCATTACTGATAAAGAAAAAATTGCTGATGAATTGAGTTCTATCTACAATCAAATAGAAGAGAAATGGCCGACGAAATTATCATAGATAGGGTTCAATTATTTTATCTTTACCAATGTGTCACCACTTTGAATCATTTGAAATACGTCGAGAAATTTTAATCCAAACATTCTAAATGTTGAACGACGTGGCTGATATCCCGATAAAAATTAAAACGTGTAGGTAATGACTTACGAAATTACCTATTGAAATTTATGGAAATGTCGTTCCCCCATATATTGAGATCGAAGCTTATCAAATATTAGGAGAAATCAGGAATAATTAATGATCGACAATACAGCTTTCGACATCGAAGATCAACCAGTGACTTATTGGCATATGTTTCACATATTTGGCGGCATTCCATCGAAGAATTCGGAGTAACGTTAGCTATTGGAATCGACATTTCAAAAACGTATGATCGAGTTTGGAATCGGGGTCCCCTTTATATACCCCATCTTATGATTCTCCTTCGCAGTTGTGTGCTTTGTTAAATAGTTTCTTGTCCAATAGGTCTCTCTATGTGATTGTTAGGGTTCCGTTTTGGTGTCCACCTTGTTTCTGCTCCATATCAATGATTTGCGGGAGAAAACTTCTTGTTCAGTACATAGTTTTGCGGATGACGGTACTCTTTATACTAGTTACTCTTCCAGAGTTCGCAAACAAGTATGAGAAACAAAAATTCTTAGAAGCATTAGCGTCAATAGAATCGACGATAACTTGACGAAAATAATACAATGGGGTAATATTAACTTGGTGGAACCCAATAATGCTGGGAAAACCCAGGCATGTCTCTTCTCAAGAAAAGCAGATCTAGTATTCAGATCTCTGGAGTTACTATTCCTACAAAATCAAGTATCTCGATGCTAGGAATTATAATCAGTGATAAACTCATATGGGAGAACTATGTGAGATCGATCGCTAAAAGTGCTTCCCAGAAACTTGGATTTCTATTTCGTGCGAAAAAATACTTCACTTCTCGTCAGTTTCTAATGATCTACAAGGCAGAGATACGACCCGTCATGGAATACAGTTCTCATGTGTGGAGTTTGACATCAAAAAATTCATTGAGGATTCTCGATTCCATTCAGAGAAAGGCAATTCGTCTTGTTGGTGATTCTTCGCTCGCAGACTCGCTCACTTCATTGGAACATCGTAGAAGGCTCGGAGACTTGTCTCTCTTTCATAGATACTTTCACGGTCGATGCTCTTCCGAATTGTTTTCAATCGTTCCCCCCTCGGCAATATCTACACGGTTGTCTCGACGAGTACAAAATCCCCACTCCTTTGTTGTGAATTTGGAAACCTGTCGAACCTCTCTTGTGCAGGGATCTTTTTTCAACAGAACAGCTGGGCTTGGGAACTCCCCACACATGTAAATGAAGCATTTGTTGTAAGCTATCCTTCAGGTAATCTCACAAAACGAAATTTAAGGAGAGTAAAAGAAGCTGTTCTATCCAAAGGCCAGCGCAATGTTCATATTCAACCCTCACGAATTTTGCCTATTGAATAAATCTGAACGAAAAAATGTATCTAATGAGTTTTGTGGCACTTCAAAATACAGATTCGTTCAACTTGATACACTATTATACCAGCTCTAAGTGAAACTCCATTTACCAAGTGACCCTAACGACTTTTCGAAGCATGTGTTTAGTCAGGTAGGTTTTGCTTGTGTTCTTCAATTGCAGCATTGAGTACCAAATATCATATTCAAGGGAATCAATTAATTTTCTTAGTAATTATGGTCTTAGTTTCTGCTTTTCCCTAAAAAAAATAATAAAAATACTCTCTTATACAGAAACTCAAAGGAGGCAGGCAACTTGAAAAAATGAATTTGGGGGCGATATCTTGGGGAATTTGAGAGGAAAACGGCTGCAGGAGAATCCAGCTAGATGGTTACAACTCTGGTACACCCGATATTTCATAACAGCAATTAAAAACTACTCTTTTTGGGGTATTTTTTCTGCGGCTGTGTACAAATCTGGAATCTATATGTACAAACTAGAGTATTATCTAACTGCAGTGCACTGCGTTTTATAAATAAAGACTCATTGACAACAATAATCATTCTTATTATTAACGTATTTGCAGACTCCACCAGCGCTTCCACCAAAGAACCAGCCGAGACCTCTGCCACCTCGGATATTACCCAGAAGAGTTTCCACAACTTCAAAGAAGCCGTTGTTGCCTGAAAAAAAATCCGACAACAACTTCCCAAATTTGATTGATTTTGCCCAATCTGATGATAGAGATAGTGTGCGGGTGAGCATCCTGCAGGAATTTGATCCTCTTTCGGAGTCATTTTACAGCTCCGCTATTTCTAGAGCCATCAGCCCCGATTGTTCTGGTAAGTAAACTAGAATTACCAAAATCAGATGTCGAAGAAGTAACAATAGTTCTAAACTGTTTTGAAACAGTCTACACTCTTATGAGCTAGATCATATATCATCCCCAGAGCGAAGAAAAAAAAAATATATATATATATATATATAGATTCAGTTCAATTATTTCTGTATTTCTGATTATGCTTTTTTCATATCAGGATATATATTTGGAAATTATTGTTTACAATATTCATATACGGAAAATGATCCCAAAAAATACAGGTTGTTTACAGTTTTTTATTCAATAAGATTCAATGTATCTCAAAAGGGAAGCAAACCAAAATTGAGAATAATGAAGTTTTGAAATTCGATTAATGATGAAAATCGTCGTGTAGTGAATGAGTATATTTGGTTGGTTACATTTTGGTTGAAAATGTATTTTTTTGTACAAAAAGTACCTTCTGTTTCAAGTTCAAAGTGATCAAACATTTTGTATCCGCATATGTTTCTGTAACAGTTGTGTTTTTCAGTTGATGATACAATGTCAGTTTGTAATAGTGTCTACGAGGAATACGACCCCTACGACTTTATTTATTCTGGATCAGGAAATAATAGCTTATCCGATCCTATTTATGCTACCATAAATAGGCCCGATAACACACCCAGCTCACCAGCTCCACCACGAATGTCTACCATTGACAGGAGAAGTTCAAATTTTTGCAAGGTACGTTTATTTTCCAACCTATAATGGATTAATCCTACCAATATTTTTTTCATTGTGCAGCTGGATGGAGATAAGATTAGTAGTTCTTCAAAAACTTTTTTCTTCTACGTTTTCATCTTCAGGCGTTCACTATGAAGATATTTGTCAACAATAAAAAAATAAAATAGTTAAGGCTTTCGCGGCCGAGGTTTTCAGTATCACTACTTTTCTTCGGGTTTGAAGGCTGTCGTTTTTTGGAATTTCTTCCTGACGTTTCGCTGGCTCAAGTGGCTAGCTTCTTCAGAGGCTCATTCATCTTGAAATTCACTGCGATGACTGGAGATTTTTTCTTCGCAAGTTGTATTTATGCCGATTCAGGTAGTTTGCGGTGCTAATTATTCCATTCGGATTAGGGGAATTTTCATTAATATTGATTACCTTGTTTACCTCTTCTGGGTTCGGAGAATAATCATCATTATTATCTGAAGAACTACCTGCAGTTTTTTTTTTTTTTTTTTTTTTTTTTTTTTTTTGAAACGCCATTTATTCAGTTTATCTAGTACATACAGTTGTAGGAATCTATACAAATTATTCATTTGAAGTAGGTAAATCCAAACTTACGTCTATTTATTTATCGAGCGTTCGGTTCCTAATCAGCAACATGCTGGTAATGGAACATTATAATCTTAGTGTAGTGGTACATTTCTGTGCATAGAATAACATAATATTATAACGAATTATATAGTGTAACAATAGTTACCGAAGTATAACAATATAACAACAGCATAACAACAATATAGCAACATCAATATTATCGATTTTCTTAAAATGGGATTTCATATTCGGTTGAGGTTGACAGCTTCTTCTTTTCTGTTGAAATTATCCTTGTGTTTGTGGATTTCTATTGCCTCCCGTACCAGTCGGCTATGGTATCCCTGGTTGGGTGCAATTAGTTTTGCATTTTCAAACAGAATCCAGTGGTTACCCTCACTAAGTGCGTGTTCCGCCACAGCCGACTTGTCAGTTTGCCCTAGTCTGCAGTTTCTCTCATGTTCCTTTAGCCTTGTTCCCATGGATCTTTTGGTGGTACCGATGTATACCTTCCCACAGGTGCACGGTATGCGATAAACCCCTGCTGCAGACAGTGGATCTCTTTTGTCTTTAGCCGATCTGAGGCTCTGTTGAATCTTCTTTGTGGGTTTAAATACAGATTTTATGTTGTATTTACCCAGGAGTTTTCCATTTCTGTCTGTGACCCTCGGAATGTATGGCAAATATGCATATGCAACTCTCTGAACGTCCTCCCTGTTTCGAACAGTGGAATTCTTCAGTTTCATGGCCCTGTTGATCTCGGGTACACTGTATCCATTCTACCTCAAGGTCACTTGAAGATGTTCCAGTTCTTCCCCCAGATGTTCTGGTTCGCATATTCTTCGAGCACGTTCCGTTGGAGTAGAAATGACTCCTCTCTTTTGGCTGGGATAGTGGTTCGATTGTGCGTGCAGGTACCCATCCATGTGTGTGGGTTTTCGGTATACTTTGTGGGTTAGTCTAGCCCCACATCGTTCGATCAGTACATCCAGGAATGCTTTTCGTTGGTCCTGTTCAGTCTCCATGGTGAACTTAATATTGGGGTGTTGAGCGTTCAAGTGGTCGAGAAAGAGTTTTAGAGCGTCCCTACCATGTTTCCAGATGACGAATGTGTCATCCACGTAGCGTAGCCACAAGGTCGGCTTCAACTCGAAGGCGTCTATTGCTTTCTCCTCAAACCGTTCCATGAAGAAGTTGGCTACTACTACTAGTTTTCCCTCCATTAAAAGTAACTCCCCGTGAGACAGGCTCGGAAAAGTCCAACGATATCATTAGGGAACAAGTAGGCTAGCTCCTTCAGGGAGTCTTCCAGTGGGACGTTGGTAAACAAGGACATAACATCGAAGCTGACCATAATATCTGTCGGTTCCAAAGTTAAGCCTTTAATTTTACCCACGAAGTCTGTCGAATCCTTGACGTAGGAGTTTGTTCTCCCTACATGAGGCTGGAGAAGCGAGGCCAGATGTTTTGCCAAGTGATAGGTAGGTGAGCCTGGGGCAGTGACTATTGGTCTCAGTGGCTGCTGGGTTTGTGCTCCTTCGGAAGACCATAGAGCCTGAGTGGAACGGCTTCAGTTCTGAGAATGTTTTTTTTTATGGTTTCCGTCAGTGAGGACGACTTAATGAGTTTGTTTACATTCAATTTCAAGATGAAGAAGCTAGTTACTCGAGCCAGCGAAACGTCAGGAAGAAATTCCCATAAACGACGGCCTTCGAACCCAAAAAAAGTAGTGATAATAGAAAAATACTTCTCATGTGGAAGATCTTTCTGGAAAACTTAGTATTTGTCCATAGGGATATTCTAATTTCTTTGTTTTCATGCCATATTCCATTCATCATGTCTCCAACCAGCTACACAACGAGATATTAATTTAATAATCACCTATTCGCAACTTTATACTTTGTTTTTAGAGAAATCTGGTAAATATTATTGAAGAAGTTGGAAACAGATCGGACAACAAAGATTCTGATTTGAAAGCTTTCTATAATATGGTTTACAATTTGAGAAGTGAGCTTTAAAGTTATATATATCTTTAAAAATAGAGATTCGATAACGAAATATTACATTTCAGAACAATATCGATACAATGATCCTGACACAAATATGGGACTCGTGATAAGTCCCATGGTGAATTATCAGTACAGCGAAGGCCTGAGTATCAAATTACAAGTACATCCTAATTTTGAGGGAGCCAATTTTGATCAACCAATTAGTTTCACATGTGATGGTAGATATATTTCCGACATTATTATTATGCATGCTGAAATCGAAAACTATCTTGCTTTTAATTGTACTGTACAATGGGACAAGCATTCTCGAAGTTATATACAATATCATACCTCACTGAGGAGCTGGGGATTTTCAAATGTAAAATTGACACACAGATTTGATCTATTTTTGACTTGATGCCAGCCATAACCTGCTCGAAACCAATAAAAACCGAACGTAGTCAGTAAAAGGTGGTGTTTATTGTACATAAAATCTGTTCTAAGTGCAAACTTTAAAAGGTGAAAAGGAATTCAGTTGAAGAAGTATTACAGGTTCGGAAATTAGCACTTTCCAGCCAGTCATCTAACGAACTATCTATGAACAATTACTCATTCTCCGAAGTGGCAAAAAGGTTTTTTACTTTTTTGCGAGCTATATGGCTCGACTTGAATGGCAATACTTTATGAATAATATCCATTTATACTTACTTCTTAATAAATGTGTAGCAGAAGCATAGCAACTTTGAATTTTGAAAAATTTAATGTGTTCAATTATTGACTATGATTTCTATGATATAATTCCAGTTAACTCCAGTGTGGAACATGTTACTCTCCAACTAACGTATGGTCTCGATGCCCCAACTACCACTCAGTATACTCTGAAAGTTTGCGGAAGCAATGAATATTTGGTTCCTACTACCTTTCTAAGTGACTACGAATATGTTCATGATTGCATCAAGTTAGACGAGGATGTAGTTCTAATTTTGATTCCGGATTCCAAAAAAGACAAATCTTTCGCTAGAACAGTGAGTTCAATTTTAAATTCAAAATAGTTTATATGGTACGATGTGAGATGATTCGTTTTTGTAGATTCAAGATGACAACGACGAAGAAACGTTGAAGTTTGAAAACATCATTCCGAATGATTTAGTTGTTAGAATCACTTTTGAGAAACTCAAAATCCTATTAGGTCAGTATAAAGTTTAACACATTGATATAATTTATATAAAAAAAGGTAATTAAATAATTTGGGATAACATATGTATACTTTCAGAAACCGTTGAAAAAGAAATTAAAAAATTAGAGGAAGCTGCTCTCCAGATGGATCAAAGTAGTACACCATCTGTCATGCCGTCACTTCAACCATTGAATGTTATACAGTCTGTCAAATATATCGTTAATTTGATGGGTAATCTTTGTACCCTGGACATAATGCTAACTATAGAAGATCTGGAAGAATCGTGCCGAAGTTTTTCAGGAAATGTGGGTTAATTGTACTTCACAAAATGAACTTTTACTAAACACTTCATTTCAGAGTTTGCGGTTGCCTTTTTCCGAGAGGGTCGGCAATACTTGTAATAAAATTAGAATTGCCATCCAGAATCTCATTGAAATGTATTGCCAGGCTTATTCTGTCGATTTTGAAGTGAAAAGTTCGACGTCCAATGAATGTAAGTATTCTTTTTTTTCACAGATTCTAAGAGTTCGTCGTGTGCAAATAATATCATTTTGGTATAAAGCAATTCATATCTAGGAAAAGTCTTGTTCTCATCCTACCTAACAGATTTGCTTCTGAGAAATGTTGATCGCCATTTTTTTGAAACTACTTCTGTTTCTGAAATAGAAGATATTATCGATCAGTTAGATTTGAAAAAAGCGTCTGGTTTTGATGAAATTAATGTGAAATTGTGAAAGCAGTCAAAAGTGAAATATCGCAGATTTTACAATTTATAATGTCGAGATCTTTCGAAACTGGAATTATACCAAATGGTATACCAAATAAAATGAAAATCGAAAAAGTTTCCCCATTTTCAAAAGTGGTAAGAAAAATTATTCAAACAATTACCAGCCAATTTCAGTACTTCCAGTTTTTGCTAAAATTTTAGAAAAATTGATGCATATTAGACTTCTAAATTTTCTGGAAAGCAATAATATCTTATGTGATGGTCAGTATGGTTTTCGCAGATCTAGAGATACAGAGACAGCAGTATTGGATGTCATTTCTGAAATTCAAGTGGAAATTGATGAAAATAAAAAATGTTGTCTCTTGTCTCTGGATTTGTGCAAGGCCTTCGATACCGCTGACCACAGCATACTGATGAAAAAATTATTCAATATAGGAATCAGAGGTAATCTCTTCGAATGGTTTAAACATTATTTATTTGATAGAATACAGTATGTTTATATAGATTATCAAAAAAGTTCCTTTCAAAATATTTCCTGTGGTGTACCTCAAGGATCAATTCTCGGTCCGCTTTTATTCCTCATTTATATAAACTCACTACCAAATTTGATGTTGAATGGAATAGTCAAATTATTTGCTGATGACACCACCATGATATATTTTTCGGACAGTTATGGAAAAATCAAATTTGATATGCAATCTGATTCGGATAGAATTCTCATTTGGTTACGTCAACATAAATTAACGCTGAATTTCAATAAATCCTCATATATAAACATAGCTAAGAGGGTAGTCAACGCCCCATCCGCACCAATAATTCCCAATAACAATTCTATCAAATATACAGAAACAACTAGATTCTTAGGTTTATATATTGACGAAAAATTATCCTGGAATAAGCACATTGAAAAAATTCGAAAAAAAGTGTCTCCTCTTATTGGAATTCTTTTCAAAATAAGACACTTTCTTTCTCTGAAAATTTTGAAGAATATTTATTTTAGTCTTATTCACAACTACATTATCTCATTTCTGTCTGATGTACTGCAAGTAAATCTATAATGAAACCTCTCAAAACTTTGCAGAACAAAACAATAAAGTGTATTTACAAATTATCTTATTCAGAATCGACATCAAATTTATACAAGCGAAACAAACTATTGGACATAAATTCTGTTCATAAACTCAAAATCAGCTGTTTTATCCATTCTATCAGAAAAAATACTAAAAAATCTAATCTCATTTTCAACGAAATTTGTGACATTCACAATCACTCTACAAGACAGAAAAATTTGTTGACAACGAATAAAATTCAATCAGATAATATATCATAGTGGTGTCATGGTATATAATTTATCTTTAGAGTATGGCGTTTCTCCTGAACAATTAAAAACGAGTACCGTTATACCTATCCAAAAAGTTTCTAATACTGTGAATTCTTGGGAATTCCGACCAATCAATATGTTGCCAATACTTGAAAAAATTCTTGAACTGGCCGTATATCAACAGCTGTTAGAATACTTGAACACCAACATTTTTTTCTTTGCAAACCAATCTGGCTTCCGGAAACACCATTCTTGCGAGTCATGCTTACAACTCACTCTCACTAAATGGAAAGGAAGCATAGATAAGGGAGAGTATGTGGTTGCAGTGTTCTTGGATTTAAAAAGAGCGTTTGAGACAATCGATCGTAGAAAGTTGCTGAGAAAATTAGAGGCTGCTGGTATCGTAGGTACAGTGCTCGATTGGTTCACAAATTACCTGACTAATCGCAAACAAGTTACTAAAATCAATCAAAGTTCTTCTGAACCACTCGAAAAAAATTTTGGTGTACCTCAAGGTAGTGTCTTGGGGCCATTATTGTTCCTAATTTATATCAATGATATACATCTTTTTCATTCATGTGACTTCATCAATCTCTTTGCAGATGATACTCTGTTATCTGTCTCAAATAGTGATTTGGATATTGCCATTAATAAACTAAAGTCTATCCAGTCATATCTCAAAAGTAATAAACTCAAACTGAATATAACTAAAACCAAGGCAATGATATTATCGACGACATATAAAATTAGGAATATGAATACAGGTCAATATAGCCTTACAATAGATGGTGAAACAGTCACATTTGTGAACGAACTCAAGTACTTGGGATTTATGCTGGATAACACCCTTTCATTCAATGCACATTTCAATTACATTTATAAAAAAATATCAAAAAAGATATATTTTTTTACCAGAGTCTCTTCAAATCTTTCTTCGTATTCTAGGTTAACTGTTTATAATACAATTATTCAACCTCACTTTGATTTCTGTGGAAGTATCCTATTTTCGTTTGAAATTAATAAAATTTCTAGTTTACAGAAATTACAAAATCGAGGACTTCGCATCTAATTGAGATGTAACCTTAGTATCAGCTATCAATTTTATGTTGAACTCTCTACAATGGCTGTCAGTGTCACAGAGACTGTATCTAATAACATTGACCTTCATTTACAAAATTTTGAATAATTTAATGCCAGAATACTTTGCTTCATTCATTGTCTTCAGATCTCAAGTTCATAGCTATCAAACTAGAGGAAATACTGAACAACAACTTCACTTACCCAAGTACAATCTGGCCAACTCAATGAGATCTTTATTTTATAAGGGTATAAAAGAATATAATGAACTACCGATATGCATAAAAGAGTCTAAAACTATTAAGGAGTTCAAAACTTATAAATTACATAAGATCTAATCGATAATATACTTGTCCATTATTTAACTGTTCATAACTGTTTTTATCATGTATTCATGTGATTTTGTTTTTTTGTATTACTCTGCTAGTTGTATTCGTGTGTTTTCTACATTTATTCGTTTATTGTGTTCAATTGTAATTTACCAATGTATGTATATTAGGATTATTTCCTACTAAATAAAAATCATTCATTCATTCATTCATAATTCAATTCCAAATGAAATAAAAGAATATCGATCGACAATAAAATTCAAACAGAGTTCGAAAGAGTTTTTATTCAGTTAATAGCTATTGAAAAAAAATTCTTACCCTTTTTTTTTAATTTTTCTTCATTTATTCTTTTTTTTTTCTTCGCTCAATTGACCTTTGCGTAGAACAATTTCATTTTTGACTGTATGTTCGTTTATACATATGTATTTTTTTTTCTTTTTCAAAACTCATCATGATTTTGTGCTTATAGTTATTCCCTAATTATAGACATATAATGTTTCTTGGGATAATAAGTATCTTACTATGTTAGGCATACCATTCCTCAGTATCAAAATTCCCTACACGTAAAGGAAAATCCTGATGTTCCATAATGAAAATTTTTTCGAGTCAGTTTATTTTTTCATTCTTCTTTTTTATTCTTTTTCAGATATGAAATGTGTCCACGATATCATGGATTCTGTAGTAGTAAGAATATGCGCGATATATCGACCTTCATTTGAATGGGAATATGATGAATATTACGTTACATCCCAAATATATCATGGAACGAGAAAAATTGGACGCGTGCTATGTTCACAGGCTAGCAAAAAACTAGAAAGGGATAAGTATTGGCCGTCGAGAATAGTTTTCGATAATTGGTATTCATAACATGGGCTTTTATTAGAAAAAAATATTGATTGCATTTTTCTAGGTTGGAATTTGAAGATGTATCGATTAACAGTTTAGCTAGAGAATCTCGTTTAGTTCTGCAATTGTTTGGTAAAACATTACTCCCTTCTGATAGCGAAGAAGCTAAAAATTCGGCTGTTCCCGTTTATAAAGAAGAAGAAATCGGATGGACCGCCGTCCAGTTTTTCAACTACGAAGGGTCAGTAATATTTCCCCCGTTTGTTTATAAAATTTATATTTCCAATTGAATTGATTCGAAGGAGAATGGTTATTTTTTCATTAATGTTTGGAATTGAAAATATTTCATCTTTCTTTTCTACTCTGTTTTGCCTCAGAGGTCCCACTCTGACAAAGTAATCAAGTCAAAGAAATTTCTCAAGTCATTTGTTTCTGAATCTTTACTTGAGTGTGTTTCACCAGAATAATGGCACAAGGTAGCCTCCTACTTTCTATTTGGCCAAAGGAATCAAACTATATTAACGATCACATCTACGGACCTGCACCTTCGATGGGAATCCACCCAGAACCAGATCATCCCATGATCGGAATCGAAATTGTTGCGCCTACCAAAGTGCAGTTTCCAAAAGTTTCACCCGATTTGTATGGCGATGTCACACGAGGGGACTTCTCCAGTCTCGACAATGAAACACAGCAACTCTTAGTAGATGCTTGTGATCAGGATTTGTTGTACCGGTTCTCCTCAGAAATTCGAGAGGTAACTGTTGTTTTTAATTCACCCATTGAGCTGAAATAAATTATTCCCTAGATCGTTTGGGAAAAAAGGCACTATTTGTACCACCTACCAGCTGCACTACCCAAAGTTCTTCTAGCTGCTCACAGTTGGGAATATGTACAGCTACCGGATTTGCATGGAATGTTGCATAATTGGACAAGATTGCGACCCATACAAGCTCTTGAGCTGTTATTACCTGTGTAAGTTCCACTCATAGTTTTAATTATGTTATTTCAATGCGATTGACAATGTTCTCTCTTGAATAGCAGTAACTCGAAATTCCTTTGCCTAATGCATATGGCTACGTTTACATGAGCTTATAATATTAGTTCTAATTATAATTGAGGTTCTTACTTCCAACCTCTTCCACGTCAACATTGACTAATTAACTAACTGCAGACTATTTGATATTCCGGCGGTTGACAGAATGTAGCTTCTATGTTCTCATGCAACCGAATTGTTTACACGAGCAAAAATTATGATGTTTAAGCCTCGTGTCCACTTGCAAGTAACTTACGAAAGTTTTTTCACCAAGTACTTGCCGGCGTGTCTACACTGTAGTCTGATTGTTTTGAAATGTATTGCGGCAAATTACTCTAGCAAGTTCGTTTGCTTGAGTAACGTGTACACACACTTCCAGAAAAATGTGGCTGCTGCTGTTGTAACATATATTCAGTTAAAAAAACAAGTAAAGGAAAAGGAAAATGACAAAAAGCGTAGAAAAATTTGGGTCAGAAAATGGATTCAGCGAAGATCTACCTTAGGTATACATGAAAAGCTGTTCTTTGAATTGAGAACGGAAGATCCTCAGCAGTTAAAAAAAATTTCACGTATGTCTGCGGAAGATTTTTATTTTTTGCTGAATTTGGTGAAAGGAAAAATATATAAAAAAGATACCAAAATGCGAAAAGCCATTCCACCAGAAGAGCGTCTGTCCTTAATTTTAAAGAATCAACAAAATTCTCACGTGCTTTTATACAATTCATTTGTCCCCTATCCACTCTTTTTTTTTATTTTTCTCCACTCCTGATTTAGTTGTGTTCTCAAGTTATGTAGCTTGCGCTGAATTTCATGTTCAGATGTGTTGAATAGTTCTGCTAATTTTTGAAATGCGCATTGTTTTTTTACTCTATTTTTAAAATCTTTGCAATGTACATTCCATATTTCTGGGTACCGTTCAAAATTTTCAATTAGCAGAAGAGTTTCTTTTCTATTCCAAACACGTCGTTCCTCAATTTTTGTGAAAAAATCAGAATTTCAATTCAGATTCGAAAAAAATAAAAGTTTGAAATTGTTCACGATATCTCACAACTTGCTGCAAATATTTCGAAACAGTTTCGAAATAATGAAGTGCAAACTAATTTGCTTAGATTAGCCGTGTACACTACAAGCTCTAACAAGTCGGCAAGTACTTGGCCCGAGAGTAAACTTTCAGCAAACTTCCTCTAGAGAGTGTGAGAGTACTCTAGGCAAATTTAAATGCTAGTGGTCACGAGCCTTTAGAGAACAAGAAGAGGAATAAATATATTGTCCATCAATGTAGAGAAATAAGACATTGAATAAAAGTGAAAAAGACTAATTATGAAATGGTATAAAAAAGTACATTATGTATTTAGGTCAGTCACAATATATGTACAATTGAAACATTCGGTGTGAAAGTGAAAAATTTTTTTTATATAATTAAATTTGTCGCACCGCTGCATTGTTAACTTAGTTTCATTTCACGGATACTTTGAAGTAAATCAACTAACATGAGAATAATCAGGGTAAGTGGTGCTTTCTGAACTGTCCTGGAACCGTTCTCAGTAGGAACCAGAAAAAGCCGATAATAACTCAGGTGCTGACATTTTTCGAAGAGATATTGATAAAATATTTCCACAGACGGCATTCTTGATTTGTAATAGTAGTAGTAGTAGTATTTAGTATTTAAGATCATTTACATGATATGGGACATGTCAAAGAAGTTTTGTCTTGAGAACAAAGTCTTTCAATTTTACAATATAAATAAAATAGGTGAACTTGACTAGATAAAGCAAAGGAGTCAAAACACTAAAAGTTAAAAATCTAGGTACTCTTGCACAGAATAAAATGAGCTATTTAATACCATTTTCTTCACAGCGTGTTTGAACAATTTAAGGCTCGTAATTGTTTTCAAATCATTAGGGAGCTTGTTATTTATGATAATTTCCAATTCGAGCTCTCTTCTTAAAATGCCCGAGAGTGTGATGATATTATCAAATCATTACAATTTCTTGTGAAATAGTTGTGATTTAAATTATTAGGTATGAATGTTTTTAAGTTTGATTTCACATACATAAACATTTCTAGGATGTAAATACGAAGTTATGGTAGGATTCCCAGTTCTCTAAATTTTTCTCTACACGACTGCCTCAATTTCAAAGACGCAATATTTCTCACAGATCTCTTCTGTAAAATGAAAGCCCTTTGTACAAAACCAGAGGATCCCCAGAAAATGATTCCATATTTCAATCGAGAGTAACAATGTGCATAGTAATACGATAGTAGAACCGACTTATTTGTGATGTGTCTTAACCTATACCGAGTAAAACAAGCAGAAGCAAGCTTTTTACAAATAAAATTGATATGTATTTCCCAGTTCAATGAGTTGTCAACATGTACTCCTAAGAATTTTGTAGACTGAACTTGATGTATTGATCTACAGCAAACTATTTACCAAATAACTTTCTGTAACATCCCTCAACCGAGAAGTGAAATTTATAAAGACAGTTTTTTCTTTATTGACTATTAGTTTGTTTTCATCGAACCATCGAACTAAGTTGTTTACATTCATTTGAAACATTTAGGTTAACTTCGAAAGGCTATTTTCTGAAAATAGATAAGAGGTATCGTCTGCAAACAGAACAGGCGTCCACCATCAACTGAAAGGGTTATATCGTTGATAAATAACAGAAATGACAGATTGCTACTAAGATGACGATGTCATGAATTGTCAGGAAAAATCATTTGCAAGACACATAAATATAGCTCGTGTGTGCACTAAAGCGCTTTTGTTTGGTCTCAGTCGCTCGACTCTGTAATTCTCAACTCTCAGGTTTGAATGATATAATTGGTAGACTTTGGTTAAGTTTCGAACAAAAAAAAGTGCTTCAGTGACAAACTACCAGTTGGCTATCACTTGTCGATACTAATTGACAATTCGAAATCAGCTTTATGAAGTAAGACTTTGCCATCTGGCAGAAAGACTTTCATAATCGAAATGCATATCAACAGCAATCAAGATGTCCGTATGTTAAGGTTTTTTTTACCAACATTTCACAGTAATGAGTTGAAATGGTATTTCTATGCGTCTCGATCAGTTGCATACCGACAATACAGATAAAACTTGATTTCCAGTGTGGAATTTTTTTTGCTAAGGCTGCTGTATGTAAAATATTTCAAAAATTTATCTTGTAGCTGTCCAGCTCTGTCTTTTTCTAATTTCGCTTAAATTAGCCCCTTCCTTTTTTTTCTTTTGAACTCCATTTGTTTGTTTTATAGACAATGGAAGTGCGAGCTACTGCTGTTCAACATATTAAATAGGTAATATTTATGAAAGTATCCACTGTGAATATCTAGGTATCCTGATTTGGAGGTTCGGAAAATGGCCGTCATTTGGATTAGAGGGCTCAAAAATGATGAACTGATAGACTATCTACCTCAGCTAGTCGTAGCTTTGAGGCACGAAACATACGAAAATTCTCCGTTAGCACAGTTCCTGCTAGACAGAGCTCTGCGATCCCCAAGATTCGCTCACTATCTGTTCTGGTTGTTGTGCCATAGCTTACCAGGAGATTCGCCTCAGGTATTAATTCATCCTGATAATTTTAGATAACTTTTAATTTTGGTTATTTTAGAATTTTACATCGGAAATGAACAACAAAGATATAGACATCAGCGAGGTTAGGTATCATCGAAGACTGAAATTAATCTTAAGAGCTTTATTGGCTGTCTGCGGTAAATCTTTGGGTGATTGTTTTTTATATCAACAATCTCTTGTTAAGGTAAGTAGGAGGTGAACCGTTTGAGATGTATACTTTTATTTTGTCGAGCTTGTTGTTGTTAACATTACAAATCTCCACTTTACATTTTATGTGTAAAGCGCTGTTTTGAAGACATGTCCCAAATACATCTCACCTAAAATAGCTTTGCGCTTGAGAAATAAGGCTGATTCGCTGACTCGAACTGTAATTTTTCTGGTGAATTACTCCATACTTTACAAAGGGAGTAATTACCCCCCCCCCCCCAGGCCCGGTCTGGCCAGGGCGGCTGGTCGGCGATCGCCGAGGGCCTCCGGCTCAAGGGGGCCCCCAAAAGCCAAAAAAATGCGAGTTAACAAAGGTTTTTTATAATCAAAATTATTTTGTTTTACTGTTTTACAGCGACATAATCTTGCAAAAATAATTTTAAATAAACAATAACCTATTTATTGAATTACGAAGAATTAAACAAAGCTGAAGAAATTTTAAAAGATTGTGAACTCGATTCGGAACCTGAATCAGAAGAAGTCAATTTTCGTGGTTTCTGCAATGATAGTAGAAAATGTTTCAAGTGTTTGTCATGTGCCTTCTCAGTTCTTTTTGAACTCTCTGGATCAGGATTGTTCACTAACTTATAATATATAGTTTATAAATTTATCCTAACGATACCTTGTACACAGGTTACATGTGAACGGGTTTTTTCGAAGCTAAAAATTATAAAGAATCGTCTTAGGGCTAGTTTAGGCCAAGACCTTATGTCTAGCCTTATTTTTATGAATATAGAAAGAGACCTGTTTTCTGACATCGACAAAGAAGAAATAATTAATGTCGTGGCCAGGAGTAGTGACGAACTTAAAAGAAAACTGATAGGATAGGTAATCGTTGATTACTATCACTGTGGTAGGAATTTTTGTTGTTTTTGTTCATACTGTTAAAAAAAATCAAAAATTTTAAATTCTTTATATATTAATGATGTATATTATACTTCTATTACATTAGGCCATATTTTAGTATCAATGTATACTTGGGACTAGGGTGTTGCATTGAAGTTTTACCTAATGTAATGCAGCGTTTTTTTTGCATTGTGTTTTTGATTGTCATATTCGTAGTTGGCCTTTCATTGAACTATCCTTCTGTTTAGGTCAACCATTCTCAAGTAGTACTGCAATTAATATTGATCTTTCAAGTAATAACAATTCATAATTCAAATTTTGTGCTGATATAAAGGTCAAATATTTCAATCATTTTAGCCCTGGATTGTTTATATACAATGTCATTTAAAATTCTTACCTTAGCAAATAATATCGCTAAGATAAGACGTTCAAATTGCGTTGTAAAATATTTAGCAAAACTATTCTTCTCAACCAGAATATAAAAAAAATCGAAACTATTCAAAATCACGTTAGCCGCATGCCTGAAAGAAAGGCTAACTATTTTGCTGTGAGAGGGCATGGTAGTGGTTTCATTTCTGGCGGGGGGGGGGGGCTCAAATCACCGTCTAGCCGAGGGCCCCCAATGGAGCCAGACCGGGCCTGTCCCCCCCCCAAAATACACTTTCATGCATTGAAATGTATGTACTCGTCTCAATCCAAAGGAGATATGCTAACCTTCAATAAACCTTGTATCAAGGATTTACTCCTCCCCTCTAGAATTGGAACTTGTATACACATCTCTGTCATAATTAGAAACACCATTATCGGCCAGTTCAGTTCAACGTCATGTTTATTTTGTCGTAGGGTATTATATCTCGCATTCAGTACTTCCTTTAACTATATACTTTGAAGCTCTATAACTTCCAATATGTAAAATTAATCCGCTAATCGTAATAGTATTCAAGTCATTTAGACCTGAAAAGAATTAAAAACCATGGTTGAACACGGAAAATTTGACGTTTCATATTCACTGTAGCTGTACAACAGACGAAATATTTGACGTATATCATTTATACAATATATCATTAGTAAACTCTTTCAATAATTTATAAGTCTACACGATACGAAATTTGTCTTCAATGATAGATATGATTGAAATTTGACTTGATAAATGAACTCTCTAATTTCTCTTAAATTTTCGAAATTTGATTGAGTTTTTCTTCACAGATTGTTACATTTGTTATAGCCACAAGTCAGATCTTTGAAAAACATAATGACTGAATTCACAGACTAAGTAAAAACAAACTGAATATATCAAATATTTATACAATAAACACTTGAGGCTATGAATCAGCAACACATAGGTTAGTTTAGGCTTTGGCCAAAGTGGCGTTGCTATTCTAATTTGAGCGCCCAATGCCTCATTCATGTATTCTGCTTGCTACCAACAGAGACTCAATGACATAGCAGAAGAAGTAAAGAAAACCAAAGAGTCCCATCGCTTAACCGTACTCCACAACGCGCTCGGCCAAATCCACAAAGATCTCCAAGAGACGACCACGAGTCTGCCCCTGTCCCCTACTTGGCGGGTCAAAGGGGTCGACATCCAATCGTCTTCTTATTTCAACTCGAATACATTGCCGCTAAAAATCAACTTTCTGATGGAAGACAGTTCGATACGAGCGGCCATTTATAAAGTTGGCGACGACTTGCAACAAGATATGCTGACGCTACAGATGATCAGACTGATGGATAAATTGTGGTTGACTAAAGGGCTGGACCTGAGGATGGTCGCCTTTACGTGCATCCCTACTTCCAAAAAGAAAGGTCAGTAAAAAAATTGTGCTTATGGAAAGTATAACTTCTGTATTTGGTTCCATTCGTAAAGCCCAATCCTCATGCATCCGATTTTATGATGCTTTGTCCGAAATCACGTCAAAGTTGTCAAGCCTTCATTGTTATTTTGACACCTTTGACATCACATTACCGAACAAAAAATATGGGAAGCAGGATGTTTCATCCTTATTCGGAAATAAGTTGTTATTCGGATTCATGCCAGTTTTAAAAATTGTATCTTATATATTATGGTTTTCAAGAATACAAAATCAAAACATTGCAATCTTAACTTTAACTAATAAATCAGCTTTGTCCATGTCATATAAACTTATGTCGCCCTTGACAAGACGCTTTTCTGTTTCAATTATAATTTGACGTATGAATGGATATATCATTAGTAAACTCTTTTAATTAGAGCCCACACCATACGAAATTTGTCTTCAATAGATATGATTGAAATTTGACGTTGCTTGAGGAATGAACTTTACAATTTCTCTTAAATTTTCGATATTTCATTGAGTTTTGCAACAAACGACCTTGAATATTTCTCAAATAATTCACAGGTATGATCGAAATGGTTACAAAAGCAGAAACGTTGCGAAAAATTCAAGTGGAGCATGGTTTGGGAGGATCTTTCAAAGACAAGCCTATAGCCGAGTGGTTAGCTAAGCACAATCCCTCCGAATTAGAATACGCCAGAGCTGTGCAAAACTTCACAGGTATTATTAATTTTCAGCTTCTTGGAATATAGTAAAGCCTCCTTCCTTTCAGCGTCTTGTGCTGGTTACTGTGTTATAACCTACATATTGGGTATCTGTGATAGACATAACGACAATATTATGTTGAAAACGTCGGGTCATTTGTTCCACATTGACTTTGGTAAATTTTTGGGGGATGCGCAAATGTTTGGCAATTTCAAGAGGTAATGTGAATCCTATCGTGCATTAAATAATTCTAACTGATAAATGATTATCTTTCAGGGATAGGGCGCCATTTGTTCTCACCTCTGATATGGCTTACGTTATAAACGGAGGTGACAGGCCAACTGAAAAATTTCATCAGTTCGTTGATTTATGTTGTCAAGCCTTCAATATCATCAGGAATCATAGGAATTTATTCTTGTTCTTGGTACGGTGAAATAAAGTGCATGTCTCATCAAACTTCCGTTAGAACTTGTCAGTTATCGAGAAATGTCTACTAGAATTGGTATTTCAAGATATGCGATACGGTCTCTGGTGAAGATCAATGTCAAAGTGGTGCTTATCAGTTCAAGTTTTGGTCAAACTGGCGCTGCGATCTTATTTTGAAAATTTGGAATATGATTGAAATTTCACTAATGTTTACTTTACTTTAAAGCACAATTCTTGGTTAACGTTCACATAAAAATTGAAAAAACAAACGTGTAACCTAACAGTCGCTCACAAAATTTTACAGTTTGGGATTTTCAAACAACGTCAAAGTCCTTACCTTAAGTAGCAATAGATGTCAAAGTGATACTTAGTAGTAGTAGAGTTTTCTTGAATGTGGCGATGCGATTTCAATTTGGAATCACTATAGTTTCAGTTGGTTGTGTCACCTTGACAGATTTTGTCGGAAAAAGAAAAGATATTTCTCAGTGAAATTGTTGATGCTGACCTTGTGATTATTATAAAAGCTGAATGTTAACTATGTGTGCTACTATTCATCTGAATTGAAAATATGTTTGTTCTATACAAGATGAATAAAAACCCTAGTGCGTTGACCGATATGTTTTTGTTTAGCCAATTCCTCTCGACCTGAGAAATCGAAGAGTAAACTTACATTTTTTGACGGTAGGTGGTGTTGAGGTGGTGATACAAATGCGATTTTCTAAGGGTACATTTTCATTGAGGCAGCAGCTTACGAGTGATTTTCGATACCGGCGGTCTCATTGGATAAACTCTTGCGGGATCTTTCGTTCACCAATAGAATTAACAGTATGCAAAATACGTAAGGTCAAGTTCGTCTGATAAAAAGCTATTCATTGTTTTGAAAATGTTTGACAGTTCGATTTGAATTTGAATGCATTTGAAAGTTCCTTTAATATTCAAAATCTTGTACCTAGTTCTTGTTTCTTTTCACGTTTTTCTTGTTTATATATTTTTTTAAGTGTTTATCGTTGCTGTTCTTGTATTTGGTTGATTTTATAGTGATAGTTAGATTTATTATGAACCGATTTACAGAGCTCAAAATAAAACGCTCGTGTAACGTGTAGGTATTGCTTATCCCTCATATCATCGGTTCGTAATCACATTAAAATTGCATTTTTTCAACACTTTTAAGAAAAAAGTACTTACCTATCTTCGTTTCCTCAGAGAGTAGAAAGATAAGATATCAATACTTTCCAGTTTCACTCACAACTATTGTTTCGGAAGATTTAAAATCACATCACAATCACTGACTTTTTGATTTATTTTTCATCAAATTGAAAGCAAAAGGAATACCTAATAATCAGTCAAAATGTGATGACTACATAATTGTCAGCATTTCGCGGGAAAGCAAGAAATTGCATGCAAAACATGAGACCATGAAATATACAACCTATGAATTTATAAATAATCGAATGGCCGTCGAGCAGACGGATATCATGGCATCACAGATTAAATTAAAATCACGTAAGGTGCGCCTCAGCTGGCAAACTCTCGAAGGAATCTCTTCAGTTAAAATTGATCGAAATCAAGATAGCGAAAAGTCGAGGAAATTTGCTTACAATCTATTAGGTATAAGTCAACACACCAGGGTTTTTATTCATTTTGGTTCTATATCAGATTATTTACGCTGTCTTGAAATTGATAACCATCCTGATCAGATCCTAAGCTTTTTTTTATGAAACGTTCGTTCGATAACTCTACCTGACAGATCTAATAGAAGCTTGTTGTTCTAATACAGTTACAATGAACTGAGAATACTTGCCTCATTTGTTTATTTCAGATCACTTCATCGGGGATATGCAGGATAACGCCTGAATCTATTAGTTATATGCACAAAGCGCTTCTTCCAGAACTGTCGAATCCCGAAGCTGCTGCTTATTTTACTCGCCTGATAGAAGAATCTCTGAAGACGCGCTTCACCCAGTTCAACTTTTTCTTACACAACCTGGCTCAGCTGAAGTTTTCTGCGGACAATGATGGCGGCGATTTGTTGTCATTTGTTCCTAAGACATACAGGTGAACAATGTACAAGATTCTCACAAATTTATTTGCATCCCGATATTCATTTTGGAAGTTTAGGTACCCAAAGGATAATTGAACCATTCAAAAAAAATCATACTTGGGGATATACCAAAGTATTTTCGTTGAATTGGAATACGTTTTTTGAAATCTCATGTTCGTGTGCTGCTTTTGTCAAAATTTCTTTCCATGAAAAATTTTGTAAATTTCAATAGTAACTAGGAATTTGGCTATTTTTGTGGAGGGAATAATGAAGTTTGGTGAATTACTTTTTTGGCTTTCTTCTCCGATTCAAAAAATAGAAATTACAACTTTTTTTTTTTTCAGTAGGTACATGTATATCAAACGTCTTTGAATGATATACACATGCCTATCAAAAGAGAGTGTTTGTAAAAAAAATCTTCTTTTCTTTTATAGAAGTTTTCATTTCTGTTCCATAGTTTTCTGGATTTGTAACCTACCACAATCTGAAAAAATAAGAATTAATATTGGAATCTATACAAGTGTAGAAGGGCAGCATTTATATATAATAATAACTTTAATGATCCCAAGAAACATACATGTTTATACAGGGAGTTAAAAAAAAAGGCGAAAAAATACATATAATATATGAATAAATTAGGAAACAAATGAAATGAAGTATTATGTCAGTTGCATATACATATATAAACGAAAGGATGGGTAAAAAATAGTATCTCTGTCTGTATCTGTAGAGTAGGGAGGGTGAGTATAGACCCACAGCACTTAGGCCACAATATGGCCCATTGTACATCCTCCCAAGGAGTCGCCCTCCTAGGACATTGTCCATCCTGCCTTATCCAGGAAGGAGGACAGGTCACCAGGGGACATCTCCTTAATATCGGCAGGTGTAGGCCAAGACTCACCGAACACACACTCTCTTATCGACGATAGCTCCAGACATTCGCATAAGACATGCCTGACAGTTTCATCCTCCTGTTCACACATCCTGCATAGAGGTGTGTCCACTAGCCCCATAATATGGAGGTGTTTCCTTAGTTGACAGTGTCCAGTCAGAAATCCCACTGTTAAACGTAGGTTCTTCCTGGTCATCGCCAAATATTTATTTGGATCCAGCTTCTCAGGGTCGCCCAGGGTGATCCTGGCAAAACTGCATCCTTTGGTTTCATCCCATCTTTTGAGGGTTTGAGTATGGGTGTAACGTTTGGCTAGTTCCGCAATTGTCGAAGTCGTCAAGCCATGGGTGTCACCTGGTCCCAAAATGTTCATTCCAGCCGCCATCCTGGCCAAAGAGTCAGCAATGCGGTTACCTTTGCTCCTGTCGTGCCCTTTCACCCACCTTAGTACGATATTATTATCTACCGAGGCGTTAGCTAAATCTTGGTGGCACTCTAGTGCTAACCCTGAGATAATACGTTGTCTATTCAAGGTTAGTAGGGCTTGTCTACTGTCAGTGTAGATTATTATGTCTTTGCCAGAAATTCCTTTTCTGGTTAGCTCTTTTGTGGCGATTGAGATACCAGCCAGTTCTGTTTGAACCACGCTGGTATTTTTTCCCATTCCCCACTTAATCCTTAGGCTAAGTGATCTAGAGTAAACTCCACATCCTGATCCTTCTTTGGTTTTTGAGCCGTCTGTGTATATGCGTATTGCATTTGCAGCATCCGCCTCAGTGTTCTGTTTTATTTGTATTTTGTAGGGTTTATTAAACACAAACCTGGGTTCAATTGCGTCACTGGCTGCCTGTAGCAGAGGCACCGCAGTGAGTGCCTCCCTCCACAGGCCCCGCCTCAGTTGACCCATTCCTACCTCGGGGTTTACACCAGCCGTGCGCAATCGTAGCATGGCCATTAGCGCAACCTCCTTGACGTGCAGGTCCAGAGGTGTCAGACCAGTAACTAATTCCATTGCTGCGGTTGGTGTTGTTCTCATGGCTCCTGTGATGTTCAGACAAGCCATTCGCTGTATTTGGTATAGTTTTTGGATGGCCGTTGCTTGTAGAGTTTTCGGTCCCCATGCAATGGCTCCGTACGTTAGCATAGATCTTATTATTGCAGTGTAGATCCAGGTGACTACACGGGGCGAGAGGCCCCATGTGCGTCCCACTGTCCTCCGACACTGCTCATAGGCCACATATGCTCTTTTTGCTCTGCTCTGAATGTGCGAGTTCCATGTTAACTTCCTGTCGAGGGTAATACCGAGGTATTTCACCTCTTCAGAGAAGTTTAGTTTGCTTTTGAATATTTCGGGGGGTTTCAAGCCCGATAAGCTTCTTTTCCTAGTGAAAAGGACCATCTCCGTCTTCTTGGGATTGATCGACAGTGAGTGTTCTTTACACCATGTTTCTATTAATTTGAGACCATCCTGCGCTCTATCGCACAGTGTGTTCACAAATTTGCCAGTCTGCAGAATAACTATGTCATCTGCATATGCAATTGTGTAGAAACCATTACTGTTGAGGTGATTTATCAGGGTATCCAGGACTATGTTCCAAAGAAGGGGTGATAAGACCCCTCCCTGCGGACATCCCCTCATGACCAGTCCTCTCACAGTAATGTCTTCTACATTTATACTTATTGCTCTACTAGAGAGCATCTTGAGTATCCACTCTCCTACTACCAGGGGTATATTCCTGGAGTTAAGTTGCTGGGTGATTGTTAGGAAGGTCGTTTTATCGAACGCTCCTTCGATATCTATGAATATACCCAGGGTGGATTCTTTATTATCCAATGATCTCTCGATTCTGCCAACCACTTGGTGAAGGGCCGAATCAGTGGACCTTCCCGGAGTATATGCATGCTGATATGGATGAAGTGGATTGTGAACTAAGACTTCATCTCTTATATACCGCTCGCACAGCCTCTCCATTGTTTTCAAAAAGAACGATGTGAGACTAATTGGTCGGAATGCTTTTGGTAAGGTGTAGTCCATCCTTCCTGGTTTGGATATAAACACCACTCGTACTTCTCTCCACTTACTGGGAACATACCTCAGAGCTAATGAGGCTCTGAATATTCCTACCAGGTGCGGCATGAGAATATCCAGTCCCCATTGTAGTAGGGCTGGTCTTATACCGTCAGGTCCTGGTGCTTTGAAGGAGGAAAAGCCCGATAAGGCCCACGTTATCTTGTCCTCATCAATTATAGTGCTAGCAAATTGTCAGTCGTATTGTGAGGGTGTTATTGGTACTTCCGTCCGGTTCGTCGTTCCTGGGAAGACAGAACCTGGGAAGTGAGTTTCCATAAGAATCTCGGCGCTTTCTCGGAGGTTGGCGGCCTTGTCGGCATTTTCCCTCGTCAGGATGCCGATACTCTTATGGTGGTCGCTTGAGAGTGCCTTCTGTAGCCTCGAGACTTGCGGGAAATCTTCGATTGCCTCACAATAGGCTCTCCAGGCTTCTCTTTGCTTTTGTCTGCAGACTTTTTTGAACTCTCTGAGGTTGGCTTTATATATTCTCCAGTCCTCTTCGAGTTTTGTTCGTTTTGCTTGGTTAAAGGTCGTTCTCGCTGTCTTTCTGAGGTGTTCCAGTTCAGGGCACCACCATTTATTGGTTGTGCCTTCTGTCTGTACCATCCTCATCGGACAGGATTCCTTATAGGCAATGTCTATTTTGTTTTGGATAGATAACGTGTACCTTTCCAATTCTTCACTATTGCCAGGAGTCAGGGCCTCTGTCTCCCGCAGAGCTCCTTTTAAGAGTCGATTGTATAGAGCTACATCCGTCCTCTTCGGATCGCGGGATTTCACAGTGGTCCTAAGATCCTGGTTTACCGTAAAAGTCAACCAGCGATGGTCTGACATAGAAATATGATCAGACACTTGCCAGTCTTGAATTTTATTTGATATCATGGCTGTCGCCAGCGTAAGATCTATTAATGTTTGGCTACGGGCGTTAATGAATGTCGGCTCCGTGCCTCTATTCAAGATTGCTAGGTCTTTCTTAATTATGTATTCGTAAAGAGACTTACCTCGGGCGTTGATATCCTTGCTGCCCCAGCCCAGGTGGTGAGAGTTTGAGTCGCAGCCCAAAATCAACTCCATTCTCTGGTTTAGGCAGTGGTCCACTAGCACTTCCATCTCTCTTGTGGGTTGTAGAGTGGCTGCATCTGAGGGGAGGTACACCGATGCGAGTATCAACGCCGTATATTTGCCCTTTCCGTCTGGACATTCCACTTTAACCGCAGTTAGGTCTGAGGTGCAGAATTGTGCCATCAGAGAGGCTCTGTATTTCCTGGGAGCGTAAACGGCTGTCCTGGGTTGTTGATTGCTTGGTGAGCTAAAAATTTGGCCAGGCAAGTTACCGAAACTAGTAATTCTGGTCTTAATTATCCAGGGTTCCTGGATCAAAGCTATTGCATCCTCCAACACATCAAGGCGGCGACATAGTGTTGCCGTAGCCGTCCTGCTGTGTTGGAGGTTGCATTGTATTAATTTTATCTTTTTTCCGACGTCCTTGAAGAGGTCGTTCGGGTTAAGACTCTATTCTAGGTCCATTTGCTCCCCCGGTAGGGGAGCGACGGCCTCTTTTTTGTCAGGTGCCTCTTCCGTCAGGTCGTCGTCTGTCATCTTTGCAGATGTTTCGACGTCCTTTTCGGGACCCTTGGTGACCTCGGTGCCAATATCCACTCTAGGTGGCTCGACTTCCAAGGACCTCGGGTCTTCAGAGGTACCTTCCTTTTTAGTTACCCTTATTGCCAATGAGGTAAACGCGTAGCTTATCCTCATTGACTTTTTCTTCAGGACAGCCATATCCTCGTCTCCGATTCCGAAGACGAAGAGGTGTCCTTGAGGGTTCACTTTCACCTCATGGTGGAAAGGGCACCACCTCGCTATCCTCAGGTCTGGATTCTGCGCCTTCAGCCTACCCAGCACCCTCTCCTTCTCACCGGATGTCGTCTTGTGGACGTCCTCCGGGATCCAGAGCGAGGCTTTGGTAAGCTTTGGGAGCTCATCCACACCGACGACCGCCAGCGATGCTTCCTCCCACGGCTTGAGGTCCTTTGTGGCTTTTTTCAGCCACTGTAGCGTCGCGTCGTCATCGCAGACCACTCTGATGATTTCACCGGAGTATGTCCACGATTTAAACGTGGGCGCTTTGGTGTTGCTGCTGGAGGCGGAGAAGATAAACTTGTCCAACTCCTCCAGCAGCTGAATTTTGACGAGGCTCTCCCGTTCTGCGGTAATTTTACCGTACGGGTTAGTCTCGTCTATGATGGCCACCTTGAGGTGTCTCAAGGCGGCTTCCGCAAAGGTTTTGGAAGGTGCAGCGACATTTCCGTCGCTGCGCGGCTTCTTCGACCTTCTTGGTGTCCCCTCCGTGGAGGTACTCAGGTGGGGGCGCTTTCCTGCAGCCGCCGGTTTTTTGCCTTAATACAAGGCGGAACCTTTGGCTCCCTCCGCAGGAGGTGCCCTTGCCTTTGGAGGTGGGGTGGAGGTGGGGGAAGGTGCATTTGTGGTTGCAGCCTTCTCTGCCTCCTTTGCCCTTTTCCTCCTTTTGGCCTAGGCGCCGCAGATGCGTTTTCGCCTTGGCCTTTGAATTTCGCCCTGAGGTGATCTTCGATGTCCAGCCTCGTGCCGAGCAGTGTGTTGGGGTGGGCATTTCTGTCCATCCCCAGTCACCGCCTTAGATTGAGGTGAGCATTTCTGTCCATCCTCGGGATTATTTATGTTTCCTTTTTCCTTGTCCATGTGTGTTCCCACGAGTAGCAGGGGAAGGGGTTGGTCACCTCTGGCAGAGCCCCGCATTACCAGAGGAAGGCTAGTTACAATGAGGTTTCGCCCTGTTCCTCAAGGGGATCGTTCGCAACCGCATATCACCCTGCGGCCACTCAGCTATCGGCACGATACCTTACACCTTAGCTTGGGTAGGCTGGTCCACGGTGGCATATTTCGCAAAGGCTTCTGGGGAGGTTTAATTCCCCTCACCCTACTTGATTCTGCCACTGACCAAGAGTCCAGCGACCACATCCGTGAGGCCATATTGGCTTCCCGGACAGGGGCCCCCATTCTCCTGGCCGTTCCCCTATCCGCCACCTGGGGACGCGCCCGATAGGTAGCCCAACCCACAGGAGGTAGCCCAACCCACAGGGTATAAATAAATAGTATAAATGAATCATTTGAATCAGGCATTATCGATACATTATAAAAATAATTTTGTGGATAATTAGTCATTATTATCGATAGCTGTGAAATATCTTTTGATCTCTATTTTGAATTTCGCAACAGAATTGATATTTTTTATGTGTGTAGGTAGACTGTTATAAATTTTTATTCCAGAAAAGTATAACGACTTTTTTCCAAAATCGCTTTTTATTTGTATGGTTTTCAAATTATTTAACTGTCTAGTTAGATGATTATGGCTATCAGAACATGTTATGTAGGAAAGATTTGAATATTTATATTTACTCTTAGTTGAATGGATAAAAATACAAATTCTTGAATGATATAAACGTACCTATCAAAGGAGAGTGTTTGTGAAAATTTTTTAATTGTTTTCTTTTATAGAAGTTGTAATTTCTGTTCCGTAGTTTTCTGGGTTTGTTGTCTACCACAATCTGAAAAAATAAGAATTAATATTGGAATCTATACAAGTGTAGAAGGGCAGATTTTCAATCAAGCTATAAATTTTGAGAACGGAAGCGGATTTAGTTTCCGAAACGTTAAAGATAATATATATATATATATATATATATATATATATATATATATATATATATATATACACATATATACATATATATATTAGTTCTTATTGTTTTGATATGCAAAATTTGATGAACTAATTGGGCTGGATCTATCCAGAAAGAACTGTTATTCAATAGACACAGCAACTTTTCGGGGTAGATTGAAAATCTGCCCTTCTACACTTGTATAGATTTTAATATTACCTTATCCTTATTTTTTCAGATTGTGGTAGGTTACAAACCCAGAAAACTATGGCACAAATATCGATCCACCACAAAATAATGACGTTAAAATTGTAATTTCTTATTTTTTGATTCAGAGAACAAAGCCAAAAAAATAGATCGAACTTCAATGGTAACCTCACACCTGGAAATATTTATTTGTTTTATGAATTATATATAAACAACATGGTTTTCTCACTACATGAATCTCGTCCCAATTATTTATAGTAAAAAATATTTTGAGGGAGGTTGGCGTAGTGTATTCAAAATAGTAGCTGTGAAATATATCAGCTGATCCAAATGTAGTCATTATATCGAACGTGAGAAGCAGTAAATGAAATAAAAAAGGGAAAAAAACCCATTAGTTAATTGGCAACCTTGGTTAACTTTATGACCACATTGAAACTCCATTGACACTAGTACAAAAACAACTTACTTTCACCGATTATGTTATTACTATGGCAGTATCTTTTTTGTTTTTATCAGTTGAATCTATAGACATTACAACCAATGGATTGGGCATCGTGACAGTTTGTCACATAGCATGATGCGGAATACATTAAAGAAATGCACATTGAATAGATATTGTGAAGGACACAAAGCCAATTTTATACTTGAATTACTCTCTCCTTCATAACATCTCTTTCTCTGCTACATGGAGGAAGGAATGCGCTTAGATGTTATATTTAAACTATTCTATCTTGATCATTCCGCAGTCTTCTCTCTGTTAGGGCCAGTCCATTGATTCATGATAATACTAGCATTGAAAAAACTGATAGTATCAATACTTAGGAGTTATAATAGATAAAAATCTGAAATGGGACAAACACATAGCGTTTCTTTTGAAGAAATTACGAAGTTTATTATCAAAATTCAAGTATCTCAAAACATTTATGAGCGTAAAACCCTTAACATTCTTTATTTTTCATTAATACAGTCCCAATTGAATTATGGGATTCTGGCTTGGGGAGAGGTCATGAAATCCCACATTAGAAATCTTGAAGTTCTTCAGAAACGGTTTTTGAAAATAATATATAATAAGTCTTATTTGTATCCAAGTGAAAATCTGTAAATAGGAACACATAAAATGGACATAAGACAATTATTCGGATATAACATCATGATTTATATCCATAAACACAAATTGAATATAAATTTCAATAATCATGTTTATAATACGAGGAATAAAAATAATATCACATTGAAAAATAGAGTTGAAACAACAATGTCTAAGAAAATTTTTAAATATTTATTGCCATTCTACTATGATTTGATTCCAAATCATATAAAAATGATCGAGTCATTAGTATCTTTCAAACTACAGATTGAAAAATGGATTCAAGAATCACGTCGAAATTTATTTCATGAAATCTCTCACTTCAGTTAAGAAAATTAGTAAATTTTTCAATATTATTTTGTTGAATTCTACAAATTTATCAAATATATTATACATAAATGTAATTCGTATCTCTCGCAACAAGTTTTTAATTTCGCGGGTATAATTGAACTGTTTATTAACCTTTTCACAAATTGATGTATATGCTCTTTTTTATGAATTTTGAATACACTTTATTAATATTATTATGGTTGAATCATGTTGTATAGTAATAATAAACAATGTACACTTATATGCCTCAAGAAATTATAACAATTACAACAATAACCGTGAACTAGAATTTTGGTTATGTTTGTCAATCATATGATACTCAAATAAACATTTTCAGTATGGCTACAGATGGGCAATTAGTGCATGTTGAAGTCGTTAACTATAGGAAACGCTACGATCCTGACAAGTACTACGTTTACATTCTGAGAGTGTATAGAAAAGATCAAAATCAGCCAATGGAAATTCAGAGAACATACAAGGAGTTTTGCGAATTGCATCAAAAGCTATGTATTTATTACCCCTTAGCCAAGTTGCATAGGTGAGTTAAAGTTTTTTGTTTTATGCATGTTCTGATTTATTGCATGAATAAGTACCAATAATTTATCTTTTTTTTTCTTCGAAATTGTTCAACTATTTCCCTGTCTGAATGACTCGCCGGGCATTGAATTACATAAAATGTACAAAGAATTTATCACTTTTTTTTTATCAATCAAAAGTTTACTAGAATGAATTACACTTTATTTTATAAAAAAATATATATAAAACCGAAATCCATGTAAAAACTTATCAATGGGCAAAAACTTATGTTACCACATTTTCCACCAGTTCAATTATGTCATCGGACAAAATTTGTAAACAATAGCAAAAAGCAGCTCCTATACATTCAAATCTTTCTCAACAAAGCGTTTACAACCAATATTCAGAGGAGCTTTTGAAAAATCTTATAGCTTAAGGAGTTTGTGATAAATATAAATACTTAACTATAATATATTCATGAATAAAATACAAAACTATAAGCTTCAAATTTCTGAATTCCACCACCAGTGTAAGTAACCAATACTTCATATTTTATTTTGTCAGATAGGTTTATCAACCTCTTTCATTTTTCCCTTGGTCTAGAAATTTTTTGTAGTAAATATTGTAGTTGATTTGAATACTTGAAAGTATTTCACTGCTACACAACACAAATACATCAAAACATTTTGGAGAATACCCAGATTCAAAAAGACTTCAAACTCGTCTATTAAACAATACTGGTTCAATAATTAATCTACCTTCCAGTCTATTTGCCAAAATTTTGAATTGGTAATTTTGGCTGTTATAGCCTCATGTGAAACCCTTCAATTCTTGAGGGTTGGAGGCTCATTTGAAATTTAGTAATGATCTAAAAACAAATTCATCTAGAATTCTGCAACGTTTCATCAATATAAATAAATAATAAACCTAAAAATTAACAATCGGCTTCATTGTCGGATCTTGACTGATCGTCATCTTCTTCATCTTCATCGTTATCCTCGAAAAGACGTCTTCTTGGACGTGTAATGGTAGGCTGCATGTCCCCTTGGAAAAATATGCTCGTTGCTTGACTGCTATAACCCATAGCACTAAAATTCGTAGTTAGCTCATCTTCTACGTAAGATATTTCGTCCTCAGAAAATGATTGAGTTCTGTTCCTATCGTGCTGAACCACATTCACTTTGAATTCATCGTTTTTATCATGACCCAAATCTATTGGAAGAGTTGCGTAAATTTCTCCATCGCTTTCGGCAACATTTCTTGTGTCAGAATTCTGTTGTGTCATGAAAATCAATGTTGATTGGTCTTCGTATTCACTTCTGTCATTGTGATAAGAATTATTGGTTGGAGGTGATTGCTCAGAGATAGGGATGTTTCTAATAGATTTACTACTAGAAAGAGATTGGAAATCTCCCTCGAGATCGACACCTTTCGGTATTCCTATTCTTGACTGTGTCGAATCATTACTTTGTTTATTCACTTGTTTTTGCGTTGAAGCCTGAAGAGTATCAGCCACATTGTTGTCCTTTTCAGAGTTTCTGTTAGGAGGTATTTCTGGTGCAACATTTTTTTTCGAACTCGTTGGCTTTGTTCCGATTTCTTTGGATATTTCAGCATCTCCTTTGCTAGTAGCCTTTGGTTCGGTGGCAATACTGTTCATTGACGAACTTTTTTTTATTCGGTCTCGTACATTATTCGAATGTTCTGAAGCCATAGAGTCGACGATTGGCATTGCTTCCGTTTTTTGATTCTCGTGGACGTCGCCATTTTTCGTGTTGTTTTTTGGGAGAGATTCACGATCTGAAAATTTCAATCAAGTATTTACCCTCCAGCAACGAAATACAGGGCAGTGCGAATTCGAATTTAAGGATTTAGATAATGTAAATGACAAAAAATGGAGAGTGAGTTGAATTAGGATAATGTTGCGTGATTTAGGATTCAGAAATATTTCACTAGAATTTTTTTTTTCCATTTCCGAAAATATTTGGGAAGATCTCAAATTTCAACATTTTGATTCATTTACTTTGTCTCGAAATATCTATCAAAAGGTAAAACCACTTCATCCATGCCTATTTTTATGCTTTACCTTGTATGAGCTTTTTTCACCAAATTCATTTTCTTCAAAATCATTGACTTGGTATCTCTGTATGAATACACCAACCGACACTGCAGCACTGCTTGAATGCAAACGCGCTACCGTGAAAATCAGTAAGACGCCCCAGAGCGCATTGGCTTAAAAGGTAAATAGACGGCCATAACCCGCATGAAGCTCTGCCTTCTGGATGCACAAGTAGGAATGTTTGACAATGATACGTAACATAGAAAATGAAAATGAAGTTTTTTTTGTTCATTCAATTGCAATGGAATCTGTCACATAGTAGATTGCAGAAAAAGTTCAATCCTAGAAATAACATTTAACTGTCAAACCCAAACAATCAATGGTTCGCACAGAGTGGACATAAGGATTGTAGGACTTTCTCTCTTAGTGCACCTAACAATATCGAACAAGTCGATTTTAAGCTAATTTTCTTTGCATAATTTGACACATCGATGACACATACATTCCCTAAACTAATTGATATTTTTAATTTTTGCTTGTTCCATTCTTGTTTATATTGCTCCTTGGTTCATCCACGTGCTCTCATACAAAACCGAAATGTTGGAAAGGTGATTCGAACATTTCTATCTATATATAATTCAAAAACGTTTGAGGCAGAATTGTGCTGAGGACAATTGAAACTCAACCATTCCACGAATACTTACGATATGGGGTGTCAAACTCCGGATATGAATAGTACTTCAGAACCACCACGTTATTGTGTGATTTGTCCTTTGTTTTGGAGTCTTTTGTGAATTTCGCCTTAAAACCACCAAACAAACCCATTTCAAATGCAACTTTTGGAGTGGTCGACACTCATCCGAACATGATAGATAAGATTTCATTAGGTTATCTTGTCTGATTATATCGAATGGATTCATTTTTATCTAGAAACAGTAATGATAATGTAATGCGATGGTGAGAGTTCGTTTGTTTGAACTGTTCCCGTACAATTCAATCATGCACATGATTTTTACTTCTGTGTGGATTTTTTCCGGAGATTTCGTGTCCGGTAATGGAACAGTCTAAATGGAGCAACCTATATTCTATGTTCCATGCAATTTCGAATAACCATCTTTCTTACAGAGCAGCCATGCCTTGGTTTTGTTGGCAATACAAACCCAAGGAGATCCAAAATTTGCGGACGTGAGGCTTACTACATTGCGTATCGATTTGGCGAGTGGGAGATAAAAGTTGAGAGAGCACTGTAATGCAGTCGGATGAAATCTACTCTAATACTTAGCATTAACGTACATCGTCTATATCCACCGACACAATTGCATTTAATATGCGAAAAGTTCAGATTTGTATATTTTGAAAATTATCTGTGAATGGATTTTGGGTTGTGGGTCCTATTTTTTAACGTGTTGGAGCTACTTTATCTTTGATATTGCCACTATATTTAATCCAACTCAACTTGCTATCGATAATCATTCCTAAGTAGTACATGTCAGAAACTCCGTTACCGACTGATTGCCAACTGATGTTTCCTATGAATAGAGAAAGGGTCTCAAGAAGGAGCCCTGCGGTATTTCAAATAGTTATGGTCAATTCAGAAATACGATTATTTTTTGGGGAGAATGCAGTTTTGAGATACTATTTTTTGCACTCTCTCGATTTGGTTGCTTCATTCACTAAACAGGAGAAAGAGAGTATATAAAACAGCTACTCCCTTGCATAAAATTCACTTTTTCCTGTACAGTGTGTACACCTAGCACACACAAGTCTCAAATAGGATAATTTCACACAATATAAAGGGGAATAAAAGTAGTTTGTGAAAAAAAACGCTTTTATTGATATCATTCATTACTTATTTGGTCTATTCCTGGAAACTGGAAAAATACGTTTAACTCATTTTTTTACTGCGCTTCATTCTCTTACGATATGATGAATACTGATGAAATACTGTTACGTAATAGAAAAATATCTCCTAACTCCGCCGCTGAGGATCATAAAAAAGGCACATTTCTACCTGGATCGATCGGTATATCGAAATAACGCCAGAAGTTCTCGATGCAAAGATTCCCGTCGTGGAGGCGTGAACAGACTAGTCCGGAAGGATCTTCCCTATTCGAACAGAGTATAAAAGGGATGCAATTCACCGCAACGGCAATTTCAAAGTAAAGAGTGTTGGATGTTTTAGTCAGTTGGGAATTCTAAGTGTTTTGTAAGCGAATTATTAGCCAGTGCAGTAGTCGTTTTTTATAGTGACGTTAATGAAAGTAGTTTAGTGTTGTTCGGAGTTTTATTTCGACGAACGAACCCAGAAATATCGTAACAGTATTCATTCTTGTCGCACCCATTACATTACTATATTTCAATTTTTGCTTAAAACCTGAATATATAAGTACATGAACTGAAAATAATAGTTTCCTACCTTTCAGTCTCTCAACTGGCCTTCACATGGGGCGATCGAATATAAAGCAAGTTGCCCAAAAACGATTCCATGAAGTCAGTCTCTTCGTGAAGTCATTGTTCGTCTGTGCTCATGAAATAGCTCATTCTGATTTAGTTTATACGTTCTTCCATCCTTTGTTGAGAGATCAGCAATCCGACGAATTTTCGAAGAAAGTGAAAGGTAAGTTTCAAATGTTAGCTTGTAGATTGTTATCGAATGTAAAAAAAATTATTGAAAAATTTCACACGTTTTTTCAGTATCTTCAGAAACAATTGATATTTTTCGTAACTGGTTATGAATAGTTCGTTTCAGAACTATAGCTGGTTTATCATTTGACAATTCTACACTCGATTCTTTGATTTTTTGTATTTTCATTATAAGAATTACTCTAAGCAAGAACAAAATCAGATCAAGAGCGCTAACACCAAATTGATATCACTCCCATTCGACACGCGTTTCGGTAACAAAGTTAGCATCTTCAGAAGAAATTAATTATCAATCCCATATGGGCGTCGAACTGATACACGATGTGATACTTATACTTGAATCTTGAAAAAAAAAATGTAGAAACAATATTTTTATCGTTAGAAAATAATGAAAAATCATTTTCTGTCAGAGTTAGAGAGTATCGTGCACAAAACACTTTGGGAACTTTCATTCCGCGCTACTGTGCAGGATCTCGCTACAATCGTCTCATAAAAATATCTGTGAATACCTTTTTCACTATTTCGTCAATACTGATGAAATAACTATTGTTGGATTTTTGAAAAATCATTCGTCCCACAAAAATGTCTGGAAATATTTTTTACTATTTCTTTACTACTGATTGAATTACCATTGTTGTTGGATTTCTTAAGAACCAAGAAAGTATCTACTATAGGTACTGACGTGTAATGAATATTACTGTGTGTCTACGCGAGTATTTAAATTTGTATAATGAATCGTCATAAATTGGTCTTCCATTCTACCTAAATTCAGACGGAGATGGCTATAGTGTCTTGTATGTGAGTTCAAACAAGATACCGAACGGTTATGAAAATTGAAATTAGAATTACAAAAATACCACGTTGACAAAGAAATAAACCAATCTTATTGAAGGTTTCCAGAATACTTATCATTATAAATATATACGGAGAACATAATTTTATAAAAAAAAAATAGAAAAAAAAAAACATTACAAATATTTTTGGAATTGGTACTTGAGAAGATTAATTCATAAAAACAAAATTTGTAATAATCTGTCCATCTAAAACATTTACTTGATTCATCCAGTTTTACAAATCTTGATCCATAAATTTCCGCGATATAGTAATCTTTTCAATTCAGTATAACTATTAATTTACAAAATATCAGTATTCAGAAAAATTTCATAAACTAGGGATGAAGAAGAAGAAGAAGAATTTATTCATCATTGAAAATTTCATACATGTATCGGAATCAACATGAAACTTTATCAGACTAGTCAAAGAAATACACATATTAAAATATAGTCAAAAATACAATAAAAACACCAAAAGATTACACTTACTAACAGATTAAAATCATGTATAGAGAACCATTACATCACCTAGCTGTGAGATACTCTTCCATCGAATAAAATGTATTTTCACATAAATAATTGAACAATGTTGTTTTGAATATCTTGAAATTCTTTATTTCTCCAAAAACCCTATTGAAATGATTATAACATATAATTCCTTGATATATTGGAGAGTTCTGCCCAACACTGAGCCTAGAGAATGGTAATCGAATGTCATTATTATGTCGTATTGTGATCATGAACTTCAATACCCCTGACGTAACTATCTTGTTGTTTTCTTATATTCATAATCAAAAGATATATATAAAGAGACGGCAAAGTAAGAATTGACAGTGACTTGAAATAAACTCTACATGAAACATCATTTCGAACACCCATCATGCATCTTATAATTTTCTTCTGCACAATGAATACTTTGTCAATATATGATGAACTACCCCAGAAAATCAAGCCGTATGCAAGTGCTGACAACACCAGACCATGGTATGCCATTCTGAGAACATCTGACGATACAGTGCCTTTCAGCTGTCTGATGATAAAATTGATGCTACTTAATTTCTTAACCAGAATTTCGATATGATTTCTCCAAGTCAATTTCTCATCAACTGTTACACCTAGAAATTTTATACTCAAAACTTGTTCAATTGATTCATGATTTATTTTGACAAGAGGGCTTGCATTACAACTGATGTTTTTCTGTTGGAAAAGCATAAAATATGTTTTGAAATTATTCAGAATCAATCCATTATTCAGACACCAGTCAGAAAATTCCTCAGCACAAACGTTACTTAGTTGAATGGTCTTGCCTAAATTATCTTGTGATATTATATGGTTTGTATCGTCAGCATAAATTATGGTATTTTGTGGCGAACTACATGACAAACTCATGTCGTTAACGAATATGATGAAAAACAGTGGACCAAGAATTGACCCTTGGGGTACGCCCATAGAAACAGTGGTTGGTTCTGATTTATATGAATTTATGGTGACAATTTGGCTCCTATTTTGTAAATAAGAAGCAACCCAGCTATTCGCTACTCCACGAACTCCAATGCGATATAATTTTTGAATGAGAAACTCATGATTTACAGTATCAAATGCTCTACTAAGATCAAAATATAGAGCGATAGGATATTCCTTATTGTTCAAGCTAGAATAAATTGCATCACACAATTCATTCATAGCCGATTCTGTAGATCTTCCATTTCGAAATCCATGTTGACATCCATTTAACAGTTTATTGTTTTCCAAGAAATTCTTGAGACGGAAATTAAAGCAATAATCGAACACTTTTGCGAATTGACTTTGTAAACATACATTTCTGTAATTGTTAATATCTTCCTTAGAACCCTTTTTTTTATATCGGTACTGATTTTGAAACTTTCAGTTTGTCCGGATATTTTCCTGTAGTGAATGATTCATTGATTATGTGACACAAAGGCAAAGATAGTATATCACTAGCAGCTTTTAAGCACTTACCATTTATTTCGTCTATTCCAGCAGCTGCTTTTGAGCAAACTTTATGTATTGTTTCTTTTATCTCAAATGGAGATGTGGGAGTCATGAAAAAAGTGACATTCGAGAACTGTTCTAGTTTTATCGCATTGAAATCAGGGTTTATGCTTTGTATATTCATGAAAGCTTTCTGGAATTTATCACATATCACGGATTGATTTGTAATAGTTTGATTGTCTATTATAATTTTACCTATCTCATTACTTGATCCACTGTCTCTCATCTCGTTTATGATTTTCCAACTCTTTTTCGCGATGTTATCCGCATTATAAATTCTTTCGTTATTATAGTTAGCTTTTGAGTGCTTTACCCTCTGTTTATATGTATACTTCAATTGTTTATACCTATTTTTAATTATCTCATTTCCAGTATCCTTGTATATTTTTGTCATATCAACTAACATTTGATGCATTTGCTTCAATTCGACCGAGAACCATGGCTTGTCAGATTTTCTACATTTAACTGTAGTAACAGGAAAAGCCACATTGAAATAATACAAGACTAGCTCATAAAAAGCATTAAATTTTTGATCCAATGACTCCGATTCATACACTTCAGCCCAATTTTCTGAACCCAGAATATCTCTGAATGAATTTAGATTATTGAGAGAAAAATGGCGCCTCTTTGTATAGTAAGTCCTACATCTGTCTTTTGAGCCGATTACGATGAGATTCGACTCTTTGGTTACACTTTCGGTTCTGTCATTGCTAAAACAATTGTGTCTCTGTTCTTTTTTTTCGTAATGGAAGTCTGGTCAGACTTCTCAGTATGTCATGTTTTTATATAAAATATTTGGTCGTGTTCAACATTGCTGGAAGAGAAATCAAATCATTAAAATCGAACAATATATATATATATATATATATATATATATATATATATATATATACATACATACATACATACATAAACTTGAGTCGGTATATTGCTTTGAAAACGAAGGACTACTCCTTTGTATACTTCAAATGAATAGATTGTCCTCTATCGGTTTTGACTTCAAATTGAAGCAATGAAATGTAATTTGTTACTTTTGATAAAGCAATGAACTTCATTTCTGGTTCTGAATATGTTTTGATTCCTAGATCGGGCTGGAGATTTTCAATATGAAACTGGGCGTTTGAAGGGACAGCTGAAGTTATCCTTGCAATATCGGAAAGGTGTCTTCACTGTAATGGTGCATCACGCAAGAGGACTACCGAGGCTGGCAAATGGCCAGGAGCCCTCGACATACGTTAAAGTCTATTTGCAGCCGGACGCTCAGAAGAATACTAAGAGGAAGACGAAAGTCGTAAAAAAAAACTGTCATCCTAGTTTTATGGAAATGGTATGTATTTGAGATATTTCATTATGTTATCGATAATGGAAGCTTCCTATTCACAAAAAACATCCATTAGCACATTGATTTTCGATACAGACTTTCTAAATGAATGATTCGATCATTTGTTGTAGTAATGAAACTGTTATACCATATTTAAATTTTTTAAACTCAATTTATATATTACATGCGTTTAAGAACATATGTATATACCAATAGATAATACTACCGGTTCTAATTGACGTTATATATTATAAATATCCCCAGTTATATGTTTTCTTATCGACTCCAGAAACTTCTTACCTTCGAAATATCTGAAAGTAGTGTATATTTCCTTAGTCCTTACCAAATACCAAACTTTTTTATTTATTATCATTAGGTCTTCTATACATACAATTTCTAATCTATTATAAGTTGAAAATTTGTATTTTTATTCATCTGGCCACGAATAACTGTAAACACTTGAATTTGATTTAATTTTCAACTTTATCAATGATCAGCATAACCACTCAGCAAGGCAATCAGATAATTTTGCCACTATAATAATGATAACAAATGTAGGACAGCTATTAATTCATTTCAAGGGAATATAACATTATGACTATTGCCAAAATTCTTGAGATCTTATGGTAAACTGATATTCGAGCTAGGATCAGGAACATATCAAATATAATTTTTTTATCTTCTGTTCGTAATGATGAATCAATGGGTATTTTAATAAAAAAAAATGTTTCTACGGTTATAACACAAAATTTCTCTATCTAAACTGTTCTTGATAGAAGAATGGGGTACATTGCATATCTTCAATATAATTTCCTTACCTAGTAACACAATGACTTCATTGTGTTTCAGTTGTAGTTATTAAATCAGGACTTCCATGGAATGTCAAATTTCTGCACTATTTACTTGTATCTTAGGGTGAGTTCGGCTCGGCAGTAAAGTGAGGGAGCGGAAAAAGAGTGAAGTTTCGTCACGTGGTCATGGAGGTCGGTGCGTTAAATTGAAGGCGAACGTGTCAGAGCGCGAAGCGAAGACACAAAAGAGCGCAGATTCTAAATTTGGAAATTCAAATCATGATGGATCCTAAATTAGTAGTTATTGGATACGCGAGAAATTATTTTTCATGATTCATCCGATGAAGAAGATTTCATTGAGAAAGTTGAAAACTATGCGGAAGTAACTGTGCCTGTTACATGTGTGGTCAGCAATTCAAGCGAAATTTTCATCTAACCTGTTAGACCTACTACTTTCATCCTGCAACGCTAATTTCCCATCTGTTACATATACTTGTTCATCTACGTTGATAACTGAATGGGTTTCGGGGGATATAATTGCTGCCATGCTGAACAAATCGGAAGAAAACTCAAAATTTGTATAAGTCTAGAATATTATTAGACGTTTCTCGAAGTCTGACAATCTCATGACAACCCTATCCATAGCACGCACCCTCAGCCAACGGTGTCTAGAGAGTTAGCTCCTTTCGATCTACTCCTACCATACCCGAACACAATGGAGTCAACTCTTTGCATTCTAATGAGCATACTCGAACGGTTCGGGGAAAAAAGAGGTGAGAAAATCGAATGGAGTTAACAACCCGAACTCACCCTTAGTGGAAATTTCAAAAGACAAGTTTAAAGTTGACAATATTTGATATTGTCACTTCGCTATTATGTGTTATAGCCGTCGAAAAAGTATAGTGTATAACTCGCATGAAACTCTTATTTCCCCCTCATTTGATTTGCAGCATTCGGTTACAGCTCATGCTGCAAACTTCAAACTAGTAGGAAATGACTATCATTCCTTGCTTGTTAAACAATATACAAAAAGGTTCTTCACAGAACCTGACTATGGGATTGTTTTCTATGCACAAACAAACATCCTAACACGACAGAATATGCATACCATAGCCTACGTTGAACAATACAATTCATTTTAGAGATTACAATACATAAAACGATAATTAATATTAACTATAACATAATAACACTGAGACTAAGATTGACTGAAACCAAGACCTGATAGCAAATTTGATCCAGAGGGAGGCGGCAATTATGTGTCAATAATACTATCGAAGGTGCTTCTACTCTGGGCTAATATCCATTTTTTAAAGTGGTTTTTGAATTTATATTTATTTGGTATATTTCTAAGCCAATTGGGAATACGGTTCATTATCCTGGGCCCGATATAAGAAAATGACATTTGTCCAATTGCTTTTTGAGCTCGAGGAAGGTATACTTGTCCTGTGTAAGTTGCTCTGGTGTTTCGAATATGGGCAAGTGGTGTTATATATCTGCGCCCCTTATGTAGAAATGATAAAATTGATATTGCAAAGATTTGACGGAGATCTAATATTCTTAATTGGCTCTATAGCTGATCCGAAGGAAATTCTCTATTCTTGGAAAACATTATTTTGAGTATGCTTTTTTGAGTTCTTTCGACGGAATCCAAACGTTCTTCTAACGCCACCCCAACCTATTATACCATATTGCAGTATGGATTCAACGAACGCATAGTATAATATTTTCAATTGAGGTAAAAGAAGAACTTGTCTAAGTAGATAAAATTTATGAAAAAGACTCCTGAGTTGTTTCTTTATACTATTAGACCGGGAGGTCATGACAGGTGACGTTCCACCATTTTTTCGTGCATGCCTTTTTAAGGCTTGATGAATAACCCTAAAATATCAAAGATAGTCGGGTTTTTAGCCCCCCCGCGCGTCCTCTTCATAAGGAAAAACGCTTTTCTTTCTGTAGCGAATTTTCGTGTTTTTCCGTGATATGTTACTGCATGCCATTGTAATATACGGAAGTTCAAACTAATTGAAGCTCTAATAATTGATGGCATGCACCCCGCAGCGGCCCAAGATGATCAAAGGGTTGTGAAAACCTGAAAAAAAATTTTGGAAAATTCCGTGTTTTCAAATTGCATGCCGATGTGAAGAATTGAAGTTTTTGTAATAAAAATACTATGGGAAAATTGGCATGCACCCCCCGTAGGACTAACGGTGAAAAATTTCCGGGAAATTCTGTCAAATTTTAACACCGATTTTCCGTGATTCCAAATCACTCCTAATAAGGATGAATATTAATTTTATAACGGAATAATTATCTAATTCAAATGGCATGCATGTTGAGTAAGCCCATCGTATTATAAATAATAATAAAAGTTGCAAAAAAACAGTGCAAATTTAGGTGACTTGTTTTTGCATGCCTTTTTGAAATTCATGAATTTACCTTATTTCAAGTCATGAATGTAAATGGCATGCATGTAGCTACAGCCCAATACACAAAAATTGTGAAAAAATTGAATAAACATCAATTTTTGGATTGAAAAAAAAAAATCTAAAAAACGCCGTGACTTCTTCTTGCATGCCACTTTGTATTTCGTTTGTAGATATTATTTTAAGTTGAAATACGAAATGGCATGCATGTAGCTCCATGAAAATTGTTTGAATAAACATTATTTCAAGTTGATGGCTGAAATAACATACATGTTATCACAGTCCAACATTCAAGAATTGTAAAAAGAATAAATTCAAATGATTCGAATCTCCCGGTCTCTAGTCTAAACGTGGCCTATCATAGAGAGGTTACTACTACCCTATTGTTACGATCTTTCTTCTGGAAAATATTAATTCTGACACCACTGTTACGATATATCCTGTCAAAATCCAACTTCTGACACTACTGTTACGATTCATCTCTGGGTCCGTCGATTGAAACACCGAACAACACTGAACTTTTTTTATTATAACTCTCTATCACAATGCAATACAACACAATCACTTAAATCGCTCCGATAACTTTCCAATGCTCGGTACCAAAACTCTCTGTACTAAAAATTCTACTTCCGCACAAAGCTCTGCTCCACTTAGCTCCCAATAACTTTCACCACATAGCTCTGAATAAAATTTGTCACTTAACTAACTCTGTCAATAACTTAATCTCCGAATAAAAACTTCTCTCCGCCGCGATATCACGATGCTTATATACCTGCGTATATATCGAGAATCCTCGAGAGAAGCCCCGATGACGTGTCTCGAATTCTCCAGGCGGCAATCAACAGTTCTTGGAAAATGACGACGCGATCCCTCATCTGCGTTTACGATCTCGTCAGGGCCGGCGCTAGCACGTAACACTATGATAGACGCTACACGCTACGCCATTGCCTATACCACCGTATAGAAGTAAACAACAAGTTCGCTACCAGTCGGCATGATGTATCAGGTCAAGATTTTATATTTAGCTGGGCTCTGGCAGTATGTGGTGCGGTAGGAGGGTGTCGGCTGAGAGCATTCTTGGCTCACTTGCACTCACGCCTCAGATACATCGGCTGAGCGTTAAGTAAGAGATGGCAATATTAACCCAAATAGGGCGGCGAGTGAATTCGATGATAATACTTCATGTATAAAATAATGATCCTGAAAATGATTTTCTACTTTCATTTTTCATAAAAAATTTCAAAAATAATAAAATTATTAAATCGGACGATTTTTTTGTTTATTTAACCAGTTGTCATAAAGCTACATGCATGCTATTTTGCATTTCGGCTCAAAAAAGTACATAGCGGTATGCAAAAAGAAGTCACGCCATTTTTTTAGATTTTTTTCAATTAAAAAATTGATGTTTATTCAATTTTTTCACAATTTTTGTGTATTGGGCTGTAGCTACATGCATGCCATTTACATTCATGACTTGAAATAAGGTAAATTCATGAATTTCAAAAAGGCATGCAAAAACAAGTCACCTAAATTTGCTCAGTGTTTTTTGCAACTTTCGTCACGCATGCCTCTATTTTGCAACACCCTGGTGTGCATGCCAAATTTCCTTCTATTGAATAATGGTACGAATTAAGTATTTTTTCAATGGCATGCAATTTGGAATCACGGAAAATCGGTGTTAAAATTTTACAGAATTTTCCGGAAATTTTTCACCGTTGGTCCTACGAGGGGTGCATGCCAATTTTTCCATAGTGTTTTTATTACAAAAACTTCAATTCTTCACATCGGCATGCAATTTGAAAACACGGAATTTTCCAAAATTTTTTTTCAGGTTTTCACAACCCTTTGATCATCTTGGGCCGCTGCGGGGTGCATGCCATCAATTATTAGAGCTTCAATTAGTTTGAACTTCCGTATATTACAATGGCATGCAGTAACATATCACGGAAAAACACGAAAATTCGCTACAGAAAGAAAAGCGTTTTTCCTTATGAAGAGGACGCGCGGGGGGGCTAAAAACCCGACTATCTTTGATATTTTAGGGTTATTTATCAAGCCTTAAAAAGGCATGCACGAAAAAATGGTGGAACGTCACCTGTCATGACCTCCCGGTCTATATCTGTATGATGGTCCCACCTGAGAAAAGAGTCTATGAGTATCCCCAGATATTTGATTGATTTTGTCAATGTTATGTTTTGATTATCGACCGATATATATATTTATATGTTGGCAAGTATCTTTCATATGAGGTGAAGGGAACTGCTTTAGTTCTACTTAAATTAACAGTAAGAATACTAGCATCGAACCATTTCATTATTCTACTAAAGTCTCTTTCAGCGGTTTCCTTCACTTCGTCCCAAGAATCTCCCGTGCAAATTACTACAGTGTCATCTGCAAACGATATGATGGTACCCGAAATGTCAAGCTGCAGCAAGTGATTAATATATATAGTAAACAAAACTGGACCGAGAACTGTACCTTGCGGTACTCCACAGATCACATTTTCGAAATTACTATTAACTTCTCCTATCTGAGCACACTGTTTTCTATTTGTTAGAAAATTCTTCAATAGGTTGAGCACATTTCCCCGGATTTCAAGGTGTTCAAGTTTCTCCAGCAAAAGCCCATGACTAACGGTATCAAAGGCCTTTGCAAGATCAACAAAGATACCTAGACAACATTTTTTTGTGTCCATTGCTTGATAAATTAGAGATGTTACTCTTGCTATGGCATCCTGGGTACTCAGGTTTCTTGAAAATCAATCAATCAATCAACATTTATTGTATATAAAGAAGATAATTCTTATTACAAGAGTGTTTGATTACAGTCTAGCCAAATTAAATGTAGAGAAAAAAAAAAGTATTCCAATTCGATAGGAAAAACACAATCTAGGTCACAAGATTCAATTGATGCGCTAGTAACGATGTTATTCCAGATAACCATGACGTTCACTCATTAATAATAAACGAACGTAATTTCAACATATTCATCAGAGAAAAGACCAGTTGTTTCAAGCTCTGAAAAGATGCATAATTGAGGAAGTTTATGAGGTCATTCAGATCATGCAATTGCTGAAATATCTGACATTCCTTGGTTCTCTTGAAAACCATATTGTGCTTTCGATATTATGCCATTTATACTCAAGTAGTCTGTCAGACGCTTTTTTATCACTTTTTCAAAGACTTTCGAGAAGCAGGATGTTAGGGAAATAGGACGGTAATTAGACATATTTTTTTGTCTCCACCTTTGAATACTGGCTTTATTGTAGCAACTTTAAAATGTTCTGGAACAATTCCTGTTTCTATACATCGATTGAACATGAAGCACAAGGGATCTGCAATGAACTTTGCTGCTAGTTTGAGAGTTTCATTTCTCACTCCGTCGGAGCCTGGTGCTTTATGATTTTTTAAGGTGTTACAAATGGTGACAATTTCTTCATTATAGGTTGGTTCCAGATACATAGAGTGAGGAAAGTTGCCATGTTCAAATGAATTGTCTGTTTCCTTGATTTTCGATGCTAATGATGGGCCTATATTACAAAAGTACTCACTAAATTTGTTCGAGATTTCTAAGGAATTCGTAATTTCTTCACCAGTATCAATAACAATTTTAGTTATGGGTGTATCGCACTTTGTAGAATTGTTTGTTAATTCTTTCACAACATTCCACAGGTTTCGAGAGCAGTTCTTATTTTCAACTATTTTTTTTTTCGGAAATATTCATTTTTTTTGTTTTCTTTATCAGTTTATTAAGTTTATTGCGGTATTCCAAATATTCTTTTTTAATTCTTTCATTTTGTGGATATGCTAGGTGCTTCTGAAACAGTTTATCTCTAATTTTGATGGAATTTATTAATCCAGTTGTTATTTGTTGTTTTTTGTTGAGAGATTTAGCAGTGAGTGAGTAAGAGCATGTACTGATTAGGCTCTGGAATTCTGAAAAGAACACTTGGAATGCTTCATCTGGATCCAGAGGATCAGATAAAAAATTCCAATTCTTTCTCTCGAGTAAGTACAATAATTTAGTTTCATCGACTCTGTTGTATGCGACTCGTGTGTTTATATTCATCAGTGATGCTCCTCTAACCAGAGCAGCTACAGGATAATGTAAATGTATGTATGTAAAATTTTCCCTTTGTGAACTTGTATGTTTATGGGGAAATGAATATTCCAATAACACCAATGAAATATTCCCCTTAAGGTTATAGAGCCTTGCCCTAATAACAGTTGAAGTGACTCATGGACTTCAGAAATTGGACAAGTATGTAGCTGAATGGAATCGACCCCGCGCCACTATTCAACTCAGTTATTACCAGACTTTCACATACACCCAAGGGATATTGTCCTATATATGCCCGATCGAGATCAAATTGCTTTCACCAAAGGCGTGTTGGACAAGATTGTCCAATTCCATTGGATGTCTCTTGAAAGTTTTGAATTGATTTCAGATCTTCACCAATGCTTCTTTCTGCTGGTCGACACAACAGATGTCGTATATCCGTGTCTTGACTTTTCGCTTTTTGTACAATATCAAAATCCAGAGAAGGATAAGAATACCATTAGTAAGCAGGATATTAATACAGTCATCAACATTGGAAAATATTCGAAACAGATTTGGACCATCAATCACATCAGATAAAATCTTGAACATGAGTATAGATGAAGTACTAATCCTCGACCTATAAACCTATCAAACGTAATAGCAGCGGATTTTTCCGCAAATCGTTAGGAAATTCTGACATTCCAGAAAAAATTTATTAAAGAAAAAATCAAGATTTCCTTACTGTAAGGAAATTATATTTTCTCACTCCCACCACGTAAATATGGTGACTTTAGTTCACTAAACGGATTCGAAGGCGATTCCAATCAACTGAATGGATATGATTTCATATTGTTACGTATCTCCCAGCGCCGGCCCTGACGATATCGTAAACGCAGATGAGGGATTGCGTCGTAGCGAACGTTATTTGCTAGGAACCGATAAAACGCGTGTGGAGAATTCGCGAAGATTCTTCATAGGCGTACGCAGGTATATATACAGTAAAGACTTCGTCGCGGGCAGAGTCAGTTATTCGGAAGTTCGTATTCAGAGCTAAGTGGAGCGAGTTTAGTGGAGCTAAGTGGAGAGAGCTTTGTTATTGCTCAGTGCAGGAGTTGAAGTGTAGAATTTTTAGTAGAGAGTTTAGTACCGAGCATTGGAAAGTTATCGGAGCGATTTAAGTGATTGTGCTGTATTGTATTGTGATAGGGAGTTATAATGAAAGAAGTTCAGTGTTGTTTGGTGTTTTAATCACCGGGCCCAAGGATATATTGTAACAATATCATAACAAGGTAGGATATGAATTTCTACCAATCACAGAGAACAAAATATCTGGTTATCAGGGACAACCTTGTAGAAACGTCACAATTCTGATCTGTCTACCTACAAACACGAAATCCAAGTTGTTTAATTCAAGTGTGAATAAATGTACTTATATTTGAATTCTTCTGTTTTATTCAGTCAAGATTAAATTGCCACAGTGGATGGCTTTTGGTGGAATTGAAGAACTTACATCTACTCTTCAGATCTACGAATAATTAACTGAAAATATACAGTCCATGTGGGCTAGTGGTTAACGTGCTAGCACTCTGACACGATCTACCTTATTGTCGTGGGGTCGAATCTCACCGAATACGTGACTTTTTTTTGGCCTTTTTTTTGACATTACTAATTTAATTTGTATCGTTCAAAATTGAATTGAATGAAGTTGATTTCCTTTGAGTTTTTCGTAAATATCGAAAAAATACTCTATATCTATTATACTATAATATGATACTTGAAATAGTGTTCTGAAATATTTACCTGGTCGAAGAAGAAATCAACTGTACAACTCGAATGGATATTGGCCATATCCACTCTTGTGGTACATACCACTATTCCTTACAGTTGTTAGTGTTTTACATAAATGATTGACAACAGTTTCCATAGTAACCCAAATAATTTTATTACGAATCTCGAATCACCATTTATTTGTGAATGAAATTATTCGCAATTTTTTTTTAATTATTTGATATCCTTCGAATTTAAACGATTTGTGGAAAGATACTATGTTTACCTCGTAGGAAAAGCCACATTACTGACTTACGCCTCGACTTAGCAATCTTCACAGTCGTCCAGGAATTTAAGGCTTTTTCTACCCGCTAAAATTGTGTATAGAGCCGCGTCTACACGTAAATAAATTTACGCCGAATATTTCCATCGTATGTTAAAAATCTCATATGAAGCCGGACATTTTCGATCAATTCAATCCTTCGGAGTCGGGCTCTTTCGACAAAATATGAAAATAAACTCATGCAGTTTTTAGACAACATGCTTTCATGGAAAATTATCGGTAATTTTGAAGCACTTGTGTAATTACTCCCGAATACCAATACACAACCTACATTTTTGTGCATGCCCGAAAATTTCAGACAACACAAGACACACAGAGGGTTTGGAGTTCCTCCGTGTACTATTAGACTGTTTTGCAACGCTAGTTGTGAACCGGATGGCCACGAAAACGTTTGGCGTCCTTGCTCGTCTATGGCTCCCTCATTCGTTGCAAATTAGTCCACCCGTGTACCAAGTTCCTGAGATAAGCAAATTTTCTTATTCTACTTACCTCATTAATATTTGGGAAAAACAAATTTGTCTTCTTTCAAAAAGGGGCAACTTTTTTTGCGATAAAGTCTATTCGACAAGTGATTGGTTGTAGGGGCTGATATTTTTGGACGGGTCTCTTTGGTTGGGGTTACAGAATTGTAACCTCTAGCGACGATGTCATTCTATTTCACTTTGTGTTTTCCATTGGCAGTAGGAATACTACTAGAATTTGTCACCACTATGCTGCCTATTCTTTAAATACCTTTGTGTACGATGTTATCGTACTTCCTAAGATCTTGATGTTTCTACTGAAATATTTTAGACTTCAAAACTTTTGTGAATACAATTTCTTTGTTTTTTCGGTTTAATACTCGTCAGTATTAATCGTAATGTTTTTGTCGTTGGGGTGCTTGACTTTTCACCCTCGGACGTTGAACTGAGGGTTTGCTATATCACCTGCTTAGGCTTTGGTCTAAGCAAGTGTTGATGAGGGTTTCACCAGGACCAATCCTGTTGATAGGTGGTTGCTAGGAATCGCACGTGTAATGGTAAGACCACATTGAAGGTGGGACAACAGAATGACACGTATTGAAATCCTATCCATGATAATAATAATAATATAAGTACTTATAATAATATATAATAGTATAAGTATTGATCATATCCAATACATTCAATTGGCCATCGACCAAGTTCCTTCAGCCAGTGGATAATTACATTTCATTTGTTATGTATATGTAGTTGAAATAATAATTGCTGTTCTGTTGGGAAAAAAACGTATCAAACTTGTAAAATTGAACAATAAAAATTTCTTAATTTCTTTCTGCCAGTTCTCGCAGGATGGTTATAAGAGGCTTAGCTGGAAATTTATGTCAGAGCCTGACATTGTTCCTCTCAATTATTAGAAGGTCCATAAATTCCATATTTGTTGGTTTGGATGCGAACTTTTCTAAGAGCATTTCTTGTCTTGGTCTAAAGCAAATTTTTGGAAGGGTTATGCAGTGGGTGATCGAGATGTCATATTTTCGTTATGGAAGGAAAAGCAGAGGTTTCTGTAACTTGTAAAGAGGATGGCCATATTCCGAAATTGGTCTGCAGATTGACTTATAAATTTTGCTTGCAGTTGAAACGTTTCTTCCCTGGTTTTTATATGTTAATGTTCTGAAATACTATGCTCTTGTCTTCGCCTTTCTTTTTGCTAATGCTGTGTTATGATTGAAATTCAGCTTGTTATCCAGAAATTTCCCAAATATTTTACTGTATTGCGTGGCTGTATTTGATGATTGTTGACCATGATGCTGGAAGAATTAACTGATGGTTTGTGGTTGAATATTATGAATTTCGTTTTGAGTGGGTTGATCTGGAGCCTCCATTTGTTGCACCAATCCTGGGTGTGAAATCCTATCCATTTTCTTACATTACATCTGTTGCCGACTCGTTTTGTAATTTTGTTTTTTATATATTGTATAATTTGTGGATCTTCGTTGTCCAATGTACTTTGACTTAATTGTAATGAAATATTTTCTACAAAAATTATGTAGATATTTTTTTTACAGTGAGGATATTAAAAAATTGACCTCTTTGGTCAATCTTTTTTGATGAATTTTTGAAAACATTTATTTATTTCGCGATACAACCAAAAAAAAATCATTCGCCACACTGCACCTCATTTATTTTTTCAGCTGGAGTACAGGATGATATTGGACATAATCAAAATGAGACAGCTGCAGGCGACTGTTTGGAATTATGATCCTCTCCAAGAAAACGAATTTATGGGTGGTGTAGAGCTGGACCTCGGCACTCTGGATCTCAGTGAGGAAATCAGTGAATGGTACTCTCTGGTGAATCTAAGTAGATAGCAGTTGTACACTTGCTCGAAAAAATCACAAACCAAATATCAATTAGTAATGTAAGTCAGTATACCCTTGCCAAATTACTAGATTTTTACCACGCTATCTTACACGAAAGTAATTGGTTGTATTGAACCGAATCACAAGTCTGATACAGAGGAACAGGTGCTCTTTGAAATTGAATGTAATTCTTTATATTACGATTATAGCGAATAGTTATATGTTCAGGTTGTTCTAGTACTGAATTTGTTGCATTTATTTTTGGTTGTAATTTTCATTCTTTAGAACCTAGGATGTCTTTTATGTGTTGTGTTATGGTTCAAGCATTTTGGTACTTCATTTCCTCATCAAATAGTCGCTTTTATCCGTTCAGATTACAGCTGCATTGTAACAAAAAGTTTATAATTTATTATTGAATATTGATTGCTAGTGATGTCAGTGCTACTATTGCCAAAAGCGTATATTGGGTGCTGCTCATTTTGTCACGTTTGAACTGTTATTGTGAGGTGGCAGATTCATATCTTGATACAATTATGCATTATTCATATTTTCTCAAGACTCTCTGATCAACTATGCAGTGTATCCCGCTTTTCAGATTCCACTTCCATAACTCAGTTGTTGGAAATTAGCTTTCTACCAGTGCGAATTCAACTTCCATTGGAAATCATAAAAATTCTCATTTTTCGTGATTTGTTTTTTTTCAAGATATTTTTTTTTTAATTCGCCGCTTTGGGCTTTGAGAGAAAAATTTTTGAAAGGCAATGATTTTTTTATATTCATCATTAGTCCGAAATGAATTAGAATCTTTTTTGAAAAAGTCTGGAATTGGGTTTTAAGAGAATTTAAAGATGGAATTACACAATTTTCAAACATGTTCATGGTTATTACATGCAGCCCGAATCAGGAAATATTCTTTAATGTTAATCCTTAAATCAGACACCTTGATTTTGTTACTATATTGAATGGTTAGGGAACCACTCAATGGTTCCACACCAAATTTTTATGAACATATCACAAATTGCACTTTCATTTTGATTATGCAACAACTACAACACTGAAAAGTTGTTACAGCTCAGTTGAAAAATGAATCATTTTCTCAAGAAAATATTGGAACCACCATTTTGGTATGACCAGTATTCAGTTGAGACCGAAGTAGAGAATTCTGTTGATAATTTTTAAAAATATTGATCAGTGCACATCTCAAGGGCAGCAACCCATATAAAAATTTATTACTTTTTGAGCGAGAACATCATTGAACATTTTTAAGGAGTCAGTATTAGTCTAATGATTACGAAAAATGTTGCATTCTATCATATGATTTTGCGTTGTTTTAGTTGTTAGGCTGAAGAAAAAATGTCTCACCTTCAACACAATACTGAGCAAACTATAATTCTTCTTGAATATTGTTCATAATACTTAATTTTGAAATTTTTCAATTACGAAAAATCTTTTGAAAATTCAAAAGCTAAGTGAGCATCTATGTTACGTTGAAAATACATGATATCATCCAATATGAGAGTAAATTGATCTGTCCGAGTGTTAGTATTGATTTATTTTTTAGTAGTACTGACATTATTCCTTACTTTGGCAGCACATTATACCGCTTTTTGACCAAAAACATTTTCACGTACGTTGGTAATCCTACCAAAAACTATATTTACAATATTGTATGTATTCAGGAGGTTATATATGAACTCTGTCATGTCCTGTATTTATTTATTTGTAATTTTCTTTATATCGATATTATACAAAGTAATCTATTTTTTTTCACTTTCCTAGGCCCTCCCACTAGAATACTTGAAATAAACCCTCCAGCAAAAACTTAGCAAATTGAGGACCTTCCCCAAAATTTTCATAATTGAGTATTAAAAACTATTATGGAATATATAAACACGCATCAATTGTAATTTTTGAAGTGCACTTGAAAATTATATATTCCTTTGTCTGTCCGCCAGTGAGATTAAGCTGAAAAGTCCCAGCGATGAGACAAGTACCATCGCAATGTGTGGATGATGAAGTTTTAGTTAGTGTGGTTTCTCATCGACAGGTGCTGACACAAGGAGGGATGGCTTTGCGAAGGTCATTAGATCAGGGTACGCAGTGCTTTCTTCGCGTACGTCTACTTGGCATGGTCTGACCACTTATCTGAGGAAAGCTTAGATTATTCTAGGAATTTGGGGAATAGCTTGGCACCCCATAAGGCGCTTCACTTTCTATTTTGTGGATGATAGAACGGTCACCGGTCAGGAATTCTCTCAAAATTACAGTTTGGGGAGCAATGCTCACCTCTAAAGGGGGAAAAGATTTTTGGCAACGGGGCACCTTCGACCTACAGCTAACCTTATTTTATTCCGATGTTAATAGTCAAGATGAGTTACCCTCAGAACAAGCTAGCCACTCGCGCTAGCGAAACGTCAGGAAGAAATTACAAAGATCGACGGCCTTCAAACCCGAAGCAAAGTAGTGATACTGAAAACCTCGGCCACGAAAGCCTTAACCATTTTGACAATAGCTCCTATTCGAAAACCTTGTATTGGAATAAATGAAATGATCGAACCATGGTTCAATAGTACTGGTGTTTTTACTTTTACGTTCTGTTGTTTTCATAGTTGAAAAATGTTTGAAGTTCATATTCAGATTGAAAATTTATAAAAGTACAGTTTTTCAAATGTTTTTAACAAAACTACAATGAAGGCATGTTTTTCTACACCTTGTATAAAACAAGCATAGGTCAAGTGCATTAACAACTTTTCATTTCCCCTGTAACAAGCAACCTAGAAAAGGCAAATCGTACAAAGCACATATTTCAACGTCAAACCTCACTGTGAGAAAGGAATTTGAAGGAGATTGTCAATTCATAAATGTGATGCTTAGATGCTACAACACAACCGCCATCTAAGAAAATCCTCCATTTTCTGGTGTACTGGAATACTGTCTGAATCAGAAAGTGAAGTTGATCATTGGCTGTGATTTCAACTCTCACTACTTCAACTGAGACACTTTAGATATAAACGTTAGAGGTAAGTCGATTTACATAAGAAATAACCTTAGTACCATCAACCATGGTAATTCATCAACTTTTATCAACTCTCGCAGCTAAACTGACAGATATAACACTTGGAGCTAACTTCAAATTCAATTCAGAACAGGGGTAGTATCTGACAAGATCACAATGTCAGATTACCGGTGGATAACTCTTCAACTAGGTCTAACTAACGAGATCTCAGAAAGACTGACATCTCCGTCAGCAGAAATGGGCTCTGCAGGAGACTGGGGCTACGCCACCTCAGAGAGATATTGATTCGAAAATTTTACTACTGCAAACTGCAACGAGATTGTAAGAAGTCCCACTACTTGGACTGTTCTGTTCTATATTCCCTGGTAGTGCCATAAGTTCGATAAACTGGGAAAGGCTGGCAGAAATTCTTTTAATCATGCAAAAAGAACAAAATTTTACTGGGGTATGAATAAAACTCACCTCAAAAATTGAAAAAAGTGGTCAGACAAAATAAAGGCAGTTCTATGGAGGAAATAAAAGGTTTCCTACACTTAGTAAGGCAAGAGAAGGTGCTCACAAAATATCCATACTCAGCAATAGGAAATCTACTAACCAAGGGTTGCATAAAAACTTCTAACCTGCAAGAAAATGTAGACCTCTCAAGATCAGGCTAATGGACGGAGGTAAAAAAATTCTCAGGAAAATGACGGATCTGCGGCCAAATTGTGAACGAAGAATTTGGTAGGAAATCTCTAGCTTCTCTCTTCAAAACACCATGCCTGGTGAGGATTTTCTTATCTTTCTGGTTCTGAAATGCATCTCGAAGGCATGGAGAAAGATAAAAGTTGTATTGATACCTATATCACACAGTGCCAGAGGCAATAATATGAATACTAGGGATGTCAAAACTATCAATATACGTCTAGATCCTAACAAACATACATCCCTAGAAGATCTACCGACACTGCCCTCTCGTGGCCGACCATATCAAGAGGTGAGTATACAACATGGAGTCCGCCTTAGGTGCGATCATAAACATAGATGGTAAGTGGATGGATTTTTAATATGCTATCAAAAAGGCTTAACGAATAAGTTTAAAGGATATCAAAGTTCGACGATTGGTAACGAAGACTGTTATCACGACTACTGTGGATCGTGGTTTTAAAAAATATCTTGAATCACTTCCACAATGGAAATTTTTACACCATAGCGTTCCAAAGTGTGCTCTGCAATAGAACGCGGACTTGAAGAAAAATGGTACGAATAACGTAACAACAGGAAGGGTGTTTTTTTTCATGAGAAAAGAAGTTGAGGACTTTGAGAGCAGTTACTTTCCCTGATCTTCTTCGATTGATACATAGAAATCCCACCTGTAGAACCCACTTCCCACATTTTGACGTACCCTTGGAAGTATGGCTTGATAGGTGATTGAATATTTGAAAGAAGTTATGTTGATTAAAAATAAGGTGAGAATTTTAACATTTTTATTTAAAAAAATCAGTTTGTTTCAAAAAATCATAATGTAAAGTACTGATTGAAGTAACTCAATTAATTGAAGTTCGTACTCAACGCTGAATCAATGCGAATCTTAACTATTTCGCATCCTTTGGACAAACGAGATAACGCAAATGTCTTTAAGCAAGCAGTATAATTCTTTTTCTCTCGTTTCTTGATGGATTTGATGATTATTTGTAGTGTTCATTTTCCCTACGTTTTTCCTCATCAACAGCATATTGAACACATTCATTATTGATAGCAGTGAAATTCTAAATAGTTCAGAAAATGAAGCTGAAAAAATGGTAAAACCTCGCAATTTTTTCGTCCAGCATCGATTTGTACATAAATTTGGGAATAGGCTTATTACACCCTCTAGTCCATTTTCTATATTGTGCCGTCGTGCGCTTTTCGTTTTTTAGGGGTGAAAACTACCCCTAATTGTCAAAAATTATAAAATAACATTAAAAACCTGAATATGGGTAAAATTAGTTAAATAATGATTGTTTCCAGTGGCGTAAATAACGCCTTGGCAACCTTGGCGGCGCCAAGGGGCGCAGTGCAGGAGGGGGCGCAACAAAAGGCATTCGATAACAAAAAAAAGGGATATCTGAAATGAATAAACCTGATGAATGTCATATAGATAGAGATAGAGAGAGAGGTACACAGTTGACAATTGAAAAAATCAGGAGGAATGTGTAACTCATTGAAGAAATTTATAAGTTCTAACTGATTATATTATAAGCTGCCTTCGATTTGACGCCCTAATGCCCGAAACAATCCGGGCGCGTTCTCAATAACCTGAATCACCTCATTGCATTTATTAGGTTTGTTCTAGCAACACATTTGACCGTTTGGAAATTGGTCTGAAGCAGTCGGAGGCATGCGCAAGATGAATATTGGAGAGCGAAATTCATTTTGCGCATGCCTCTTACTGCTTCAGACCAATTTCCAAATTGTCAAATGTGTTGCTAGAACAAACCTATTATCAAAGTCGGGGCGAGTTCTGTTCCATTGTTTTCAATAGCATTGAAAGCCTGGCCAATACACTGCTCGCTCGATCGGGCCTCAACTCGAACGCATCTTTCAATTTCACGCTGCCTCTGGCTAACAATCGGTGTTCAGACATTTTTTTGAATATAAAACTCCTTGTTCGTTTATTTATACGTAAATGTTAGGTTTGTTCTAGAAACACATTTGACGGAAATTAGTCTGAAGCAGTCAGAGGCATGCGCAAAATGAATAATGCTCTCCAATATTCATCTTGCGCATGTCTTTGACTGCTAGATCTGGTGATGATGATAGTGTTAGTGTTATTCACGCAACCGAAGTGCTTAAACTTTTGGAAACTACTTACTGTGTCAGTGAGCACAAAGAAAACATTTGCGAAGGATGAATAAGCAAACATATAACATCAAAAACAAGATTGAAATTGGTAGTGATTACTTTTTTTGAATCAATTTTATAACTAATTTTTGCCACGTGCAGTCAGTCGCAGCGTGTTTATGGAGATTAGAATTAAAATTTACGAGAAATGACGAAATGACATATGACAAGGAATTGTAAATGTAAATATTTATGAAGTATGACAGATACAACAACTATTCGGCTGATGCTTTTGTGAACATTTTGCTAATTGACTGAACTCAATACATCACTCCTTTGACTGCAACCTCACAAAATCAATCGAATTATATATATATATATATATATTAATATAATATTTTTACAGGGTGGGGGGCGTATAGCCTATGTTTGCCAAGGGGCTTGGCCTACCTTAGTTACGCCACTGATTGTTTCATGCTTTAGGATACAATTCCATAATCTGCCAACCTTCCCTTGTTATAAACCACCCTCGAAAACATTGAAATTTTTATATGTCTTCGAACTTTAGAATAAACTGGTGAGAAATCAACGCGAGCAGATTTTTCTTCTTCTCTGTCTTTCAATATGAATGGAAAAGTGGAACATATAACGTATAACGGCCGAATATACCGGTTATGTAGATTACTACGGTCCGAAGCGGGTAATTCAAATTTTTCAAAAAAAATTGATCGTTTTTTCAAGCCTAGCTCCTTCATTTTAGGTGATAGAAAATATTTCTCAGGAACGATTTTGTAGAGTTTTTCAAGAGCTATAAGACAATGTGAATAGGATTACTTAAGATCCTTTAATTCTTAAATGGGGAGAGGTTAAAGGGCTTGACTAAGGTGATGTTCGATCGTAAATGTAGGTGTTAAACGGCTATATCTCGCCGAATATTCACTTCACAAAAAATCTACACACAATTAAATTTTTGTCATTTAAAAAGCTACAATTTAGTACTATATCGTTTTTTTTTTCGTATCTTTAGTATTTTGAGAGATATTAATAAGAAAAGGGTTAAAAACACGAAATTGAAAATACTCGTTTTCTCTTTAAACTCCAATTTTTCTGAAATTGGGCATTTTAAATTAGTTAAACTTCGTGGGTGTATTAATAGTACATATATAAAGAGAATCACAGAAGGGTGGCGAACAATTTTAGTTAGGGGGTACTTTTGAGGTTGTTTTCACAGATTTTTTCGTAGAAAAAAGCGGGTATCGATCTTATTTTGATCATAAGTCGGTCAATTTTCATGCTAGGAAGACATTTTTTCATTTGTTTGAAAGCTCTAATTGAATACTTCAAAAAAGAGTCTATGAGCTTTTTTTCGAAAAATGCAAATTTTTCCAGTTGTTTCGCTTTAAATCTTCCAATTTATACATTTGACGAAAAAAGCTAAGCATTAATTTGCTGTATCTCATTTCGTATGTGTTGTAGGAAAATTATAAAGAAAGCATTGTTTTTGTTTTTTCAAAGCTACAATTTGCCTCTCTACACTTTTTTTGATAAAATGCATAGTTTCAGAGTTATTTGCAAAAAAACATTTGAAAAAGTCGATTTTTTCGTCAAAATACTGTTACTTTCAACTTCGAATAACTCAAAAATATTACATTTACGAAAAAATCTTATGGAACATTTTTTCTTAGGATTACTTTTCCGTCGATTCCCACAGTTGAAATGTAATAAAAAAATTCCACCCCTATGATGGGGTGGCAACCATTCCCAAGGCTCTAGTGTACAGCGTCATGATATAGAAAATGATCCTTGAGCTATTTCCTACCTTCTGTGAAAATTTCAGGTAAATCCATGGTGGACGAAAAAATTGCGAGCCAAAATGCTACATTATCTGACCTAAAAATAACCTATCCTGTTACAGACTGACTAATAATTAATGTGATCTTCAGAGGAAACATACCAAACACGTCACTATCCAAAATGTGCGTTAGTATTCAGAGTAAACGATTACTCCTTCATTGGGAAATTTCTAACCCACTCCTTCAGCTTTAAACACATACAAATCAGTTTTCCGCAACAGAGAAGAGAGCAACAAATCGATAAATAATCCTAAAGAATGTGTTCCACATCGTTTATTCTCAACACCTTCGCTGAGTATATCATCCAAAAAGTGAATAATATAAAAAGAGCTTAATGATCAAAAATCAACAGAAATACAATCGACAGCTGTACATAATTATTATTAAAAACGATATTACAGTTTGTTAGTAACTGAATGAATATACATTACTTAAATCACGAGTAGATCACCACACTACAGCATGCCAAAACCCTTCGAGTAGTTTATGGCTTTGACCAGTCTGTCCTTCAGCTTTTCTTTGGAAGAGTATTCAGGCAGCAACAGAACGTTGAAGCAGGTGTGAGCTGTCGGTAATCTGTCAGAATCCGGCCCGTTCTTCGCTATGACCAGCTTCAATCTACTCAAACCGCCTATCGGTACCCTATCCGAGCCAGTAGTGAATTGCAAAAGTTTTCTCTTATCTTCTAGTGACAGCGAATGAACTATTGACCAGAAGTCTTTGATGATTTGCGTGTCGTTCGAATAACCTCCGTCATATTCGGTAGAGTTTTCTAGTTCGTCGAAGTCAAAGTTCTGCAACGAAGTGCAAAAATGTGAAAAATGTTTATTCACTATTCAATTGTAGATTTGCTATATAATCAAGTTACATAAGGAGAGTACCTAATGATATGACATCTCTTATTTATAATTTAATTAATATCTGTTTGGGGAAATGCATCAAGATCTGTACTAAAACCAGACACACGATACAGGGGACCACGATGCCAGCTGTCAAATAAAGTGACACTTCAACATGTTTTTCCTGATCATAAATGCTCACCGCCACATTTCCCCTAACTTATAAGATCTTGAGAAATTGAAGGTCTAATGTTTTGATCGCAGAATATAAAGTAAATTCAAAATTGAAACAGCCGCCTTTCAGGGAAATTACTGGCTGAAGGCCAAGACGCTGATGATAGTAATTTTATTCATATTGAGAAAGCTGCTGAAACAGACTGTTCCTCTTAAATTATGATGTCAATTGACTTTAATGGCGATAACAGACATTCACCTTTTTTGACGAAATAAGCTTTAGTTAAGTAACTTGTTTAGTACAAGAGGGATTTTTTGGGCAAAACTCGTTGGGCTCAGAGTGAGACACCTGCAGATGAGCTTGACTACAAACTATGGCCAGTTATAGTTGCAGTTTGCTATCGAACAACTTTTTGCTCATATATTGAAATTTAAATATTATTAGCTTCTAGAATAGAAATATTTCCCATAAGCCAAGGTTCAGGTCGATATAAAAACGAAGTAACTAACGGATTTTTTTTTAATTTAACGTAAACCTGTACTTGGATAGTTTACATTTGATTGATGCCTACCAAATCCAATCAAGGAATACTTGCTATATAAAGTGATCAATGTTTATCGACCAAAAGAAAAAAATTGAGTCGAACTGGCTGATACTTCATGAAAATCGATATTCAAAAAAATATATCAGTTTCTTATAAAATTCTCACTAGCAATGGGTTTTCAAAACCTCACCATGTTTCAATACAGCTGTGTCAAGCAGGATAGTTTAGTTTTCAATTGAGATCTGTTTGTTGTATCCCTGTAATAAACTGTAAGGTTTCTTGGGATAATAAAGTGTTAATAATCAAATTTTTTATAAAGGCTCACGCATGGATTGTTCCTCTTATCGACCTATATCACTACTCAGCCAATTTTCTAAGTTTATAGAGTGTTCATTTTACAATAGATTATATGATTTTTTTGAGACATTCCAATCGTTCTCGAATAGTCAGAATGGATATAGAAAAAATAAATCCTCCATCAGCGCAATTGATCAACTTCTCAAACATGTATTGAAAATGTTGGAAGAAAAACATAAACTTTGGGATTGTTTTTTGACATGAGCAAGGCATTTGATCTCGTTGATCACGATATATTGTTACACAAATTACAGCTTTACGGAATTCGGGGATCTGCATTGAACTGGATCAGTTCCTACATTTCTGACCAAAAACAGTTAGTTGGTGTTAATGGTAAGTATTCTGAAGTAAAAAGGGTAGCAATGGGCGTACCACAAGGCTCAGTCTTGGGACCACTACTCTTTTTAATTTTCATCAACGATCTTCCTAAATATTGTACAGAATCTTCAGGCACTGTAATTTATGCGGATGACACAAACATTCTAGTTTCTGCAGAAAATATTTCAACATTAGTTCAAAAAGCTCAAGATGCTACAGACCAATTATCTGAGTGGTGTTCTCTCAATGGCTTACAGTTGAATAATGCAAAAACTCAAATGCTCACTTTTGTTTTAAGAAAAGTATTGATAGATAGGAGCTATTTGGTGAAACTGAATAAGGAATCAATACACCGAGTCAATTATACAAAATTTTTGGGAGTTGAGATTGACAATAAACTCACCTGGATTCATCATATAGATAGTGTTAAACTTAAACTCAGTCAAAATATATACTTGCTACGACAGTTGAAGCACATGGTTTTGACTGAAGTCCTTAAACTGCTTTACCATAGTTTGATACAGTCTGTTATTGCCTATGGTATGGAGCAATGGGGTTTATCAAGTCATGCAGTTCAAAAAAAGGCAATAAGAATTATGGTGGGTGCTGGCTGTAGAGAACACTGCCAATCTTGTTTATTTACCATAGAATAGAATATAATTTATTCATCACTGAAGAATTTACATATACCTACGAGAGAATCCTTGCAAAAACTTATTGGACTAGTCACAAGGGAAATAATTCCGAAATATACACTTCAAAATATGAAAAATATACATACAATTGAAATAAAATTCTCTACAATGTAGCGTCTAAAAAACTCTAATAGCAGTAATATACATACAATTGAATAAGAATTCTCTACAATGTAGCGTCTAAAAAACTCTGATAGCAGTCACTTGGAAAAGTTAAGTTCAAAAAACACAATTTAAAACATGAAAGACATAGATATACAATTGATTAAAATTCTCTAGAATGTAGCGTCGAAAAACTCTTCAATGGAGTAAAAAGATTGATCTATTAGGTAGCGAGTCAAATTATCCTTCAACACATTCGAACTCACTGAGCTTAAGTGCGGGAATATATTTATAAGTCGGTTATAACACTTGATTCCTTGGTAAATGGGAGAGTCCTGACCAATGCTCAATCGTGAGTATGGCTGATGGATGCTCTCACTATTTCTAGTGCTGTATTCATGTAAATCACATCTGTTCTTCAGGTTTTTTTCCTCTTTTTTGACATTGATGATGATCAAAAGTATGTAAAGTGAAGGAACTGTTAGAATTTAAAGTTGTGTGAATATGTTTCTACAGGAGGTTCCACGAGCTAAACCAACCATACATCTTATTATTCTCTTTTGCATGATCAAGACTTTTTTCATATGTACTGAATTTCCCCAAAAAATCAATCCGTAGCACAATGCAGATTGTACAAGTCCAAAGTAGGCTAATTTAAGTGTGTCTAGCGATATTGTGCCCTTGAGTTGTCTGATGATGAAACAAACTGTACTCAGTTTATTTGTTAGATCACTAATATGAGGTTCCCATGTCATTTTCTGATCTATTTTGACACCCAGAAATTTAATAGAATTTGCCTGTTCTACCGATTTATGATTTACTCATATTAAAAAATTCATATAACGATTTATATTTTTTGTTGTAAATACCATAAAGAATGTATTCGATGAGTTGACTAATAGTCCATTGAACGAACACCATTCATAAAAATCATTGCCACAATTACTTGCTCTGGTAACAGCATTTTTCAATTCATTTTCTGATATGAGAATATTAGTGTCATCGGAATACATGACAATTTTTCGAGCATTAGGACATGAGTACACCATATCATTGATAAATATTAAAAAGAGAACATGTCCCAAAATTGAGCCTTGAGGGACACCAGTATTCACAATTTTTTCTATTGATCTATTTCCTCCTAATACAACAATTTGTTGCCTTTCTCTGAGACTCCTCGCACACCAATCCGATACAGTTTGTCCAATAAAAGATTGTGGTCAACTGCATCGAATGCTCTAGTCAGGTCAAAGTACAGTGCAATTGAATTATGTTTGTCGTTTAAAGAGTCATATATGTTTGTACAGAAATCGTTTAGTTTAATACTTTTACTATTGCTGTTGATGTTGATTTGTACCTTAATCTACATCAAAAGTAATATTTCTCCTCTACCAAAGAATGAAAGAATACATGATCATTATACACCGCGGGCATATCTGACAGACGACAGTAAATGACAGTTGTCCATCCAGCCTGCTGGACAAACAAACCTGATTTACCTAAGCTAAGTGTGTGTTTATGTCACATTTTAAAATTTTTTTTTTCTCAATAAAGGCTCAATTTTGTGCGATTGTGAAATGTGGAAGTAATAGCGGCAGGCATAATGTTTCATTCCATCGATTCCCTTCTATTTTCGACAATAGAAAAAAAGATTAATCCTCTTGCTGAAAAGAGATGTGAATTGTGGATTCAGGCAACTAAAAGAGCAGATTTAACTTCTTATAAGTTGAAATGGGCAACGGTGTTTTCAAAACATTTTGTAGGAGATATTTTCAAAGAATATAGGAAACATAGGCAACATAATTTTATTTATTTGAGGCAAGCCAAGTGCACTCAAAGATGTTGACAATATGGACTGGGTACCGAATCAATTACTTGGCTACAAAACAAATATCAATGCAGTTCAAAGTATTCAGAGATTGTATCGTAGGGAGCAGCGTGATAAAAATGAGATCGCAAATATTCCAGTTGATATGGATAAAATTGATGATGATTCTTTGTGTGAATGATCCAGCTGTTCAAAACTTGAATATTATTGATGAGCAAAATCAAACTCTGAATGATATAAATTAACCAGTTGAAGAAGTGGAACATGCACGAAATTCTGGTGAACACCTATGTCCCGATATTGATTTCGAGTTGCAGAATTGTTATCGTGAAATCCATCATCTCCGGGAAACTTTGCAGACTTAATCATTCACATTAGAAAGTTTAAAGCATAACTCATCTAAATGCCTTTTTTATATAGGATTGTTTTTTATACAGGATTGCCATATGAAAAGATGGTTGTGCTTTATAATTTTGTAGAGCCTTATATAACATACCCTAAATCTGTTCTTTCAAAACTATTATTTATTAAAGTACATTTACAGTATTCTTTTCATAAGCTTCACTCCAATCCTTCTAATCCATTTAGATATAAACATATTGTATGAATACAAACTTTTATAGCCTTTGAAGTCTTCTGTGCATGCACTCTCATATACAAAATAGTTAATAATGTCATACAACATGTCATGAAAATTTAGGAAAGTTTTTGCACAGCATTACTACAATCCCCAAAATTCAATAAATAAGGATCACATCCATCACTTCCCTTCAGTTTCTCTAAATATCTCTTCTGGATATCCATAGACAAGGTGTTGAAATAATCACTTTTATCAGCCATTTCACATACAATTTCCTCGCAAGCAGAAAGAATAATGAATATAGATTGCAATATATAGACATTTATATATGTCAGGTACACTAAGGGTATACCCGTAATTTCTTCATAATTACGATCATAATCTCATTAAATTACCATTGTTGCTTATGAAAGTACGGTCTGTTTGTCCAGCAGGCTGATTGACAGTTGTGACGTCACATGCCCGCCGTCTATACTCGTAAGAACATACAATTGTACCAACCTTTAGATAGGTTGTCAGTGTCGCAAAATCACCCCATGTACAATGGTGTAAAACTATATAATAAGCTCAAAGATGAGATAAAATCATCTCCAAATGTTAGTGTATTTAAGAGTAAACTAAGGTTATTTTTGTTGATGAAGGCGTATTACTCAGTTGATGAATTTCTCCAAGATGCAAGATTAGATGTGATATTTAAATGTGTGTATTGAAATTGTTGTGTCAAAAAATGTTTTAATACTTTTACTATCTGTTAATGATTTTACTCTATTGAGTGACTGTCTTTTAAGTGGATATTTTAGTCTTACTTTTACTTTTTATCTTGTGTTTTGACATGTTGGAGTAGTTAGTATTTTCCAGTTTTGTTTGGTATCACTTGACATAATTGTAAAAGAAAACTGATTCAATAAAATTCTGATTGATTGTTTCAAATTGAAATTTTAATTACTTACTCGTCAAGTGTATACCAGAAGATCCACTAAAGTTAAAGTACAAAACCTTTACTTTAAGACTCTATTCCTGATTTATCAGTCACGTGTATGCAGCACTCCCGTATAAATTTCTATTTTAATGCTTCATTGACGATCTTCCAATATTTCCGACAAACCGGCATACAGAAATCACAATGATCATCATTAAACATCTGTTATTTCAATCTCAAATAAATTATGGTATACTGTCATGGGGGGGAGTTAATCAGAATTATCTGAAAAATTTGGAAAATTTACAAAAATGGTTCTTAAAAATCATGTATGGTAAAAATATTCGATATTCCTCCAATAAATTATTTTGTGAAAGTGAAAAAATGGATATCAGACAATTATTTTGTCTTAATATAATAACGTACATATTTTCTCATAAAAACTGCTGTAAGTAAAATAAATATTTATATAATACACGAAATAAAAACAAAATTACTGCTAAAAAAAAAAAATTTCCAAAGCCAAATCACAAAAAAACTTTTTATATTTAGCATCATTTATTTACGATAAATTACCAAATTCGATTAAAGTAACAAAGTCAAAATATTCTTATAAAAAACTGGTAAAAAAAAGGATTCTTGAAACTCCCAGATTATTTTTCCAGAATCTTATAGAATTGAAATTTTCCATGTGACTGCCAGTGTGCTGATTTTACTGTCATTTTCATTTATTGTTCAAATGTTATTATATTATCAAATCATTTATTTTTAATCCATAATGATTATTCAATAAAATATCTAATCCTTACAACAAGTGCAATAACTTCGTAGGGTTCAAATATTTATTCACAAATTATTTATTTTAAAATTGTAATATTGAGATTTATTGTGAATGAATTGTTGTTATTATTATGACAGTCTGTTAAAAAAAATTATAATAGTCATAATTAGTTTACAATAAAACATAAATATAAAACATATAGAGATTAATATAGTCATAAAGAGTAATTGTCTGAAAACACGGATTAAACGACGTTTAGTGAAAATGAAACGTAGCTAGATCGCCCCCTAAATCCCCTCCATACTAAAATTCATGGAAATCGTTGGAGCCGTTTCCGAGAATTGCTCGTTCACATGCATTAGATACGGGCATATTCCCTTTGGAAGACAAGTCAATGACTTCCAATTCAGATGGTATAATTTCCTTATCAACATCTGTTTCTATTTAGACTCACAAAAGGATAAACCAAAGAAGTATTGTCCAAATAGTGACCGTAATAGTACTTACTTTACTACCGCAGATTAACAGCTCGATTTCTTCGGGACGGAATAATAATTCCAGAGGCGATTCGTCAACGACCATTTGGAATCCTTTGTAGAAAGCTTGAAATTGCTTTTCAACAGATTTGTTCAGGAGAAAATCCGCATAAAGATCGACGAATTCCTGAAACGTGTTGCCAATTGGTAAGGAGAGTTTATGAAAGACCAAAATCAACTTACGAATTTGTTATCTTGCGTTACATATATTTCGAAACCATTTTCTTTCAAATCGTAGTCGATTGTGGCACCAAAAACGTCTTGGTAACTTATCCTAAAAGTCTGCATGAAAACCTGTTCGAGGTCGGGTTCAGAATAGTCGAGCATTTGCTTCAAGCTGTTGTAGAGTACCTGTAAGAATGAAAACTGTAAATCACCTGATAGTCGACTATTTGTTGAAATTGGTACCTTTGGTGTTAAAAAGAAAACATTTCGTAAAGATCATTTAGTTTTAACTTATATCACTCGCATTCGACGCGATTTTCGCTAACAAAGTTGGAATCTTCAGAAGAAAATTGATACTTACTGAATTGAAATACTAGTTAAAGTTATACAGTTATATACATATGTGGAAAACAAATATCAGTTCATGGGGACTTTCAATGCAAAGTTGAACCAGCCTGCACTCAAAGTGTACCAGCTAAAAATTACACGATTTGATCGCGACGGACTATCAATTATGCGAATTTTCAATCATTTACGGGAAAAAGTAGTGGATGTGGCACGATGGTTCAATTGAATAGTTGATACTCCGTTGCGACCGAATCCTCCAATTGTAACCTGAACCAATATTTATTTATCACATTTGTATATATACTTTTAGCAATAGCATGATGTTAATCTGTATATTTTTATTAGGTAATATGACAGTTGATATCCTGGTGAACTATATTATACAAGTTTGGAATCGCTATATTACTTTTTGTAACAGGTGTCTCACTAATATGTAATAGTTATATGGAATGTAAACTGTATACTACTACCCTTGTATATATATATATATATATATATATATATATATATATATATATATATATATATATATATATATATATATATACTTACAAACTATCAGCAATATTCTTCCTGAGAAGATTGAGGCCTATCTATCAAAAGAAATCGGCTTATAAAGGAAGTTTTCTCTTAATTATCCTATCAAATGTTACCAATTCACAGCTTCCTTAACCTTTATGTAGATGATACATCGATTGTTTATTTTGGAAACAATGAAAAATTTACAGGAAATATGATCAAATGTGATCTGGATATTATATCTAGCTGGTTGATTCAACATAAGCTTACTCTGAATGTGAAGAAATCTTGTTTTATGGTTATATCAAATTCAAATGATTCATGGCATAATTTGAAGATATGTATTGATAAAGAAAATCTCCAAAGATCAAAATGCATCAAATATCTTGGACTATACATTGATGATAAATTATCATGGGAACAACATATTATCAAAATTTGTACAAGAATTTCTCCCGCGATAGGTATTCTTGGAAGATCAGCAAAATATATTGGTATGAGGTATCGCAAACTACTCTAGTTCACAGTCAACTCTCATATCTTAATTAGGGGAAATGCTTACAATAGCAAGTTACAACCATTGAGAGTGCAAAATAGAGCTATCAAGAAGATATTTGAATTTCCAATTCGTCATCCAACAATTAAACTCTATTTTCCTAACCGTATCCTTGATGTGAACTATATCTACATATTTCAAGTCTGTTCTTCCATTCATGGCTGCAGATATTCGAATATTCATTCAAATTTACAATTGACATATAACAGGAACATCCATGATCACAAAACAAGAATCTTGAACCACATGAGGACAACATTGGCCAAGACTTCCATGGGACAACAGTCAATTTTATGTGATGGACTCAAACTCTACAATGAACTTCCTCAAGATATCAAGACTCTAAGAATGAAGCCATTCAAGTTCAAACATAAAAATTTGATATTCGACAATTTCTTTTAATCTCTTAATTTTATTTTATTCCTCTCACATGTTACCTTTCATTCAAAGTGCCCACATAGGCAACAATTTGTTACTAATTCTTTGTTGTAAATTGTTCTTAAATAAATTGGATATATTACTATTATTATTATCACTTCTTGTCATGCACATCTTTCACTACTCTCAAATCCACTCTCAAATTGCTTTCACTGATCCTCTGATGAAAACAATTTGGAACTGATCATGTACATAACGAGAGGCTTCTCGATGCATACTATGAATAGTGACAGGGCCTATCCCTTCAACCTGCTATTAAATATTTTAATGAATCAATGAAGTTTATTTCCCGAGAAACTTACAAGTTTACTGAAAGGAAAATGAGAAACAATCATTTGATGAATCAAATACGTCAAAATAAAAAAAGAATTGAAAAAAATGATAAAGGAAGATAATACAATCAGACTTGTCAAGTGAATTCTGTTCATGAAGATTAAATCTTCATCAGTGCTTTAGATTGCTTATCCTGAAGATAAAGTGCGAGTTATATCAGTTTCGTTTCAGGGTAATTGATCACGATTCATGATATTTTCAATATATTTGTTAGCAATAAAATTTCCCGACATAGACATAGTTTGAATTTTGGTTCTGAATAAACTCGTGTCAACATTGTCACTCATTTTAATATATTATGCTATAATAAATTAGTGAGACGAATTCAGTGGATTGGATTGAATTCCAATAACTTCACAGAATAAATTTTATTTATGGTAACTAAAATCCATATGGATATTGATGCACTATGATTTGTTTGATAAAGAAAACTTACAACTTGTTTGAATCTATCGTTAAATTTTCGAGCGTCTAAATAATCGATAGTGTAGTGGTAAGCACGTCCACCTGTCAAGCGGAAGTCTGGGGTTCAATTCCACAAGTTTCAGCCTCTGAGGGTTGACGTTCGAAAGGAAAATCACATTTTGAACCAACTGCTAGAGGAAGACTGAGATTTCCGAAATAATATGTGAATATATGAATAAACAAACACATTTATTTATATCTACTGGTGTTACTTCTTACCGGATTCCAATCCTGTAAATCCTCGAAGCTGCCTCGCTTCCCCATCACTTTCCTGTATAACACCATGGGAAAATTCACGGCAAGTATGACATTATTGTAGATGGCCAACCCTAAAACTATTCCGATCAATGTGAACTGGGCGTCGCTTTCGAAACTAGTCGGGTTGAACCATACGGTTTGCGATTCTGGCTGCACAACAAACATCGCGTAATCTGGATTGAATATTTCATCGATGACGAGTTGAAAAAATTCTTTCGACACTCCACCTTCATCGATTCCTTGCTCTCCCTCAAATTCCACCACTAGCTGCTTTTTTAAATCTTTCGGGTTATCCATTGAAATCATTTCCAGCTGAAAACAAATTGGAAAAAAATGATCAAAATGCAATTCCATGAGAGCATTGTAAACTGGTGTCAGTGGATACAATATTCATCTACATAGCAGCAACCTCAAAATTCAGAATGAATATACAAATGTAACAGCCACCTTTCTGCGTAAAATTGAAAGCTCACAGTCAGTAACACCGAAGGCGTTGATGATAGTTATTTTATTCATAAACATGCAATGCGGTTTTGAAAACTTTGAAACATAAGTTTCGAATTTATTTCGACGAAACAGTTTGTTGTGAGTTTTTATGAGCTGTTTTTATTCAAATATTGGATGATGTTTATATGTTTCCCTAACCCAGAGATGAACCATACTTGGATCGAGTGAATCAAACCATCAAACTATAAAAATGTCTCTAGGATTTGTCTTCGGAATTCACGGGACCTTCACCTAATTTGAGTTATAGAAAATTTTGAAGAACAAATTATTTTTGAAATCGTGAATTAAGAATAATTCCCAATAATTTATATTCAACTCATTTTTCAAAAAGTAATACTTTTGTTAATGATACTCATACCCATTCTTCTAGAAATTGTAAAAACATTTATATAAAAACAGTTGGAACAAGTTTTCAACAAAATAGTATTTTCCACAAAGGTCTTAGAATTTATAATAATCTTCCAAGAGAAATGAAACATAGTAAAAACATAAATATTGTCAAAAAAAATGTTCAAGCCTATTTTCATTTCCTGAAGAAAAAAGAGGAAAGGTTTATCACACAGAAGATGTGTTGTAATTTTGGCGGCGTTATAGATGTTTATTATTGAAAGATCTGTCATCATCTCGTGGATAATATAGGATTCTGCATTTTTAGTTTGAACAGTTTTCACTAATCGATCCAATGTTGTTTCATAGTCGGGGTCAACAACCACTAAAGGAATGTGATGCAATACGAATATGCTGTTTCCTATCTGATCTTGTAATCTGTGGAAGCAATTTAGACGCTCGTACGGTACTGACCAGACACAAGTATTAATTTTCTACTCGAAGGTCGATACAAGCGATTAAGCAAGATATAGTACTCGACCACCAATATAATAATAATAATAATCTTTATTAATCCCAAGAAACTACAGAGTTTATAACAGGGATAAAAATCAATAGTAATCAACTGAATTATTTGGTTACAAAATAAAACAGTGTACGACACAAATTAATAATAACATTATGTGAGAATACAAAGTGAAAGTTGTAATTAGATTAAATAAATATATGGAGATCAGAATTTCAAGTAGAGAGCAAAAATTTTTCCAGTTCAGATTTGAATTTTGTTGTTTTCGGAAGAATTTTCAGTCTATCTGGAAGATTATTGTATATTTTAACACCAAAATGATATATTGATTTCTCTCCAAATTCAGAACGATAAGGTTCAACAATTGATTGTTTGGTTTGTCTGGTATTATGATCATGAATTGTATTAATTTCACTAAAGTTCATATTTGAATGTTTGATTTTTTTTCTAACTGAATGTATAAAACAACAAATTTTTAATTGAAAAGCAGATTGAATATTCAAAAGACCATGCGGTTTATATAAATTTGATGTTGGTTCAAGATAGGGTAATTTGAATATACACTTTATAATTTTATTTTGTAGTCTTTCGAGAGGATTCAATATCGATGTATTGGCTGATTCCCAAATTGAAATCAAATACTGGAAATTTGAATATATCAAACAGAAATAAATACACCTTAGATATTTTTTAGGAAGGAACTGTTGGATTGTGAATAATATCCTAGAAGTGGTCTGACTTTTTTTTTCAACATTTCTATATGGGTATTCCAACATAGTCTCTCAACAATGTACAACCCTAAGAATTTTGTTGTTTGGCAATATTTAATAATTTTGTTTTTGAAAGCCAAATTCTCTCTGTTTGTGGTTCTGTTTTTGGTTATCAACATTACTGAGGATTTTTCATAATTCAAACTCAATTTGTGATAATTTAGCCAAGAAGACATAGATTTCAAGTCATCAATCATGTCATCATATATTTCTTTGGTGTTACTAGAAAAATAAAGTAGTGTTGTATCATCCGCGTATAATTTGATAATTCCTTTCAATAATAATTTTGAAGCAGAATTAATATAGATCAAAATGAAACCGGACCCAAAATGGAGCCTTGCGGAACTCCACAAGTGATAGTCTTTAGTGAGCTGGGTTTTTTGCCTAGGTGAACAAATTGTTTTCAATTAGACAGATAATTTTTGAACCATTTATAAATGATCCCTCGAATACCAATGCTTTCCAATTTTTTTATTAAAATTTTGGGGTCAACTGTGTCGAATGCCTTTGGCAAATCAAGAGATAATAGTCCACATTTCATGTCGCTATCCAGTTGTTGTTGAATATTAGAAATGACATCCATTACTGCAGACTCAGTATCGCTTGATCTGCGAAAGCCATATTGACCTGAATACAAATATTTTGTTGATTGTAGATAATCTATTAATCTGTTGTTCATTACTTTTTCAATAATTTTGGAAAAGACGGGAAGAACCGAAATTGGTCTATAATTATTCATATCACCTTGTTTACCTGATTTGAAAATAGGGGAAACACGTGCAATTTTACAGTTATCAGGAAAGATACCAGATTCGAATGATTTGTTGATTATTTCTTTCATAATTGGGGCTAATTCTGATCTCACATATTTGAGCGCATATACCGAAATTTCATCATATCCAGAAGCTTTATTAATATAAAGGGTCGAAATTATGTCTTCGATTTCTTCTCTACTTATAGGTTTCAGGAACATTGAGGAAGAAACATTTCTTTCGGGAAATTCGTCATTGATTGGAGGGATAGCAGCAGCAAGTTCTTTTGAAATGTAGGTGAAATGATCACAAAACAGTTCCGATATCTGTTGAGGATCTTCTACCGTTTGGTCATCTTTAGTGATGATTGATCCTATGGTTTTAGTTTTTCCGATCTATTATGCAAAATTCTGTTGATGGATTTCCACATTGATTTCGGAGTTGCATTTTCAAACTCTTTGCTGTAAAATTTTATTTTTGCATCTCTAACAGATTTTTTAACCAACTTGTTGTAGTAGTTATACATTTCGATAAAATACTGATTTTAGGGACTCTTCTTCTTATAGTGAAATTTATCTCTGATTTTAATAATTTTACTAATTTCTTCTGTGAACCATGGTTTTGAATCTTCAAAAATTTTGATCTTTTTCAAAAAGGAACATTTCTTGAATATTTCTAAAAGATTGTTATAACATTTGTCAACACTATCTGGAGACTGATGTATTGCTTCGGAAAAGCTATTCAGTTTAATTTTCAGCTTCTGGAAGTCAAATCTATGTACACTTTCAATTTCATACTTCAACTTCTTTCTATGTACAGAAACAGATTCAATGATTTGGTCACTAATATTTGATTTAATTACTGAAATATTGATGTTTTGATTTGAATTTGTTATGACGTAATCTAGAAGTGTTTTTGTCTTATCAGTTACTCTAGTGGGAATAGTGCTGTTACATAATGTAAAATTGTTTATGCTGCATATCTCATTGAGTTTTTCCGATCCAGAGTTTCTCTCGAGGTTATCAATGTTGAAATCACCAAATACAAAAACGTTCCTCCTGCCGTTATTCAAATTTTGAAGTTCGTTTTCCATAAATGCCAGAAAGTCCTTAACTTTTGTTTTTTCAGTTCCGAAAGAAAAAAACGGTCCAACAGTTATTGAGAACAACTTTTCCAACTCTATGTACTACCCAGATCATTCTGTTAAAATAGTGGCCTGTCCACAGAGGTTTCATGTAGAATGATGCATACACGCTCTCCCACTTCAAAATCACAATGGCCCTACGGAAAGCCACAGTTTTAATTCGAAAGTTTGGCTCACTATTCTCTATCAAGGTGACAGATTCAAACCATCGAAGCTTAATAAATCCGAATCAGTAACAATCAAACCTTTTGGCTCACAAGGGATGCCTTTCCAAAAATCTTAGAACACTAGATACTTGACTCACCCTCAATCCTCAATCTTACCTACATACACTTTTCCCCCGAGATAAGTGACAAGACTGAATGTGCCTCAAGTATTTTAAAAATCGAATATACTTTTTGCTCACCTCCACTAAAGCATCATCGATTATGTGATCTCTTCGGACTTTCAACTTGAGGAAAGGCTGGGATGGCAATCCTGTGAAGGCCTGCATAAAACTTATCCTCCTTTCCGAATACATCCTTATCCTATTATCGAAATAAAGTCCCATCGTTTTAGTAGCTGGCGTTAAGATGAAAGGATAATTCATAAAACTGAATTTACCTACAAAATAGTTATTCATGTACCGAGGGTATTGGGTAGGTGCTCATGCCCTGAGGGCGACGATCTCAGAAAGCAGAGAGAAATAGCTGTTGTGTATTACTAGTTCTCAATTACATCCACAATATAAATATTTAATCAAATTCGAAAATAGAATTTGATTCCAACAAAACTTCATTTTGTGAACGTAAATAATATTGTTGCTAGGAATGATAGAAAGTTTGGAAACTGCTTACAAAAGTGTGTCTTTAAGGCCATGAAGTGAACTTTATTATATAAACTACAATACTATGTAGTTGGTAAGGGAACAATAGAAGCACAATAATCTACTACTATGACATAAAATAATGATAACTGGGTAGTGACATGCAGTGAATGTATTTAAGCAAAAGCCTGACTGACAAATTCCTCATGAATACAATAATGATAATCATAATATTACTCATATCAGCCGCACTAAGGAGAATTATGTAATTATCAGCCTTCAATTTTACATATGGATCTTAGTAGCTAGGCCATACACACAAAGTTATAGAGATTTCCAATAGAAATTCGTACCTGAATCGCTTTTGTAATTTGCGAAATCCCTATCCATCTCAACTGTATCGCTGAGGAGTTCATTATAAAATTCAGAAAAAGGTAGATATGGGGTTCGGCAGTCTAATATGTGAACTCCTAGTTCGTCAGCCAGAGGATCAGAAGGAGGCAAGCTCTTTGGTTTCCATAAGGAACTTTCTGTCGAATCTGAGATATTCTGAGATCTCCGTCCGGGCGATTCCAAAACGCCAGCGAGCATATTTGCATAGTATAAAATCTGAAATATAAGATTCAAAATCCAATATTCCTCATTGCTATGAAGTACGATCATTTATAAGTAGAGCATGTTCAAGGCAGTGTGCGCTTGTCTATTCGAAAGATGTAGAATGGGTGGTGGAGTAACAAAATCGACTGCAGCGCATGCTGTAAGTAAAAAATGCACCCATGCGGGCTCAGCAAACTTTAAAAAAATGGTGTAGGATTTTCGTACGGCGTTGCCATGTCTACTGGGAATTCTGAGATGATTTTTGAGTGTTTCTTTAGAGTCTATCTCACTTTCAATATAAATGAGTTTTCGTAATAGCCAGTGAACAGACTTCGCGACGGCTTTGCATGTGTGGCTCGTAAAATACTCTTGGTGCGCGACAAATAATTTGTACCAAAATAATTATCGGTAATATTTCGGTCGCTATGAGCACCTTTTTTTCGAAATTTTTTTGTGTGGAACTTACGTAACTCGGTCTCCTCTACAAAAAATGTAAATGAAATAATTGGCGGTCTCTTATATTTTCGGAGATACAGGGCCTTTTTGGTGTAAAACTTCACAATTTTCCACATCAAATTTCTGTTGTTTGAACACACAAAATTCCTCCTTCTTCTGATCAAACGTTAGTCACTCTATTATTCACTCGTTTTCAACATTTTTGAGCAGAAAAAACCATTATTTTCTTAAAAAATCCAACTTTCTCCAAAAGTCAACATTAATGCATTCAGTTCTCAACAATAACAATGAGAGCGGCAACACTGCAAATACATCACTTTCGATTGTCATTACACTATGACATCACAACAAATTGGTTATGGTTTGAAAATAATTGCATTTTTTGGCAAACTAATGTTTTTTTGTGCTTGAAACTGTTAAAAACGAGTAAATAAGAGAGTGTGTGGTGTTTGATCAGAAGAAGGAGGAATTTTGTGTGTTCAAACAACAGAAATTTGATGTGGAAGATTATGAAGTTCTACACCAAAAAGGCCCTGTATCTCCGAAAATATAAGAGACCGCCGATTATTTCATTTACATTTTTTGTAGAGGAGACCGAGTTACGTAAGCTCCACACAAAAAAAAATTCGAAAAAAAGGTGCTCATAGCGACCGAAGTATTACCTAATTATCTTCAAACTCGGATGTGACGAAGAAGAACTTCGTCATATTATGGAAGACTTCTTAATGGTAACATATGCTCTTTATGTTCAGCGCATGAGGCAATTTTGTTGTATGGTTGAAATCAACATACGCTAAATGGATATGCCGCAACAATAGTATTTGATATATACAGGTATGCTGTTACTCATATGATTTTATTTCTTTTATCAGACTTGCCCATTACATTATGCTTGCTTTTTTGTTATGTCATAAATCAATCATATACACCTTCATGACGAAATATAAATAGGCTCGAAAATATTCGACTATTTTTCGTATTTCAAGCGATGCCAAAGTATGAAAACAATGGTGTAAGATAATGAGAAGGAATGTATATGACAAAATAGTTAAGGCTTTCGTGGCCGAGGTTTTCAGTATCACTACTTTTATTCGGGTTTGAAGGCCGTCGTTTTTTGGAATTTCTTCCTGACGTTTCGCTGGCTCGAGTGGCTAGCTTCTTCAGAGGCTCATTCATCTTGAAATTCACTCCGATGACTGGAGATTTTTTCTTCGCAAGTTGTATTTATGCCGATTCAGGTAGTTTTCGGTGCTAATTATTCCATTCGGATTAGGGGAATTTTCATTACAATTGATTACCTTGTTTACCTCATCTGGGTTCGGAGAATAATCATCATTATCTGAAGAACTACCTGCAGTTATTATCGATTTTCTTAAAATGGGATTCCATATATTCGGTTGAGGTTGACAGCTTCTTCTTTTCTGTTGAAATTATCCGTGTGTTTGTGGATTTCTATTGCCTCCCGTACCAGTCGGCTATGGTATCCCTGGTTGGGTGCAATCAGTTTTGCATTTTCAAACAGAATCCTGTGGTTACCCTCACTAAGTGCATGTTCCGCCACAGCCGACTTGTCAGTTTGCCCTAGTCTGCAGTTTCTCTCATGTTCCTTTAGCCTTGTTCCCATGGATCTTTTTGTGGTACCGATGTATACCTTCCCACAGGTGCATGGTATGCAATAAACCCCTGCTGCAGACAGTGGATCTCTTTTGTCTTTAGCCGATCTGAGGCTCTGTTGAATCTTCTTTGTGGGTTTAAATACAGTTTTTATGTTGTATTTACCCAGGAGTTTTCCCATTCTGTCTGTGACCCTCGGGATGTATGGCAAATATGCATGTGCAACTATCTGAACGTCCTCCCTGTTTCGAACAGTGGAATTCTTCGGTTTCATGGCCCTGTTGATTTCGGGTACACTGTATCCATTCGACCTCAAGGTCACTTGAAGGTGTTCCAGTTCTTCCCCCAGATGTTGTGGTTCGCATATTCTTCGAGCACGTTCCGTTAGAGTAGAAATGACTCCTCCCTTTTCGCTGGGATGGTGGTTCGATAGTGCGTGCAGGTACCTATCCGTGTGTGTGTGGGTTTTCGGTATACTTTGTGGGTTAGTCTAGCCCCACATCGTTCGATCAGTACATCCAGGAATGCTATTCGTTGGTCCTGTTCAGTCTCCATGGTGAACTTAATATTGGGGTGTTGAGCGTTCAAGTGGTCAAGAAAGAGTTTTAGAGCGTCCCTACCATGTTTCCAGATGACGAATGTGTCATCCACGTAGCGTAGCCACAAGGTCGGCTTCAATTCGAAGGCGTCGATTGCTTTCTTCTCAAACCGTTCCATGAAGAAGTTGGCTACTACTGGGCTAAGTGGACTTCCCATTGCAACGCCACGTTGAGGAATGTAAACAAACTCATTAAGTCGTCCTCACTGACGGAAACCATCAAGAAAACCATTCTCAGAACTGAAGCCGTTCCACCCAGGCTCTATGGTCTCCCGAAGGTGCACAAACCCAGCATGCCACTGAGACCAATAGTCAGTGCCCCAGGCTCACCTACCTATCACTTGGCAAAACATCTGGCCTCGCTTCTCCAGCCTCATGTAGGGAGAACAAACTCCTACGTCAAGGATTCGACAGACTTTTTGGAACCGACAGATATTATGGTCAGCTTCGATGTTGTGTCCTTGTTTACCAACGTCCCACTGGAAGACTCCCTGAAGGAGCTAGCCTACTTGTTCCCTAATGATATCGCTGGACTTTTCCGAGCATGTCTCACGGGGAGTTACTTTCAATGGAGGGGAAACTTCTATGAGCAATTGGAAAGCGTGGCAATGGGAAGTCCACTTAGCCCAGTAGTAGCCAACTTCTTCATGGAACGGTTTGAGAAGAAAGCAATCGACGCCTTCGAATTGAAGCCGACCTTGTGGCTACGATACATGGATGACACATTCGTCATCTGGAAACATGGTAGGGACGCTCTAAAACTCTTTCTTGACCACTTGAACGCTCAACACCCCAATATTAAGTTCACCATGGAGACTGAACAGGACCAACGAATAGCATTCCTGGATGTACTGATCGAACGATGTGGGGCTAGACTAACCCACAAAGTATACCGAAAACCCACACACACGGATAGGTACCTGCACGCACTATCGAACCACCATCCCAGCCAAAAGGGAGGAGTCATTTCTACTCTAACGGAACGGGCTCGAAGAATATGCGAAGCACAACATCTGGGGGAAGAACTGGAACACCTTCAAGTGACCTTGAGGTCGAATGGATACAGTGTACCCGAAATCAACAGGGCCATGAAACCGAAGAATTCCACTGTTCGAAACAGGGAGGACGTTCAGATAGTTGCACATGCATATTTGCCATACATCCCGAGGGTCACAGACAGAATTGAAAAACTCCTGGGTAAATACAACATAAAAACTGTATTCAAACCCACAAAGAAGATTCAACAGAGCCTCAGATCGGCTAAAGACAAAAGAGATCCACTGTCTGCAGCAGGGGTTTATTGCATACCATGCACCTGTGGGAAGGTATACATCGGTACCACAAAAAGATCCATGGGAACAAGGCTAAAGGAACATGAGAGAAACTGCAGACTAGGGCAAACTGACAAGTCGGCTGTGGCGGAACACGCACTTAGTGAGGGTAACCACAGGATTCTGTTTGAAAATGCAAAACTGATTGCACCCAACCAGGGATACCATAGCCGACTGGTACGGGAGGCAATAGAAATCCACAAACACACGGATAATTTCAACAGAAAAGAAGAAGCTGTCAACCTCAACCGAATATGGAATCCCATTTCAAGAAAATCGATAATAACTGCAGGTAGTTCTTCAGATAATGATGATTATTCTCCGAACCCAGATGAGGTAAACAAGGTAATCAATTGTAATGAAAATTCCCCTAATCCGAATGGAATAATTAGCACCGAAAACTACCTGAATCGGCATAAATACAACTTGCGAAGAAAAAATCTCCAGTCATCAGAGTGAATTTCAAGATGAATGAGCCTCTGAAGAAGCTAGCCACTCGAGCCAGCGAAACGTCAGGAAGAAATTCCAAAAAACGACGGCCTTCAAACCCGAATAAAAGTAGTGATACAGGAATGTATAAGTTTGTATTGTTGTGAATATGATTTTAACGAAAGTGTGCTATATTTATATACATACAACGCAGTGTGAAGTAGTCAGAAGTGAGTTTTGCATTAGCTATTTAGCAGTGGAATATTTGGTTCAACTAAGCTCAATTGGGAGCTTGGGTAATTATGTGGAGAAAATGAAGTTTGATGAATTATTTTTGGAGAAGATAAAAGCCAAAAAATAATTCATTAAACTAACCTATCCTAGTTCGGTATATAGATTTATGATATACATCTCTGCTTAAGGCATTTATGAATATAAATCTATGTTGTAGACCTAAAAACATCAAATAATATAATATTTAGCTAGCAGCTCTCACTCATTTGATCTCTGCCTAAGTAAAATAGAGATTTGAGGCAAAATATGCTATCATCATATATGTATCTAGTTTCGGTGAATCGTCCGATTGTGCTTGGATAATACCACTTTCAGTCATCGTTCTAGAGTCACTAGAAATCGCCACAGGAATACAGATTTCAAATATTTTACCACTAACACAGTATGAATATCGTTGCCAATGAATCCAGTGTTTTCTCGACTGATGAAACATTTCCTTTTCGCCAATGGTGATGGGATTGGTGAGTTTGAATTTTCTTCTCTAATTTTTCATTTTTATATTTTTTATGGTTTCAAATGAAAACTAATTAAAAAAAAAACATTTTAATTATAATACGATAATAAAGCTTCCAGAGTAAAATATTCAAAACAAATTTAAATGTTATGCATATTACCTATTGTGCAGTCGAAAAGCACGTCTGCATGTAAACAAATGAAAAGCGTTTGGGAATCCTTAGGCGCTTCAGTTACAACACTGAACACTAAATCATGATTTGTTTGTTCACTGTCATGATTGGGAAATGTGTGGTGGATGAACAAAGGTACTCGAATTCATACACAAGAACGTGATTTATAAAAAAGAGCCTGCTATGTTCAGCTGATCAGTTTAAAAACACTTCTTGACTTCCTTTACTGAAATTTTGTAGTATTTGTAATATTCTATTGAAATTTCAAAACATCTATACAGTATGACATGTAACCCTCTTTCATGTAGTAGTAGTAGTACTTTATTTAAAATAGGTAAGCCTAATATACAATCATCTCGATTACACATAAAAAAATGTTTACATCACATATATAAAAAAAAATCACAACCAATTGATAATTACATAGGATAAGACAGTAACAGATTTGAAAACCTATAATAATAACACTCAATCAATAATACTAAAATAATGAACAAATAACACTTGCGGCACCAAACGTGCGTATATATCCAACAATCATAGAGCTTTAATATACTCTGATAATGATGACTTGAAAGAAGATAAGGAAACTGATTGTTTTATATTCATTGGCAGTTTATTGAATTCATTTAACCCTTTGAACAATAGCGATCTCATGCTCATATTAGGATTTGTTCTGTGAATATCATCAACAACTTAAAAAACAAAAATTCATATTGAAAAACGACAAGGTGCCAGCCTGATGAATTTTGATGACGATTTTACCGTAATAAGATCTTAGTGTATTGATAATGCATGCAGGGTGAATATTTGAATGTACAATTACCTTCATGAGTTTGGTAGCAGATGTGATGACGTTTTCATCTTGGACAAAATAGTCTCTCTGAAAAGGTGTCATTATTACTCTCAACGTAATCAGTTGTTGCAAATTTTCCAAAATATTTTTGATGCTTGTTCTCGCTGTTCCGGACCAACTCCATGCCAATTTAGCTTGAACTTCAACAGGTAATCTCTGAGACGCCCTACATATTGCTGGCAGCGCAGTTTCCAAAAAATCTCCAGAGCCTACATGTTTCAAGAATTTTATAATAAATCGTATGATCATTAAATCAATCGTGGTGAAATATAATCGAGAATTATTTTTATTCAAATCCTACTAGATTTCTTGAAGAGCAGCTTGGAAGCATCAGAATAATGCATGCCCCAGTAAAAACTATTTACATATATCACAAAGAGCACTGAATTATATATCTGTTATAGTTTCTCAATAGAAGCATTTTGATACACGTTTGTCATTACTACAAGAACACATTTGATAAAGAAAATGAAGAAAGTAATTACCTGCATACCAGTTTCATGCTTATATACCCTAAGTCAAGATAGATCAGTATAAGTGACCTAAAAATTACTTCCATTGGTCACCTCATCAAGTAAGGCAAAAAAAAGCAACTAAGAGGGAAGTTCCATCACATGAATTGAGAAATTATTTGAGTATCAAAGCCCGTTGATATTTTTCAGGCCTAGTGAAATCTCCATCTAGTAAGTAGTATATAGCTTAAATCTCACCTAATGCTGGGATTTCAAAAACAATCAGCAGAACATTAACTATATCATCTTGATTATCTCCTTCCTTCCTAGTAGGTAGCTCCATCTGAAGGTTTCCAGCTAATGTAACCAAGGCATTGACAAGGGAATTTTCGAAAATGGAGGACTTCAGTTTGAAGAGAGCATTATATGCTCTTCTTACTGCTGGAATATCTACAGGAGCAATTTTGTTACTACCAGATTCTGCACAACTATCTTCATCTTTATCTTTCTCTCCCTCGAGGGATCTCACATCCTCTTTTTTTAACCCTTTGATGTCCTCTTTAACAATAAATGTTAATAGTTTATAATAATCAGTTTGCATACAATCTTACCTGTGCTTTCAAAGTTAGTCAATGCTTCTGTAGGGGTACTAGGATCTTGAGCAAAACTTTTAGAAAGATTTTCAATACTACTGAATATTTCTCCCAGCGTTCGAATTAGTGGGGAATAAGAATCATTGGCCTCACATGAATCGATAATGTCATACAGAGATTGTTCAGTTAAAAATGTGGGTACTGGAGCTATAAATATCATAAAATTGTATGTGTTGCAGAATGTCCTGTTATCAGCACTCACCACTGTTGTATCTTGTGTTATTTCTACAACTAGACACATTGGTCTGTGAAATGGCAATATCATTGGTTGGTATACTAGCAGTACTAAAACAATTATCTGAGCTTCGATTTGTGCTCTCATTCAAACAAGTTTCTTGTTTTCTAGCAATTTTATTGGGATGCCTTTCACACAGTCGAACATCTTGTGAGAACAAATTAATGGCTCGTGCAGCTGCCTCATCTGGGGTCAATGGCGTCATCTTGAAATAAAGGACAAAATAAAAAAGTATACAAATAATTTTGGAATACTCACTGCTCCGCTTGATGCACAGTATTGGTTATCACAATGAGGGTTACCACATCCATCAGTTAGCTGATAAAAGTATCTTTCAATGAGCTTCTTAGCAGCAGCTCGCTTCATAACTTCGTCTTTATTGTCAGGATTAATTTTTTCGTTGTTCAACAAGTTACTTGACGATGCTTCTAGGTCGGTCCTGAAATGTGTGTACTCGACATAAGGAACCAATTAAGAAAGAGGCTCCTGTAGTCAGATAAACAAAGAAATCAAAATATGATGACATTTAAGATTGACATACCAGACATAACCTAAAAAACTATCTGGATGAACCTTGAAAAACGAAAAATGATAAGAGCGCAATTGAAAATACTTACCTCGAAGCTTCGTCTGAATCTGGTGTATAACCGGAAGAGCTCATAGAATTAGTTTTCAAATAAATTGAAAATAAAGAGCTCCACTGCAACATTTACAACCATTTATACCATACTTCTTTACTCATACCAGCATTTATAAACAATTTCAGGTTCTGTTTTCGTAATCAGTTGATTTTACCAATATTCCTCTACTACAAAAGTGAGTTTTGAGTTTCGTGTAATTTTTATCACTGAAATGGATATTAGTTCAATGGTTTTGCATTATGTTGACTATTGGTTTAATTGACTATTGACTTGTTAAAAATTGACATTGACTTGATGACTTGACATACTGTTTTGTCAACATTGAACATGTTGACACTTGACACATATGCCGTATCTTCTCGCTGAGATATTCCTATGTCCTACGTCATCAATTTTCGAATTGGCAAAATCCATAGTTTCTTGTTACAAAAGCACACGTCACTATTTCTAGTGACTAGTAAAGTTTTGCAATCAACTGTCACCAGCAGATCTTTTCAATTTCAACAGTGTCATATTTTCTTCATGTTTCTTATAGAACCAAGCGACAGTGAGGGAAAAACTTCTTGAACGGCTTGTATCGTCTTCCCCCAGCCAGCATTGCTACATCACATACACATCTATGTGACATCACCACGAATACTGCAATAACTCACAATGACATGGTAGGGATCTACAAATAAATGTCCTACCCAGATCGATGCCACTGGGATGTCTCATTGCGAAGTTACATGTATGTCACTTGAAATAAATTCAACGTTCATATATAGTTCCTTGTTCCTATATACCAACGTTGGTATCAATTATGAGGTTTATTGGCTGCGTCTGACAGAATACAGTGGTTAAAACTAAAACTGCTTCTGCTTCACAAAATTTAACATTTCACCATCGAAATCTGTCAAATTTTGTGCAGCGGATTTAAGCGCTGTTAGACCGTTAGACGCGGCCATTGCTTCATGGCTTTTTCTCTTTTATTTGTACCGTTAAGGGGATGAACAATACTGCTGTTGAAATTTCTGTTATTTTCATATCAACCATTGATGAACATGTATTCTCTCTCTCTAGGCTATGTTCCGTATATCACTTCGATTCAACGGTGTTTTTCCTATTTCTCTTGAATAGGCCAATATCACTGAAAGAGAAAAGAGAGATAACCACTCTGGTTAACCGAAACGATGACATATGGAACATATCTTTAATAATGGAAATAGCACTCACATAATTGTTCTAAAATTGTTCGTTCCGTTAACCAGCTGACGAACGTCAACCCTCAGAATTCGAAACTTGTGCGAGCAATGGATCAACGAGGCCTTACCTTTTAACGTGCGATTACCCACGTTAAAACCCTTGTTTATAGGTGAGATAGTTTGCCAATGTCAGTGTAAAGATTTGAAGCGTTTTTGTTGCCCCTTCTACATTATAATCAGGGCTATTCACTAAGTAAAGTGGTTATCGCAGTCGCAAACCGTCGTATCAACTCTGATAATAACTTGCCATTATGACGGTGGTAAGCTGTTTTTCCTTAACAAGATATCCAAAGCAGTTGCCTGTGAACCACTTAACTTGAAAAGTGAATACCAATTTCGCGCCTCTTAGCAACTGACCTTGAACATAACTACAATTTTTAGTCGCTATCCATAAGAACTCTGCTTAGTGAAAAGCCCTGAATATCGCTATATCCGTTCACTTGACAATACACGACAAAGTTTCCTCCTCTGAAAGCACCAACGATAAACGATAGCACTAAATAAGTGCAGAGTTCTAGAAGTCACTTCCATTGAAATGCCCAGTGTTGCCAATCGAAAATAGCAAAAATACCCACACAACATGTGTAAAATCCTCACGTTTTACCCGCCCCAGTTTGTGAATCCTCACAAAATCCTCACATTTTTTTTGTAGGAGAATGATTGAAAATACTAATAAAACTATAAAATAAATGATTCATTTATATATATATATATATATATATATATATATATATATATATATATATATATATATATATATATATATATATATATATGGTATCGTTTCGTGTTCCTTGATTTTTTTTGTTGCTGGTTTCGAATCGGATCCATCTCTTTCATCAGAAACGCTTGTTGAACTTGGAGAAGCCTATGAATTAATTTTTGAATCAAATCAATGTGTGAGGTCCTTATGCATTGAATCACAAGTGGGGTTCACGATAAATACTTACATGAGGTAAGTTTCTTTTCAAAATTTTCTTTTTTTTCAAGAAAGATTTGGTATTTGAATTTGGAATATCCAAATACTCCGTCATGCGTCATCTGTCAAACATCAAATTGTCCTTGTCATTCGCCTAATGTAATGTCTTTCTCATCCTCATAAAATTAAGAAGAAGACTAAAGACAAAGACTGGTTGACGGATGACAGGAATTGGGTTGCGTTACAAGTCACAACAAAGATTACGAAACAACAGAAAATATGGTGCGCAAGTACATGTTCCATTTTTGTTCTATATTAAAAAAATCCTCACAAAATCCTCACATTTTATCAAATCCTCACAAAATATCCGCACGATTCAAAATTTCGCACAATGTGCGGAATTCCACACACATTGGCATCACTGGAAATGTCGAAAGCTTAGTCGAAAGTAAGATGTCTAGAAGGATATGGTGCTGGGACTGATGCGATATTGTTGAGAATTTTATGGCGACACTTATCTGTCATTAGTGTCATTTTTACGTATCGTGGTGTGTTTCTCAAATTCATCGCTAGTTGACGCTAATTGGAAGTGCGTAGTCAACCGATCGATCACAAAACTATATTCTTCGATTCGAGCAGTCAACAAAATGAGCAAAATCTAATGTCATACTCATAAAAAACAAAATCGAATGAAAGGAGCACAATTATAGGGAATTTGGCCAGTATTCTGAACAAATAATATAGGTTGTTGATCAGTCAGCGTCCAAAAGTAAAAGTATAGCCAGCCGTCAGGTCGGCCGTTTATACATTTCCTAGGAAATTTGTAACTCTTTTCGTTGCAAACGCCATCTGAACTGATTTGATGTCAAGGGGTCATGATGCTTATTATCATAGTAGGCATGTGTCGCCAAGTTTACCCCAAACATGCCCAGGTATAACTCGGTACACCATCCTTCTAGACATCTTAGTCGAAAGAAAGGTAATGAAGCTTTAAAAGAGAGTCAGCAATAAAAATGTATTAACGAAGTTAGGCATCAAAATGATCTTCGAAATATAAGTTATCTAAGAAATTGAGAAAAAATTATCCACACGATTCCACTTCTTTCTGAAATGATTGTTACCGTCATTTCCGTCATCATGTGTAAATAATCAAGAAAATGAGTGATTAAAGATTCAAGCTAAGACGTCCGTTAAAACATAAAAAGTAACAACATCGCTAGTGCCATCTACATTTAGAATCCATCCCTTCAATTTATGTTTGTTTTGATATATGGTTGACTAATGACTACGGTAGCACAGTAGGGTACTTTACGACCTGATTAATCGGTTAGAATAGTAGGTGCTTAGGCTGCGAGTTCACACGAGTAGTTGAAGATATGTGGAGTCTATTCTCCGCATCGATTATTTCAACAGTCGTAAAGTACCCACCCTATGTATCTCTATAAACAATGATAACACATATCAATATATAACATAGAACTATCAAATTATTATTTGAAGTGACGGATGGATCGGGAGAACTGCGATGTCACTGAGAATTGCAAATGAAAAGTTGATGAGATATTAGAATTAGATTTCTATGTAACATCGTTGGCTAACATCCTGAGGACATTCCTGAACGACATTACATCGATGTTGATTTTTCATGTGAAGTTATACTGACATTGATGTTGTCACATTGTTCGCTGAGCCTTAGCTGAGCCCTAACGTTTCACCACTTCAAGCCTCTTCCGCAGAAATGTACGGAGTGATAGTCACTAAGATTTCTAGATATAATTTTATTGGCTATTATAGGGATGGATAAAGGATATCCGCTCATTGTCTAAGTTGTGAGCTGCTTATCATCGATTGTTTTTCTTTCAAATATTGTAAAATCAGTTGATATCTTAACCACGAAATCTACTTCTACAATCTCACAGTCGGACTTAATTGAAAATGTGATCTTGTTGTTTTTTTGAAATTATAGCTTCGTATTTTTTGATACTCCATAGATGGGGAAATCATGAAAGGGGTTAACTCATAAAAAATTTCAATATATCCTTGCGATGAATCAAGAATATCCTCGAGTTTCTCTATCGTTTATTGTTTTTTACATAGTCGATATCCTAGAAGCTAGTGGTAAAGTGGTCCATATCGACCAGGTGGGCTACAGGCAAATTTATGATGAAAAGGATCACTTCATAATTCCTGTTTCAATATAACAGCGGAACTCAATAAAAATATGAACTTTTTTCTGAATGAATTTATTGACTCTTATTGTTTTTATTTTAGAAATTCTGTGCCTCCTATAAATGACACCACTCACGTGCCACCCCTAGCCTCTCTTGCAGCAATATAACTAATTGTGACCTAGCTGAGCATCATGGTCCATTCCATTGGAGAGCCCACGATGCTAAATCTGGATTTACTCGAGCGTCATAGAGACCTATTGGGTTGCGAAGCTTAGATGATAAAAAGAAAAAAAATGTTATATAATGAATACCTTTTCATCGGTGGCGGGAGCGGCTGAAAAATGTAAAAAAATCTGTAGCATGGACATACTCGAGCGCGTCAGATATTGATATCATCTATATCCTACATATTATTAAAAATGTACGTATGTTAATCTGATTGTTTCCACGGTGGGGGTGGTCGTACGTAAGGGTTGAAAATGAAAAAAACAATTCTCGAGCTCGTCAGATTTTCTGAGGGGGTGTGTTAAGTGGTGTACCTAAAAAAAAGCTCTTATATAATAATCTGACGGTCTGGATGTGACGCAGACTCGCGGCCGTTATTAGAATGTGAAAAAAATTCGTCATTTTGAAATACACAAGCGCATCAGATTAAGATATATATATATGGTTCATCTTTACGCCCTAGACGTTGCAGTCTCATAATCTGACGATTATCTGGAGGGATTCGCCTATTCTGCCAATTTGAATGATTATTTTTTTAAATCATTGAACTTAAGTAATTGAAAACCTCAGGAAAAAGTATGCAAATAAAATAGTGTATGTTATTTTAGTAGAATACTTGAATTTATAAGAAAATAATTATGAGCTATTGAATTTTTTTAATTTCGAAACGTTGGTTATTCGTTGTAAACAATATCATGCCACCAACGAGTCTGTGTGATCAACTGTTATGGCATAATGGCAACAGCAACCAGAGTGGGGACGGAGTGCGAGAGCAATAGATAGTAGATAGAGAAAGTGGGAGAGAAATAGAAACGTGGAGAGGGAAATACAGGCATCACGTAGCTGCACGCTTTAAACTTTATCGATGAATTTATCATTTCGGCTTGTGGAAATCGTCAGATTATATTTTTTATGCAATTCTTGAATTATTCCCTTCAAAATAAAAATAAAATCAGCCACGCTCGAGAATGTCGAGATGACGTTTTTTTACAACTTTGTAGCCCCCCTCCTTTTTTAGGTCGCTCTCGAATTGTCAGATTAGAGGAATATACACGTTTCAGGATGTAACTACCTTATAGCCTGTTTCGACGATGTAAGTTTGTCGCTGCAACTCCAGAAAATTGCATGTGTTCATGCAAGTTTTTCGAGTTGCATGAATCTTTTTGGTGCGATAAGTTGCAGCGACTTAGTTATTTCTATGGTGAATTTGTTGTGGCATCATTGTGAAGAATATTGATTTTGATCATTTCAAATTTCAATTATTTTTCGAGACTTGAGGAATCAAGTTGAGTAATAAGGTGATTTAATCACAATATTAATTATTAGAAATGAATTAAATTATATATCAGTTGTGATAATGTAGCCGTTCATCTTGGTAACATTCAGTGCTATTTTTTAATATTGGCAATGCAAACTGACAGCTAGATCACATATCTCGCAGCGACAAGTCGCCGCGAGAAGTTGCAGCGACAAAATTGCATCGTCGAAACGGGGTGTTACCCTACCTTAATCTGACGCGCTCGAGAATTTCAGATGATCAATTTTTTTTATTAATCTGATCCTTTATCCTTGAAGGGCGGCCATATATAAAGGGCTCATATATTGTGGAAGTACTTAACCGGGTACAAGGTATCCCCTGTATATTAATCTGCCGCACTTTAGGAAATCCCGAAATCCCCTCTTGGGTTCCCCTATTATTGAGCGGGCTATGAATGAAAACCCCTGATGGAAAGGATCATTTTGAAGTTATTTCTCCCAATTAACAGTGAAGCTGACTCGAGAATATGACCTAGTTTCTGAATAAACTTTTCAACTAGTATTGTTGAGGTTAGATATGTATCTAAGATGTCTAGAAGGATGGTGTACTGAGTTATACCTGGCGACACTTGCCTCTACTACTCTACTATGATAATAAGCATCATGGGTTATCGACATCAAATCTGTTCAGACGGCGTTTGCAACGAAAAGAGTTACAAATTTCCTAGGAAATGTATAAACGGCCGACCTGACGGCTGGCTATACTTTTATTTTTGGACGCTGACTGAAAAACAAACTATATTATTTGTTTAGAATACTAGCCAAATTCCTTATAATTGTGTTCCTTTCATTCGATTTTGTTTTTTAAGAGTATGACATTAGATTTTGCTCATTTTGTTGACTGCTCGAATCAAAGAATATAGTTTGTCGATCGATCGGTTGAGTATGCACTTCCAATTATCGTCAACTAGCGATGAAAATGAGAAACACACCACGATACGTAAAAATGACATTAATGACAGAAAAGTGTCGCCATAAAATATAAAATTCTAAACAATATCGCATCGGTCCCAGCACCATCCTTCCAGACATCTTAGACTAAGGTGGCTATATACTGGTGTTTTCACTCCATATAAAAGATTGTCAGCAAATCAGACGACCGATATGGCCAACTTGATGAAAAATTTGATGATGTAGGCGTAATAGTACTGCAAAAAATCCGCCAGGTACCGGCACTCTTGCAGTGGAGATGACAGTCCTGTGTTGCCAAGTGGCCATCAAACCTGGTATCGTTGGATTCCTCGTGATCATCCCTAAACGTTCATGTAACAATATACAGGGTGTCCCATTCAAGAATCGAAAGTTGATGCCATTTCCGGAAAAATTGGAAGTTGTTTTTTTCCTTCAGATATGTCGAGAAATGCTGCTCAGTGAGCATATTCAATGTTCCAAATTTCAGAAATATAGCTAAAGAAGCAAAGGAGAAAACGAGGGTGTACCCAGAGTCTGTGACACACGGTATAATTAATCAAAACACATAGATTTGACGTTTATAATTTAAATCATTATTTTCACTTGACAGCTAGTAAAACAAAAACTAAGCAGGTTTATCACCGTGAAAATACAGCGACAAGCTATATTTTCACTGTAATTCGGATTCTATTGGCTGAATTTCAAAATTTGAAATAGACTGATTGGTTGTTAAGCAAGGAGATATATTGTCAATATAACAGAACAGCTGACTCGAGAATATATCGCCTCGTTCTGATCTAAATTCCGAGAGATGGAACCATTCACTTGTCACCCCCATGAGTACACTCGTTCGCAGGAATATAAGTTATTATGACCTAAATGGTTATAATTCAGTACATTGTCATCATAATATGATTTCAAAAATTATTCTCATTGTCTCCTTTCAATCTGATGAGTTTTTCACTTCTTGTATATTAGACGTCGATAGGAGTGGAAATCAAAACAACGAATAAATAAGTTTTTTTTATTTTGTTAAATGAATGTGAACAAGAACAGTGTGATTGGTACCCAAGTGCAACCAGCAATATCTGCCTGCTATGAAGTGGCTCATTTGGATAGACGGACGAATTGCACGAAAAAATATCATTGTTTTACAAAACATGGACACATATGATAGCATGAAAAACATACATACAATAAATAATTATGAGGAAATGTTAATAGACCTTCTAATATACTTTGACATTCGTAATATGCAGATAGGTTCTCCCGACCTGTATCCATCAAAAACTTTGAATTTCGTACATACCTGGCTCACTATATTTTCAATATATGATTAAGTGGTAGCATTTTCATTCAGTTTATAAAAAATCAGGCTTAGCATCTAAGAACCGCAATAAAATCTAAAGCAATGAGTTGTACCCCAAGGAAGAAATCCGATAAATTTATAAATACCAATGTAGTTAAATAATCAAAAATATGCTTCCGAATTCCAACAAGAACTAAGGAACTCCACAAATCTCCTATGAATGCAAGCTATCACATCAATTTGTCCAAATTTCTTTATGTTGGAGATCATGCCCTTGTCAACAGAGTGGGGATGGAGTTATTAAAACCGGGACAGGCTGTATAATAATGTAAAGGGGATTTCGAAAAAAATATTCTGAACAAAAATCCAAAGATAAGAGATTAAAAGAGTGAAAAAATTCTTAAAATTTATCACTGGAGGTTACTTTACTATTCTCATTTCTCATCATGAATTTTGATCTCTGGACTCTTCTTTCGAACTGATCACTCTCACATGTACGGTATCCCCAGATAATTCCTATTTTAATCATTTTCAACTATTGATAAGATGTAAATCTCTGAATAAAATTGTCTTGAAAATTTGTAATTTCGATGGCATCTACAACACACCTAAAATTTGGACAAATTGATTGAATACTGTAAACCTACGAGAGCCTTTCGTTAAACATATTTACAAACATTTGCATACCAAATTAACGTTGATATGATTATGTACATCTATATACGAAGCAATACCTACTCTCATCACACCGATCGAATGAATAATATTTCAATGATATACACTCCCGATCGTAGATTCGGTAGATTCATTTGACATCGTCGACAGAAAACAGTATTTTTTGTTTAAATATTGTTGATAATGTTACTTGTTGAATAGCAGTGGTTCGAACATTTGAAAATTATATTTATTGAAACCTGTAAAATTCAGGAATAATGAAAGTGAATTGAGAAGAAAATTAATATAGCATAAAAATAAATAAATAATGGAATGGAAATAATGAAACATATCGAAACAAATTTTCGTGTACTGTATATCAGATGACACAATGGGAATTATTAGTTATCACCGAGATATCATATTACGAATACTCAATTGAGAACCAGTTTCAAAATTTTTAAACTTTTCAATGAATTTATTTTATTTAAGTACCTAATTTTTTTTTGTGGCAGAGATTTTTGACGAGTTTATAAGTTAATCTAACAGTCGATGGTTAGAACCACCACCATCCACCAGAAAACTGTTGAAACTGTTTTTTCTCATGGTCTGAAAATTGAAAATGATTTTACCGAAGCTACCAACAGACTAAGTATTAGTTGAAACAGAAATTTATTCAAATTGAAAATTAAATGTTAAAAATACATTCTTTAATATTTTCCTAAATATATTTCAATTGTATAACAATATAGTAATGGAAAATACTTAAACTCTGAACAATATAACACGTATCTTTATATACAATATAAATGGACTAAATATATAATTTCTTCGTTATTTAAAATACAATAAAATTCAGCAAAAATCTTCAGAGTTATCGGGAATAAACATTTTCGTTTTAATGAAAATAATACCCTGTTGACAATAAGTGTCTAAATTATCGTTTCACTGAAAAAATACTATTTTTATTCTAGTAATTGCACTTTATAATTTCACTCATCAGTAAATCGAGAACTGAATTATTAAATAAAAAATTCAGTCTATTTTTTAGGCATTAAATTTAAGTATACCTAATTAAAAATGGTCCCAAATTCAGCTTTTTATAAAAATATACATAGATGTAATACAAAACAATAAAGTGTCTGGTATTTGGCTTGTAACTTGCAGTATGCAAAAAAAAATTGAGGGGAAAAACAAATGTTATTCCTAAATTTAAGGCTGTATTTTAATGTGAATGGGAATCAGCGAAACTGTTCCACTTATGTATACTGTCTCACAAATTATCAGTCTGATAAAAAACTTGATTGCTACAGGCCCGTGTATTGAAGGGTTTCCACAGGGTTCATGACAAAAAGTTAATATACTAGCCACTATTTTTTAAACAATTTTGATTTCAGATCAATCATCAGAAAAAAAAGATTTTTTCACGTTGTTCGCGGTATATTTTTCGAGACTTATAACAGAAGTTTCTTTCATTGTTTGTCCATCATTAACTGTAGCAATAAGTTCTCATTTGCAGAATCAGATGCTGACGTTTGACCGGGTATAGTTTGACTTTCGATCGAAGGATGGCAACACAAGGACGGGCGCTAATTGACAATAATATCGTTTTTCCGTCTCTGGAATTCCCTTAGGCAGACCCTTCAGAAGACCAGTAAACAGACTATTTCAGTGTATCATCGCAACAGCCAAATTCATACCGAAAAACGATTATAAATTACACAGGAATAGCATTGTCGATTTTTTTTTACTCAAATATTCAGCATCACAATGACGTCACATGCAGGAAAGAAGATTTCCTAAATAATGAGAATAATAGAAGGGTACGAAAGCGTAGAAGTGCCACTAGAGAAAATAAAAATCCACTTCGACTTTTTTCTCGAAATTTCGACTTTGAAGTCGAAATTTCGAAATTATAGTTGAAATTTCGACATTAAAGTCGAAAGATGATTCACTTCGACTTCAAAGTCGAAATTTCGACTTTAAAGTCGAAGTGGATTTTTATTTTCTCTAGTGGCACTTCTACGCTTTTGTAGAAAGGGAGCAATCCTGTGTAGTGTATAATCTTTGGTTAAAATATGCATTTTAACTACATCTAGCAACGTTACTGAATCAAAGGGGTGGATATTTGCACATTAAAAACATAATTAGTTTAAGTACACACCAACGTTCAGGCTTTCTCTATGAATCCTCTAAAAAAAATATGGTTGAGCTCTCTACTACAATCAATCCTTTGGTTTTTACCTATCAAAAAAAATTGTAATAACGGAATGTATTGAATATTCAGTTGGAAGACGTACTCTGGGTAGTGTAGACATAATAAAGCGTCTTTTGCCCCGACATACTGAATAGTCTAAGAGCTCGTGGCGAGGAAGAGCAGGTTTTGCAAATGATTATATTCCAATCATATGCATCAAAGATGCACATGAGTCTACATCCACTCGCAAGATCATGTAGTGGAACACCTGGCGACGGCGCGATAATCCGAAATTCGAGCGACAGCCAACTGCATTTGTTCTAGTTTAATGGACATATTTAGCTAGAATAAAACTTTTACATACAGAAAACCTATGTGTAACATATACCGTATATGGATATTATACACAAAGTAATATAGTGATTTATAACTGGTCAAATATTCAACAGTTATATAACTCAAAATCAAATAAATGATAAAATCTGAAAAAAAAATTAAAAAGATATGAAGAATATTCTGATATAAGTTAGGTTAAAAAATATTTTTTCAAATGTATCTTGAATAAGTTTTCTTGTTCAATATTTTTCAGAGATTGTGGAAGAGAATTATACGTATTTACACCATTGTATAATATTGATTTCTGAGCAAAGTTTGTTTTGAAATTCAAAGGCCGCAGAGAATCGATTTGTCAGGTGTTGTGTGTATGGATGTTGTTTATACTGAAAAATTTCAAATTGAAAAATTTGATTTCATTTTTGGCAAAATGAATAAATTTGCATATTTTCATTTTATGAAGAGAATCATTATCAAGTAATTCATTGGGTTTAATATGTTTTTGGTGGGTTCTAGATAATTCAATTTATAAATACATTTTACTGCTTTGTTCTGCAATTTTTTAACTGGTCTCATTATTGTTTTGTGAGCAGTGCCCCAAACAGATATCAGATATTGTAAATTTGAATTTATTAGACACTGATAAATACTTAGTAGATATTTAAGCGGTATGAGATGTCTAATTTTGAAAAGTACGCCAATTATGGGGGAAAGTTTACGTCTCAATTTTTCAATATGCTTTTCCCATAATAATTTTTCATCTATATATAATCCCAACATTTTAATTACAGCTTTGTAATCGATTCTTTCATTATCGAAAATAAGAGGAATATTATTGTTATTTGTGCTCCGTTTTGAAATATAAATGTATGAAGATTTGCTGTAGTTCAACGATAATTTATTTTGTTTCAGCCAGAATGAAATTTTCTCCAGATCATTTTTCATAGAATTTTGTAATTGGGTTAAATCATCTGCGAAATAAATAAGGGTTGTATCGTCTGCGAATAATTTGAGGTTACCGGTGAGTTTTAATTTTGATATCGAATTAATATAAATGAGAAACAATACTGGACCAAAAATAAAACCTTGTGGAACCCCACATATAATTTTTTTGAAGGAGCTTCTTCGATTTTGATTCCATACAAATTGTGTTCTATTGAATAAATAATTTTCAAACCGCTCATGGATTTTCCCCCTAATCCCTATGTTATTTAATTTTTGTAATAATATTCTATGATCGACAGTATCGAAAGCTTTTCGTAAATCTAGAGATAACATACTACATTTTCTATTTGCATATATATATATATATATATATATATATATATATATATATATATATATATAATCTTTCATAACCTTTCTTTCTCTGCTAAATCGATGAAGCGGATGAATGAATGCTCTTGTTATTGCAGCGATTTTTATAAATCGTTATAATATAGCGGCCGTATTTTTTTTTGGTTATACTTGAAGTATTCTATCTTGCTCATTCCGCAATGTCCTCTCTCTTGGGGCTAGTCCTATAGTTGTAATATCTATGATTCCACCTGTCCTCACGACTGTGTGCTAACTAATATAAACCACATCATACTGAAATATAAGCCATTACAAAACCCTCGCACTCTTTCGTCACAACCTCTCAGACGAAAAACTGAAGCATCGGATCCTCAAACACATCCGTCTGCAAAACTCGAGAATTCGAACGAAACCATTAGAATACAATTTAAGCTGAGCCCAATCGACGACTCACGTTTTTGTACATCATGACAGAACATCTACGACCGAAGCGGAGCGTAGGAAGTTTTTTAGTCTTCAGTTGAGCTGTTTGAGTTGCTTTACTATTTGCGGGTGGGTTCTCGCTACGATCGCCTGTAGTCTCTCCAACTGGTTCAGCAGGTTGGTGTTGGAGTCTTCGAGGCTCTCGATTTTCTCCCGGTAGGTGGTGTTCTCGTTGACCAAGTGCTCAACTTTTCTCTCGAGCTGGTCCATGTATTCTTTTTTTTTCCTGCGGCTCTCTTGGGCGGATATCTGAGTGAGGAAAATATAGATGGTTAAATTATTTATGCAACTATTTTCCTGAGGCAAACATAGAAAACTGAAAGAATTTCAGAATGGTTCTTTTGAAAGTTCACTGAATACACAGGAATGTTATCCAGGTACAATAACTAACCTTATTCTTAATTTTCCTCCGGATTTTTTTCAAAGATTTTTCTTCTGCCTTTGTGAGCGGTAGACGCGTAGGAACTGGGTAACCTTCTGCAATGAGGGTCCTTTTTTCCTCTTCTGTTAGAATTAATGTACCAGTGAATCCTTTCTGTAAAAAAATACCCAATATCTTTATAAAGGTCTTAATAAATCTATGATAATGAAATTATTGCATTATAATTTATAAATAAAAACTGGTCGGCCCTGAAATAGCATACTGCACAGTCTTCAAAAGAGTCCCTCAAACTTAGTTTTGGTCCATTTCAATTCGAATCTCTGAGACGGGACGATTTGTAAATGCGACTAAGAACATTTCTTACTGAGTTTGTGCAATCCAAATTTTGAATTTTCTTCAATGTTATGTGCTGTCCCAACTGATAGAAGTCCCTACAAGAATGACAGATAATAACAATATCCTTATCGACATCTTGGTAACATCAGACAAGAATAATATGCAGTATGTTGATATCTCCAATCTTCTTGCAGATATTTGTGAAATTAGTTCAATGAAAACATCGTCGAAATTCAAAACAGTTCAACAGTTTATTACCAAGATTTCTGTCATTTCAGCTGAGATGATTTTGTCAATGATTTTCACACTTTCGATTCTACATAGAGACAGTAGATGCAATGGTAGAGTTTCTCACCACAAACTTTACTATTTTCAATGCCCATGCCCCAGTTAAGTCCATAAGAACCACAAGAGATAAATCTTTCGGAGAACTCAAAGTAGTCAACTTTCACAGAAATAGAACGAGCTATAAGGAACTCTGTAATTATACCACAGGAGCAATCCGACGTGAAAAAAGCCTGTAGCACCGTAATGACCCTACCAAAACTGTGTTGGAAATGTGAAAAACTAGGTAAAACGTACCACAATTTCTATTTTACAGCTCTCCCAATTTATCTTGGGAGCGGAAATAATGAATCATTACGTATTGCGAGACAAGAGTTCATTTTGAAACTACAAAAAGTTTTACAGCGCACCCGGAAGTGGGAGAATTTTCACTGCCGAGTTGAAGTGAGAGTGCTGTGATGATATTAATTTCCCAAGTAACAACCATATGTATGTATGTAATGTATCTGTAAGTTATATGTATAGAGAGTAAAACACTCCCAAACAAGTCATTACTCAATATTTCGAAAACGTTGCTGCCCTTCGCTGTAAGAGATGGAATTTGGGATTACCCAAGTCATACTAAAATGTATTCTGTTCACAATATTTTGTAATTAAATCATTGTTATTCCATTTTACATATTTTACACATCATCACATAAATATATCTTGCAAAAAAAAATAAAGAAAAATTTTTTGATCCTGTACCCATAAATTTTTTCTGTGCATTGATCTATATTATCAACAATGTTGTACCTGACATCAGTTCAGTTATGAAGAGTTATATTGGAATTTGATACTGACATTCGGTTTCTGTAACAAAATCCACTTAGTACATGCAGGGTCGTCAAGAGAAACGTAGACATAGGAGGAAGTATTTTTTTTATTCAGTAGTTCTTTCACACTTCACACATCATTACTCCTTTGTGTTGAAAAAAGCAAATTGAAAATAGTATGAAATTACTGGGTGTTCCACTTGCAATTCCAAAGTTAGTCACGAAAGAAAAAAAGGTACAATAGTGTGCCTGAATCGGTTTGCACACGGTATATATCATTCAGTAGCTACCAAAGTCGCTGTGTCAAAAAACATTTGGGCAATATGAGTCTGACAGGAGAAATTCGATGGAGGTTCTGTCAAGAAGAGGATGAAATCGTGAATGAGAACCGTTAGTGAGGCTGAGAAATACGAGGGAAGAGAAAGACTACCAGCTATATGAATGGGCCAGTGTCAAGGCTTGTGGAGTCTCACCAAAGAGATCAAGCTAGAAAATGAGCTCTGATAACCAAGGTTTATCACAATCCTTCTGAAAAGGTCGCAGTGAACCAGACCGCAGGCTCGTTTCCTAAAAAAACTCTAACCTAAAACCGCTGTGATGTCGTTGCGCTATCCTTTCAACTTGAAATAGACTTCGCACATCACACAGTTACATCGCTGCTATATCACAGGGATGTAACCGTGGACTTTTCTAGTAACAACAGCCGCGTACACCCTACTCACCGGTTGACTGCTGATCAGCGGCGTGTTGATGGGCTGCCGCGTCGACGCCTGATTCAACGCCGCTCTGGCGGTCTTCCTGGCGGCCGGCGAGCTCGGCTGCGAAATGGTCGCATTGTCCTCGCTGTCTTCGCTGCTGCTGCACGACGGCGGCGTCGGAGGCAGGTGGTGGAAGTGGGAGGCGGCCGGCTCGATTTTGACGGCTTTCTGTACGACGGCGGGGACGGTTATTCTCTGGGGGATGATCGTGTGCGGAGACGTCAGCAACACGTTGGCTGCCGTCCTGTTGACGATTGTGGCGGTGTGGTGGTGATCGGGTGTCTGGCGAAAAAATATAATATTATTGTTTTCTCACAACTCCCACTCGCGATTTCTTCATAGTCTACACGACGGATAGTAGGCGACTAAATTGACATGAATTGATAGATACACGTCAATGTTAAGCCTAACCTTCCGAATTTCACGGAGGAAGGAGGCTGTTTTATTTCCTAATTTATAACCTATAACTATGCATTCTATGATATTAATATAAAAGGACCCTTACCATTTCGATATCTAACGGCATATCGCTGGCATTGACGTATATAGATTGTGGCGATGAAGGGCAGGAGGATTGGTTACTGTCGGTTTCGCTGTTTGGTTCATCTTTTATTGACATGTGATCGTGATCCTGGTCCATGGCGCCACAGGCAGTTTTCATCGAAATCGCAGGATAATATTCGTCTTCCATATCTGAAACGAATGGTACTTTATTTTCAACAAATTACTGCATCAATTTTCTTCGATTTTCCGAATTCATCAGTCGTGAATAAAAATCCCGTATCTATATCTACAAATGCTATTTCATTCGTGCCCTTAAAAGAGGGCATCCATGTCCACCGAAGTGGCACGAACATAAGAATATGACGATATCTTACATCGTAACTAGGGATTCTTTTTTTTTATGTAATTCGAAGTTGTCCACGTCATTATTAGTATTTTTTTTGGTGAAATTCATGGTCAACCACAAGGACAAAAGTTGAATGCGTGCCTCCACAGAAAGAGTATTTGATAATCAAAATCAATGAAAAAATATAAATATCTCACTGCAATTTAACGTTCGTTTCAATAATTTAAATAACTTATATTTTACAACTGAAACTGAAATTTCAAAATCCCATTTTGTAAAGACACGCAATTGACTTTCATCTTGGGGGTTCACCATGACGTTTATCAAAAATTAAACTAGTAACGACTTGATCAGTCTAATAATTCGACACCCTGTTTTTACGACTCGAGTGCACCGATAGTATACCTAAACTTAAGACTCGTTAATAGAAATGGATCAATTTTTTGGGTCATCTCGCCCCTGAAAACGAAAAAGCTTTGAATTCTCATATGTTTATACTAAAGAAGCTAGCAAAGCCACACACGAATTTCGAATCGGGGTGGGTTACGTAATTTTAGGCTCATTTCAGGCTAATTTATTGCCATGTTCCCGAATTTTTGGCTCTCCCCTTCATAGAAAAATCCGTGGCTTTCCCAGCTTCGGCCGAATTCAGCTGAGTCATATTTCAAAATTCAAAAAAAAAGTGATTTGATATGGTCAAATTGTGGAGACTATTTTAGGCTAATTTATTACACTATTTAATTTTTTTTACTCTATTCCATCATAGAAGAATCTGTGGCCTTTCTAGCTTCGGTCGAACTCAGCAAAGGCATTTTTGAAATAAAACATTTTTCCGCCATTTGAAATAGTGACTTTTTAGGAATATTTTTCGAAACTGCGAAGGGCAAATAATATGAGAGTAGGGTAAGTAATTAATTAGCCTGTAAATAGTCCTTCAATCTTTGAAAAATGTCGTTATTGCAAAATTGGCGCTATACCGAGGTCGCCTGATGATAGCAAAGCCACAAGTTTTATCAAAAACGTTGATCAAAAAAATTCAACATTGGTTTTTCATCGATCATTTAATGGTGATCATCGTTTCGACATGCCAAATTATCAAATATTTATAGTTTGGAATAATTGCATCATCGCCAATGAGAATCAATAAGTAATTTAAGTTTTTTCGAAAACGTGAGGAGCAAAAAATATGAAACTAAGGTAATTAATTAGCTTAAAACTGAATCTTGAACATTACTATTTACAATCTTTGAAAAATGTTGTTATTGCAGAAATGACTCTGCTGATTTCGCCCGAAGCTAGCAAAGCCACAGGTTTGTTTTAAAAAAAATTGATCAAAAAAATTTCAATGTTGGCCATTCATCGATCATTCGACGGAAATAATGGTTTCGATATGTCAAATGTCTATAATTTGGAATAATTACATCATCGCCAATGAGAATCAATAGGTAATTCAAGTTTTTTCGAAAACGCGAGGAGCAAAAAATATGAAACTAAGGTAATTAATTAGCCTAAAACTGAATCTTGAATATTACTATTTACAATCTATGAAAAATGTCGTTTAAAAAAATTTAATCAAAATAATTTAATGTTGACCATTCATCGATCATTCGATGGTAATCACCGTTTCGACATGTCAAATATTTATGGTTTGGATCGAGGTTTGGATCATGACATCATCGCCTGGGCGAGAATCAATAAATTCTGTTTTTTTCCAAAACGCAAGGAGCAATGAAATATGAAACTAGGGTAATTAATTAGCCGAAAAATATTCCTAAAAAAAAACACTCTTTCAAATGGCTGACGAATGTTTTATTTCGAAAATGGCTTTGCTGAGTTCGACCGAAGCTAGAAAGGCCACAGATTTCTCTATGATGGAATAGAGTAGAAAAATTTCAAATAGGGTAATAAATTAGCCAAAAATAAGATCTACAATTTGGCCATATCAAATCACTCTTTATTTAAATTTTGAAATATGACTCTGCTGAATTCGGCCGAAGCTAGCAAAGCCACGAATTTTTCTATGAAGGGGAAGAGCAAAAAATTCGGGAACATAATAAATTAGCCTAAAATGAGCCTGAAATTAGGTAACCCACCCCGAGTCGAAATTCGTATGTGGCTTTGCTAGCTTCTTTAGTATTATATATTCATAGGTTGGTATATTTGCCCCGATACGCAACTGTAGTTACGCATTGTAATGTGGAATTTTGATAATCTTCTTGTAAATTCAATCTGTCCATCTCCATCCTTTATATGTGGGAGTACTGGACTATACGTATGTATATAAGTACATATCATACGTGTGAAATATCTGTGTGATAATGATAATCATTTTTTCCAATCTGGAAATGGCAGATTTTATATTTTTTATTTTTGCCCCTATTTTAACTTACTATTATCATTATATCATCCACGGACTGTTAATTCATATAGAAAAGGAATAACTCCCTTTCCTATATGGTGAATCTATTTTAAATAACAGCCTTTTTCTCCTATTTGATTTGTATACCAAACAATCGTAACTCGAATATAGATCGGTAGGCATTTGTAGGACATTTTAGGATGAATCTATTATTCCTCCCTCAAACACAGACAAGATTGTTTCTTCTGAGGGAAAACTAACCCGTACTTATCAACTTGGAAAATGAATCACCATGATACAATCAGGGCACTGAGGCAAGTTCTCAACTTAACTTGGGAAGTTTCCACTATTTATCTTTCGTTTGAGAATTGCTCATTTATTTATAAGTAAACTTGGCTTGCTTGAATCCGCCTTAAAAAGCTCATGTGGTAGTTTTCTCTGAGCAACAAGCTTGTCTAGGTTCAAAAAGTGAACTTAAAAAAATTGTGAACGGGTGAAATTTTATTATAAACGGCATTTTTATGTGTTGGATAGAAATATCTTGTCTATGTGATTCGAATTACGCGGATTTGTTTTGAAAATAAGAGTCAATTTTCGTTAAATATTGAACGAGATATTGAATATCATTCAACTAAATTCATACGTAGGAGAGGCCCGTATTATCAGCCCACGACGAAGTGAGCCATAATCCGCAAGTATTCGTGAAAGTCGTAAGTTATCGCTTTTACGTAACTTTCCACTAATCAAGTGCTTATTTGTAATACTGTTTTTTCAATGTGCACTGCACGGATATGAGCTACCTACCAGCCGATAACGATTGTGCGATATTTCTTTATCTGTGAATTACTTACATATTTTTAGATAAGCCATCAATTTTGTACATGGTATCCGAAAGTACCTTGCCAGTGCGATTACGTCGTATAGCTGAATAAATAAACGGACACATGTGAAAAACAATCAGCACGACTAGAGTATTAGAGGATCGGTAGTTTATTTTTTATTTTATACTATTCCTTGTTAATCACGAGTGTACCCGAAAAGTACAGCGTTGTGCGAGCAACGGGAAGACTATTGTTCTTGAATACCGAATTCGGAGGAGAAAAAGGCAAAAAACAGTTCCTCAAAACTTCTTCGAGACTACAAAGCTATTTGCGTAACCAGTTAGGAACATTTCAATGAGGAAGAAGATTGAAAGTTACCAATTTCTTACAAAAAATGGCTCTGAAATATATCAAACTCAATAACCTCCCTAAACCATATTCTTATCGCTCGCTTAAAAAACTTTTTATACCAAAACGAGTTTAGTTCAAACGATGTAATTTTCGCGAGTGACGCTGATAGGTAAGGTTGTTCTGACGGAGAAAAACACAAAGTATATGCATCCAGTAGAACGAAATGGGTAATATTGTCCTTAGAGCGAAAAATGATCTTTCACTATACAATCAGGAGGCCAATTAAAGTTGGGTATCATTGTTCAGATGTGTTCAATGGTTTCCATTCGCATATATGTCTTGTAATTTGTAGAATTACTTCAAATTCATATTCAAACGTCACAAATAACAGTTCAATTTGGTAAAATCCCTTTAGGTATTCTTAATGTAATATTATGGCCACAAGTCTCTCTTGTTGAATAATATCCATTTCCCCAAAATCAAAGATAAACTAAAAAATTCTCACCATCAACTTTATGGCGGGAATGCGGAGAATTCGGTAAACTGTCTCCATCCGATGCTAGACTGTAAGAATGTTCCGTTTTGATTGGTCTGGTTCCTAACACCGCGTCAGTCATGAGCCTGTCATGAAGAATTACACCCGGTATATCTTTGCTGGATATGTAGCTCCATTCTATTGTCATGTCTCCGGACTGCATCTTTAAAACGTCCTGCATAGACTGAAAAAAAAAGAAAAGAGTCAAAAACGAACCAAAACGCTAAATTAGGCTGATGAATTGAATTTTCAAACGGCGATATCAAATGAATAAAACACGAGTTGGCATCTAAGACAACAACTCTGTGAAACGTTCAGATTCTTGCAATAGTGCCAGAAAACTTTTACCCCACGACAATGATAACAACCCAATAGAGATTGCTGATTCTGGTATCTACTTTACTAACATAGGCTGCGTTCCGTTTCCAAATATTGTTACTATTAGCCGTTCCGTTGTACTTGGTTACCATACTGGCCACCATCTCGATGAGTTACCAGTCTGATTAGCCAGACAGGGAAACGGAACACGATCATATATCTAGGTTACAAATAAGCACCATCAGATTGTTGTAATTGTTAAAAAATAATAAATTTATTCGTATTTGATGCGTTTGATTTTTCATACTGACATTATTTGCTCCATTTCCAATTTTAGGCTTTTCCTCATTTGTTTTTCAAACTGTAACAACTATCCTTTTCATAGTAGCAAATGTTTTTCTACATTCAACTTTTGACTTCCGATATTTAAATACGATGAGCATGAAACCTTTGGTGTAGAAGATGAGACTTTTTCTTGGGATTGATTCTCGATTTTCTTCTCCTAAAAATGCTAATTTTGTTAGAAAACTGCACGTAGAAAAATTTTTCTCAATTCTATCCATCAATCCAACTTTATTATTTCAACTGGTCAATAAACGATATATTCATCATCTAAAGGCGTCAATTTATAAAATTATAAATGAGAACGTACAATACACTATTTTGAAAGATTTTTTGTTAAAATATATTGTTGTTCGAATAATTGAATCTGAGATATTTATTGTTGAAAGAACTTCTTTTTAAAAAAATAAATATCAATACCACCATACCATTCTTGAGACACCCCCCCAAAAAAAAATCATTCAAGTGAACAGATCAGTCACACGCTTATGAACAGCTTTCGATGCTCTTTAAAACATTTATTTGATACATTTTTTCCTATCTCGAATAGAAAAGCAGCTAATGTCCAACCATGCAACTCTCATACACACTGTAGTACAAAAAAGGTGGAATACACCTATTTTGTTCCACGAAAGTCCAAAACTTCCGAATGAAAGGATAGCGCCGCCTTCATAACTTCAAGTTTCAGTCGTAATGATTCTAATTTTTTTGGATAACATATAGAAATCAATTTTCGCTTATTCAGAATGAGAACACGATTTGATCATTTTGTGTTAGCAATGAGGGCATTTTTTATTACTTTTCAACTGACCAAAAAGAATTGTTTGATTACCTTCCATAAATGTAAAGACATTTGCGTCATCGCAAATATTGGGAGGCGCTTTGTCGTTGGTAATGTTGGTATCATTGGCAGGCAAATCAATTAACGAGGTCGTTGATCTCTGCACCTCCAAAAATATTATTTATTGATGAATACTTTTTGTTATTTAGCATCAATTAGCAGGGATCTCACAACGCTGCAAGCTTATGTGTAGCGAATTCAATTTTTTTTTGTGTGACAATTGAAACACGAATAATTATGAATATACGATGTGATTCAAATGGAACAAAGTGGAAGCAGAAATTTCGGACCCTTCATCGTTCTGAAAATGAATTGGTAGGAGTACAGTTTTCGAAAACTAAGTTTCATGCCTGTAAATTCAAGCCTGTCTAACGCCTGCAGTTTCATACGTTGCTATATAACAACCACTCTATTCAAAAGTGGAAATTTCCCTGTCGTGTCATGATCTGTCAACGTAATTATGGGAATTTTAGAAAAAAAAATGTACAGAATCTTCCACGAGCTTAATATAAAATTCTGGAAAGTCTTCCCCGTTGGGTTTCTTGAAAGAAATTAATTTTTTCCCACTATCAATTCAACCAATGGATAACTTCACTAACTACGATATATTACCAATGCCATTTCGGGAAATATATTTCCAACCAGTTGATCAGTTGTCCAGAGTTGAGTTGAAAAACAGCAACTGCTCACTCTCCTCATTTTCTTGTGAATGAATTCCATTTATTATTATTATCTTGCTTCAAAAACCCATGTTGGTTTCAACTATCCTTTAGGCGCGAGTTTTTAATCACAAGCTAAGCCTTTACTAGAAGCTGAAGTCACAGTCCAGCATTCGACAGATTCATTTGGTTCTTAGATGACAGCTAAATTCCTCAACAGAACTTTCAAGAACTGTCCCTAATCACGATAATACAATAATAATTTCATTCACCAAATCACAGCGATACGAGTGGCCTTTGAAATCGTAATAACATTGACAATTACTGAGTTAATGCATCTTTCTCAGCGTTGCTTAAACGTTTTCTATTTTGGTGACCATTGGAAGCGATAGGGAGTATCTCAATATTTTTTAATATTTCCTATTCAGGTGCCCTACATATTGCCTTCGGTTACCAGCGTTGGTTAATTGCAAAGTTGATCGGCGAGTTCGAAATTTCCTTCATCAAGTCTGAAAGTCACTTGCTAATCAACTCTGCAATCAACCAAAGTTGGTACAACAGAATACGTTTGAAAATACTCAATGCCTGTTGGTCACCTGCATACAAATTTTAAATGAACATTGGGAAATTTCCCATCATTGAATGAGTTTCAACGTTGTTTGGTTTTTGATGTTACGAATCTGATGTACAATGAAAATTAATTATCCTGGACTTCCCAGTTGAGAGGCGAAAGAAAAATGACTCTTTTGATATTTTGGTAGGTACAGCACACGGTATGTTTCCGAAATTGCTGCAGAGTGATGCTATCAGAGAATATCTAATTTATTTTGATGGTAAGATCTTCTGTTGACAGTAATATCCTCGGTAATATCTAAGCCAGCGAAGAAGTGCGGACAACTAGCAGATTTTAATCTAAACAATAAACAATTATCATATCTCCTCTGTTCGTAGTGCTATCAAGCAACTAAAACGAATTCATTTTTGCTCAAATATCAAACTGAAAACACTTGCACTGGAAGCGCGGTAGGCCAAAAATGTTGACAATTTCAGAAAAAAATTCAATACTTCATCAATAAATGGTATTTCAAATTATTATTACAGCATCACTTTGGCTAAAACATCAACCAGTTTGCACCATGTTGAGATATTTTTGCGTTATTTAAAATTTTGAACAATATATGCATTGGCAATGATTGTTATTGTATTCAGATTTAGAATCAGCGTCACTTTGGCTAAGATTTCCACTTATGTGCACCACTTCAACATTTAAACTAGAAAGAGTATCGTTTTTCTTCAAATCCCAATCAAGCTTTGTTTACAAAGGTTCCAACCATACTAACATAAGAATCAACTTTGTCAGAATGGAATAAAATGATGTTGCAGAAAAAATCGAGAAAAAGAAAACATAGATGAAACTTCTGGATAGCAGCAGTATCAATAATCAAAGTTCTAATTTCAACAAAGAAATGTCTCTCTAATGATTACTCCTACTCATTTCAACTTCTGTAATATTCGAGAGGTTTACTAATGAGTGATCTCAACGCACAGCGTTAACGAAGAATCAGTATGATGATGAATGAAACAATCTGATGGAATTCGAAAGGGACGAACTAGAATCCTAGATATGCCACCATCATTTTTTAATGCACATTTATAAAATGTTTCCAGTTGACCTACATTTTGCATGCACGCGTCCAACAACTATAGTCTCAATTTGTATATGATTTTTGATACAGTGGCCTAGTAACCATAGACGACTGTTAGAAGTCGGAGGAACAAATTTAGAAATGTAGCATCATACTAGTATACCAAATATTTAAAACGCCAGGTGTCTGATGTAGCGAGTGAGGTTGTGGGTTCGATCCCCCAACGGGGCAAATATTTTCCTCTTGAGAATTTTTCTGCCGTATCTAGGAATGACTTTGGCATGTTTCAATAGTTGATTGGCCCGAAGTAATTTATATAGGAGAATACTGATGGAGTTTTTACTGGGTATACAAAAGCTTAACAATGATATCTACTTCAAGCAGAAAGAATAATACAAATTTGCCTGTTTTCTGCTACTATATAGCCAACCACGTGTCGTGGTTTTGTATATAAAAATATTAAAATGTGTAGAATAAAGATGAACATGAATTCGACGAAAATTCAAATGTTTTTTTCGCCTCAAAAAATAAACTGTATAATCATTTGAGTAACGTGACAGCAAACCTTGGGTTTGTCAACTGATACAAAAAGTGTTGAAATTCGAGAAACAAATTCAGCTTTGTGCAATCGTAGTGTTCAATTAAAAATTCACTAATAAAAGATTTGAATTCTGATTTCAGGTCATTGAATAATCTTCACCTTATTGAATATATTAATATAAAACTGTTATATTTTTATTGAAAAAGATACCCATACGACCCTAAATTTACCCAATGGTTTTGTATCTATTTTCCGGTCAATTCTTCAATAATTTTCAGTCGTACACAAGTACTTGAGTTTTCTCTATAGTTAATCGCTTAACACATTTCGAATGGGACTGTTTCGGCAATCTCTGCTGGCATTTTGAGAAAATAGAACATGCTCCATCCGCATGTGATACATGAAATGAACTGAAAAAAATTATACAATGATTGTATCCTTGGATTTCTTATTGAAATTCTTTGTTTGATAGACGCGGGGTAACAGAATGGTCAGCAAGACCTCCAGACCTTAAGCCGTTAGATTATTTCCACGTCAGTAAAGTCCAATAGACTGATGAAATCAATAAAGTTGTATCTGAAATAATCTCAAACGTTCTGTGAGATTTTCTATATCATCCTGACCCTGGGTATTGTCAAGCAGATGATGCGAAACATTTTGAACATTCAATTTCAACTATAATAATCGAAGATTTACCAAATGGATGCATTGATTTGCTTTCTTAATGTTCACCACTCTGTATGAGCCTGACACACATGAGTGATTCATACACAATTATAAATTGACGTATCTGGGGTTTTCCTTCAAAACTATTTCATTTGAGAATCAAGAATTGTATGCGCCTCTTTCGTAATACGCTGCATGATTTTATTATCATTTCCTCGATCATGTTGTTAATGGTATCATCAGATAACCAAGCAACGTACTCTCAGGAATAGTAATAAAATTATTCCTTTATTATTGGTGTCTTTTAGGGTGCAAATTACCCACGAAAAACTTTTTTGCGTGTCTGGCATCAGTGACATAAAATTAATTACGACCACTTTTTTTCTAGAGTTTCTTTGCTTGAGTGCCTCGATTTTCAGTACCAAAATTATAGACCTCAATACACCTACCACCATCAGGAGTACATTTGGCGGATGATTTCCCAATCTTTTATATTTTGCGCACGGCTGTTAAAATTTTGAATTTATTTTCTTTAGCAGTCTGTGGCTATTACTTCGAGATTGCAAATACAATTTCTCGATGCTCATAAATGCATATACATAAATAGGATATGTTGAAATGGGAATGTTCCAAAATAAAATCTTACACTTTCAATAGTTTCTCTAAAGTTTATTTCTTCCTCAATCGTCTTATATTTTTCATCTTCACATCACTCTAATTGTTGTATTTCAACTACCCTCCTTTGTTTTAAGGTTCTGCGACATATGAAAACACGAATTCAAGATTCAGAGCTGTAACCAGAAGAAAAATTCGGGGAAGGGCACGAATTAAATCTCATTTTGAATTAAAATAAAGGGTGAGCTCAAGTTGTCGTTAGAGTAGAAGAAACATGAAATACGGAAAATAACGGACCATTTTTGCTCCTAGAAATAGTAAATAATGAACAGACTGACGATATGCCTTTCATCCCAAAACCAGAAGATGAAGTGATTTTGAGAAATGCTTGATTTTTTAACAAAGAGGAATATCCCATTACAGGGAATACAATACCCGGAAACAAGGGGGGCGTCCCCTACCTTTTAGGAAAAGAAAAATGCAGCATGTGTCGACAGTTGAACATTATAGAGAACATTATTATTCTTTCATAGGAGGGAAATTTTCCTTAACAGGTTTTGAAGTGGAAGTTTTTAGCTGCTTGAAATTAAACATTTGTCTTGAAAACAATAGAAAGAAGCTTCATGTCCAACCCTCCCCTACGAACTTTCATATTGGTCTGATGTGAGAAAAAATAGAGCGGATGTGTTCTGAATTTTTGAACTCATGAACGGAACCATCTTAAAAATAGGGTTTACGATTATTTTTGTGGAAGAAAAAAAAAGTTTTCGCGTGGAATGATGGTGAATATTATTATGAAAGTATTGAGTCAGTGAGAGTATGGTAGGGCAATTTTATTGATTATTGATAGATATGAGGTTGTTTCTGATAAAAACTTCATAAAACAGCAGGTTCGCTTCCTTACCCCTTTTTCAATTATTTTTAATTTTGTGATCTTACAAAAGATTTCGTTTTCGAAACCATAAAAAATTAACAAACCCAAGGACATTTTCAATATTTTTTGAAAGTAAATAGTAGGATTTTTCATTTTATACTATGAACATATGGAGGTGTTCGTAAAATCTGAGAATTTAATTTCTTTTTTGTATTTCTGTTTTGCAAATACCAATACACTCAAAAATGATACATTCCTCTTCGGGAACATTTTCTACTTGAAATTTTTTGTAAAAATCACAAAACTATAAATTACTCGATATCGGTGAGGAATCGGACCCCCTGTTACATGATCATTTTTTATGAGAAATTACTTTTCCTATCACCCCCTTCACTTTGGTCCATAAATCATGAGACAACCTGTATAACCTCAACTAATGATTAAGGATCGGTCCTTTTTATATCCTGAAAACATTACTATGCCGCAGACTTGACTTTGCGAACACAATTAGAATGTGAGAAATGGTAGACCGTGGCCATGACCGTGTCTATTGCGTTTCTTCACTTCGAAATAGAGAGGTCTTTGACCATTCGCCAAAGAAGTCAATGGTTCCACTTCGATATCACCGTTCCGCCCAAATTCCTTCAGATTTTAGGAAGGTGCTATTGCGCATAATGAATACTGGAATCGTTGAAGAGTTTGTTTTAGTGTGGGGCTTACAGCGAATTGGGAGTTCGATGAACTGGAAACTGTAGGTGCTTGTTGTTTTGAAGAGTGAATCATTTATGGAAGAACTAGGTGTATCCTGGATACCTACGAGCGGAATCATTTTAGAAGATAATATAGTGAAAACAATTTCAAAACTGTTGCGCGTCATGAAATGAAATCAACGCAGTGGTACCATGCCATTGATGGAAATGCAATGGAACATTTTTATTGAATTCCAAATGTGGCGTCTGTTATTTTTCGGCATTTGGTTGGCAACACTACCGATGTTTTGGTACTTCAAATTAGAATATTGTGATCAAAAACTGTGTATTTATTTATATGCAGATTCACACGAAAGGGGAGCCCTGTAATGTTCAAAGAACACCGCGCGAATCAAGGGACAGGAAATATGAATTATCATTTACTTTGAATTTGTGAAGTATGTAAGCCTCAGGAAAAACCTCTTTTGGCAAGGAGTTCCAAAGCTCACAGGTTTCCAAATTCACAACAAAGGGGTGGGAATTCTGTACTCTGTTGAGTCATCCGTGTAGATACTGCCAAGGGGGAAACGATTGATAACAATTCGGAAGAGCATCGACCGTGAAAGTATCTATAGAAGAGAGACAAGTATCCGACCCTTCTACGATGTTCCAAAGAAGTGAGCGAGTCTGTAGAAAGTATCAGACTCAGCCCAATGGCGCCGTAGTAATAACGCTGAAATATACGTACCAGGAATGGTCAACATAATGGTACAGCTCAACGGTCGAGTTACGTGTCAATAACAGAATTCAACGTATAATGTAATAGTTATAAAACCGGGAGAATACGTGTTATTTCGGATAAATGTTATGATATTGAACGTTATTTTAACATTGTATTGAAACCATTCAGTAATCAGTAGTTGGTACAACACGTTGATTAGACGTTTTATGATAACGATATCTATATCTTTTCATTTAACGTTAAAGTAACGTATAATTTATACTCTCTGTTGATTAATTCGATAGCATACACGTTTGTGTAAAATATGGTATCAACGTTCACATCAAACGTATTTCTCAAACGACTCATCGACCTTCTTCGACTCATTTGGTTGATAGTTATAATAGAATGTACATTTGAAATCGATAATGAACCTACGTTATATTCTTGTTATTGAATGACTTTGATAATATGCCCTATTCTTCAAAGTGATTTTCACGTAAACGAACATCGTTATTTCAACATTATATTAAATGCTTCCAACAACTACTAGTTGACAGGCCTTATTGATTATACGTCATACATGAACGATGTTATCGTGTTCGCATTTAACGTTTATATCACATATTTTTCATGCTCCCAGTTCATGAATTACATAAGAAACACGTTAATGTTGAACATTATATCAACTTTTACTCTGAATGTATACTTCAACGGACATATCAACTAATTATTAACTTATTGTTGATGGGGGTGAGTAGAGATACAGCTTGTACAATCCATCTTGGCACAGAACTGATAACGTATATGTTCAGCAATCTCTGTGAAGTATACTAAAATGAAAAAACACCTATTATATGTGTTTCGTTATGGTCTACACTACTAGTGTGCAACTGGACAAATATCTGAGTTTGTGCCAAGATGAATTGGATAAGCTGTACTTATTTAATCCGCTCTCAAACAACCATTCAATCTTGTTATCCCATTATGTTGGTATATTCGTTATTTATATATTTTGTTCATTCGTTACTAGGAAACGAGATCGAAACAAGTTATTGGATACATACGAAAACCACTGCTTGATGAAACACGTTGAATAAACGTTTTATTAGAACAATAATACCATTAACTCCCAATTCAATATTGAAATCACATATCATTTACACTCTCTATTGAAGAATATCGGTAACATACACGTAAGTGTAAAACATGGTATCAACGTTCACGTTGAACGTATTGCATCCACATATGCTCAGTTCATCGATGTATCTCGTAGCCCGAGCTCGTAGCGGTTATCGCGAACGGCAACATATAATGTTGACGGTTGAGTTATACTCACTTAGTTTGTGAAGTAATAGTGTTGTACAATCATCGAGATCATTTTTGAGTTGGTGAGTAATATTTTAGCATTTCAAGCACCTATGATTCAAATATTCTGAAATTTCAGTTCAATCACCATTACTTTGTACCTACTATCCCGTCTATCTCTATTTTTCAGGAGATTCTCCACCATTTTGATTTCGTCAGAGCGTCTGAGGTAATAAGAGACAGGCGGCTTGACCAGAAGAATGCTCCGATGCACATTTCGCCAAGGGCAACTTTTCAATGAAAAGAAGATATAGAGTTTGCGGATCGGGGAAGAAATTGATACGAAGAGGTTTTATTTCATCCTACATTTATTTTGAATAGTCACTATGACATAAAATTGTATAGGATATAATGAGGTCAACGTAAAACAATGTTATTGTACATTATACTCGGATATATTATAAATACCACTACTAAATATATAGTTAGTAGAAATAAACACTATTTATAGAATGATGAATAAATAACTGGAGAATATAATATACATTTATGTTCGAATCAACATTAGTAGGGTCAAGATATATTATTAAAACGTGATGGACAACGTCATCAAAGAAAATGCGGGAAAGAACTTATTCATTCATTATTTATTACATAAAAAATTGATAGAATAAATAACAACACATTGCAATAAACGTCAGACGCCATAATCAAATAAAACAATACGTAAAACAACGTTTCTCAATAATAAATTCCGAGCAAAAAAAGGCATTTCCCGCACATACACGTTTTCCAACGGTTGGTTATGTAACTTCTTTTCAACGTGTTTTCAACGTGCATGTGCCCATTGGGGGGGTTTTCGGAAAAATGGCAAGAATTAATACTATCGCTACCAAGAGTTGGTGACATCTTAGATTAGTTATTTCGAAAAAGAGCGGGATGATCATGTCCCATCGCTTTCCTTAATGGCTGTTAGAGAGCTAAATTGAATACAACGTAGTAAATTATATTTATAATTTGTTGTCAGTTATTCATTTTTATCGTGTTGCAGCATATTCGAAGTCATGCACGTCAGTGGGATTTCTCACAAATACTGCAGTACTGGATATATGTGTTATGCGTAACAATATTTATACTATGAAGGGACGCGGTAAGTATTTGCAGTCTATAAATAAGGGAACATTTCGACTTTTTCAAAATAGTTTGGAAGTGGCTATTCAAGGGCATATACGTTCCCCATAGGAAAACAAGAAAAAAAATCTTCCATAGATGAGCTTCCATATTTCAGTGAATGATATATATGTATCTATTAACAAAGGAGGTTTTTAAGAAAATTTTCGATTTTCCTCCTTTCATATTGAAGACGTCACTTCGATTCGTATCCAAAACTCCATAATTTTATAACAATCTGGCACAGTGTACCTCGAAAGTCAACCACTTCTATGACGACGTGTAACAGTTTTTAAATTGTATCAGCTATATATTTACATTCATTCGTTAAAGTTGGTGCACTGATGAATCGCTCCATATTCCAAAATGATAATTATTTTTTTACCATATCTCGGATGAGTGGTACACTGAAATTGTTTGGATATTGCAACAGAAAATATTGGATTAAATTCACAGATCCATCATAAGATCAGTGTTATTCTTAGTTATATTAACGACCAAAGGTTCATCATCAGTGTCAGTTCCATTATAATAGGGGAGCCCAAACGGGGATTTCGGGATTTACTAAAGCGCGGCAGATTAATATACAAGGGGATACCTTCTACCCGGTTAAGTACTTCCTCCAAATATGAGCCCTATATATATGGCGCCCTTCAAGGATAAAGGATCAGATTAGTAAAATATGATCATCTGAAATTCAGGGCAGATTTTCAATCTGCCCTTCTACACTTTTATAGATTCCAATATTAATTTGTATTTCTTCAGATTGTGGTAGGTTACAAACCCAGAAAACAACGGAACAAATATTGATCCACCAAAAAATAATGACGTTCAATATTACGAGTGAGCGATACTGTAGAGGCAGGGGGCCAGGTTGACACCATCTACACAGACTTCGCCCAAGCTTTTGATAAAGTCAACCATGATATTCTCTTAACCAAATTATCGAACTACGGATTCAGTGATGTGCTTGTCAGTCTGATGTCAGGATATCTGAAACAGCGTCCACAAGTAGTAAACTTTCGTGGAACTAGCTCTCACACAATCTGGGCGAGGTCTGGTGTACCGCAGGGTTCTAACCTTGGTCCCCTCCTTTTCTTACTATTCATCACTGATCTGCCGAGCCAATTATCTTCTGAATGCCTGTTGTACGCCTATGATTGTAAAATATTCAGGAAGATTGATAACCGCGAGGACTATGAAATACTACAAAATAATCTTAATGTGTTACATGCCTGGACAGTAGAGAACAAGCTCCTTCTAAATGTTGATAAATGTTTCAATATTACATTCAGCAAATCAAATAATATTAAAACCTTTGACTACTTTTTAAATAATAAAAAATTGGAAAGGCTCACTTTTATTAAAGACTTAGTTAGGAGTCACCTTTCAGAACTCATTGAAATTCGACAAACATATAAATAACATATCACTAAGACTCATTAAGACTAGAAATAATGAAATAAAAATGTAAATATACCTTCCTCTTCCAGATCAGTGGGACCTGGAATAAACTTTTCAAACTGCACGATTAATAGTCTTAATATTTTTGAGAAAACGGATGAATTACGATCATTATGTTACATATGAATATAAATAGAATGTTTATAGTTTTCCTAGCCCTGTATACTGTTTGATCAGAAGCAAATCTGAATGCATGTACCTAAGTCGGTTATCGAACATGCACTGCACCAACTTTTAGTGGCATTTGAATTTCGGTTTTACAAGTTATTATCCTATTTATTGTACATTTTATGGACCTCACTTTATTTCGTGCAATATGAGATAAGAATAAAATATTATACCGTGTAAAACGATCCGCTTCCGAATCCATTGTATTACAAATACATTTTCTCTATCTCGACAATCGATACCGAACTTTTGTTCTCGGTATTGCAGACGCAGAAAAAAAACAACTTTCTACTACTAGGATGTGGCGAAACTTTCATTGATCGTGATTCTGTTCTGGAGTTCTGACAGAAGTAAGATAATCCGCGTCACCGTAAAATTGATTAAGATACGTGTTGCAACCCAACTGAGAATTTCGAGTTGCCCAACGCTGGGCTTTCTGACGGCTTCGGACGATCTTTGTACGTTCGGTGTCGGTGAAAGGTAAAAGTAACGCGTTTATGAGATGCTTAGATAAATCAATCAATGATTGTGTCGACCGAAGACGAAATGAGATCCGGGTGGAGGTTAGCTTATCTCCCAGAACCTAGTTTTGAAATAGTATATTACGTAACAAGAAATATAAGTCGCCTATTACAAACGAGCGAAAAGTTGTGAGCGGAAGGCGTTAGCCGAGTGCTGTAATTCGCGAGTGCACGTAATTGGCCCCCCCCCCCCCTCCCCTTCCCCCTCCCTCCCTTCCTCCTTTTTTTTTTTCCTCTTTCCCCCCCTTTCCCCCCCCTCCGGCCCCCCCCCCCCCCCCCCCCCCCCCCCCCTTTTTCTTCCCCCTCTTCTTCCCCCCCTTTTCTCTTCCTTTTCTTTTTTCTTTCCCTCCCCCCCCTTTTTTTTCTCTTTTTTCCCCCCCCCCCCCTCCCCCCCCCCCCCCCCCCCCCCCCCCCCCCCCCCCCCCCCCCCCCCCCCCCCCCCCCCCCCCCCCCCCCTTCCCTCCTCTTCCCCGTCCCCTCCTCTTTTTTTTTCTTTTTCTCCTTCTTCCCCCCTCCCCCCCCCTCCCCTCCCCCCCTCCCCCCCCCCCCGCCCCCCCTCCTCCCCCCTCTTTCCTTCTTCCCCCCCCCCCCCCCCCCCCCCCCCTCCCCCCCCCCCCCCCCCCCCCCCCCCCCCCCCCCCCTCTTTTTTTTTTTTCTTGTTCCTTCCCTTTCCCTTTCCCTTTTCCCTCCCTTATTCTCGAGTTACGTACTGTGTAGCACATTTTTTTTTGTTATCACCCGATTAAAGGGACAGCAAGCCATGACAGCAAGTATGTGAAACAATTGCTTGTCGATTCATGGATATAACTAGATTCACTACCAATCCAGAAGCTAATGAACAATAAATTTCGTGAAAATATGATTTTCAATTTAATTTACAAAGATTTTGGGGCAAAAATCCGCTTAATTTCGCTTTTAGACGATTGAATGTAGTCATGAGATCGAATTTATCAGGTTATATGTTACATATCCCATCATTTTCCAAAAAACTTCGGGAAGCAGTCGCCATTCACTTAGAATAGACGTTTGTAATGAGCCATTACCTAACACCTGTAAAATACGAAATGAACGTGGCAGCTGAAAAAAAGAGTATATTACTCACGTATTTTGACGTGTAAAAAACGAATCCGAAGACGAAATACGGCGCTCTGTCTTCTATGGCTCTTCCAAGGTCAGAAAAAGGGTATATTCACCCTTCTTTGCGAACTATTACTATTGAGACAAATATCTTTCAGTCGCTAGGGGTCATATTCCATTCATCTTCAATTACTTTTTGCAAATATTCCTTTTTCCCTTGTAACATCTTGAATGAATTACCGCGACTTTTTTGCCCCTCGTTTCTTTGGCGTCATAGAGACCTGTTGGGTTGCGACTCAATGAAAAAGGGTAAATTGTATATTGTATATTGTATCCTTTCCATCGGTGAAGGGGGGGGGGGGTGATTTCAAAAATGTAAAAAAAAAGCTAGTGTATGGACATACTCGACGCGTCAGAATTGATATCAGCTATGTCCCACATAAAAAAATTTACGTATGTTATCTGATTGTTTCCATGGTGGGGGTTGCATCTGAAATCTGGAGGGACGCCTATCTGTTTTTTCATTTTCTTGCTCTGATTGGGAGCTCAGGAAAAAACATGCATTTTGTTTTTTTTCAGTGAATCATGTTTTATAGAAAAATATAGCGTTTTTTTTGTTGTTTCGTTGTACATACTGCCACGAGGTCTGTGTGTGACTGTCTGGCAACAGAAACCAGAGCGGGGGCGGGTGAGGGAATATAGGCATCACGTACAACTTATCCATCCATTTGGCACGTTAATAACGTATATGGACGCTTCTGTGAGTATGTAAGATGAAAAAACACCTTTTGTGTTCCTGTGTTTTGGTTTTTTTTTCGTCGTGGTCTACACTACCGTGTGCATGGGTATCTGGTTTGTGCCAGTGTTGGATAAGCTATAGCTGCACGCTTTTTCGGTTTTTTGTCTTGTGGTTGTCGTTTTTTTTTTTTCCCTTCAAATTTCCCACGCTCGGTGTCTGGCTTTTTTACATTTCAAGACCTCTTTTTTGTCCTCTCGTTCTTTGTGGATATCCCCGTTTCGGTGTACTAACTCCCCCTCCCTTTCTGCTGGCTCGGTTCGTGTTTTTTTCTTCTTCCTTCCTCCCCGGGGCGGGGGGGTTCGGCCCCCCCTCCTTTAAAACTAGTGATTTGTTGAAAGATTAAACGAACAAGTTGGAACAGGAACCCATCTACTAAAAACGTGTGTATCGATCGTTCAATGCAAAATAGAGGGTAGAACCGTATAACAACCCCTTCACTGAACTTGGAGAGGATATAATTTCCATAAATCGCTACGTGTGGCTTCTGAATTTTGTTCTCCGCGTTAAAATACTTAAGTAGGACCAACATTTTTTTGAACCTAGATGCTGTGCAATAAAAGCACCTTCAACGAGGCATGAAGATAAAGAATGAGTGTGAGTAAATAACAGAGAATATTCAATAAATATTCACTTCCATTTAACGAGGAAAAGGGATATTATTACCCTATCACCGACATAGTAATTTACCTATCAAGTGCGGTAAGTGATACTTTTCCGCACGCGATTTTGTAAACCAATGCCCGTCGTTGCCACATAGGTAGAGGAGTAGCCGTTTCAGATGAACTCTTTCTTCCTTTTTTGTGAATAAATCAAACGTCTTTGAATGATATACACGTACCTATCAAAAGGAAGTGTTTGTAATTTTATCTTATTCTTGTTCTTTCATATAGAAGTTGCAATTTCTATTTCTTGATTGAGAAAAGAAATCTAAAAAATAATTCATCAAATTCAATTCTTTCCACAAAAATACCTAAGTTTATAATCATCATTATAACGATGGCTGGTATTTGGTTATCAACTGAATGAAAGTTACCGAATTGTGATTTGAAACTGATGCCAAACTTGTCACGAATTGAATATTTCGGAAACGTCTGAAAATTCTAGTAAACGTCACTCGTCCTGGCCCCGTGATCCTAGGTCAACTCCATGTCCTTTCTCTTTTCTTTTTTTTTTTTTTTTTTGTCTTTTTTGTGGGTCTGTGTTGTTTCCCTTCTGGGCCGGGGTTCCGGCTTCTTTGGTTTTTTTTTTTTTTCCCGTGGTTGTTTGCGGGGGGTTTTTGGGTTTCTCGGGTCTTCTTGTCGCGCCCCTCTCTCTTTCCGGGTTGTTGGTTGGGGGTCCTCTTCGCCGTTTTTCCTGGTCCCTCTCTCCGTCGCGGGCTCCTCCTGTTTCGCCGGGGGTTTTTCTCTGGGGCTTGTGTGGGGTTTGTGTTTTCGTCTGGGGGGTTTGTGTGTTTTTGGTTTTTCGGGTGGGCCTGTCTGCGGCTCCGGGCCGGGGGGTCCGGGGGGGTATTCAGTAATTTATCCATTTTCCCACTGAAGAGCTCAGGAGATAATTTTTTCCGAGCGAAACGAGATCTAGTATGGGTTGGAATGAAATATTATCCTGGTGAGTGAGATTGTTTCTACAAATAGCTCTCTATTTCGCTTTGTATAGATATTCCTATGTTTGCTAACTGTTTGATTCAATTTCAACGAGCTTGATATACAAATTGTGCAAGAAAAAGTGATTTACATGTAACCCAGTGCCCTTCGGCACTGGGGTAGTAGCTGTTTTAGATGAGTGATTTTATCTAATTCATTCAAAATAAAAAAGTTTGAGTGTTTCTAAAATGAAAATTTATCTTATGAAATTTGAAGAACGAATTGTATTTGGAGAGATTATTTTTTGAACAAATAGAAGGAAGAACAATTTTATTGATCAGTATTTCATTTACATAAGAAGGAAGAGAGAATAGAATTTTACAAATTTGAAATGTCAAACAATGATGTGTGCCCTCTATGATCCAGAAGAGATATGATGCTTACGCAGTGGATATGATAATGCTTGCCGACGATACCAAGAGATGGCGTCACACCTCTCATTGTACAAGGTTGATAATTGAAAATTTCTCATTAAATGAAAATCGCGCCAGAAGGAACATAAAATAATTCGTTATGTTGTTGTATCAAAATCTTCATACAACGGTTTCTTCTCATACCACAAAAAATTAATTGTATTTAATAAAAACTAATTGTACGCCATCTTCATTTGAGTTCAGGAAACCTTAAATATTTGAATCGGTCGTTCGCTATATCTGTCATAAAGTTGGGGTTATGAGCTATTTACGTGTTTGAGTGTTCATTGAAATGTGTTGTTTATGATATTATTATGCTGAAAAAGTGAAAAGTGAATGACTATACACCGCGGGCATGTGACGTCACAAGACAACTGTCAATCAGCCTGCTGGACAAACAAACCCTACTTCCATAAGCAACAATGGCAATTTAATGAGATTATTATCGTAATTATGAAGAAATTACGGGTTTACCCTAATTTTGGGTATACCCTTAGTGTACCTGACATATATAAATGTAAATTTTGCAATCTATATTCATTATTCTTGCTGCTTGCAAGGAAATTGTATGTGAAATGGCTGATAAAAGTGATCATTTCAACACCTTGTCTATGGATGTCCAGAAGAGATATATTTAGAAAAACTGAAGGAAAGTAAGGGATATGATCCTTATTTATTGAAATTTGGAGATTGTAGTAATGCTGTGAAATACTTTCCTAAAGTGAGATGTTGTACGACATTATAAACTATTTTGTATATGAGAGTGCAGCACAGAAGACTTTCAAGACTATAAAAGTTTGGATTCGTACAATATGTTTATATCTAAATGGATTAGGATTGGTATGAAGCTTGTGAAAAAAAAAATACTGAAAATGTACTTTAATAAATAATAATTTTGAAAGAACAGATTTAGGATATGTTATATAAGGCTCTACAAAATTATAAACCACAACCATCCTTTCATATGGTAATCCCGTATGAAAAAGGCATTTAGATAAGTAATGCTTTAAACTTCCCAATGGAAATGATTAAGTCTGCAAAGTTTCCCGGAGATGATGGATTTCACGATAACAATTCTGCAACTCGAAATCAATATCGGGACATAGGTGTTCACCAGAGTTTTATGCATGTTCCACTTCTTCAACTGGTTAATTTATATCATTCAGAGTTTGATTTTGCTCATCAATAATATTCAAGTTTTGAACAGCTGGATCATCCACACAAAGAATCATCATCAATTTTATCCATATCAACTGGAATATTTGGGATGTCATTTTTATCACGCTGCTCCCTACGATACAATCTCTGAATGCTTTGAACTGCATTGATATTTGTTTTGTAGCCAAGTAATTGATTCGGTACCCAGTCTATATTGTCAACATCTTTGAGTGCACTTGGTTTGTCTGAAATGAAAAAATAAAATAAAATTATGTTTCCTAGATTCTCTGAACATATCTCTTACAAAATGTTTTGAACACACCGTTGCCCATTTCAACTTATAAGAAGTTAAATCTGCTCTTCTAGTTGCCTGAATCCACAATTCACATCTCTTTTCAGCAAGAGGATTGATCTTTTTTCTATTGTCGAAAATAGAAGGGAATCGATGGAATGAAACATTATGTCTGCCGCTATCACTTCCACATTTCACAATCGCACAAAATTGAGCCTTCATTGAGAAAAAAGATTTCAAAATATGACATAAACACACACTCAGCATAGGTAAATCAGATTTGTATGTCCAGCAGGCTGGATTGACAACTGTCATTTACTGTCGTCTGTCAGATATGCCCGCGGTGTATTAATAATAAGGTAACCCTTCATTCATGATAATTTATAGAAATATGAGCCAGTTCAATAGAATCGACGCGGTAAACCTCAAAGTTTTGACAGTTCAAAGGTAAACAACGTTTTATCAAAAGGATCAGGCAGTTTTATCAGTATAATACCGAATGATTGGCCAGAATAACCATAGAATAACCCGCTACTATTGGTTGAAATGCCAAAAACGTCACATTTTGACAAGTGAAAAAAATAATCCACAAAAATACCTAAGTCCTGATCTTCTTCAGTATTTTATAGAAGTATAGTAGTTAAAATCACACCAAACCGTGTTTTTCAATTCCTTTCGTCAAGTATCGGCCAATTCCACCAGGCATTTAAATGATTGAAATGTGAGAGATTTGTACAATTGAAATGTTTTCGACAATTGTTATTTGCTTCTAATTGTCAAAAAATCATCATTTAATAATAGAATTGTTATCGTTAAAGAACAATGGCCCCTAAAATGCTAGTAAGTATATACAACCAAATCAAAGACAGGAAAAGATAATGGCGAACAGAACCGACGTATACATTATCTAGAGAGGAAGGAAGTTCTGTTAATTCAGAATATCTTATGCGGGTTTACTGTATCTAATTTGGTGTGGAAATCTACCGGGTGAGTCGTGGGGAGTCTGGGTGCAGCTTGTTTCATGTTTTTGGTCAAATGAAAATATTATATCCCAGTTCAAGCCAAATTGTTCGAATCATACGACTATTTAGAGACCTAAAACACAAAATTATACTCATACAATAGATTAAAGTTTAGTTTGTCAATGCCGTATAAGTATTTTTGATGACGTACCATGACGTCACTTTTACTTTTCCTCTCTAGGAAGAAAAATTACGACTCTGCTCCCCACAACGAGGCCAGGAAATGAATCCTTCGGATAGAGGTAGGCAAAAAAATATTTTTCTGTGGGCAGATTCAAAATACTAGTTTCGTGTTATCATTCAGAAGAGACATTTTCAGTGAGCATTTTCACGGTTCAACTCATACTTACAATTCTCCTTACTTATATTTTGTATTGTTTTCGAACATAGGACCTACGTCTCGTTATTTCTACCTTTTTCTCCACGCTGTACGCAATGAATGCATTAAATCATTCCCAGAGAATCTCAGAATACTAATTAGGCAATGTAATCACTGAACACGTTAATCGTGGGTCATAGATTTTGTAAAAAACTCGTTTTCGTATTCATCGCTCGGCATAAGAATCTGAAAGGATGGGCATGGGAAATTCCTCGAAATATTCGAGTACTGCTGTTTATATTATGATCGGGGATTCTCAGAAGTACTCAACTCTATCATTATTCAATAAAGGAAGAGAAAACGTTTGAAAACTGAAAACAGTCGATCATGGGCTAAGGGCAATAGGTGTCGATAAACAGTCAGTAATAATTGATGATCAACAAAACGGGTTTCATCACCAGAGATCAACTAGTGATTTGTAGCCAACTCTCCATAGAGGAATCCGGAAAAACTTGGGCTTTGGCACCCGATATTTCAGTAGAGTTCAATCGAGTGATATCAGGAACTCCACGCCAAAATGTCATTGAATGGCACAACATCCCAGTGGTGTATCTTATGTTGTTGGCGACAGGGTTAATATACCTTTTCATTCAAGTACCTACGAGCAAGTTGGGCACACTTGTCGTTTATACTGACATTGAATTGTCTTTCGATAGGATGTAAGTGCATTAGTGTTTAGGGATTTGTTGTATAATTTCTTTTTCTTATCTATACAATCTTTCATCATTTTAATAACGAATTAAACCCTTAAGGAGAATTTAAACAGCATATTAAGTGAAATAAGGAACAAAATAAAAGAAAACGAGAAAGTTAAACATATCAGATCCATTCATATTATTCTAAGTTCTAACCTTACAATAACAAACTTAAAATATTATTTAGTGATTATCTTTGTTATATGTAATGGAATCAATTCAATCAAATTCAAAATATCAAAAACCTAACAATTAGGAGGTTAGTTACTGTAGCCACTGTGAAAAGAAAATGTGATTTTCACAGAACACAAAAGTTATTGTCAAAAAACTGTAACTTGAGTGGTTCATTTTCATTTCTTATTTTATTTCAGTCATCTGTATTAATTGAAGGGGAGTTGAACAGCAAACAAAATAAGATAAGAATAAAATAAGAAACAAATTAAAATAATTCAAGAATAAGGGCAGCAAACATGTGTTCATAAAGATGACTGAAATAAAATAATAAGAATGAACCAATCAAGTTGCAGATTTTTTGACAATGACTTTTGTGTTCTGTGGATATCACATTTTCGCTTTGACAGTGGCTACAGTAACTAACCTCGTAATTGTTGATATTTTGAATTTTGATTCCTTTATAATAAGCAAAGATGGTCAGGAAAAGATATTTTCAGGTTGATATTGTAAGATAAGGAGAATAATTTGAAACATGAAACGTTAAGAACAGAAAAGATTTCAGTCATGCGCATTATCACTTTCCAAACAAAATAAAACGAAATAGTGAAAGATGACATCTTTTGTTCTTATTCTTATTTAGTATTTTATATTATTTCTTCTATGAACGATTTCATAAAGATCTATATGTTTAACTTTCTTATTTTGTTTTATTCCATATTTTATTTTATTTGCTGTTTAAACTCTCCTTGTGAGAAAGAATAATATGTGTAAACAAGTAGCGAGATGTAATGCTTTACCAGCGTGCGCTGACTAAACGGTTTGGTTCGACTTCAACGCCGACGAAGTCGTTGGAAAAAGCTAGTACAATAAATACAACAACGAATCGATAAATCGGAAAATAATTTGCTATTTATGGTGTTTTTGACGTTTTCATCGGATTTCATATCGAAAGAAGACTAAGATCTTGATTTGATCTGAGTTGTTGCTAAATACCGTATTTCATGAAGAGTGTTATGAATATTGTAAAGATAGGAATACAAACGACTCTCACTTGTTCGCGGTACCCTATAGTCATCACAGTACCGTAGCAAAAACATATGAAGTCATTTCATGGAAATTATGAATAGTGGTGATACAATACAAAAACGAGCTCGTACATACAGTGACGTATCCAGAATGTGCCTCTGCTGGGGTCAATTTTAAAGAGAACATTTCAAAGGGTGGGCACAAACGTTCATATACCGATACAATAGAAATAATATCACCATCTAACAGCATATATTTACCGTTTGCATTACAGACACAAGGTTGAGATCCAATAAGACTTTTATTTCATGACATTTCCAGAAAACATTATGAAATTTTTTTCAATTCATTTTGTGGCTATCGATTGTTTGAAGTTTGTTTCAAATTTTTAGGAAAGAAAGTCGCGAAAGTCTGTGGAAACTGTTGTTTTTATTGGATTAAAGTTTTCTGTATTACCTTGGTGAAATGATATCTGGACTCTTATTATGACTTTCATGATTTGGAATGAACGTATTAGTCTTTATTTATATTTGTTTGCAGTTTATTGCCCTACATTCAATCTGTTTAACAATTTCATCTTATTCCATACTTTTCTCACATTTTTCACAAAAAGGTATAATTTTTGCCGGGAATATCAAGTGGTTTTATAGAATCGAACAAAAAATATTTTCTGAGGGAGAGAGAGACTCAAGACTTGTGTGATTTTCCCTCTTCTCACTTCAACTCTAACTTCAATACGCTTCCGGAAACTTGGATTTTCTTCCAGAAGGTTGTCATGAATTCATCTATGATTCATAAAGAGGGCTTTTCAGTTCCTCAATTCATTCAAAACATTAATTTTGGTTACTCGTTCTGGAAAGAGCTTCTTACCGAAAAATCGATTCCTGAGTTGTGAATTATTTTTTGTCTTTTTTCTTCTTCGGAATACATGAAATCTTTGAGAGTTTCAAGCATGAGTGACATGAATAAAAAAAAATGCATATTGATTTTTTTCATCTGGTCCGTTTCTCTAGGAGGGAAACTGCATCTAGTGCCCCCTCGGATACCTCCCTGTGTGTATATGAATAACATTTTATCACCTTCCTCATTGCAATAGAACTAACTTACAAAAACTCCTGAGAGTCAACGACATTTGCTTGTGCATTCGATACGGTCTTGTGATTTTAGTATCCTTAACCTTGTTCATGGCCGAATCCCATTACTTTTATGTAACGAGTAGTACATATAAATCGAACACTTGATATATTCAATTTTCAAATAATGAAAGTGGACAGGATATAACCTAGTGGTTGAGCGGATTCGTTTCGTTATTGATCGGCACTATTTGAAGTTAACCAGCCATTTTATACGGGGTGTCGATATTCAAAGCATTTCTTTCGTCAAATATTAACATTGTTTGACGAGGGGTGTTTCACTTCCGTGAAATTTGTACACCAAATCAGGATTTTTAGTGGATTTTAGGATTCCTCCAAGAATTTCAGTTGGGATTTCTTGAAAATTTCACGTGAAATTTGTACACCAGATTTCCGAAGTGAAACACCCATCAAAGTTTGAATAAATTCCGTCAAGATTTTTTGTTCCAGTTAGAATATGAACAATGCATTTTGTATATTTGAATGCAATCATTTGTTACCAATCGGTATTCATTTCGAATATAACTGATTTTGAATTTTGAGATAGACTAAGAACAAAATTACCAAAATTGAAGATTGGAAAACTACTATGTATGAAATAGAAGTGAAGAAAAATCAACATTAGGACAAACGTAGTTTTCATAAGAAAAAAAAACAGTTTATTAAAAAACTGCTTCTGAGAATACGCGCAATATACAGACTTCTGACGAGGATAACTAAAAAAGTGTAATTAAATTAGTTTGAACTTTGAAAATTCCTCGGTATAGGTGGTCATTTTAGACGGAATACACCTGTCTTTGCATGAAAAATAAAAAGGCCTTATGCTCGTTGTTTTCATGCAAGTAGCAAGTAGATTTTTTTAAGAAGATGAGGTTGGACAGTTATTGGTACGCCCTTCTCTTGATTGCCAGTGGCATTTCTCAACATATACAAACAAATCTAATCTCTCTTGCCTTCTGCATATATCATACGCGTGGGTAGACAATTTGTTTATACTTGAGTTTTCGTTATCCACACAAAACTGCTCATTTGTGTAAAAAGTTGTGCAAGACAACAAAAATAGTTGGCATGCCAAGGTTCAGAATTTGGTGGCATATATTATACTGTTATTAAATATATTATACCTATAGGATACATCGAAACTTGTATTTATGCTATGGAAAAACGAACATTTTCAGAATTTTTTGCAATATTCTCGAAAATATGCGATAAAAACAATGTTCTATTATATCTAATAGTAATAGAAATGTGAGTTCAAAGAAATCATAGTGCATTTCATACTTTCTTATTTTTTTGTCTTACTACTTACTCTACCTGAAAATATTTGTGAGTTCTCTGGATTCACACTATGCTTGGATCATTATGAATTGTCAGGTTTTTTGAAACGACCACCATAAACCATGATCACTTAGTATACACCGAAATCGCTGACTTAGAAAGTCGATGACCCTGTACAGAATCGGGCCCGATAGAAAATTAAACGTTCATCAAACTTATTATCATATTACAATTCCCATATCAGCTTTCTATTAAAATTCAATATTGAAATCATTCTCCTACCGGTTTTGGTCTTTTATATTACCGGTATATTCTGTTTTGTCAGTTATTTGCAATAAAAAAAGTTATAAGCTTCATGAATTTTTTCGTGATTTTCATAATCAAATAGGCTAAGGTATGAAACAAGTTATTGATTCTAATATGCAATCAAACAAACGCAGTTTGCATATAGAAAAACTTTTGAGAATGTTATCAAGTTTTTCTTCTTTTAATCGATATCGAGAGGAAACACAACGTCTATAAAATAGTAACAACTACTCCCCAGGTTAGATAAGGCTGTATGAACTCTCAATCATCGAACACACGTAACTTGAAACAAAAAGATAGCATTTAAGATGCAGAAAAACTCAAAGTCGTCTCCACAATTTAATATTCGAAAGATGTCAGTACGGTGATTCAGTACATGTTTCGAAACATGTACTGAATCACCGTACTGACATCTTTCGAATATTAAATTGTGGAGACGACTTTGAGTTTTTCTGCATCTTAAATCTAGTACACTCCACTTTGAGATACAATGGACTTCTACCACAGGTTAAAAAGATAGCATTTGTAGGATACTTCCGCTTTTCAACATAACTTAAAAAATAGAGAGTCGTCTGTATTGATATATCATCCATACAGAATCAATCAGTTCATTGACAGAATCTCAACAAGCCTCGTTCTGCTCAGAAAAAAAAAATCAAGTGGGTATACCAGGTGTTAAAGGATTCTGACTCGCCCCATAACTGTTTTGTTCATACATTTATTAATGAAATTATGGTGGTTCATATGGGATCAAGATTTAGGGAATTTCAAATAAAAAACCCACCATATTCATAGATGGATAGAAGGCTATGAGCTCTTAAAAACATATACTTTGATTCTATGAATTATCTAAAAATCTACGAAGGTGTAGACAGGCCACGTTCAACTCTATAGAAAATCTGACCTTCTTTTTTATCGAGATCTCGACTTTTCGAACTCTTCGCAAATGTGGCTCTTCTGAGCTTTCGTAGAAATCAAATTACTACCTTTACTTTTCCAAATAACCACTGATTTAAAACAATTGTTTGAAGAATATCTTAGATCTCTGACATAATTTTTTTGAATGCCACCGTCATGACTGATCATATTATTCAGAAAGATTTTTGTCCGACAAACAGTTAGACCTTGGACAACCGAATTCAATATGAGAAACCATGAAAATTGTGATTTCAATGAGGTGGCCCGCAAGATCACCAGATTCAACACGGCATTTTTTTTCAATACAATAAAATATTCGGATGTAAACATAAAAATTATTGTTCGTTATCGTTAACCAGCTGACGAACGTCAACCCTTCGAAGTCGAACCTTGTGCGAGCAATGGATCAACGAGGCCTAAATTGTAGATAGTGACTCATATGTTGTACGGCTCATTATTGATATGAAGCAGTTAAAAAAAAACATGAATTAGCTAGGTACTTAGGTTTGAAATCAATTTTTACTTTGCCAATTCCTTACAACCTCGCCGCTCTTTCAAATACCCTAATATAGCCTGAAACTTCTACGATGAGTCACTTTCTACAATTCAGGATCTAGAACATAGTGTAGAATCGAAAATTGAGACAAAATATACTAGGTTATTCAAAAGCAGGCGATTCATATGTACTAATCAATCGTGTATGAATGATAACAAGGACCTTACCTTTTATAAAAATGTTGTAGTCTCCTTTAATATTGATTGATGATCGAATAATCATCGTTTTTGAATATTTCGAGAAGTCAATGTGATCAAAATAAACCAACAAGACGAGGAAAACGTACAAATACATCCGTGAAATACAAATTCTCAATACCATGTTTGTTCGTTGTCGCTATTCTGAGGAAAACCCCATATCTTATTTACATGCCGTGAATCATTACGTAATGTAATTATTGAGATTACCCGTCGCGTCTTGGTCGATAGCACACATAACTTCTATAATCTTGTTAAAGTACAAACCATATTATCGATAAAAGAATTCTTCTGCCAGCAGATGAATTTTTCGTGTGAAAGCGAAATTTTCACTTTGCTGTAACACCCGAACATCGTTTGTCAGTCTAGTTGCCATCATCAGGAGATGAAATGATATGCTTCAAATGTCATTATTATGGGTATCTTGCATCAATCATGATCAAATTCTCATAACTGTTTGTAGAAAATTTCTCAAAGAATGAGATATGTAAGTAACCACAAAATGCTCCAAATAACGATCGTTTTATCCTCGGTATTATCTATCATCATTTTAACACAAGTTTGATGCATTTTCAATGGCCAAGCAAGAATTGACTAAATCACGTATGGATTGAGTCAGAACTCATTTTCAATAGTTTTGAGTAATGGTTGCGGAACTCATGGAATGAAAAAAAAAAAAGGAATATGTCGATCATTTACTGTATATGAGTTACATCATAGATATAAAATTATACTGAAAATTAATGAACGTCTTTAGGCAAAAAGTTCACTCATACCATTATGAACAACATGCAATAGATATTGTGGCTGTGAATTATATCATTATCTTTCTACAAACATTTACACAAAAATTCTGGAAAGTAGTTGATCGAAAACTACGGAAAAATCGATAAAATTCTCAATATCGATAACAACATTTGAGTGATTATTTCATTTTTCGTTATCTCCACCATATTCTTACCGTTCGAACAAAATTATCTCATAATATTAATCTTTGTTCCTTTTTTGACATTTCAGTCGATAACTTTACTGCTTAAAATTGGTTCAATCTGGTTTGCCTTCAGACACGGTAAAAATACTACTTGAAAAATTGATAAACAATTAAAAGATGAATCTATACTTCTATTAGACAGAGATGAAGTTTCTAACTTTGTTAGTAGATGGTAATTCTCAATATTGATCCGATCACGAAAACTCTTTCACTAACATAAAGCTACACTATAGGCTATATATTTTATTATGACTGAATGCAAACTTCATTGAAAAATAATAGTATATGTAAATCAAGTCGGAGAAAAGCGGGCGAGCTGTGATGCTTTACCGGCGTGCGCTGACTAAATGGTTCGGTTCGACATCTCATGAAACTTTTGAAATTTCTTCGTTGACATCTCCGACTGTAAAATTTACTAATGTTGTATTATAAATAGAATTTGAATTGAAGCGACAGTTAGATTCACAAGGTTATTTCTTCAGATTGAGAGTCAAAATTGGTTATAGGTATCGTTCACACATATTTCCACTCCAATAAGTACGATAATAACAAAATTCGAAAAGTTAGCTTCATAAAGAATCTAACGGGGTGTTTCCATGAAAAACAAATCAGCAATAACTAATGTCACTAGCACAAAGTCCTGCAGCAGTTTCCATTCCTTAATTAGTAGGTTTCGAAAACAGCTAGTGTCCAAGTCCGGATTTTCATTCTCACATGTAAAAAACGAATTGTTCTTTAAGATGATTTCATTTTTCTTACTTGTTTGGTAGCAAAATAAAACAATATGATGAATACGGTATTGTTCGGACTTCCATTGTTTATATAATTTACTATATTGAATCGTTACAAAAAACTTATATGATAGAAATTTTTTTCGACTCAGCTTCTTCGTCTTTATTAAACAAATTCAATTCTTCAGAAATTCAATGCATTATTCATAAAAAAGACAATTGTCAAAATAACCCATAGTAACCACATTTAATATTCTGAAGGTTATTCCTGAATATTTCAGAATTTATCAAATTTTAAAAATATTCCAACATTATTTGCTGAAACGCAGTCTAGTCAACAGTAAAATACCCTGCGGGACTCGTTTATAATGCGAGATTACGGCATTTGTTAAATAACCCCCTGGACTAGTATCTAAACAACTAACGAATTGTCTATCGCACCGAGCCGGCCAGAAAAATTCCGCCCTGACCTGAACCATCAGTGAAAGAGCCAAATTGAATAAAAAGTCCGCGCCATAGACCGCTTGGCCAGACCGACCACTTGCTTCACTATATGTCGCATTATAATATGTGGAACTGTACAATAATTTATATTCCGTCCTCCACAAACAGAAAACACAATTAGGATTTTTGAATCGGAAGGACAATCCGCTATAATGTAACTATTTTTGTTGTCTGTTTTGGCCAAGGCAATCGACAAAATCGGACAAAAGAGAAGGCAACTTTCTCAATAACCGTTCATAATAATTAAGAACCACAGACATATCTGGCACTTATGTAAATATGCTCCCAGGCTCCATTAGGATATTAAGCGCTAATCAATTTAGAGGCAGACATAGAAGACTAATGATGGCTGCATAAATGAGTACAAATGCCTTTGTTCGCATTTAATTTTGACTAATTGCATACCCGATGGACCGGGTGGTACGGCAATGACATATTTCTTGGTCAGATTTTCTACAGTGATCCTTTGACAGAGGAAATAGTTGAAGCTGAGATAAATCGTAGTAAATATAATATATAAAATTCACGCGCTGTGTAATATTTAAGTATAAAAACCAGAATTTCCATTATTTGTTGGAACATACTCCTAGACTTCCAAGAGGTAGATATGTCACATAAATGTGAACCTAAAGTATTTTTTATTTTCAAGGAAGCCTCAAATACTTCCGAAAATATATCACTACCGCGCGATCTACGACAGCAAAACATTATTCTCACTTGTTCCACAATGACTGGGGTGGGGAGGATTTTTTTTGGAAATTATGTCGCTTGTTGAATTGATTTTTTCCCTCTTATCGAACGTGTATTTCCAAGTAGAGAACATTAAAATATACCTATTTTATATGAGGGAGGAAGCCGTTTATTATGAGCATTATAACTATAATTCGAATTATGAACATAGCTCTGAAAATTAAATGTCCCGAGCAGGTCAGGCTTAGTTGCGCTTTTGGGGATATGTTCGAACTGCCTTCATATCAAGTATCCCTTTATATAAATGAATGCAGAATTACTCATCCAGTTTAATCTAGAGCTATCCTGGGCAGAGTTCTTCAACTTGATCAAAGAGAAAAAGGAAACTTGAGTTAAATCTTCACAGGAATATCATGGATAATTGATTCTATTAAGTCATTATTCTCCTATTGTAAGTTTCAATTTCTAACACTCACTCAGATCATTATTTAAATCACCAAATATTTCTAATGATTAAAACAATCAATTTTGGTTTTGTGTTTTAATTTTTTTTTCAGATAATTGAGAAGACTCTACCTGACGATTGTTAATTCTAATTTAAAATATCATATTTCTGTTATACATTTCCTGCCCTTTTCACTCAAAAAGTTTCAAAATCTCCACATGAAAAAAAAAACTGGCAACGCTGTTCCTGACACAAATATCAAATATGTCTATTATCGACCCTAATAAGTTTTTAACTTATCTAGTGGCTGCATTCACCCAAGCATAGCGAGTCCAGTTAAGTACATCTGCATAATAGAAGGAAAAATATGCTGAAAATATATCTCGCTCATAACGAAATGGCTACTTTCCAAATCAAAGCCGTGTGAAAATGAGCTAACGACGAATTTCACCTAATTAAGGAAAAGAAACGGTTATATCCTGTTTAAAACAAGCATATTTCCAGTTCCAACCTCGAAAAGAGATGTACTCCAATTAATAACGACTGGCTCGAATGCTCGTAGTCAGGGCAGGACTGGTCAGTGTTCTCTGAATTTTTTTTTTTGTTTCAGTACAAAATGAGTTTTGAATTGTTCTATTTCGCGTAGTCTATCTTCAGCATTTTTTTGTAGAGAAAGAGATATTCACCTTCACTCACTTTTATGTAGAGGTTTCAATCACTAATTTGAAAGAGAACCCTGAAGTTTTTCGAAATGCTATTTTTCAACTGGGACACAGTTCAGTTTGGTCTTTTTCTTCTCCGAATCAATAAAAAGAAAGGAATTTAAGACATTTAACGTAGCATTACAAACATATACGTTCAATTCATTCACAAAAAAGAAGAAAGAGCTACTCCCCTGCTAAAAGGGCGCGACGGGCGCTGAATCACAAAGAAGTCATTTTATCTTACTCAATTTTGATATCAAAACATGTTAGTTGAATCAAATTGATAGCAGCTATCGGATATTTCTATACAATATAGCAAAAATAGATTGCTGTTTGTAGAGAAATCTCACTCACTAGGATAATATTCCATTAAGGCCAGACAAGATCTTGTTTCGCTTAGAGCTTAGTCGTTAAGAGAACAGTATCCCTTGATCACTGGGCATATTGATCAATTATGGAACGTCATTCCCTAGATACATATAAATTTTGGGTAAAGTCAATATGCAACGAATTGGCTTTGAATACATCGTCATTTCGATGACATTTAAGATTGTGACTATGAACAAAGGATGCTTGTTGACTTTCTGATGTTACTTCTCTTGAAGAAGTCTCTTATCTTTCTCATAATTGATTCGAAGAAGAAAATGCCAAAAAAGTACCTAGTCAAAACTTCGTTTTTCTGATGGAAATTGCTATATCTCGATAAAAATACTTTAACTCTCTCAAGCTTCTCAGAAATCACAAAAAAGTGGTATTTTGTGAACTGTTACATAATAGTATATTATTCAACGAGCGCATAATGATGGCTATTAATAAATCACCGACAGATTGATAGCCATTATACGCGAGTAGAATACTATACTTTATCCACGACTCTCTTATTTTTCTCATCATTGAATCGAAGAAGAAAATGCCAAAAAGTACCTAGTCGAAACTTCGTTTTCATGATGGAAATAGTTATATCTCGATAAATATACCTCAACTCTCTCAAGCTTCTCAGAAATCACAAAAAAGTGGTATTTTGTGAACTTTTACATAATAGTAAATTATTCAACGAGCGCATAATGATGGCTATTAATAAATCACCGACAGATTGATAGCCATTATACGCGAGCAGAATACTATACTTTATCCACGACTCTCTTATTTTTCTCATCATTGAATCGAAGAAGAAAATGCCAAAAAGTACCTAGTCGAAACTTCGTTTTCATGATGGAAATAGTTATATCTCGATAAATATACCTCAACTCTCTCAAGCTTCTCAGAAATCACAAAAAAGTGGTATTTTGTGAACTTTTACATAATAGTAAATTATTCAACGAGCGCATAATGATGGCTATTAATAAATCACCGACAGATTGATAGCCATTATACGCGAGCAGAATACTATACTTTATCCACGACTCTCTTATTTTTCTCATCATTGAATCGAAGAAGAAAATGCCAAAAAGTACCTAGTCGAAACTTCGTTTTCATGATGGAAATAGTTATATCTCGATAAATATACCTCAACTCTCTCAAGCTTCTCAGAAATCACAAAAAAAGTGGTATTTTGTGAACTTTTACATAATAGTAAATTATTCAACGAGCGCATAATGATGGCTATTAATAAATCACCGACAGATTGATAGCCATTATACGCGAGCAGAATACTATACTTTATCCACGACTAATAAAAAAATTGTTGAAGTTTTTTTATTGGGATATTTTGTTACATAACACACATATTTTTAGAAACACTATTATTTTATTCTTACAAATATTACATACAATACTGTTGACAGATTTGAGTCAAATTTGTTTGAATCCAAACGATATGGCACGCACATTCACAGTCGCTGATAGCACAGTGTAGATGCTCATTGCCTTCTTTTTTTTTTAATTGAAAATATTTGGTGGTTTACAAGGAAAAATTTCAGAAACCGATTGTTTGTAGCAAAAAGATATAATATTACAGCTAAGTCAAGGAAGTATTTGAAAGCAGTGAATAATGAAGAGCAGCCCTGTTGAATATCGCCCTCCATTAAGCAATTATCTTTTAAATGTAATATTTTGAACTAAAAATAAAGACACATTATTATTATTATTAATAATGACTCATTATTTCCCAGTGAATAATGGGTATTATTGAGGAGCAAACAGATGTATAATGGGTACATTACACAATAGTCGTGGCTAAAAGTATTTATTCTGAACTGTCTGACTGTCAAAAAATTGACATGTTTTAGTCGTTATGGATTCGTAAAAACACACCCTTTTTACAACGAAAAAAAAAATTCACCGATGGAAATTTTATTTTCACTGCTTTTGCCTTATATTTAAAGTGATTTTGAGCGTAGAATAATGGCTTCACAATGAAGGGGGCTTAAACACAATGGATTTCTATTCTGAGTACTTTCTATCTAGGTTTTATATTCTCTGTACGACACCATTCTCCATACGAAGTGTACACTTCGTAAACAAGCTTTGATTTTCTTGGCGAAAGATTATTTCAACAAAAATAATAACTAGTTTGAACGCAAAGAAAAAAAATTATAGATTTGGCCATAAATATTCATTGCCACTAAATTTTCATTTTGAAATTTCAAATTGAAATAGAGTTGTAGAAAAACGATGTTTTTGAAAATAACTATTTTTCCTATGTGAAAATGCCGGAGATACTGCGCGTTTCGTTGTTCTGTCCAGAAAAATTTATTCACTCACGACAAAATAGAACAGCTTAAAAGTCATTACCCAATCAACATTGCTTTAAAATATGGGTTGAATAGAAAAATATAAAGGATTCCATTCACAAGCTTTGAACTGGGTGCATCTGTTCAAACCGGTTGTTTTACTGTTAAGAATATCGACATCGATGAACTATCTTTCTATCATTTTGAATATGCCTAACCTCACCTCACTCACGCCTTAATGATTCATTTGTCACCTGGTATGGCCAGTCCGACCCTGTTCGTAATCGTGGTGGCAAGACAGAAGAAGAAACGGAAGTTGGGTTGAACGACCGACGAAGACCAGCAGGTACTTCGATTAGCCAGCATCTTTTTCGAAGGAATTAGCGACAGACATCTAATTGTCGAATTGTCGCTGCCTAATATGAATTCCAATTGGGAGTCAATGAACCGATGAGTTTCAAGGGAGAGGAAATTGACTTTGTGTTGTTCTGCTCTCGATCATTATTTTATAATGGAGCTTGCTTGTAACAATAATTCTGAACTGAGTGCGTTTTGCTGTTGATTTCCTTATACGCTAGCGCTGTAAGGATGGAGTGGTGAAAATCAAATGTCACCCCTTCAAAAAGGGTTATTCATCATGAAGACATTCATTTAGCCTTTCCTTCACCAAATCCATATATAAAAACAAATTTTCCCCATGAAAAACTTGATATTTGATGATTAACTGATTTCTCCATTACAAATGGCCCTATATTTTTTCAATGTTGTCTAAAGAAATAACATACCTATAAATGCTAACTTTTTGATTCAAGCTACACGTATTTGATATGAAAATTGAGTAAGGAGAAGTGACTTACAACCATTCCGATGTCAGGTAGTTGATTTAGATAGATTCGATTTTTTTTTCGTATGAATTGATAGTGAATGATTTACACATATGAAATGAGATGCAATATTTTACAGTTATTTGATTTCTAGCTTCTTTAAGTTTTATTCCTTTTTGTATGTTCATTTGTAGAACAATGACCTAAAAAACTGCCCAAAAATATAGTACTCTCTAAAAAATATTCACTGAAGCAGTAGGACCTCCTCTTGTCGGATTTCCAAATCTTTGTCTTTTGATGATGTACTACCGATTCGAGTAGAGATGTATTCGAGGTCTTTGGAATCATTTCAGCATTCATTTTTTGCTTCGGTTATGTTTGCGCTTTTGGTACACCCTAATACCACTTCTATACGATCATTAGGCATTAGGAATGAAAGAGTGATTGTATCGTTGATGGCTTCGAATAACAAATGATATAAACATGCTGCAGAATTACTGCCTGAATGATGACTCCTTTTTGTTGTCATTTGTAAGGTTCTTTCAATTTTCAGAAAAAAAAAATCGAATTAAAAAGAATTTCTTCAACCGCCTCTATTCAACCACTGAAGGATCTTATGGCTTCGGTTTAATGAAGCTTTCTGGTGTCGTCTTTTACAACAATATACAAGTCATCCACACTCACTTAAGTGCTTCTTTTGGTTATTCCGTTTAGTAGTACGGTTGGCCATGCCGGTTCTGTCAAGTTTGACATCAGATTGAAATCAATGCCCAAAAACCCTAGAACTTGTTCATCATTCGTTCGATGTTGATGACACTTGGGTCTTGTAGCGTTTTCTATTGACTGAAATGGATGCTTCTAACGAACAATTGTACACCTCCTATCGGAGAATCGGCGAATCATGCCAGGATAGAGATAATACCTCTTGTTTTTAATATCAAATTATTTTTCAAAGAATCTCAAACCTGTGGTCTATGAGAAAATGTGTTCAACTGTCACAAATAACGCGTTTCAAACTTTTCTCGAAAACATGTCGTTTTGTGTCGTGAACAAACAAATGTAGAGGGAGGGAATCAAACCGATAATTATTTGTCGAACGAGAAAATATCATTATTCATGATGAGTTGTTGTCAAACATTTACTTAGCTTGTTGATGTTTACTCAGTATGATAACGATTTGAGAAGCAATATAGTTCTTTCTTCAACGTCTCTGATGAAATATAGACAATTTGATATTTCAATCGTTAATTAAAAAAAATGACAATCTGATTGGTTTAAATTGGTGTTGCCTTGTCTTGGAAAATTTTCGTGAAATATTTCGATGCAAAGAATGATATCGAGGACGATAATAATATTACCTACTAATAATAAACCTGCTGGGATGGAGTTTTGTCGATTCAACAATAACTCGCCAAAATTTCATATGTATATGTGTGTAAAAAGATATTTGAGAAAATTTAGTTACTCCGCCAGTTCTCTCTCTCGGGCTTGAAGCCTCTCTTTGGAATTTCTCCCCTTTCCCCCTCCGTGGCTCTTTCTTCCGTTTTTCCTCTCCGGTTGGCTCGGGACGCCCCAGGAGCCCGCCCCCTCGCGCGACCCCATGTCAGTAAAGAATTGTAATTGATATTAATCTGTTGGTATGTACAAGATATAGTTTCTTCTGAAATAAACAACAGGAGCAAAACAGAAAACTCACGGGTTGGGACCACGATAGAATATTCTTCGGAAACATACAGAGATATCAATTCAAAGCCATATATTCAGAGAGATTTCTGCTTCCCAAGTTTTTTGATACTATGACCCAAATTAGCTTGTGCAAAACAGGAAATTCATGATTACAATGAGGTGATCCAGTTTAAACCACTCCACCAGAATAGGATATTTTTCGTATGTGAAATGAACAGCTGATTCCAAAAATGAATAAATGTACTGTGCGTTCTAATAGAAATTTCGAAGTTGGGGTAATTTGCTGTAAAACAGGAAATGCCACAAAAACTAATTTTGAGCTACCTAATCACTCCAAATAGTGATATCATGTGAATCGGTAAAATAAAAACTCAATGTATTTAACATTGAAAGTGAAAATACAAATAAAATAAATTCGAATCAAGTTCGAATGTATAGACAGTTAATTTCTCTCAGAACTGCTTTAAATGACCAATATCCTGGCGCCTTCTCCTTCCTTTTTTTTTTCATTTGGCTTGTTTCCATGTTGTCCTGTCGGGGTTATCGTGCTGTCGGTCCTCGATCTCCACGTTTGGGATTGTCTGGCTGTGTATTGACTTTGTTACGCCACCCTTCCTCCCTTCTTGCGTCTTCTGGGGGTCTTTTCCTCGTGTTGTTGGATTTCGGTTGGTTTTGTTGTTAGGCGTTTTTCAACTGATCCCTGTCTTTTTTCTTTTTTTTTTCAGCTTCGACGTCCGTAGAAAGAGTAGTTGGACGACACCCTTGGTTTTAGTGTTTCCCGCTTCACTCCACACTCATTTGCGCCCGGCCCGATGTGTTTTGTTTTCCCTTTTTTTTGTTTTGCCTTTTTTCGGCGGGTTTTGGTTGTTTGGGGGGGGTTTGGTGGTGGTCGTTTGGGGGGGGGTGGTCCCCGTGGGGGTGTTCGGGCCCCGCGGTGGGGGTGTCCCGTTTTCTGGCGCCGGGACGGGCGTTTTCCCCTTCCGTCTGTTCTATATAGATATAAAAAAAAAGTACTATTGAAGCTACGACATCGGCAAGAAAATTTTGAGAACCTCTCTTGCTTAGGGATCTTTGTTCAATAGAACAGCTGACCTTTGGAACTTCTTGCCGAGAGAGGTTTTTCCTGAGGCCTACAAACTTCAAAAATTCAAAGTGAATTTGAATTCGTATCTCCTGACTCTTGATTCAAGCGGTGTTCTTTGAACATTACAGGGCTTCCCTTTCGTGTGAATCTGCATATAAAAAAAACTAATGCCATCTATCCATAGTATCCATTCCTTCAAATGATACCTCCGTATGATTGACTAACTACTATCCTCTCTATAAACTATGCACTATGCCATCAGCAATGCCCTTTGGATGTCCAAAGCTCGCTCTGATTAAAGATGACGTGACGTAACGAGGGCATAATTTAATCACATTGTCATCTCTGAAACAACGAGGTCGCACTATTTAAACAATGCGTGGTAGGAAATAAGAGCATAGCTCTTCGCACTCGATTAGAGGGGTGGGAAGTTTCGATTGACGCGCCACCATGAATGTGGGAAGATGATGCATGTGGGCGATGTTTATTTCGGGGTGATTCTATTATCGGTTGTCGGTGAATTTGTTTACTATTTTCAAGAGCCAGTTTGTCAAAAGGCTTCTCTAAATGGAGCCTTGCCATTCTGAAACGAATGCAATCTTTGACCTATGTGATTGTAGGTATATTAGTAGGACGTAATATCAGGAAATAGAAGAGAGAAAAATGGTGTAAACATATTTTCTCCCAATTTCATTAAAAAAAAATGCAAACCATTTCACTTTGCTGGCGAAATAACATTTACTTCTGATGAATTAAGAATAGAACGTGGGGACGGACTGAAATGTTGGAAGGGCACCGATTTTATGCAAAATTTTAATCACTTGAAATTTTTGACGATTGAAAAAAAATACTTCAAAAGACCATTCGAACCATAAATAGACAACTTAGAATTGATTGTAACTATGATATAACAGCATGCTGATTGATTTCAAGTTTTGTTTATCTGTAGGTTAACACGAAAGAATACCCCTCTTTAATGAGCAAAACATTTTAAACGAGGGAAGAGATTTATTTATTGAAAGTTGTGAGTCATAAGAAATGAATGAATCATCAACTAATAATAAATGACCCTCAAACCAAACTGAATATCTCTCGCACTCAACGCGCGTTTCGTTGATCAAGATATTATCTTCAGAAAAAATTGATACTGAACCTAAAAACTGGGGTTCATGATATATTAATTACCGTTCAAGGGATTGAGGTACTACCACAACAGTTTCCCTGAAAAGAAGATTAAAGGACTTGACTACCTATCGAATCTATGATTATCTTTATTAACTCAATTTCTTCCAGTCTTACCGACTATCAACCACAATTATTGCGGAATAAAGCACAGAAGAAATTGAAATGAAGTGGAAAAATAAACAATCAGTGTACCGATTGTTTCATGTTGCAAACGAAAAGGTGATTACGGAAAGGTGTTCTACACGTCAGTGTTGTAGCGAAATCTCCTAGCACCGCCACTGAGTGTCGCTCGTAAATGGAACGACTCTCATTTGCATGACAATTGAACCGGCATGTGTAACGAGAGAACGCTGAACATTTCTCGAAGCGACTTCCTGAATTTTCCGGTTCTTCATGGAGAGAATAGTCGAGTTCTGGAAAGATCCTTGTTCGAATGGAGTATATAAGGAAGGTTATTAATAGAGAGAGAGGAGTTCAGTAAGTACTTCAGTAGAGTCTAGTATGAAGTATTGGTAGCATCAGTTAGAAGTCAGCTGAGCAGTTTGCGTGAATTATTAGTTAGTAAATGTGTTGTATTTTCATGGAATAAGCAATTGAAAACAGTTTAATGTTGCTCGGAAAACTTTTCAAAAAAATGAACCCTGAATAATCGTGATTCATGATTCTTTTTTCAAAACTAGGTGCTGCATGGTTAACCCATGTCTATCCTTATATTCACCATATACCAAAATCAATACTACTATTATAAAGAGGTAGAATTTCTAACGTTGTTTTAATGTGGGGGTGATCTTCGGAATACTGATCCGATCATGGAAATTATTTCACTAACAGAAAGCTAAACTATTTAGGAGTGATATAGTCTATATCCCATTCATTGAACAAAAAATGCAGTCAAAAATGATAGTATATGTACATCAAGTCGGAGAAAAGCGGCCTTACCGGAGTGCGCTGACCAAGCGGTTCGGTTCGACAGCTACGCGGAAGAAGTGCGAGCAACAGTTGGTCTTATATAAAATCGAAAATTCATTCTCCCTGCAATACATCAACAGCAATGAATTGGTTCGATTTCGAAATCAAGATCGAGTTCAACTGTGACATAAATGATTGTGAAATATACCAATCGAATTTATAAATTTTTATAAAACAGTTAAGTCAACTTTTCTTATCTCATATCGTTATCCCCCAGTAGTTATTGAATGATGGAAAACCCGTATCAATTATGCTTCAATTCCATTCGGAGATACATTAATTCACGTAATAAATTGGTATGCCTGAAAAACCGGAACTGAATGAACTTTTGGCAACCGGCTTTTTCAAATGTGAGAAAGTATGGTTATTTCAATTATTTCAAAAATAGCAATATCATTGCTGAAATAGTTTGAATTCATGCAAATTTTTCTGGATTCTCCCCTTTAATTCGAATTCTTTCAAGATAATTCTTGTGAACTCGCTCATTTCTCTGAAACACCTGAGATAAGTTGGAAAGTTATCTCTTCTATGGATATTTCCATAATCGTTGTGCTAATGCGGTAAATCTTCAATCATCCAAACTTTTATAGTCTCATAGAGATAAAAAATGCTCTTTTGTTTTCAACTCATAATACCCAACTTGCTTGAAGTTATAGATTATCGTCGGTTGTTTGCACTTAGCAAATGCAAATTTTAGTGAGTATAGATATATGCCAGAGAAAGTGTTTTTTTACAGGACCTCTATATTTACATTTTTTTGAACCTTTACGGTCATGGTTGATGTTGAGTTAGTTTTGATCTGGGAACTGTTCCAGAACAGTTCTAAAAAGTTGCATTCTACCAGTACATCATTGTGTGATTACTTTGAACTGGTCCAGATTAGGTGCTAACGAGACCAAAACAAACATGAATACATCAAATGCATCTCAAAATTTTTAACCTGTGGTAGAAGTCCATTGTATCTCAAAGTGGAGTGTAGTAGATTTACGATGCAGAAAAACTCAAAGTCGTCTCCACAATTTAATATTTGAAAGATGTCAGTACGGCAATTCAGTACATGTTTCGAACCTACATAGGTTCATTATCAGCTAAATTTACATTGAATTATGGAGATGAAAAAAATAGGAAATTCACATGGTGAAGTTCAAAGGGACATAAAAATTTTTTTTAGAGATAATTGTGATTAATTTGATATTAGGGGAATTTGGGACATTTGGGAATTTTTTGTTTCGATGATATAACGTAATAATGAGTGAATTCAGGATATTTGTGGAATGCAAAAGATATTTGTTTCTGAAACGTTTTCATTGTAATAACGTATTCATTGAAAAAACGTTTTTCTCGTATTTTTTTAATATAATAAATAGCTGTATGATAAGCAACTTTGCCACCATTCAACATTATCTCTCACCGTTTTCGAAATTCTCACGCATCCAGCCGAATTTGACTCCCCGTCATGATATTCATGCAAGGCAACGTTGCATATGGAAATTTGCCAAGAATCGATTCGTTGAAAGTGGATTATATCTCGTCTGTCAAACTTATTTGGTTACATCACCTTCGATTTATGTTTGAATTTTTCCAGATGGTGAATAGTTGATAGTTCAGGAAATTGTATACGAATTCCTAGTGCTTTAGAAATGAAGTGGGTTGAAATCGAAAGTTTCAAATTGAGAATTGAGAATCCTATTTGAATTGATTATTATTTTTGTCATGTTTGGAATTCGATATAAATGAGTAAGGAGTAAATTATTTTTTGATGCATCCCAGCTGTAGATGCAGAAAAAGAAACATACCCGTACTGAATAGAAAATATGTTTTCGAGATGATATGATTTTGCACTGAACTTTCAAGGATTTCAAGTCTATTGAGAGTTTTATCTTGATTTTAGAAATTTTTGGAACTTTTTGAGATATGGTAATGGCCTTGGCTGAAATACAATTCCATAATAAAAAAAGTATGATTTTCTACTCGATATTCGCAAAGGATTTATGTCAAAATCATTTCAAATCATTTCGTTTTGCCACTCACCAATTGAAAATCTTTCTGTCATTCAAATGTTGTTCATGTATACGTACCTGGAACAAAAAAATATATTATATAAATGCCTGTTATGCAAAAATCAATTGAAAGTGTGATCAAGGTCTTGATTTTATGTGTTAGTATACACATCGGAATATGTGAATGAACTGTAGGGTGGACCAATAAAGTCCATCTACGTCTTAGGTCCAGTTTGAATGGAAGTACAGTGTCTACATAATTTTGCTTGATTTGTTTTTCGATTTGAAATATTCACGTGATGGGTAACGATATCATGTTGCTGTGAACTCAGAATTTCAACATCGATATTTTTATTGACTGCATCTGTGAAGTTTGATATAAATTATTTCTGGGAACAATCTTTTTTCATTGCCTCCGAAATCTAAAATATGATCCAGACAATAGTGACGTTTCGATAACAAATGATATGTTCTTAATGTTGTATAGGTTCGGTTTAAGCTCCAGGTGGCGATTAAGAAGAATTTGACAGAATTCGCATGCATTATCTGTCAAATCGGTAGATGGAACTCCACACCATGAACTGAACCTATACAACTGGGCCCTTGTTTAGCAATATATCGGGTGAGCAAAACCTTAGTTCCTGGTCTATGTTATTTGAAGAGATAGAGATTTGCTCGCAGGACCATATTGAAAAAGAATAAAGTCATTTGAAATTTCCACATCATTAACAAATATCAAATAATCTTCAGTATTTTTTTCATTTATAGATGAAAGAGGATCATACCTCATTTGTATAGCTTAAAAAGAAGACGAAAATCTAGACATAGTAAATTTTACCAGTGGTATCAAGTATATTTTAAACTGCTTTATATACGTCAAAACTCATCGTGACAAGTTCCTAAGTAGAGAGGATATATGTTTTCTCTCAGGCGAGCTTTCAGGGCATAACTTGAGTATTCACAGGCAGAACTTGGACCATTATTTTCAAATGAATTATTGTTCATATAAATTTTTACATGATATGTCATTTTCACGCATTTTATTCATCTTGGTAACTCGCGTCGAGTGCAAAAATATCAGTTTGGTGTTAGGGTAATTGATTTCCAGGAAAAGTTTCAACTTTCACACCAAAGCTTCCAATCTCATCGTTTATAGGTATATGCAGTTTGTATGTCAAATAGTCAAACGCATTTCTATTTTATCCCCTCTTTCAGAACAGTCAAACATAAACTCCCTTCATCTTTGATTCAGGTTAACACCTGAACGTGTTTAACACATCTCAGCTGTGTGTTGTTATTGGATGGAAGACACCGAGTCTCCGTTACACAGGCACGACTTCAAGAATATAGTCTGGTCCACCTGACCACATGCCGATTACATTCTCACAAACACCGGTTCCTGTTAACCTTGAGCATAAGTATACTGAGGCACTAATTGATTTTCGTGGTATGACGAAATACGTTATTTTCCCTTTCCCATCAGAAGTAGATTCGATCATCTTCAATGGATACTCGGAATCTGTGCGTGTTGATGTTTGGTATTCATTTATTGACTAAAGTAATCGAATGAGGAGACAACAGTTGATTTGAAAAATCATTACAATGAGCTGTTCGCGACTCTATCAAAAAGTATATTTAGTTTTTGAGATGACGACGTCGAAATATTTCAAGAAATGGTAACGGAATACAATAGATCACTTATGATTTCCTACGTTATTACTTGGTAATTTGTCTGAAAATCATAGTTACTCACATTAAATAAATTCAATTGAGTGTAGTCCACAATGTACCATGGTATATTTTATATTACGTCTCAAATTGCAACGTCAAGGATAATTCAAAGTAAAAATATGTAAGAAATTGCTCTGCAAAAATATTGAGCCGTTTAGCGATGTCTGGTTCTCTTTCGACATTACAAAATACTCAGGGTATGAAAATCTCTATCATCTATCAGTTTTTTGTTGTGAATGAAATCAGGCCGGAAGAAACACGAAAACACGCAGAACCATTGGTGTTTGATAATCAAGGAATCATAAGATAAGTATACACTCGAGAGATATATTATCTAGCAGATGTTAATAGAAAAAATCCTCATTGAACATCCTGTATACTTTCCTCAAGAAAAGTTGGTATGAATCTTGTTGTTCCTGGACTCTGTATTCAGGAAACAAATTTTTCATGATGAATGTTATAACCGAGCTCACTGATGACGAAGTTATCAATATCTCAAAGAAGTATATCCTTTTCCATGGTATAGATGGGTTTGAATATGACATGGAGAATGATACGAACAATTTTGATAGTCATGACCAGTGTATTACTATGCCAGTTTAAGGTTAATGATGCCAATGACTTAACTGTTACATTACATCATAGTGATAATTTTATCACTTTACTGTCGTACAGATTGTGACTCGTATTCAGTGCAGAGCAGTTGCACTGCTCTAAAAACAATAATGTACGACTGGGAATTATATGATGTAAACTTTCAGACAATCTGTTTCAATCATTACGAACGAGTCTGATTAACGACATATGCATTAGACGATCTACGAATTATCAGTTCAATCTATCCAGCATTTTTAACGTATACGCAGGGTAACAGTATAGGGGGCGAGTGGTTCCAATTATTTTTAACGACTGATAAGTGTATCCTCAAACGTTTAAGATAGATGCACCAACAAGTGATGGTGTATGTATCTTAATTTATATTAATTTTGATGGATGTCGTACGTCAGTGGAATGGGAACGAAAACAAATTATTGAGATAAGATTGTCTCGAAAGTAAACAAGAGATGCACATAAAACCTCAACCGAATTGAAAAAATGCCAGCTCATCGGCAAAAATGAAAAAAGAAAACGGTAGGCACATTGTTCGAAGTCGAAAAGTTATTGAATCTCGATTAAAAGAGCATTGTGCGCACATTCGGAAAATTGTTGTTGATTCGCCCGGTGAAAAGAGATCAGACTGGTTATTTTATTAACGAAATCAGAATCCACAACATACAACGTGCAGTCAAACAAGCATTATATTTTAGAGCCAAACAGTGACTTTTTTAATCGTTTTAATCCATTTAACGAACATGTACGGCGTACATCTTCCCAATTTTTATCCTTGTGCAGAATGTTTTTTTGTTGTTTGATGACGACTGTCGGCAACCAGCTATCCTCCATTATAATCTCACGTTAATGTCTTGATAATAGAAATAAATTTTTCGAAAGCTCGACAATTTTAACGAAGAGTTGTTCTTTAACCAGGCCACTTTTCTTTTTGACTGCATCCCCAAGGCATACTCTCCCACTTTGAGTGTATTCCGAGATTCTCAGTTTTATCAACTAGTCCAGTCACGAGACTGCCCTTCTCTCTCTATATATATATATACATATATATATATATATATATATATATATATATATATATATATATATATATATATATATATATATATATATAGGGGTTGCCTACAAGGTGGAGTACTATCTGCCCATTCTGTGGTCACTTCTGATGGAAGTTTGATATTCCAAAGTATGCATTTTCGGCGTTTTAAACTAACTAATATGTAATTCGGATAGAAAAGGCCTTATGTGGCTCCCATAGTAGGTGGACTCCCCACAGGTCGTTCGTCAATCTCAGTTCTCCTAATAACACCACATACTATCATTGAACAGTGGCTCTCGAAAAATATCATTATTATAAATTATAACGTAAATGAAATTTTCCATCAAGGTAAACATCCTATATAGGTATGCATTAAAAAAGATAAAATGTATTCTGATAAATAAAACGATTATTTGAACAACATAATTGTAGGAAAAAATTGCGGAAGTTGCAGGAAAGCACTGCTTCCTCTCGCCTAGTAAATAGAATAAATGTGAAACTAGGTTTCAACATTTATTCATATTGATTCATATTTCTTCGTATATTTCATTTGATTGTACTATTTCATAATCAATATTTTATTTTTTGGTCACGATATAATTTTTTTGTTCAAATGAATTTCAATTTTCATTCTTTGATCCAAATCCATTCAACTTTTTCGTTTTGATTTGAGTACCTCATTTGATTTAATTTTTTTGACAATTATCATTCGTCGTATTTTTTTTTATCCTCAGATACTATTGCTTTTCGATTCATATGCGGTATATTACATCTGAATTATTGTAGACAACTACAAAATTACTTATGTCTTGTAATGAAACTCGATGAGAAGTGGGGATAATCCTTATTTACCTAACAAAACTGGTTCACAATTAGGTTCCGATATGAAAAAGAGGTGAGTTTTCACTTCGATAATATTCATATAGTGGAGAGACCATGACTGTACGAAGGCTGATAAGCCACATATAATTTTTTTCGTATGATCGAGAGTGCACATTATTACAGCCATAATCAGAAGTTTGAAGTGTAGATTATAGATAATTGCCAGTTTGAACTGTCGATTGGGTCAGTGTAAAAAAAATGAGATTTCCGGCTTTCGTTTTTTGATTTGCTGTTGATTTTTAGTTTTGACGTGATCTGTTCTACTCCAGCGGTTCGTTGATTCTGTTTGATTTCACTATTTTAACATTTATTTTATAGTTATTTTGTGATAATTTTTTCATTTATTTCATTTTCAGTTTCATTTTATTATTTTTCGTTTCAATATTCATGTAAAAATTTTTGAATGTAGTGTTTCGAACTAGGACTTCGTGAAGTGAATTATACAGATAATGGAGGTCCTAGAACCAAATTCAATTCATTAAGGAACACCGTCAACCGGATTCGAACAAAATGGTCTGTCAATTTGTCATCTCCAAAAAAATTGTCATCTAGCAGATATGAAAGAAATCGAATAGTTTGTTCGAAAAAGAGCAGTCCTCAAAATGAAACCAGAGCAAGATATCTCAGTAAAATATGTTCAGTCATGAACAGTCATAATAGAGTTACTAGAGGTTATCTTTGTCAGTATTTTTATTCTATATTCGATGTGGTGTTAATTTTGTGAAAACTTCATTCTCAACCAACTAATATTTTGTTTTTTCTCCATTTGTATTCCTCGAATGCATTTGTTTTTCTCTTTCAAATGAAAGAAATACATCACCTATGAATATTATCAATTGTTCTAAAATCATATGGGTAATTTAATTTCGTGAAAAAACAAGTCTTACATCACTGAGCTTGCAAAAAGCTGTCATCAATTCAAAATTATTCAGAGACGTATTCGTATATGGCGACAAATATTTTAATAGTTGTTACTTTTCTATGAATATTCCTATGCCACTGTAACATCAACAACCATTCACCTTCTACTGATCGATCACGGTTGACCCGACTAGTACAGTGTCACCATCCTTTCATTGTGAGCCATGCGAGTTCTCTCTCTATGGAATTCTGCTATCTAAGGTGATCTATGAGGCTCACAACCTCTAAAAATTAAAAATTGATGCGAATTCATATATCTCCTGATTCACGCGATGCTCTCTGAACATTATAGAAGAATGAGAAAATTACCATTTTTTCACCCTAACGATCCATCAAAATTGTCATTCTTGTTATCTTACATAATATCTCCACAACTTCTCAAATTCCTTCCTAATAAATTAGTAATCAATATAATCGAATATTTAAATATCCTTTTGGCAACAGCATTCCACACAGCAAAACTAATGGCCTCTTGATGAGTAATCAGTTCTCAGTTAGAACGTTTCACAATATTTTCTGCAAATAAGAAGGCAATGAACTTTACTTTCGCAAAAGTTTACAGTTTTGTCTATTCCAGTATTATATGGGTGTAATTTAGGACACATACATCAAGTTGAATTGTTTTTCATAGAACGCATTCGATCGAATGGAATGTTATGTAACCTCATTGCCAAATCGATGTTTGGATGAAAAATCACAATACTGTGACATTAGCTTTCGTTCGAAGAGCGTGTTGAATATTAGAAATGTCCTTGGCCTAATGCATTTTGAAGCTCGCAATTATTATTATATTAGTGAATCGCTTCGTTTCCTGGGCCGGTATATAATTATTTGAAAAATAATAAGCTCTATGTGTGAAATTTTAAAAATTACTCTGATTCTTTTACTTTATCGAATGAATGATATGAGCTGAAAAAAGGAGATTTCACAAATTTTCTCAGAAAGTTCAGGAAAAACAACTACACTTTCAATGAAATAGATATATTTATTTATCCTTTGTGGCATCACAGAAAATATATAGGACAAGTCAGATCATGGGCACCGTTACAAAAAATGTTAGGGGGGGGGAAATTTTTCCAATCAAAGTATTGCATTCGATTGAAATGAAAATCCTTTTGAACAATACTTACGAGTATGGTTTAGAAAAAATTGCAAAATCAAGTCGATATTGTGTCTTACGCGGTGTATGGAGTGAAAAATCCAAAATTCAGTGAGAGGCGCCCGCCCCCCTTTGCCCCCAAGAAACGGCGCCCTTGAGTCAGATCACTAACTCTAAGGAGTGTTCTTGAAATAATCTTATAGTCATGATATAAAAATAAAACTTAAGTATATTATACAAATAATGCAGTGGGCACAATAAAAACAGATAAAATTCTAAAAGCTGACTGGGAGGTATTCTTTTACACTATAATTGCGTTTATCTACCATCAAACATTGTTTTCTTGAAAATAGTGAAGGATTCTATACTTTTGATGGTCAGTGGAAGTTTATTGTAGCACTTCATCCCCATATATCTGAAACTATTTTCGAGTTTTGTAGTTTTGCGTTTGAGAACACTTAGGCGATCAGAATTCCTGGTATTATAATTATGATTCGAAGAGTTGAGCTGAATTTGTTCAATGTTTTTCCTCAAATATAAATTACAGTGGTACATGTATATGCTGTAGAAAGGCATAATTTTGATTTTGATAAATGTGTGAAGTCTAGGTTGAACATTTTTCGTATGATTTTTTTGTGTTAAAAATATTTTACTGGCATCTACGGAATTTTCCCATAAGATTACATTATAACATAAGTGAGAGTACCCTAAACTGTAGTAGACGTTCATAACTGCACTGATGGGCATGTAGTCTTTAATTCTTGAAATTGCATAAAAACCTTATTCAATTTTATGTTAAATGTTAGAGAAGATGAGTCAGAGATGATATTATGTGCATGAAAATATACACATTCTGTTTTATCAACATTTACCATTAGGATTGTATTTCTTTCTGATATTTCTTTCTGATATTTTGATTTCATTTTGTGTTCGGATATCACTTTTGCTATTATTATTTATTATTTCCTTAAAATAAGTCATTCATTAGTGTTATTATCAAATTCACTTGTAGACAATGATCGAAAATTTGAGGAATTATTTTTGGTATTCTTCTCCGGATCAAACAATATTAATAAAAACTTCTTCGTACAGAGTAAAAAAATGACTCGAAAAATGACAAACACTCTATGTTGATTTTACTTCTTTCATAGAAGTTGTGTTTTCTATTTTTTCATTCGGAGAGGAAATCCAAAAAATAATTTCTTAAATTCCATTCTCTCCACAAAAATATCCAAGTTCCCAATTAATCAATTGTCACTGAAAAAAACTTGTATGAAGTTGTTTCATATCAATATAATACAATCGGATTGTTATCAATCGTTGCAGGTGTTTTATCCAATGAATCGAAACTAAATGGAAACTGAAAATTCGTCTGTTAGCCTTGATCGAATTACACATGTATATGGCTTATCAGGGCTAGAAGCGATATCTGATGTTTCAATCATAAAATGAGTAACATAATCAATTTTATTTTTGTATTGTTACTTTTATTGATGAAAAAACAATATACGCATAACGAACAATGTTGGCTAATATTTTGAATTAGAGGTGGGATGGTTCGGTTGCACCCCAATTTTTTGGGAAAATATCAACAGAATTATTTATTTTAAACACTTGTTCCTTTCTTAACCCCTATGTTATCGCTCAATCGCCGCCACTGCTTCCAATGTCACTATCAAATAGTTCTATTTATTTTTATTCAGATTCAGAGAGGTAAAAGTCGAAATAAGTACAATAAAACGATTACCGCGATAATGATCATTTTACAACTACTATCAATAACTCGATCGAAGACAAAATGTGTCATCGAAATGTACTCATTTGAAGTGAATAATAATCTGACAGAGCTCTTTCAAAAATGTGAGGTGTAGTTTGTAGAAGAGTTTCATAATATATTCATATGAAGACGTTCATGTGACAGTTTTCTCTTAGCAGAAACAATCTTGTCTGGGTTTGAAGAGTGAACTGATTTTTCCTGAGTGACTGGAGTTCCAATACATTCTAGTTACCTTCATTTCGTTTAGGAACATTTCGTATTATTATATACAAATTTAGTAAGAAATAGCGACTCAATGAGTACTACTCCCAGCTGCGTGCCATATAGAAAGTTGTGTAATTGGTTTGAGATAGACTGTTACTTTTCAATAGAAGTTACTCATTTTTCTTGAATCGATTTGTGAAAGAACAGAAGAAGTTTGTAGAATCATATTGTTACGAAATCTCCTAGCGCCGGCCCTGTTGCTCGTAAACGCGAAATAACATGAGGGGTCAAAGAAGAAACGTGATCTTCCTGGATATCCCGAGTCGCGTAGAAAATTCGGAATACATCATTGAGACATTTCTGGAAGAGTCTTCATAGGCGTACGCAAGTATATATACGGAGGCAATTCATGGCTACGGAGAGTAGAGATCATTGGATAATAAAAAATTCACCCTGGGTATATTCATAGATATCGAAGGAGCGTTCGATAAAACGACCTTCCCAACAATCACCCAGCAACTTAACTCCAGGAATATACCCCTGGTAGTAGAAGAGTGGATACTCAAGATGCTCTCTAGTAGAGCAATAAGTATGAATGTAGAAGACATTACTGTGAGAGGACTGGTCATGAGGGGATGTCCGCAGGGAGGGGTCTTATCACCCCTTCTTTGGAACATAGTCCTGGATACCCTGATAAATCACCTCAACAGTAATGGTTTCTACACAATTGCATATGCAGATGACATAGTTATTCTGCAGACCGGCAAATTTGTGAACACACTGTGCGATAGAGCGCAGGATGGTCTCAAATTAATAAAAACATGGTGTAAAGAACACTCACTGTCGATCAATCCCAAGAAGACGGAGATGGTCCTTTTCACTAGGAAAAGAAGCTTATCGGGCTTGAAACCCCCCGAAATCTTCAAAAGCAAACTAAACTTCTCTGAAGAGGTGAAATACCTCGGTATTACCCTCGACAGGAAGTAAACATGGAACTCGCACATTCAGAGCAGAGCAAAAAGAGCATATGTGGCCTATGAGCAGTGTCGGAGGACAGTGGGACGCACATGGGGCCTCTCGCCCCGTGTAGTCACCTGGATCTACACTGCAATAATAAGACCTATGCTAACGTACGGAGCCATTGCATGGGGACCGAAAACTCTACAAGCAACGGCCATCCAAAAACTATACCAAATACAGCGAATGGCTTGTCTGAACATCACAGGAGCCATGAGAACAACACCAACCGCAGCAATGGAATTAGTTACTGGTCTGACACCTCTGGACCTGCACGTCAAGGAGGTTGCGCTAATGGCCATGCTACGATTGCGCACGGCTGGTGTAAACCCCGAGGTAGGAATGGGTCAACTGAAGCGGAGCCTGTGGAGGGAGGCACTCACTGCGGTGCCTCTACTACGGGCAGCCAGTGACGCAATTGAACCCAGGTTTGTGTTTAATAAACCCTACAAAATACAAATAAAACAGAACACTGAGGCGGATGCTGCAAATGCAATACGCATATACACAGACGGCTCAAAAACCAAAGAAGGATCAGGATGTGGAGTTTACTCTAGATCACTTAGCCTAAGGATTAAGTGGGGAATGGGAAAAAATACCAGCGTGGTTCAAACAGAACTGGCTGGTATCTCAATCGCCACAAAAGAGCTAACCAGAAAAGGAATTTCTGGCAAAGACATAATAATCTACACTGACAGTAGACAAGCCCTACTAACCTTGAATAGACAACGTATTATCTCAGGGTTAGCACTAGAGTGCCACCAAGATTTAGCTAACGCCTCGGTAGATAATAATATCGTACTAAGGTGGGTGAAAGGGCACGACAGGAGCAAAGGTAACCGCATTGCTGACTCTTTGGCCAGGATGGCGGCTGGAATGAACATTTTAGGACCAGGTGACACCCATGGCTTGACGACTTCGACAATTGCGGAACTAGCCAAACGTTACACCCATACTCAAACCCTCAAAAGATGGGATGAAACCAAAGGATGTAGTTTCGCCAGGATCACCCTGGGCGACCCTGAGAAGCTGGATCCAAATAAATATTTGGCGATGACCAGGAAGAACCTACGTTTAACAGTGGGATTTCTGACTGGACACTGTCAACTAAGGAAACACCTCCATATTATGGGGCTAGTGGACACACCTCTATGCAGGATGTGTGAACAGGAAGATGAAACTGTCAGGCATGTCTTATGCGAATGTCTGGAGCTATCGTCGATAAGAGAGTGTGTGTTCGGTGAGTCTTGGCCTACACCTGCCGATATTAAGGAGATGTCCCCTGGTGACCTGTCCTCCTTCCTGGATAAGGCAGGATGGACAATGTCCTAGGAGGGCGACTCCTTGGGAGGATGTACAATGGGCCATATTGTGGCCTAAGTGCTGTGGGTCTATACTCACCCTCCTTACAGAGGCTACGGAGAGTATATCAGAGTTTTAGTACAAAGCATTGGATAGTTTATCTGAGCAAGTTGAGTGATTGTATTGAGTTGTGGCTCAGATACGACCTGTCATGGAATACAGTTCTCATGTGTGGAGTTCGGCACCAAAACATTCATTGAGACTTCTCGATTCTATTCAGAGGAAGGCAATTCGTCTTGTTGTTGATTCTTCGCTCACAGACTCGCTCACTTCATTGGAACATCGTAGAAGGGTCGGAGACTTGTCTCTCTTCTATAGATACTTTCACGGTCGATGCTCTTCCGAATGTTATCAATCGTTCCTTCCTTGGCAATATCTATACGGATGACTCGACGAGTACAGAAATTTCCACCCCTTTGTTGTGAACTTGGAAACCTGACGAACCTCTCTCGCTCAGGGATCTTTTTTTAATAGAACAGCTGAGCTTTGGAACTCCTTGCCAAAAGAGGTTTTTCCTGAGGCTTATGAACTCCAGAAATTCAAAGTAAATGTTAATTCGTATCTCCTGTCCCTTGATTCACGCGGTGTTCTTTGAACATTACAGGGCTTCCCTTTCGTGTGAATCTGCATATAAAAAAAATTGTAATAAAAGTAGTTTAGTGTTGTTTGGAGTTTTAATAAACGAACCCAAGGATATATCTTAACAATGTGGAAGTCACCTATTTTACTTGAAGCAAACATTATTCATAGCATATATCTGAAAAACAAAACTGAAAAATGAGAGCTGTTCATACTGATTTTTAGAACAAAAAGAAAGAAGATCTGCAGAACATTATTACTCTTCATAGAAACAATTATTTTTATACAAACAAGGTACCTTCCAACTAGGCTTCAGTTTTAAATATAGAAAAAATAGAGGAATTTCCATTCATGTTATAGTGCTCTGGCCTCAAAATAATCAATGATAAAAGATCGAGAGATTCGAATCGATGAGTACAGAAAAATGCATCACCACCATGAAAAGGTGTGATAAATATTGAAACTATAAATCACTACAAAGTCGATTACAAGAATCCCATAATCACTGATGTGAAATCAGAGTACATACGTTCAGTCGTGGATTACAGAATGACTATTATTTTTGTTTTCAAGTAATCATAGGTCTTCGAGTCGTTAATACTGAACCACCTTGCACTAATTATGGCTATCAAGACCAAAACTTCATTTTAGGGAAGGTAGATGTTTCTCAAAGTGTTATGTAGGTTTATTATTGATCTGCCTATAGAATAGAGGATCGAATTAATCGTTTTGTGAATAATTTTCTTCACGCATATCTAAAAGCTTCGAAGCAAAAAAAAATATGTCAAACGTTTACACTTTTCTTTTAAAAATTGGATAACAACGATAATGATGAAAGTCGCGTTAATATATGTTAAGAGAATGAACGAAAACCCGAGATTGGAAATTAGCGTGTTGACCCTGAATAAATTACCAATTTTGTCTTATCAAATCCAATGGCGATATTCTCATTTCAAAAATACATTGCACGTGTATAAAATGTGCTTGTTTCGATATTTCTAATCGGGAGATATTCTCCAGTTTCTCTTAAATTTTTACTAATTTGGGATCACGATAATGTAAAAATCAAGTTTTTCTAATCAAATTATATAAAATAACATCTCGATAAAGTTCTATTTTTCGTAACTGATTAAGAATATAACTATGTTTTATATAGGATAGGCTGATTCGATTCAATTTGGCTATTTTGTGAAAATTTCGGACTCTGGAATCATCTAACGCCAGTTGTTCCAACAACACATTTGCCGATTAAAAATTGGTCAGAGGCATGCGCAAAATGAATTTTGCTTTCCAATATTCATTTTGCGCATGCTTCTAACTGCTTCTGACCAATTTCTGATAGGTCAAATGTGTTGTTGGAACAAACCTATTATCAATTCAAGTCCGGTGCAGTATGTCATGCGCAATAGATAGTTCAGGTAAATTCAATACAACTCATAAGGGTTCTCAGGAAGAAGAGAAGTGTTGAGTAATCTCGAGAATAATCAAATAACCAAATCATATTCCATAAAAAATGTTGGATTCAAATTTCTTGAGTCAAACCAATTGATTGTGTTCGGATGGGAAATTTCTTGAAAAATGAAAAAAAAAAACGAATATCGCAGGTTTCTAAAAGATCATTTAAGAGCTTGTGCGAGTAAGGGATACCCAGGACCTACAGTGGAGGTGGACCATTTTGGCTTCGTGACTGGACGGCAAATACCGAATTTGAAAAACTCTGGTACTCCTAGGTTCAGAACGAATGGATCGATCAATAGTGAATATTTTGCTAGTTTATTCACCTAGCCCAATGTATCCCGCATACATAAGACTCTCAATGATAGATTAATATAACTTTATCGTGACCCATTTTCGGAATAAACACTTATAATCTCAAGATTTGAAGCGACAAAAAATTCATTTCGGAGAATTCTCAAGTTGCATTGAGCGATTCTCTGATAAGAGTAACAAAGTATTGAAAGACATTAATTGATTGATCGTGAAAATTAATCCAACTGAACACAAAAAATCGGCACACTTCAAGTTGATACACAATATACTTCACGATTCGGGACTTTCAATATAATATATATTTTAATGAATCTACCCAGTCATTCATTAGATAAAATTAATTTTTATCAATAATTCTATTATTCGAATTGATGAGTTTTAAAGCGAATGAATCATTGTTTGTTGCAAGTAGGTTCCGAACCCATGTTCTAGTTATTGTCAGCATGAGAATGCTGGACGTTGTTCCTTATGGGAAGCTAACAGGATTTGAATTTGAGGTTACAGTTTGAAGGGCATCAAAGTTCAAAGCGTGCCAGATATGTTCATAATCAGTCCGATTTCTTGTAAATGAGCTCTTGCGTGTTTTGTTATCAATTTTTCCGCTTGGTTGATGTAATATTGTTGTTGATATTTCATTTAAAACAAATATTCATGGGGATGCTTGAAGACTGGCTTTTAATCAAATATTCCAAAAATGAACAATTTGTTCAGGCCAGCCTCAACTCACCTACACTGTAGGTTGACGGACTAACACCTATTAGAAAACAACTACTCCCCTGGCTAATACCACGAAGGGAATTGGATTACATCCAACAGATGTTAGTGTGAGATTCTTCACAGAAGAAATTCCACATATGCTCTTGGCGATACACCACCAGAATTGATTTCCAATTATTGGGACGGGACACACTTGCAGACCGGTTTCGGGCTATTTGGCCTCTCGCCAGTGCAAGGCAGTGCCATCATCAACATAAGTCGATGACTTTCCATAAATGAAAATCATACTCGGTAGAATATCTTCCCTAGACCTAGGCTGATACAAACAACTAGCAAAATAGTTGTTGCGGCCCCATCTGCCTGTAGACTAGGTACTAACCAAGAGCATATCCGCATGGCCCCATTTCCTAGTACAAGAAAAATACGAATAAAACAAATATTCATGGGGATGCTTGAAGACTGACTTCAAATCAAATATTCCAAAAATGAACAATTTGTTCAGGCCAGCCTCAACTCACCTACACTTTAGGTTGACGGACTAACACCTATCAGAAAACAACTACTCCTCTGGCTAATACCACGAAGGGCATTGGATTACATCCAACAGGTGTTAGTGTGGTATTCTTCACAGAAGAAATTCCACATATGCTTTTGGCGATACACCCACATTCTGTGAAGAATCCCACACTAACACCTGTTGGATGTAATCCAATGCCATTCGTGGTATTAGCCAGGGGAGTAGTTGTTTTCTAATAGGTGTTAGTCCGTCAACCTACGGTGTAGGTGAGTTGAGGCTGGCCTGAACAAATTGTTCATTTTTGGAATATTTGATATTTCATTTGACATCTTAACCATAAATGTTGGTATTTCGTAGGAATCCACTATACAACCTACAATAATTTCCTTCATATCAAGGATTACTTTGTGGTTCTAGTTTTGCCTCGAGTTCCACAGACGACAACTTTTTTCACTACGTTTTTTATTTCAGAGCTCTTTTCGCTCGTGAAACCAGATTCATGGGGGGTGTGAAAGCAATAAGAACAGTTCATCCAATCCATCTTGGTACAAACTCAGCTACTTTTCCAGTTGCACACAGTAGTGCAGATCATGAAGAAAGAAAAAACACCTATTAGGAATAAATTTCACCACAGTGAACACATATAATAATTTTTTTATATTACTATACTTCACAGAGATTGCTGGGCATAAACGTCATTAGTTCTGTGCCAAGATGGATTGGATAAGTTGTACTTATAGAATCAACAAACTTTTCCATGGGAATCTGATAACTCCCAGTAAAGAGAGAATATATCCCATTTCTGAGAAAGCCGTTCCAACATCGACCATCATTTTACTTTTCAGGAATGACTGTGTAATTTTTCACTGAATATAGTTTTATGAATTTCTGTCCTTTAAATCGTGAAATAATACATTACAACCCATCAGCCCTCTATGATTCCATGCAATTTTTCTCGTCGGTAATACGTTATTCACAAACCCGCTCACTATGTTGAAAACTGCGGAAAAGTCGGTGATACATATCTTTCATCGATATTTGATATTTCTAATAAACCTAATTTTTAATATATTGATTTATATGGCTTGTCTGGTTATCAAAGAATGATGGCAAACTCGTCACGAATTGAACATTTTGGAATCGTTTGGAGTTTCTAGTGAATGTGTTCCGAAGAGCTCGATAGATAATTTCGAGGGGTTGACCACATGGGAATTCCAGTGTACAATTAAAAGGAATTCCGGGGAATTCTGGGGAGTTCCGAGAAATTTCTAAAGGAACTATAGGGATTATTAGGTAAATTCAATTCATTCGCGCAATAATGAAAAAGCATACAGTATAATTTCAATATTTATATAAAATCATAATTCAAAAACAAAACACCGGTGTGAAGTAATCCACTTCCACTGGACGAAGAAAGTTAGGACCTTTGTTTTGGAAGAGTTTGCGGCTAATTTACCATCTGAAATACATTTTGTTAGCGACAAATAAGCCTGATGACAAAATCTTCATCTGGTATGTCCCTGGAGGGGTGTGTTGGGGAAGTTTATGCAAATGATTCAATACCTTCTTTCAGTGAAATAGTACCTCATTCTGATTCAAATATATGAATAAGGCATGTGAAACAACACAGAAAAAATATTGTTTTATAGTTTGTGCGGCCTCGAGAGGGGTGGGGTTGGGGGTAGTTTTTTGAAATATTTGATAACTTCTTCAAATGGAATAGTATCTCTTTCTGATTCGAATATATATAAATTGAGCATGTGAAACAACCCAAAAAAACTTTGTGTCGTAGTTTGTGTGTTTGTTTTGGGGGTCTGTTTTTCACTCTACGGTACGAAGGGACGCCCTTGATTGTGGCAGAGAGACTAGATCATAATTGGCAGACAAAACACAGGTTGTCTACATTGTTTCCAGCGGTTACCGAAATTGAAATAATACCTCGCGTTATACGATCTGTGTTATATAGTCAATGACTGCAGTCTTTGTATGATTTCTGGAGTTTCTTTGCAGGTCCATCATGTTGTTCGTAATGTAATTCTCCTAGTAGGTAATGTTGAAGGCTCATCAATAATTTTTGATATTATGGAATATACATTTTTGGGAAACAGTTTATTTCGATGACAAAAACGTATGAAAAGGATTTTCCCCACAGATTGAGTATCCTGTAATCATTTAACACAAATAAGCAGTTGAAAATAATAGAACTTACTCAGTGGACCGTGAAATACCGTTTTTTTTTCAATAAAATATTGTATTTTTTTTTATTCTAACGGATTCAGAACTCGATTATATAAGGAAAAATTTCAGGAAAAATGATGCTAATAAAATAAACCTGAGTGAGATCAGACGATCGGTTTCTTTTATTTTCCGATTGTAACGTTGCATTATATAGATGATTGTTTCCGATATTATAAATACCAGCCTCAATGACAATGTGACAAGCTTCGATATGTGTAATCCGATATTATTCAGATTGTGTCATAATCATGACATGATCTACTTAAAAGTCTAAAGTTTATGTTCCACTCAGAAATCCAAAAAAAAACTTGTGTGAATGTTCTGAAATATATCTTTCAGATTTCGTCGGGTTTCCTCGGAATTCCCAGTATTTCCGTCATTCAGTTTTGAAATTTTATAGATATTTCTTCAAATCAGGGTGGGGCAAAATCTGATTTCTAATAAAAAAATAAAACATCATAGATTTTTTAAAAAAATCACGATTTATTTGATTTTTTTGATTTTTTAAATTTAAATATAAAATTTGAACATTTTGATTCTTCGAAATTATTCTTGACTATTTTAATGTAAAAGTCAAAAAATTTTAATACAATTTGCGGCTCAAAACTTGTGACAACGCATTTTTAGCGCTTCTTGCAAGAAAATCCTTGTCGCGATTTGTTTTCCTTCTGTCCTATACACTCGCTATACAGTGCCGAGTGAGGCACGAACGCGTTTGTTGTGCCTTTTGCAAGAATATCCCTGTCGAGGCTTGTTTTCTTCTCATCCTATAAATTGACGTTGCCCAACAATTTCACGCATTTCGCTAGTTGTACACTCGGATATTAGAAACAAATTAGGCATAGAAAAAGGAGGAAAACTCGTGTTTTTGTTTAAATTGTATAACGAAAATGAATAGACTGAAAATATACAGTAACAAAATTTAGGTGTTACGTTTAGTTTAAGAATTTGGCATTATTTCTCTTTTGTTGTTTTTGTTAAAAGCAGATACTCCTTTTGATCTTCGAGAAAACTTTTATATTATGTTGTTATCTGGTTCTGAATAAAAAAACAAAAATTGATTTAAATCATGATTTTAATTTGAAAAATCAAGCGATTTAAATCATGATTTTAATCACTTGATTTTAATCAGCCCAACCCTGCTTCAAATTGACATACTTTTTCTGTAGGAATTCCGGAGAATTCCGAGGGAATTCCGGTTCACGGGAATTCCAGTGTAAACATTTTCCCTCAGTGGTCAACCCCTCGGATAATTTTCTCTGAGCGAAACGAGATCTTGTCTGGGCTGGAATGAAATATCCTGGTGGTGGTTCTCTACGAATAATTTCTATTTTCCTTTGTATATTATCTATTTGATTCAATTTTTATATGCTTGGTATACAAATTGAACAAGAAAAAGTGTTTTCTTTGTAAACCAGTGACATATAGACGGGAAAGGTAGACTTTTTCTTTTATTTTTGAGAATGAATCAAACGTCTCTGGATGGTATACACGTATCTATCAACGCAGAGAGTGTTTGCAATGTTTTGATTATTCTAAGTCTTTCATATAAGTTGTAATTTTCATTTTTCGATTCGGAAAAGAAAAAAGACAAAAAATAATTCCTTGTTGGTATACACAATTTCACTTTCTTTTTGATCAAAGACGACTGTCTGGGCGGAAAGATCAGTGACACACGGTACACACACACGACGGATACAGACAATGAAAAGTACGATACCGAACGAGCAGCGTATCAATAGATAGAATAATAATTACATCACTTCCGACATAAATTTTCTCCGATAAATGAAAGTATTACTCACGCATGTACTCCCGATTTGGTGAGGAAAGGTCAACCAATGCCTACGGTTGTGGCTGTACAGAGTTATGGAGTCGACGATTTGACAATGCAACAAGGATGTCCTTGCTACCGCTTTGGAATGTCAGTTCCGTTGATTTTGTTTGCAGAATAGATGGAATTCCTAGCGTGTCTTTTATAAGAACTCGTCCGACTTAAAAACGGAATGACTACCAAAAGTGGTTCGACTAGAAATATCCATGTGGATACGTAGATGTACAGCAGTCCATTAGAAAAAGCTTGATGTATGTTTATATTTGGGATTCCCTCAAATTCGTAGTTATTTTAATAAATCACTTTATTGACAATTCTCTCATTTTTGATTGACAATGTCATCATATCTTCTTATTTCAACAACTAAACTATCCTATGAAATAACATCTATACAAGGTACTATGTATCTAAACATCTCTCCCTTTAGGAGATACCAAAACATGTTACAAACATTTGAAGTTATCATTGCGATGATTCATTGAATAAACATCATAATTTTTTTCGTATACACCGAATTTCGTCTTAGTATCTTTTTGTTTTTATCTTCAACTGAGTGAGATCTTGGGACCGTTAATTTTTTAATTACCACTGCTGGCTCCCATAATTTTGTATAAATGTTTTGTAATAAAACTTTTTCATTATTTTTGAATTCACATTAAAGTTTACATTTTCTATCATAATATTCTTTTTGATAATTTTTGTTCTGCAGCATCAGTTGATACTGGTTTTCCGGTACCAGTTGAGGCTTCAGACTTCTATAAGTAAGTGGCAACTTAGATCTGAGCACTCTGCTTGGTAATAATTGAGCTGGAGAGTAATCGAGACCAGCAACGGGAGAATTTCTGTAATTTAACAAAAAGAGACTGAAATCTTGCCCTGAGTCATGAGATTTTTCTAACATTACTTTCACAATTCCAACCGCTTTCTCTGCTAGTCCATTCGATTGATGATGATGAGGACTGCTGGTCTGAATCATGAAATTCCATTCTCTAGAAAAACATTTCATTCCAAAACTACCGAATGGAACATAGTCAGCTATTACTTCACGTGGAATTCCTAGTCTACTGAAAACTTCTTTGAATTTGCTTCGAACAGGCTGGGGCCAATCACAGTTGAGCAAGTTCGTTACTGACTAGGTTAGGGCCAATCATAGTTGATGAAGTTACTTAACACTGCAATTGTGTTCCATTGTGTCACTGATCGTTCTCGAACTCCATAACAAAGTTCATTCAATATAAAAAATTATCGCAGTTTTCAATGAAATTCTTCGTAAATTATATACCTGATGAAATATATTTTGCGTCTTTTGGAAAAGTTATTTATATCAGAAAGATCCATGGCTCTGATTCTAAGAGGTTTCAAATACAACACATCTCTTTTATTTTCTCATTTCAACTACAGAAATGTCAATATCTCAACTTTATGAACTGTTAGAATTTGAGTGAAGTTGTGATGACTGAATATATAATTAATTGTGTTGAAATTTTCACGCCGTTCGTTCAGGAAATACTCTTTTTAATTCACATTGGATATCGAATACCCAGAAAAATTATAGAAAAAGGATAGTATTCTTCTCCCGAGAAAAGGCTAATTAATACTTGCTCACCATCATTATTACCATTACTATAGAAAAAAAATCTTCAATTTCCTGTCAGTATATTTCTTGTCCATTTCATGAAATTATTTCGAATTATTGTGAATAGAATACTATACATACCCCTGCAAAACTCGACGTGTTTCTGAAAATTGCTCACCTCGACCATATATCTTTCTCGAGATAAATTATCTTGGAAATCATTACCTTTCCTCGTCTGTTTGAAATAATCTGACTCAAAGTGTGTTGAAATTTATGCAAATTTTCTGTGTAGCCAGAGGTAGTAGAACTAACAACTATTATGTATAAGGGATACCTCCACAACCTTCAAATAGACATCCTACACCATTTTTGACAATCCTAAATATATCTGAAGATTCTATACTTTTACGTACACTGCAACTGTAAGTACTTATAATCTACGACAACCTCGCCGATACAGATCATAAGTTATCGAAAATGGCGCCATGGGCAGAATTTGATTATTTCCAAGCAAATTCCGCAGATTAAAAACGATTGGTGCTGATAAGACTTGAATGGGTCCTCAAAATTCGATACGAAATATCTGAATTTTATTCGTGATTGTTTCACTTTTGAATTGAAAAATTGCTTAGAATTACGTAGAACTTATTGTTCTCAAAAAAAGAGTGGACCCCTGTTGATAAGTTTTATGCGTTTCATTCGAATGGAAATATTATGTGTTCAATGCTATCGAATGAACCAATTCCAGCACCTCTTCTTATACAAAATTGTTACAAAATTATTCCGATTAGGCCAAAGACGTCATGCTTAATTCATAGTGGAAGATTATATACTGTTATTCAATGATGGAATTCGGATAAAAAATAACCAGTGTTTCTCAGTCATTATTTCGTCCCGGGTTTCATTGATTTTGTACACATACTGGCTGTTTCAGAATTTTGGTGACACGCGATATCTCGGTTATTGAAAAATAGTGATGTGAAACAGAAAAATGTTATAATCATGCCTCATGATTTCACATTTCCTAAGATATCCCTCTACTTTAATTGCCAAATGAACGTCTGTGAGTTTTTTTTATACGAAAGTATTAACATAGTTAGGTATCCAGACAGGGAATTCCAAAAGTATGAAAAAAATGTTTTCGTTATTGGGAAAAAACAAAGTAAGATCGGATGGGAAGTCCCAAGTCATTAATATCCTTGATAGTACAAACTGTGCTTCCTTGGTACATTAAGCTTTCATTAAAGCAGATATAATGGCTTAACAAATCTGTTTTTTTGAGGTTCAGCCGAAGCTCACAACGAATTCGATGAACGTTATCTCCTTGAAAATAATTCCAATGTATAGGACTTCAGGGACTTCAGAATCATTAAGCTTGATGTACAATTTTGCAACTATGCTAAGAGCTTCATGTACTAGGTAACGACAACGATTCAAAGTAGTTGTATAACCTGGGAAGCACAGTATTCGAATACTGTCCATAAATTTTCGAAACCCTAATATGTTCATACAATCCTATAGAAGAATCCAGGGAGATTCATTTGAACCAAAAAAAGTTGGGGGATATCTTGGGGAGTGTGGAAGTGAAGCTGACTTCCAGAACGTATACAAGAAAAGAGAGCGACATATTTGAACTCTTTTTTATTCTCCAGATCAACTTTTTTCGAGGGATATGTCGCCTTTCAACTAAATTCTGAAACACCCGGTATATTGTGAACCAACTGGTCGAGTTCATTAAAACCCCACTTAATATGCCTGTCGCAGAGTTATCTCTCCTTCCTCTTTCTAATAGCAGATATGGTTTGCTTCAATTTCAGCACACCAAAATAAAATGAAAGAGTTATATAAAATGTATGAACACCCCAAAATACATCGAGGGTCCAAGTACCACCATAACCACTTTGGATTCAGAGAAAATCCAATCTTGTCACATTATCAACAGTGTATTCGAATAAATAATAATAAAAAAAAATGAAAGATATATTCAAATGTCCTTCAGACATAGACAAACACTAACATGCTATCATTGCTTTTTCATTGGAATGAGTTCTTGAAGGATCATAGTTCCATAGATACATTCATCCGGATGTTGTTGAATCTCCCTGTACAGTTCCAGTTATTGATGATAACGATGTTCAACAAGTGTTGTTTGACCCGATGTCAGCAGTAAATTAGTTTGTTTTGAATATATGTGTATGGAAAATCTACATTGTATTAGTATCTTTTATAGGTAGGGTAGTCTAGTTAGTAGGTTTGCTTTTTCAATGAAACCAAAACACTACCGACGTAATTTTATTATGATAAACAAATATAGTCAAAAGATTCCGTGTATCATTGAAAAAGAAATTGCAACCCAAGGTGAAGTAGTTTCAGTATCAGTTCCTTACGCTACTCCGAATGCCAATCCAACTTCAATACTGAAATGAAGCTACTTGAAGACTAATCACGATTGAGAAGAATCGCAAGAAGATGTTATTTTCCAACACCAAAACAGAATTTAATTGAGAACGTATTACTTTTCCGTATCATATAATCGCGTTATGCTCTTTTTAACGAGATCCGATGGCTCGTGTTCTTTGGCCAATCTACTTTTTGCTACAACTGAATTCTTATATTCCCCCTATAATTGTAGTACTATATATTTTGGGCTACAGAGTTGTTAATAATATATATATATATATATATATTCGTTTCCTCAGCTATTCATAGTAGTACAATTGAGAATGTGCTGCAATACTTATTTCTTGTTTATTATATTATATATCGAGTTCAATAAGCAAGAATATAACTTTATTTCGAATAAATGTGAACTGATTCCATATGGAAGGAAATGCCTGCCTGTGAGGTATTTACCTTTCTGTGTATGAGAAAAAACAGTAGTTTTCTGTACAAAAGTAAACGAAAGAAGCTCGATACATAAATTTTCATCAAATGTTTGCGAAAGTGTCACTGTTTAACTCTGATTGTTGTCTTACTCTCCAATATATAGCTCTTACCGTAGCATACTCATCACATTGAATTAAATTCCTATACTTTCAGACCACACTTCTATCATTTAAAGTAACTTCTTATTATTGTTTTATATATTAAATTATACCTAAGTCTTCACCTTAATATGTGTGTGTATGTCTTTCTATATGTGTATATATATATATATATATATGTATATATATGAGTGTGTGTGTGTGTATATGTGTGTGTATGTATGCACCTCAAATAGGTATTCTATATGCAAACCATTTTATTTATATGATATTTGAATAATGTACTTTTATTGTAAACCTATTTTCATTATACTAAGTTCCTTACATACAAGCAGTTCACCACTGCTTCGTAAGATGTACTCAGTTTATTCACTGTAAGGTCACTAACTACCTAACCTTACATTCCCCTTGTATTACCAAGGAATCGTATGATGATGAATAAACATTATCATTATTATTATTTTAACTCTGCTACTCTGTATCGATTTTTCTGTCCAGCTTGTCTGAGTGTTTGTTTTCTGGCGAATAACTGAACACCAATATTCAACTGGATAGATCCCACTGAAAAAAGAAAGTATTTTCCCACATTTGGAAATGTGTTGCTCGATTTCAAAATATGTAAGTGGTTACAATATTATCTATAATAATTTCACGATAACAAAGCAAATTTTGGTATTTCAGTCCTACTGATTGGGGTATAATATCGTAGTCACGGTATGGTTTCAAATAATTCCATATATATTACATGCTGGGCGATTATTTTTAGAACTTATCTTTTCCAATGGAACCGTGGATTGATAACGGGTAATCTTGAATTCAATGACAATATTGTGGGGGAAAAATGCATACAGAACTAATCACTACTCACATTTTCTGAGGTACAACACCCCTTTCACAAACGCACCTACATATCGCACGGTTTTTTTATATTAGGTACGATCTCCCCCATCTGATTCGGTTTTGGACTCTTTTCAGACAAATCGCTGTGTTCGGTCGATTTTCAACCTCAGTGAAGAACATGTTGACATAAATAGTGCATTGAAATTTCATCCCTTAGCGGGGGAAAGCAAAAAGCAACCCTTTTGAGTAATTGACAGTGCGTTCAGGGTTATGCATTCACTTTTGGAGAGCTGTAACGTAATGGCTCACTTACAATACACGACTTGTGTGTTAATGCGGTCGTCAGTGGGAGAAGAAAATATTTACCACCCTAACAAGTACGGAAAATAGTACTTTTTGCACTTCCGGGACTAAAGTGACAACTTTAGTCCCGTATAACAGGAACTAAACTGTATCTTTTAGTCCCTAGGGAGATAAAGTTGCATTTCAAATCCCTAGGGACATAAAGTAAGAATCATACTTTACCGCAGCTACATCACTACTAATAACTAGGACAAAAATTTAAATTAATTCTTCCGTTATCATGTCAGCTGCCTCATCTATATCAAAATATATAGTTTCATTCATTTCTTGATTCATTTTCTTGATATTCTGTTAGTTAAGTTGCGATTCGTTTTAAATGTCAGCATTAATTGAAATGTCACTGAATTGAAAAATTTTGTTGACACTGTTGCTATAACGTTACCTACTGAGTAATCCAAGTACCGTGTTCATATAACTCATCAAAATTATTAATTGTATCAAAGTTAAAAGTTATAATACTGGGAAGTGCAAAAAATAGCGTATATGCCTCAGGACTAAAGACATATTTTATCCTTTACGTGATTATTGGCCCTCGGGCTCTACGAGCCCTCAGGCAATAAACATCACGTGCGGGATTAAAACATTCACTTTAGTCCCTTGGTATATAATATACTATTTACGTAGGTAGTTGACTCAACGACACGAAACATGTGTTAGTTACACTATTTTTATTACAAGTTTTGAAATAGGTACTTATGTTGCCATTGAAATTTTATAAACTCACACAATAATAATATATTATGCAACGATGGTGTAATGATGGTTATTAATACATAAACCGGGATACGAAACGAGCCAAAGGTGAGTTTCGTATGGTTTATGCGAGTGTATTAATAACCATTACATGATACTTGCATACGCTATTTTAGCTACACCCAATAAATAATGAAGAACTAATTATATTATATTATTTGGTATTTATATTGAACACAATAATAGTAGGTAATCAATCGTATTTCTTTGAAAAATTCTACAAAATTATAATTAATGGTATAACCACGGAAAATACAACAATGAGAAATGAAAAGGGAAAAAACCTCTGCCGAGGTCGGGAATTGAACCCGGACATTTCTGATTACTGCCGGCGCCATTGACCACTCGGCCATGAGAGCTTATTTGATTTGGTTGAAAATAAAAATATATGTGTGCATTTGTCAAATGAAAAATATAACCCTCAATCCTTTCGATTGTATTTCTCTCTTGTCTAAGACATCTGTGGGGGAGTCGCTGGTAATTCTTCTATATCACTGCTATAAGACATTGTCATACGATTATCGAAAATTGACTAAATTCTTCAAAAATTCGATACCCACTGATTTTGACTCGACAAACGTCAAAATGCAAAACTTGCACATCATGCTTGATTGAAAAATATTGGGTTTCTATTGGTTGAAAATCTGTATCGTAATGAAAATCTGTATCGTAATGGATTTCATTATAAAACGAGTTATGAGCATATAAGTGTATTATAATAGTACTGGGGTAGATAAAGGTTTTTTGAATTAATTCTATTGCACTTGTGGAACAAAAAAACAGTTTTCCACTAAATTCAGTTAACAAAAGTTTTGAATTTTGCACTAACTGCGCTGTTTACAAGTTGCTTTTATGGAACTGGGAACGTTTTGTATAGTAGGTGATCCAATTTTGGCCTATTTTCGTTCAGTTTGAACATAAATAAACGAGTAGATTTTGTGTACAAGGATTTCTGTAAGGATTTCGATAAGATTAACAAAGATATTCTTATCATGCAACTTGGTGGAATTTGTTCTTGGAAATCTAATACACAGTGAATTGCTTTCTAGAAAACCTTAATGAGTATGGGATCATGGAAAAATTTTCAACTTCGGGTTCGTTCCAGGGAAAAATCCATGTAATGGTCAAAAAACACTGCGTGTAGTTCGGGAGAGGAGATTTGAATTCCTAAGGTAACCCCTCTCTCAGCAGGGAATTCCGTAACTTGTCTAATCTCTTGAAAAACAGATCCCCTGAAAACTAAAAAAATTGGAAAGACTGTACTCGTCAAGACTAGTATGATAAAACTGCCTACTGTGGAAGGATCGATGATATTTCAGGAAAGCAACAAGACGAACTGCTTTTTTCTGATTCAGCACATGCTTTGTTGTGGTGACAAACTCCCCACATGGTGTTTGAACTAATTCTTTGTACGAAATAAAAAACAACATTTCTGAGTTTTGAAGTTTTGACTGTTGGTTGCTATATGTTGAAAACATGAATTAGGCCGTCAGTTGCCTTTTGGCAAGAAGAACTGAATTACCGATTGTTCATTATTCCAGAATATTCTGGACGATAGATGATTTCCGGTTTCTGTGATAACAATCCTCTTGTTTTCGGGAAGGTACCTATGTTATTTATGGTCTTCAGTTTTTAGGGAGTTTTGTCTGCCGGACGAAAGGCCAGGCCCAAAAACCACAGGACCACGGTTAACAAACCCGAAAACAACCAGAATCTTAGATGTTCAATGCTCATTTCATAATCTTCAAAATCGATTGAGTTGCATGTTCCTGTGCAGTTCATTATAGTCACGGATGGACTAGTTATTAATGTTAAAACCCTGATACAAAAAAGGTTACTTTTTTGAAACCGGACGCTGAGAAACTATCTTACTCTCTACTTCACACCTCGTCAAAAGAGCATCAGTATCTTCTGATGTAACAACGTTAAGAGCGATATGACTAAAGAACGACCTAATTAGCTGCGAATTGAGATTTCTGCAAGACTGATTAGACGTGTAATTCTCTATCGATTGGCGATTTCACAAATGCCGGTTGTTCCAGTGATGTTGCATCACCCACGCAGAACAGACAACTTTCAAATAATAGGCATGCTTTCTTGAAAACAGGGCCGGCGCCAGGGTTATGGCAGCCCCAAGCAAGATTGACAAACCTGCAAAAATACCTCTTTTGATAATATTCATTCATACATTCATTTATTTATTCAATATACAGCTTCCAGACAGAACAGGGTTCCAGTATGGGGAAGTCAAAAAAAAACATCATAAAATTATGTACTATAAATAATAAATTGGAGTATAATATTCATTTGATAATTTGGTGAACAAGTTTTTTTGAAAAAATGTGAATGAATTTGGATTTTTTATTTTTTCTGGTAGTTCATTGAAAGTTATTGATGCTGATGAAATGAGGTTATTTTTTCCTTTATTGGAATGAAAGTTATTTGATATTCTGGTATCGTGGCCATGTAAATCATAATTTTTTGACAGTTTTATATCACATTTCTGAAAATTTTTTGTTAATTTATATATATACTAAGATTTTTCATCAATTATATGATCCAAAGTCATATTATCTGTTACTTTATATAAGTCTGCAGAAGGAGTATCCCACGGTTTTCTGAATATAACCTTTATTGCTTTGTTCATTAAGCCATATATTATATTTTTTTGTTTTTTAGAGCATGAAGACCAAACTGTGATGAGGTATCTGATATGAGAAACAATGAAGGCATTATATATTAGAATCTGGACGTTTTTGTTTAAAATGTGAATTCTTCTAACGGCCCCCAGGAATGGAACAATAGATTTATTAATTATTTGAATATGATTTTCAAAATTTAATTTTGTGTCAATTAATAAACCTAAATATTTATGATTGGGAACTTCGGCTATCAGTTCATTATCTATCTTCAAGTTTAATTTTATATTCTTCATGTTTTTTTGTTTAAAAATCATAAAAACAGTTTTTTCCGAATTGGCGGTTAGGTTAATGCTGCACGTCCATTTTTCAATAAGGTCAATATCATGTTTCAATGAATTTTCCAAATTGTCAATATCTTTCTCAAAGTGAAATAATGTTATATCATCTGCAAAAGAAAAGTGCATTCCATGTAAATTTAGTCTTTCAATATTGTCAATATAGATTAAAAAAAGATTTGGAGCCAAAACTGAGCCTTGAGGGACATGAAAGCATTACCTAGATATTTACGAAAACATCCTGAGAACTAAAAAAGAGATAGATAAGGATGAAGAAGTTTCCAATTTTTAGATAGTAAAATCAAAAAGACATATGTGAAAAATTCATTAAAATATTTGTACAAAGGGAAACGTTCCTCCTCGGAGTTGCACGAATGCTTAAGACAAAAAATACACCTACAAATATTGTATTGTTCCTATGTATCGAAGTACGACAGTTAAAACCCCTAAAACTAGACAACTCCGTATTTTGCAGGATATCGAAAAAAAATCACCAATTCCTTAGTTGAAACACCTCCATTCGAATTCATTTGAAGCGGTCACTTATACCCTGGTGCCGGTCCTGCTTTTATAGCAGTCATAAGACGCGTTAGTCGGTAACCTTTTCCATGATGATCCACCTCAAAGTGAATGCCGAGGTGAATCATAAAATCGTAAGCAACAATGAAGGGCTTCATTTCAAAACATTTATTTATTTGTTCATTTTGTTCATGGCATCAGCTAGGTAACAAGGGTCTCCATGCATTGAAAAACATGTATTTCACAGTGAAAAACAGTGATAAGATTGATCAAACGGAAAGTACGTACAGAATCATATGAAAACGGTTTATAGTCCTAAAAATAGACCACATATCTGCAAAACTGTTGTTTCGAATAAACATGGTATGTAAATTTAATTTGAAAAAGGCTAACTATGATGATGCAAAATTAATGCTTCTTTAGTTCTCAAGAAAATAATTTTCTTTGATATCTAATTGTGATAATATTTTATACGAGAACCACGGAAAAACAGACTGCTGTAAGGAGCCCCCTTTAGTTCAAAACCAAACTACCTAGAAATGGTAAATTAGCTTTTTCAACATATGTACATATATAATCCATTTTTTTCACAATCATTCAAAGGTGTGCTTATGGAAGATGACGAATTGTTAACTCAGAAGAAGAAGAAGAAGAAGTCGGCACCCAGACATGATGATAGTACAGTTATTACACATTATTTCATTACCTAACGGACAAAAAAAACAAAGATTGTCAATTTCTTCCTTGAGAACCACAAACCACCTATTAACTGAACACTAGTTTCCAAAATGGCACGTTACCGTTTTATTAGCCATTTTCTCAGATACAGGGTTCAGGCTGGTCATTTTTTTTTGAAACATAACGGACATATATGAGATATTATTGGCATTCCTAACGCATTAATTGAAACTGAAGAAGCTAAATTGTGAAACATATTAACCTCTACGTAAGCAAATTACATTTACAAATAATGACAATATTGTTACGAAATCTCCTGGCGCCGGTCCTGTCGGTCCTTAAATGGAAATTCAATACACATCATCGAGATGTGACTGGAAGATTCTCCATAGGCGTACGCAACTATATATATATATACGGAAGCGATTCATCGCTACGGCATCGGCAGAGTTTATCAAAGAGTTTTTCAGAGTTTCTAGAAATGAGAGCTTTGGTATCGCTTAGTGTAAAAGTTGACGTGTAGAGAGTTTCAGTACAGAGCGTTGGATAGTTTAGTTAAGTAGTTTGAGTGATTGTATTGTATTGTGTTGTGATAAAGATGTGTAATAAAAGTAGTTTAGTGTTGTTTGAAGTTTTGATAAACGAACCCAAGAAGATATCGTAACAATATAACTAATTCTGGAAGCGTCATGAAATTTATGTATTATAATTATTGTGAAAAAATAGTATACAGACATCGGCAAATGATAAAATTTCTCTCGAGAAATGGCTCACCTCAGCTTTCAGCCTCGGTAAACTACATTTTTCTCGAGAGTGATGAGAGATAGAGAGATATGATTTACTTTTTGCTTCGGTATCTTTATTTTTCGTGTAAGGTAGGTACGAAGTTTTGAAAGAGTTTTTTCTATTTCTCTAATGCATTCAGAGTAAACAAAGAAAAAATCAATGGATATTGATTCTAGGCTAATCTCAAGGTCAATAATCATGTGCAAAACCAATAATCAAGTTAGTTTTTCCAGGGCATCACAGTAGGTACTTCCCCCATTGGATACACCAATCCCCAGTGTTCGGTAAAGAGACCCCTCCCATATCCATATTTCAGTTCTTATTGATTCATTACATTCATAATTACCAATTTTTGTTTCCTTCCATTTGCGTGGAGAAATGAAGACATATAGTTAATTCACCCGCATAAGGATTTCTCTTCTATAATAACAGTGTAAAAGACTAGCGTTGAGTAAATATAATAACAATAGAACTCGTGGGAAATACGGGAAACCAACATCAATAATATACTTTATTCATTTTACTTTCCCTTCTGTGGTTCTAGATCTATAGTCATCATAATTTTATATAAAATTCAATGAAGGTCATTGGAAACTACCCACATGAAAACATTAATGAGCTGAGCTCCATTTTTTTAACGCAAATGCGAATACAAATGGCTATGTATTTTCCTTTATCTTGAAAATAAATATAATATTTGAATCAAGTTATGTGTTTGGTATAAAAATTGAGTAAGAAAAATGAGTTCTGGGTGATCCAATGCTCGGCGCGTTATATGAATAGGAAGTAGTTGTTTCGGACTCGTTTTCTTGTTGAAACGTTTGTAGAGATCAATTACCGACACACCAAACTGATATCATCTCATCGCTTATTCTCATTCACGTGTTCTATATATTAATTATCAATGTGATCGCACTGTCTTTTGCTTCTGAACAGAATCTAGCATGCTTAATGCACGTTATGTTGCTGAACAACACACATATGTGGACTGTATTCCATAACACAGCGGAGTATTTTTTGGTACTCAATCGAAAGATATGTTCATTGAGCAATATTTATCGGGCTTTCTCATGAGAAAGGATTGCCGATCGTAATTCCAAGCTTCGAGATGAATAATTCCTTCGTTACTGACATGCCGGCCTAAGGACATTGGCGTTCCTTGAGAAGAGATATGCTTTGTTAGCATTGAATTCCACCAAATTAATGGCTTAATGGACTGCAATACTAGAATTCCAGCTGATCAGGAAATTATAGAAACCCTTCTCAGGGATTCCAGTTACGGAAAATTCGATATGAAGAGCAATGATATGATAGTGACCGAGCAAGTATCAAATCATAATAAATATCATCGAACTTAGACTGTGACTCAGTAATGGGTATGTATAAAGTTGTGAATAGACACTTCTAACAGGTACAGTTCGTTGGAGGATATAAGCCATGTGATTGTAGTTTGGTAAGATAGTCATCAACTGAAGAACATCACGATTTAGAATCGGAGAGCTTACTCGACGACTGGCGATGAATCATAGTATTGGAAAACTCGAACGAAACGTCACACACCAGTCTCAGTTCACCTACAAAGTAGGTTAATGGACTAGCATCACTCTGAAAAGAACTACTCCCCTAGCATAAACATTACTATCAGAAATAAAAACGGTTGATGCACTCACACAGTCGAGTCAATGTGCTGATTCACGCGATGAACAACTACTTCCCTGGCCGCGTTCGCGACGTATATTGGAATGGAGTCGCCAAGCACTTGTGGAAAATAAATGTGTTCATTGAGATCACTTCACCTATATAGACTAACAATTCTCTGGGACGAGTATACTAGTGGTGACCCCGTAAGATCTAACTATAATCTTAGATTCTCGATTATCGTGTTAAGGCGATGATTTCAGTCTCGAATGAAAGTCATCTGGCGTTCGTATAAATATAAATGAAGCGGCGTATTGGTAATGAGTAACGAAAAATAGAGCCGAGTCCCCGTCGACGAATCGATCAGGTCATCGACATGTTTAACGTTGATTTACCGTGCGATTGACGTAGTCAGCCTGGTGCCGGTTCCAAGTGAGCGAGATGAGAATTTCGAATTTAAAAACGCTGTAAGTCTCAGGAAATAGCTCTCTCGAAAATATATTCTGTAACTGACTTGGAAAAGGAGAGCTTGGCAGGTATCTGAGTTCACAACGAAAGGGTGGGAGTTTTATTTGAATGTGGTTGTGAATGTGCTAAGAATATTCTTTGCGCTCTTTTCAGATCCAGCAATTTCGTGCATGCTTTCGTATCATGCTGATATTCAAACGAATATAATGTATTTAATGAGGTATTTGAAAGATCTTCTCAAATCGAATAACTTGGCAAATGACACTGTTGAAGAATATATTCAATTCACCAAGCTTTGTATGGATCAAAATTGTTTTCGATATAATGGCTCTCATTATGCACAGCACGAAGGGGCAGCCATGGGTAACCCATTGTCTCCATTTGTGGCGAACCTGTTCATGTGTAGGTTTGAGACGGATGCTAGGGAAGAACTCGGTTACATCCCTAGGGTCTGGATCAGATATGTTGACGACATATTCGCTGTGGTAGATAAAAGGATTACCGAAATTGAAAATCCTTTCAGCACTAAACAGCAGATGTAAGAGTATAAAATTCACGTAAGAAGTAGAGAAAGAACGACATTTACCATTTTTAGATGTATTGGTCACAAGGAACGAACAGAATGAAATAGAATTTGACATTTGCAGGAAAGGCACGAACACATTCAGATACATTCCAAATATCGATTCATTATCCATAACATAAAATGGCGGCACTGCAATTCCTTGTCCATAGGTTAATAACTTTTTCTTTGAAAAAAGATAAGTACGACAATGAAAGGAGAGTGATTAGGTACGTAGCTGAGAGGAACGATTTTAACCCAGAGATAGTTGATAAGATAATTAGAAAATGTAAATTCAGGGAAACACTTCGTAAATTTTCGACTTTTCAAAAAGATGAGAAAAATGAAAAGTTTATGGGTAATCCCATATGAAACTCAATACACTAGAGGACTTAAACATATATTTGATAAAGTGAATATGAAAGTTGCATATGAAACTTCTTACAAATTACAACAGCTTCTTAGTAACCCAAAAGATAAATTAGACAACTCAGAGAAGTCGGGAATTTACGAATTCATTTGTCAAGATTGCAACAACAAATACATCGGCCAGAGAACTATCAAAACCCGTTTCGAAGAGCATTTTGCAAACATGAAATACGGAAGGGTAGAAGAATCGAGTGTCGCCCAACACGCTCTAGACAATGATCACAAAATTGGTGAAAGCAATCTTAAATTGATCAAGCATGTGCATGACACGAGACTTCTCGATGCATGTGAGAGTCTAGCAATAGCAAAATGTAAAAACAGCATGAATGACTGTTCAATTTATTGTTGGGAAAGTAAACAGAATAATCAATAATAACAGATGACGGACCAAAAAACTCTGCAGATAGTGACTGCACTAGTTCATTATCGAGAAATTAATTAGAATAATTGACAGTAACAAAGTCCATATCGGACCAAAAGCTTCAGGTATATAAACAACTAACCCTAGATCTAGTATCAATTCTCTTCTCCTGAAGATGCTAACCTTGTTAACGAAACGCGCGTGCGAGTGCAAAAATATCAGTTTGGTGTTTGAGTAATTGATCTCTCGGAAAAGTTTCATGCTGATATTTGTCTTATTCTAGATACCCCTGAGAAGCTGCAAAAATATAATAGATATGAGCGTTGGTCTTACGAAGCCAGGAAACTATGGACCGAGGATAAGTCTCCCGAGGGCATATACATCTACTTGTACCCATGGTCCATACCGAGGTCCATACAAACTTGTATATCATACTAGTTCGTTATTGCATCAACATTATGAATACTTATTTCGAAAATTCTATTCGAGTTTGAATAGATACTACGGTTGCTACAGAGACACTAAAAATTTAAACGTTTACAGGCAGAAAAGTGTTGGGTCGTTGTGGACCATGCAGAACATCAAGTTATTGTGTTATTCCCGTGACGTAAAGTGAACTCTATTCCATTAAGTACAGATATGTAGTTGGTAACTAAGACATAAACACGATTATGAACTACTTAGTATGACATACGAAAATGAAAATTAATCGCCAGTTTTTTTCGTCGAGACGGTTGTGATAGTGATGTGGAATAGCAGATTGGTTTTCTTCGAAACACGCTTGGGTTTTACCAGCATTAAATTCTACAAAGTGGCAGCACCCTGGTTCTTGAATATCTGCTTGTTTCGCAAAGACTTGATTTTTCATTCGACAAGTTTCGAGATCCTGAGACAAGAAATGGATGAAATTTCAGAACAATCAATCTGAATCAATCACTTAGCATCAAATCGAGTATCACTTATGGAAATTTTCAAAACTTCAATTACCACTAGCACGAGCAATATGTACTACTTTTCATAGTGTTCAAATCGAGGTTCAAATAGCAAAAATAAAATATCAAGGTCGTTTGATGTCTGCATTTATTACAACGTTGCTGTTATATCACGGTTTTAATGTTAGTAGTCAGACGACATTTTATTAAAACCACCGATAGTTAACATTACCCTCATCGTAACCGATGCATGGTAAATTGGTATTTTTCAATTGTTTTCTCACTGAAATTACTATGTACCCACAAATAAAAACTCCTATCATTTTAATTCTAGAAACTTATCTGGAATATTCTTACCCAAATTCATTGCTCCATAGTCAGTTATACACTCATTTGCTAAGCAAAATTTCGAAAATCATGGATGTGCAGTGCAGTACACATTTTAACCGATTAAAGTTGGTGCACTCGGGATATAATTATAATCGATTTTCTGTAAGTACATAGACAAATAAGAAAACGCATGAGTAGCAAAAAAATGGCATCGTTCGATTTTCTGCATTGCAACGACGATAGAATAGCGCTCTTCCACGCAACCATATAATCCCCGATTATTTGCAATGGAATATTTTTTTTTGGTGAAAAAAAAATACATGGTGTCTCGCTAACTCAATGTCAACTTAGCGATAATTAGAGAAATCTACGAGACTTTTGTATTGCTAGGTTGTCGTAATTTCAGCTGGATATCATGTATGTAATAAAAAAGAAAAGTATAATTGAAGGAATACAAGATTCAACTTGAGTGGTTACAAACAACTCATCCACTGCAGCCCTTTATGATTAATTGTGGCTTCAGCAATACAAGAGTTGCTCTGCTAATTTGACGTCAAGTTAACGAGACCTAGTGTACATTTTTGAGCCTTCGTCATCTATGTGGGGTGTGACATAACCCAGATTAGTGGTTCCGAAAGTTGTCTGGACTACGACTCATCTGAAACAAGTTACCAATCTTGGGACCCACTTGTAGGCAATTTAACCGTTACCAATATGAAAAAGTATGTTTCGCCATGGCAGTTTTGATATCAACTTGAGTTACTTTCAATCTCAGTGCGTGAGTGCGTTTGATATGTCCAATTTATTTCGGTATTTAGGACCCAATAAAAATTCGCTCGCGACCCAGCAGTGGGTTGCGACCCATAGATTGGGAAACCCTGCCCCAGATGATTCAAAATGTCAATATTTCTCATATTTGTAGATTCAGATAGTGTTGGTTGCCTGAAGCTCCCCAAAACACATTGATAGTTAAAATGCTCAGTACCGTGTAGTATGGAATCAAGTGTTCTGTGGTTTGGACCTGTCAGAAGTGCTCTCGGGTATACTACACCCCACGTAAAATCTCGATTTTTTTGTTGTTTTTCTGGTACCACGTAGTTATAGTGTGTTTGTTGATGAAAACGATAGTTCTTACGTTTATTATTGTTGTTTCGGTGATGTTACGTTTTTTTGATGGCTAAAATACAACAAGTTCGATGTCTGTTTTTATTATTGATGTTATTGATTAAATAATCTATTGGAATTAGACTACTCATTTATACGCTAAAATGGTCATCTAAGAAGCCATTAGAAATAAAAATTGAAATATACCATATTGAAAATATGGTACGGTATACCCCTCAGGTATGTTTTCGGTTACGAATTTTTGACGTGGGTGACGCAGGGTTACGGATCGAAAAAATATTCTCTCCCACAACTATTTTAGAATAAAATCGTACCAAATTATGGAATTGATAGTTTTCTAGTTCTGGAAAAGTGTCTCGCTCACTCGATATTCAATTTTTCCTCTAACCAACACTATTACGAGTGTACCCAGAAGGCAGGGCCTTGTGCGGACAAGGGTCGCCAATTATCTTGGTTACCGAATCGGTCTGGGGCGTCTTACTGAGTTGTATCTACTTGAAGGGACCCAGAAAAACCTACAGTGCTACACCTCGATATCAATACTCGAATAGTACCGGGCGCACAAGTGGAACGCGGCGCACCGAATCGGAACTTCTTTCCTTCGCACCTCTATAACAGTACCGCAGTGTAAACGACCTTCGTGTTATTCGAATGCCTTTCACGAAAGGAGTTGCTTTTACTGCTTTTAGAATTACCATGAGTCTTCGTCGTCGTCTTTCGATGGGTTTATCGGAAGTGAATGGAATGCGAACGCGACGTTTATTCGACGATGCATCTTTGCGAGCATCTTCGTGAAAGGTAAAGAGAGCGAAATGGCGAGGGGTTTTTCATTTCGGTAATCCGGTGTACAAAATATACTAGAAATTATGAAAATCAAGAGTTACCCTATTGAAAATTTTGTGAACGTATTCTAGGAAAAATTAAAATTTTTTCAATCCCAATCGGATTAGAATTCCTGTTAGTTCGAATTATGCAAGGATCGTGCAAGGACTGTGTAAGGACTACTAAGGACCATATTAACACTGGAGAAACTATCACCTAAATAAAAATCTCGAATATCGATTGTTTTTTATTATCAAGAAAAGTATGAAATGTTACTATTCTTAAATGTAGCATATTGAATGAATGTCTTGCATTACCTGACCGTCTTTAAAGTATGACCAAAATCCCAGTGCCGGAGCGCCACATTCATTAGAGATGAATACTGACAGCTGGGCTCCCAAATTTTAGACTACAAAGTTGATTATAAACTCAGTATCAATTTCTCTTCCTGAAGATGCGTACTTGCTTGCGAAACTGATTTCAATTTGGTGTTTTGCTCGGTGTTTTGGTAATTGATTATCTCTTTTAAAATTCCTTTCACACCCAAGATTTCAATTTAACCTATTATTGAGCACATAGAGCATATCATCTCGAATCGTACCTTCATACTACGAAAGAGTTTATATCGCTTGGTGTCAAAAACTCACCCAGAAGGCAGAGACTTGTGCAGGATAAGGGCAGCTTATATTTTTGGTTGTCGTAGCGCTCTGGGGCGATTTACCGATTTTTTGAAAGCGCATTTTGCTCTTCAACTGTGGGAAGAGCCAGAAAATTCACATTGCTACCAGATCGATTGATGTATTGAATAAAAAGGCCCCCCACCTACCACGAGTGGTATCTAGACAACCTGTAGATATCTATTACCCTAACACCAAACTCATATATATGCACTCGACGTGTGTTTCACTAACAAGGTTAGCATCTTCAGGAGAAGAAAAATGATACTCATTTTCAATTATCATTTTTCTTCACCTGGAGATGCTAACCTTGTAGTCGAAACGGGCATCGAATGCAAATAGTATCAGTTTAGTGTTAGGGTAATTGATTTCTGCAAACAACAAAGGTCCTTCCATCTCATATTTCATCTAGACAACCAACAATTAATTCCCTGTCGCACCAAACCAGCCAGAAAAATGTCTGCCGTGACCGAAAACTGAACCATCAGCGAATTGGCAAGGAAGAAAATAAATCAAAACATATGAGATATTTTGTTCATTCGGCCCCCAACCATATGATGTTGCTACTAGTAATCGATTATCGAATCGTACTTTCATCGATGACTTCTTGAAATGCATTCGAAGAGTGCCAGTTCGACAGCTCAAATAATTCGATCTTTGTCAAACTGGCAGTATGATTTTTTTTATTATAGACATAATGACTACATTTATCTCGACAATTTCTATCTGCTTCAAATTGGATAGCACGTAGTCGAGTTAATCTACCCTTCAGTTTATGTTGCAATATAAGAGTGGATTTTAGAATCCGCTTCAATTCGATTGAAAAAATCTAATTTTACAGCCATATGTCAAATATCGTAATATTGAATTTCTTCACCATAAGTAAGTATCTTTTCTTCATCATTATTTTTTCTCTCGTTTTTTCTTCAATTTGAGAAAGATAACTTATTAGATAACAAACAATTGAGACAATGACCAATTAATTTGACTTTGGTTACTTTTACCCATTTACCTGACGTTTGCCAATTTCAATTTATCTCGTAATTTTACTTCTCTTCAAGGCGATCAATCCTATATTTTGTGGAACTGACTTGAGTGTTTCAATTCAATCCGAAAACTGAATATTTCGGCTAGGTGGATTCCATTTTGGGAGGATCCTAAGTTGTGAAATAAATGTACCTATTTATTTCCACACGATTATTTTTGAAAAAAACACCGTTCAGTGTCTTGATACTCAGTTCTTATATGTTCCTTCTGATAAAATATATCTCGAATCACTCATTTTTGAATATGATAGCAAATCGACATAAAATAAATTATTGTTTTCAATATCAGGTCGAAATTAGTTATTTGATGGAGACTTTGATGAAGACCCTGTCAAATCCAAAACTAGCCAAATGATAGAAACGGGAGTGAGTCATCGTCTTCTGCAATCTTCTCTGAAAGTCGAGATTCTTCGTATTGAAAGGTCATGCCGAGGGTCATGCATTATTTGAGCAGGATTCAAACTGAAGAGATAATCTTCAATCATATGTAATGGCAAATTTAAAAAAAGTGATCATATTGTTTGAATATTTTTTGAGGTACAAATGTCTTGGAATCCATTTTTTGAGCTCTCCCGTAGAAGTGAAAAAAAAGCTTTATTTTTAATAAGATCCGTTTTCAGAGCATATTGGTGTATTGGCCCCGTTACGTAACTGTAACATTATAAAGAAGCAAAATTGACTTTTTCAGTTACGTATCGAGAAATGGGAGATATCAATAATTCATATTGATAATGGGTTATGTACAGAGTCCGTGCATGCTGCACGACACTGATAAGATAATCGATTGAAATTGTGTCGTGTAATGTCGACTGGTCTTATCTGCTCATTCGTGTATTGTATAGATACTGCCGGAAACTAAATAACGAAGAGAGCGGACGTATGGAAAGTGATAATTTACTCACTCGTAAACTTCGAAAATGCTGGTCATTTCTGACAACAAATTAAAAATGAGCGTATGTTCAAAAATGGTCATAGGAATAACTTGCGAGTTGAGGCTATGATGAATTGAATTGAAAATTTTCAAGTTTCACTTGACGTGCGCTTCAGTAACCAAGTTGGCATCTTCAGTGTATTGATTAATCCAAACCGACAGAAATTTCATATCAATTCTATGTTGGTAATTGTGGATTGTAATATCGTGTTTTTCTAAAGTTCATGTTACTTTCTCCATTATTTCCATCTACAGCAGATGAAAATAGCCACAGTTGTTGCTGCCTCAACTGAGGTATATTCTCGAAAATCAAGCTTCATAGAATTGGATTTGTTGAGCTTCCAACTGGAGTCACAACCCAAACTCCAAAGGGTATCCAAGCATTCATGCATTGAAAAACCTGGGAAACTTGTGAAATTTTTAGTCTCATCTCATGATGAACTGGACGAATAAGAACACAAAAACTCCAATTTGAAGTTAAAATTATCTCTTTTTATACTGATCTGCATTTATCCCAAACAGATATTTGGAACATCGTTTCGTGACGAATATTTTTCTCAAGATAAATAGTTGAGACAATTATTGAAAATATTCTCTTGAGGGGTAAATTCGTCATGAAACGACTTTTCAAATACGTTGAATTCGCGTATATCAGCCATTTTTCTTCCATACTATTTCTTTCATAATTTTTGGAATTTGAATACACATCCAGTCCACTATGGAATGCGACTAAAAATTACAATCTGCAGCACACTTGATTTTGGCAACTAAGTTGATCAGACGAATAACTTTATCAAGGTAGGGTGAGTTATTTACATCCTGTAACGTGTATATTCCACTAATCTGACAATTCGAGAGGGACCTGAAGAAGAAGGACTACAAAGTTGTAAAAAAAACGTCATCTCGACATTCTCGAGCGTGGCTAATTTTATTTTTATTTTGAAAGGAATAATTCAAGAATTGCAAAAAATATATAATCTGACGATTTCCACAAGCCGAAATAATAAAAATTCATCGATAAAGTTTAATGCGTGCAGCTAAGTGATGCCTATATTCCCCTCTCCACGTTTCTATTTCTCTCTCTCTCTTTCTCTATCTATTGCTCTCTCACTCCGTCCCGACTCTGGTTTCTGTTGCCATGATGCCATGACAGTTGATCACACAGACTCGTTGGTGGCATGATATTGTTTACAACGAATATCCAACGTTTTAAAATTTTGAAAATTCAATTGCTTATAATTATTCTCTTATAAATACAAGTATTCTACTAAAAAAAGCATACACTTTTTTCATTTGCATGCTTTTTCCTGAGATTTTCAATTAAGTAAGTTCAATGATTTAAAAAAATTAAAAAAAAATTCAAATTGGCAGAATAGGCGAATCCCTCCAGATAATCGTCAGTTTATGAGACTGCAACGTCTAAAGTAAAGAAGAACCATATATATCTTAATCTGACGCGCTTGTGTATTTCAAAATGACGATTTTTTTTCTCACATTCTAATAACGGCCGCGACTCTGCGTCACATCCAAACCGTCAGATTATTATATAAGAGCTTTTTTTTAGGTTCACCTAACATCCCCTCAGAAAATTTGACGCGCTCGAGGATTTTTTTTTTCATTTTCTACCCTTACGTACCACTACCCCCATCATGGAAACAATCAGATTAACATACGTACGCGCTCGAGTATGGCCATGCAACAGTTTTTTTTTTACATTTTTGAAGGTCTATAGCCCCCCCTCCTACCAATGAAAAGGTATACATAATATAACATTTTTTCCTTTTTAACATCTAAGCTTCGCAACCCATTTGGTCTCTATGACGCTCGAGAAAATTCTGATTTAGCATCGTGGGCTCTCCCACTATTAAGTCATTTGCCACGTGATTGAATCCAAATAATCGGGAGATTAAATTCTCGGAGAAACTTTCCAAAAGCTCAAGAAAAAAAAACAATTCACGTAAATATCGACCGAATATTCAAATAATCGAGCTGACCAAAAAATACCTCTGAAAACATTTTTTCACATTTAATTATAGCCATCAGAATGGAGACATTTCACCGTCTGGTACAAAACTCGTTTTATATTCGAGTGGAGAGAATGGCGCATATCAAGAGAAATGTCTGAGCCACGATGCAAAAATGCAGGACTATCTATGAAATCGAGGTCAGCTAGCCTGTAGACATACCTACTCACATAGTAGTCATGGGAAATGTGGCTTCGGTTGTTACAAGTCGAGAGAGGTGATAGCCGAAAAAGTGCCCAACGAATTTCAAAACAATTTTCAATAAAAAATTTGAAATGATTCAACGTGTTGAAAATGAAGGATTCTGCTCCGGGTTTGAGTAACAATCATTTTAGAATCATCTAAAAAATGAGTATCAACTACAGTTATGAACACAGAAATTATGACCTCCATAAAGTTAGCAAGGCCACTTGCAGTAAAATCATTGTAACATTTTTTTTAAGTCGTATAATTGTCGAGAATTTGTCGTGGAAAGAAAATAATTGTCGCGCTTAAACTTTTTTTTCTAAGGGGTGGCTTTGCTAACTTAATATTAAGTTAGCACAGCCACCTCGCTAAAATTCCTAATAAAACTCAAATTTCGAAACTATTATCGTAGATAATTGTCGAATAATTGTCGTAGTTCATTCCATATGAAAAACCACCAAAAATGTTTTTAATTTCCTGGAAATCACGTCCTTGTCATGTTTTACCTCATATTTCCTACGTTTTCTACCATGTGGCAACACCGCTAGGATTTTCACTGTTTTTCTCAACACCCTTTCATAAAATCGCGAAAGGAACCGGAACTATGCAATTGTCGAAAAGGCAGTATCGATATGTCATCAGTATTTTCGTTGAAAAAGCGCCTGAGGATAGAACAAATTGTAACTATGGATTTTTTCACGAATTCCATTCGAAAAACTATTTTTTCAAATTCCCGAAGTATTGATCAAATGTCGTATGATATTCGACAATTGTTAATGAAAAAAAAATCAATTGTCGCGCATATATTTTTTTTTTCTAAGGGGTGGCTTTGCTAACTTAATATTGAGTTAGCAAAGCCACCCCAAAACTATATGCGCGACAATTGATTTTTTTTCATTAACAACTGTCGAATATCATACGACATTTGATCAATACTTCGGGAATTTGAAAAAATAGTTTTTCGATAGGTTTTCAAGATGAAATCGATAGTTCAAGACAATAACAATTTCTTCTCATCTCAGGAACTTTCTCGATACTGACTCCTCGACAATTGCATATTCCGGTTACTTTCGCGATTTTATGAAAGAATGTTGAAAAACAGTGAACATCCTAGCGGTGTTGCCACATGGTAGAAAACGTAGGAAATATGCGAGGTAAAACATGACAAGGGCGTGATTTCCAGGAAATTAAAAACATTTTTGGTGGTTTTTCATATGGAATGAACTACGACAATTACTCGACAATTATCTACGATAATAGTTTCGATATTTGAGTTTTATTAGGAATTTTAGCGAGGTGGCTGTGCTAACTTAATATTAAGTTAGCAAAGCCACCCCTTAGAAAAAAAGTATAAGCGCGACAATTATTTTCTTTCCACGACAAATTCTCGACAATTATACGACATTTAAAAAAAATGTTACAATGATTTTACTGCAAGTGGTCTTGCTAACTTTATGGAGGTGAAATTATGCAATATGATATTCACAATAGTTCGGATCTATGTAAGTGTGGAAGTAGAATGAAACACGCCCTATTATTGATCTATTGAAATCTCTGAAATCCATGTTGAAATCCAGAAATCCTACCTAAAATCCTTAGGAAAATTCTTGAAATCCACTAGAAATTCTGATTAAGTAAGTGTACAAATTTCACGGAATTGAAACACCCCCCGAAATTTTTACAACTCGGAAACCTGGTTTATATTTTACATCAACTGAGTTTTAATGTGTTTGAGAATTAGTGGAGTACTTAGTATCTTTACGATCAATTCTGATATGGAGTCTTAGTAGATCAGTATAAGTTTTGCTGCGAGTATTGTTGCAATGATACCACTTTGTTTTGATCCTATCTTACCAAAATCAACATTGATAAGAAATTCACTATGAGTTATCAACAGTTATCATAATTTTTATATTATTTGAAGAGATGAAATATCAAGATTTCATCTAGCATACTACAAAACAGGCACCATGGTCCATACCAATCAAACAGCATTGGAAGGAGTAAACAAAGTAGGTATCTGCATTGGTATACATCATATAAACCAGATTACAATAATTAAAAAGAATCGGGTTCATCTCGACGTCTAAGTAACGGCTTGCATCCTTGCATCTCATTCCTATGTATCTTATGATTCTTTAAGTTGATCGGTTAATTCAAAGTTCGAAGTATCCTCGAAAGTATCAAATACCAATTCGAGCAATTCGTAAGGGCTCTGCCTGTGCCTAGAACCCTGCTAGGCTAGACCACAGCCAAGTGCTATAAAGATTGTTGTGGCTAGACTCATTAACTGTGTCGAATAATAAGGATGGACATGAAGGACTATAATCTCGACTATAATAATTGAAACATCGGCTCAGCAGTGGCGGATCCAAGGGGTGGTGAGAGAAGGTAATTGCCTTCAAAATTCAAGTAATTACCACAAATATCTCTAAGCAAGTATATCGATCTTTCGCGAAATACAACTTATCGAATGTGTAGGTACTCGAATTGAAATATTGGAAACCCAATACTTACTCAGGTATTCTGATTTTTAATGTAAAAAGAAAATACCTAATAATTTCGAACTTCTTGGATTTCCCCTCCTAACAATGAGTAGGTACCTAGATCCATCATTGCGTCTTAATACTGATTTAATGAACGGTGCATAATTCAGTAGATGATGCATAACTCAACTCAAATTAAGGAAAACTGACACCCATGATACTTTATCATCAGTTTGGTATCTGTGTAAAATAAAAATTATTTTGGTGACCGAATTGAATTTTTTCAAGTGGGGATGTAATTTTCGGTTATTTGAGGTATGCACTGAATTATGGATCATGCGTTCACTAAACTCTCCTTCAGTTAGTTACGAACTCGGTTACGAAATTGGTCTCACTTGAAGAAAACCGAATTCAAGCCGATGTCATTTATGACAAGTACGAGTTTAAAGCTTATTTCCAGACTAAATAGGTGAATTTTTTGTCAATACTCGTAAGTAATTTTGAAATAATGATGACTTACGTGCAACAGAATGGTTCATCAATTTTGAATTACTTTGCACGTTTAAATGGATAAAAAAAAGACTCTTCTAAATCACAGTATATAGAAAAATATCGAGAAAAATATACTCAAAAGGAGATATGAGGAGAGATATGATCTTGGATATGATTGGAACCTTGATTTGATGTTAGAGTAAAACTTTTTTCGAACTTGAACACAAAACTGAAGAAGAAATTGAAGTGGAGGTATAATAAAAAGCAACGTGAAAAGATTCATTTGAACTACGGCAAAATTATTTGGCCAACTTACGTATTGAGCCCCTGAACACGATCCCATGTCGAAAAGCGGCGCTCTTCTACAACTCATTTTTTTTCAATATTTTCCCCCACTAAATAGTCCAGTTTCATGAAAAAAGCCTTGAAACTCCCGGATATTCCGCGACGAAAACTTGGTGTGCCCGGCGTGACCACCAAATTTGTAAAATTTCCAGTACAAGTAATAAGCCTGTTTATGAATAATGAAAATATTTGCTAGGAAAATATCAAAAGAGGTGAAACAAGGGTGTAAAGGTGACATGTTGACGGAAATCGAGCGTGATCTGATTGTTTTCTATGAGTGAATCAAACCTGTTTTTTAATTTTGAATGGCTACTTATAACTTCCGAGTAAAAGGAGACCGCTGTGTTTTGGATCGTCTTCAGCGGATTAAGATTCATAATTTGGCCCAAATTTCATTTCAAAACTAGGTGCAGTATTAGTTCAAATGAACCTTCACCTTTCCCTGAAGATGTCAAGGCGGTTGGCGAATCGCGCGCCTGGTTTCTAGTTTTGTGTTAGAGTGATCGAACATTATAAAAAACTTTGAAACATGACACAAAATGAAATATGAATCGGAAATGTTAACTAACCGGATCCAAATCAGATTCCCACAGCTCCTTCAACTCTTCGGCACCTCCTATATCGAAAAAGGACTTATCCACGGCAAAGGTTTCCATCGTGTAGGATGAGAATAGTCCCGGCGCAACAGTAACAAGTTAGAAAGTTCCGAGCAGCTGAATGCACTTCACAAATCACTGATTTCCAGTCTAATTAAAAATATTACCGTATGGGCTGGTGCCTTTGCTATTCGAAAACATCACAAAACAGGAGAATACGGAATCGAGCACACCCCTTCAGCAGTCGTTCTGTTTGTAAACACAGCGCCGTCACTTTAATTAGAGATTCGGGAATGAGCGACAGGTCGATAGACACCGGCAACAGGTTGAAAGATCGAAATGATTGCTGGCAAACAAACGCCGTGCGTATGACGCGCCGCTAGACGACCGTTTTCGAAGTGAGCGGTGAACGTAAACGGCTCCGGTCACGGATCACGGTGTGCCGTGGTGGTGACGGGGACGGGATCAGTAAATACCCAAGAATGCAACCGGCAAATCGAAACGGCCGCTTCGCCGGGCTCAAGACTCGCACCAATAATATTTTGAATTCTGGCAAGACGCGCAAACCGCATGCGCACTGGGGGAAATTCTTCGGCGATATACAGGGTGAAAGAAGGTCCAGGTAATTAAAGGGTTTGATCCGATCACGGATTGATCGTCAATATTTGCAAGATGATGTTTTGACTCTTGCGGTTTAGGTGGCTCCAAAGCCGCCTAGATCAATATTATTCATTGATGATCAGTACACAGAGTGGACCAGATTTTTTTTTTGGAAAAAAAATAGTGTGAAATTATATCCAAACGGTCGAATTGCGTGCAAAAATTGTAAATTGATACTTAATCAGATCTATATCCTAACTGCGGAAAACTTGTTGTTGGGCTAATATCGAGATATTAACTGATTATGGATTGATATTTAAAAAACGATATTTCATTATGAATATTCAAACTGCATATTGTGGGTTGCAATAATATTGATAATAGGTATATGGGTTTGATAATAATAATATCAGAATCACTATATCAGCAGGTTATATGTGATAATATAAGTTCGCAGCAACATGAAGATTTCAAATATTGTTTGGGAGAGCAGATTACAATAGTGAATCATCAAAAGGTAGCATTCTGGCATATTATTGCAATATAGATATACCAATGCTGATATTGCTTGGATATTGTATTTAGTCCAGTCTATGACCATTTTCCCGTGTATTTAACCCATACAGCACCGATTCGCATGAAAATTTGGATTCAGGATCTACATACCCCCTTCTTCAAAATCTACCCTGTGCCGAGGGTTGCTTTCTCCCTGGGGGTGGATGCCACTCCTTCTTGGGGGTGAAAAAACTTTTTTTAGACAGTGCGGAAATCAATAGATTGACTAATTCTAAGCACTTTTTGTTCAATAAAGTTTTTTCTGGAAAGCAATACTTCTCGACTTATTCGCGAGTGAAATTGTCGGTTTACAGGCAAAAAAAACACGTTTTCAGATCCTTTTTCGCGAATAAATGAAAAATATGCATCTAATCGATAAACCTGCGGAAAGAAAAAATATGGCTTTTGGGAAAACAAAGGCGATCGTTTATTTGTGATGCATGCAAACCCACTACAAACTCAATAATTGCTTATTGAAAGTTGATTGGTATTTTCAAACGCCAAAATGAAAAGTTTTTACGTACAATAACCAAAAACCAATGCATTTTTCGGTAAAAACTCATTGGACCTTTTTTGAAGTCCTTCAAAAATCCTTTATTTTTGTTATTTATAAAAGTTTCTAGCATCAAAACTGACCGAGGTATGAAGGAAATAATGTTGAATCCTATTTTTTCGTTGAAAAAAAATTGTGAATAACTCATCCTCTCTCCCCCCCCCCCCTTGAAAAAAATCGCTGTTACTCCATGATTCATTTCATTCATGTTCTTATAATGAGTTCTGGGTTTTTCATGAATTGAAAGTACGTAGTTTTGGAAAAAATTGAGATTGAAGTGAAAAAATCATATACGTAATTCAGCGAAAAAATCACCATTTCTCAGAAATAACCCGAAAAGTATTGATCACATGCAAAATTTTCAAGTACACAATTGAAGGTTATTCTTCTCTGAAAATTTTGGTGTTTCATTTTTTCCTGCAGGATGAGAATAGAGTAATATATGGCCAGTTAAATATTGAGAGGGTTCGCGCAAAGTACCTTTTTTGAGCCCTTTCAGCATGAACCTTTTCAAAAATATAATCTGAAACAAAAAATCATGTGAATGAGCTTATAGCTCTTGGAAAAAGCTACAAAATACTTTTTTGGTGGATTTGATTGCTTAAAGACTAAGCGAGTTATGGGAAAAAACCAAAAACAATTTTTGTAGAAATTAGAGTATGTACATTAGTATATTGAAGAATACACAGTAACTAGATTTTAGGCCTAGTGAAACTATATGTATGTTACATATGTATATTACATATATATATATATATATATATATATATATATATATATATAAATAAATGGAGTGCCAAGAAAATTCGATGAGACAATTGAAAAGTCTAAATGTTTTATTAAATAAAAGTTGTTGAAAAATATTTTGAATACATTCGAAGATGATTTCAATCGATCACACATCCAAATCTACACAACCTTTTTTTATGGGGTAGTTTTCCCCCTCAAAAAATCAAAAGCAACCCCGAGTACAGAAGTAACTTCAAAGTACAGTCTCAATCTGAATTTTCATACAGTTGGGTTTCTCGGTTACTCAATAACAATTTCGATATAATTTTTTAATGAAAACTATCATAAGGGGGGTTTTTAAGGGTCGAAACAGATTAAAAGATCAGAAATTGTCTATCAAGGTTGATTCAGCGTATTTACAGATGACTGCACGCTCAAAACTAGTATTTTGTATTTTTTTTGATTAAGGGGTAGTTTTCACCTCTGATGAATGGAAATAAACCCCAGGAACAACCTCATCTTTGAAGTATAGATGGTAGATAGAAGCTAAATCTCGAAATTAAATGCAAATAGATACTGAATAAACTGATTAAGTGCCAAATAACATGTTAATTATTATTTTCTGATAATATTCTGTAATAAGGCGGAGGGGTGTTAAGGGCTGACACTGATTACTGAACCATAAATTATATTAAAAATTATAAATTGATTGATTTTACCAATATAAATATGATTTCAGTTTATTACATGCTCCAATCTGAAATTTTAATATTTTTTTCGAATGGGGGTGGTTTTTACCCCCCCTTCAAAAAAGCAACCCTCGGCACAGGGTAGATTTTGAAATAGAGGGTAAGTAGAACCTATATCCAAATTTTCATACGAATCGGTGCTGTATGGGATAAATACACAGTTTACACTTTTTTTACCGTCATAGACTGGAGTAATTACTAACACTAAAACTATGGGTGGTATTGGAATTTCAACAGTGATAACATATGGTTTTCAAACTGACACCTATATCGATATTAGGAATATATTGATATATTAATCAACGTTCGTTGATTGAAACTCCAAACAACACTAAGCTACATTCATTACAACTCTCTATAACAACACAATACAATACAATCGCTTGAATTGCTCCGCTAACTTTCCAACGCTCGATACTGAAACTTTCTCTACTAAAAATTCTAATGAACTCCGAATGAACTCTCTCTCTACTAAGCTCCACTAAGCTATACTCTCCGATGAAATTCTAATAAACTCTTCGACTCTCCACTAAGCTACAAACTCTTATAACTATCTGATAAAAACTCTACTGTCCGATTAAACTCTACACTACGACTTCTTTACTTAGCAATACCAAAGCTCTCTCCACTATAAACTCCGATTAACTATCTCAATAAACAACTATCTCTGAATAACTCGAATAACTAACTCCTCCACGATGAAGCGTCTCCTTTTATACCTGCGTACGCCTATGAAGAATCTTCGAGAGAGGCCTCGATGATGATCGAATTCTCCACGCGAATTACAAGATCCTGGGAAAATGACGTTCGCTCTTCGACCCCTCATATTCTGTCTATAAGCGACAGAGCCGGCGCTAGGCCATTTCTCAACAATATTATTTTTCTTGACGCATCATTCAAAAAAATGTAGATATTAGAAATCAAAACATTAAAATTCAGTGAATTTCAATGCCAGGAGAGTTTTTGCACAAAGAGTTTCATAGGATACTATGCTAGTCCGCCTTATCATCAGTACTTTTCCTCATTTATTTTCACTTCAACCAAAAATATTTATTTAGTTCTTTTCAAACATAGAGTACCTATAATGAATTTTCACCAACAATTTGATAATGCCTTGAACATAACTCGAAGTCACCAACTTTTCACCTATGCCACGTAATTGTGTTTATGGGAGACTTGGCGGCCTGGTGATAGTAAGTTCAAACCCCGGAACAGTTAGTGTTTTTTCCTGATAAGTATGTATTCGGTTGGTAATTGCGAGTGGAAGCGAGAAGTTCTGAAGTTGAATGAGATAAATAAGGAATGATTAGTCTCGAATATGAAAACTAACTGTGAAGTTACATTAATTGAGTAGGTCCGAATATCTTTTGCTGCCGTTGCTTATGACAGTAAATATTGTACCAATATGGAAAAACGATCTAGCCTTATAGTGTTTTCGAATATTGAAGCAAATATCGTCTAATGTTCACTATGATATTTACAATATCAAGCTAATGTTTCCATAATATATTTAACCAAGATTGGTCTTATTTATGTGTCATACTTCAGTAAGTATATTTGATCTCTGAACAAAATGATACTATATAAGATATGAGGATGTTTTATCTTACATAAAGAAATTTTTTTAATGCTATTTTTCTATTTCTTCACTCTATAATGTAGTTCATTGAGCGTGCTACAAGTATGAATCTGTTCTTTGTTGAACAATAGAAAATTGAATACCGCCGGGAAACGTAGTACATGACTTATAATAAAATAAGATGTAATTGGAATGGTTTCGATGAAATCAGCATACAAAACAGCTGGAATAATATAATATCAATTCAAAAAATACAACGAAATTTCTTTCAGAAGGGTTATCTAGAGTTGAAAATTTCACTCATTTTCATAATCGTGGCCTCCTAGTCTAATTTTTGGAAAATATTCCCGTGTGGAATATTATATCAATATTCTGAACCGATACGTATTCACATGTTCAAATTGCTTCGGCGTGAAAATTCCCGAATTTTTTCGAAAATTTATATTTTTTATGTAACCGCTAACTTTCTGATTGTTGCAGCGATATTTAACAGAATTCTATAATTTTGTGAATATTTCCTAAACGAGGCAAATGCTTGAAATTTGTGTTTGAAATATTTATGAAAATGCTCCAATATAGACCAGATATTAAAAGAATATAAAATAAAAGTTGCGATTAGCCGTGGAGAAAAATTAGTAATATGTAGACAATAATTTCCCTATTTTTTGAGGAATTTTCGAAATCTATTAAATACTATGGCATCAAACATACAACTGGCAGAATCCTAAAAGATATATAAACCCAAATAAATTTTACAAGTTTGCTTCAATTCGGGAAGCTATGCCAGAGTAATTTGATTGTTTTACTTTAGGAAGGTATGTATTCGAATCAGAATACTGAAAAAATTGGTAAAAACTGGAATTGGAGCAGGTCACGACTTTGAAATACTAACAAAAAAATTCTTATTTCGATAGAAATTTCAAAAAGGTTCGAAAAGGGAGGCAAAATAACTTCCGAAACGTCAAGAAGGAGAAGTTTATAAATTTTTAAATTTAATCTCCAAATTCATATAAAATTCGATACGTCGATACGTTGTTGCGTTTCAGGGCAAATATAGCAATTTGCCCTAAAAACAGATATTTTAAAAACTTGGAGCGTTTTTTTTACATTTCCAGGGGAGAATAAACCCAAAAACTGGATTTCAGGACATTTCTACCTCCTCAAAAAAACATTCAAGCGCATTATATTCTCAAGTCTTCCAATCATAGTGGTGGTCACGGTGGATCGAAACGGTTGAAAATACATCACGTGTACCATTAAAATGAGAAAATATTACAGAGGGGTGTAAATTGATGATTTCGCAAAGTAAGAGGCATCTTCATTATACGTTGGAGATCTCAACGTCACAGATGTGTTTGCTGGGTTGGGTATATACGTTGTCCCAATTATGTCTTGAATTTGTTGATGAATTTTAGTTTGTGTGAAAAACAATAATAATCAAAAATGCTAAACTACAAAAAAATCTGGAGAGCGAGTAAAACTTTATCGCCTTGTAATTAGAAAGTCGTTGGTTCAAATCACGTATATCACAATTAACCTACTGTTTTCATTTCTTTGTTTTTTTTTCAGACAATTTTTTTGATTAACTCTAGTTTTGGTCAGGGCCGGCCCGTCCATATAGGCGAACTAGGCGACGGCCTAGGGCGCTCGTATTAGGGGGGCGGCAATAGACGGGATCTACAATGAAAAATATATTTAATGAAAAATAAATTTTTTTCCTCTATTCACTCACTTGAAAATACTACCGATTTTTCACCAAATTTTTTTTTGTTTTGCAACACTGCGAGCAGCGCCACCCGCCCGCCCGCATATTTTCCAGAGACGGAAAATACTCTCTTTGCAGCAAAGGCGTAAATGATTGGAAGAATATATCTATAATATTATCAAATCACGAGAAAATCAGTAACCATTAAGGACACTACCAAGAGTGGAAAGAGTTGGAGCTTAGGTTGAGGAATGATAAAACCATTGATGACGAAAATTTACGCCTGATAAGAAACGAGGAAACATACTGGAAACAGATTCTTGAAAGGTTGATTGCGTTAGTGAGACTTCTAGGAAGTCAAAACTTAGCTTTTCGTGGAACTCATGACAAAATATTCACTCCCGAAAATGGAATTTTTTTGAAAATAATTCAATACTTGGCGTTGTTTGATCCTATAATGCATAAACATCTTTAAAAAATCAGTAACAGAGACATTCATGTCCATTACCTAGGAAAAAATATCCAAAATGAATTGATTGGTCTTTCAGCAAAAGCTGTCCAGGAGAAAATACTAGCTTCAATTCATTCTGCTAAATATTATTCCATCATTCTAGACTGCACACCTGACGTGAGTCATGTTGAATAAATGACCATTATCGTTCGAATTGTAAAAGTGTATAATGATGATAAAGATTAACTGAAAAAATTATAGATCAGTTGAATGAGATGTCTCTTTCATTAAAAAACTTACGTGGACAAGGGTATGATAATGGGAGTAACATGAAAGGTAAACACAGTGGTGTTCAAAAAAGGATTTTGGATATAAATCCACGTGCATTTTTTGTTCCCAGCAGTTCACACACCCTAAATCTTGTTGTGAATGATGCTGCTTAATGTTGCCTGGCAGCTACATCCTTTTTTGATTTGGTCCAAAATATATATGTATATTTTTCTGCTTCAACCCACCGTTGGGAAGTCTTATTGCGTCATGTGCCTACCTTGACACTAAAACCACTGAGCGATACAAGATGGGAAAGTCGGATTGATGCCCTGCGTCCTTTACGTTACCAGTTAGCTGACGTGCACGTGCACGATGCGCTTATGGACATTTACGAAGACAATAATTTGGTGGGTTCATCTGGAAGTCAAACACGAGTTGAGGCTCAGTCCATTGCTAAAAAAATCGCGGATTTCAAGTTTATTGCTTCTCTAGTTATATGGTACAATATTTTGTACGCAATAAATATTACTAGCAAACTTCTTCAATCAAAGGAATTTGATCTAACCGCTGCTACAAATGCCCTGCTGAAAACAAAAACCTTTTTCGAAATTTGTAGAACTGATTTGGGGTACGAAAAAATGCTGGTAGATGCAAGAGATATTTCAGAGGAAGCCAACATTCTCGCATCATTCGCATCAGAATCGAAGCCAGTCCGTTTGAGAAAAAAGAAAAGGCAGTTCAGTTATGAAGCGGAAGACGAACCCATACAAGATGAAAAAGACAAATTCAAAATAAATTTTTATTTTTCCGTGCTGGATACCGCCATAAATTCAATCGATGAAAGGTTTAATCAGATAAAGAAGATTAACTGCGTTTTTGGATTTCTTTATAACGATTATGAGATGCAGAATATAACTTCCAAAGATGTTCTGGAACACTGTTAAAAGTTGGAAGAATCTCTTAGTCATGCAGACTCTAAGGATGTTGATGCAACGGAATTATGTGGCGAATTACAAGCTATTGCAAGAAGAATACCTAACAACACTACGCCACAAGAAGTTTCAAACTATATCTGTGAAAATGGCCTAGTAGATAGCTTGCCTAATTTAGTTACTGCAATAAGGGTTTTGCTTACTCTTCCTGTGTCTGTGGCTAGTGGTGAGCGCAGTTTTTCTGAATTAAAGCTGATAAAAACGTACTTACGATCAACAATGACTCAAGAAAGACTTGTTGGATTGTCAACTCTATCTATAGAGCAAGAAATAGCAGAAATAATTGATTTGAAGGAGATCGTTTCCAACTTTGCTAAGCTGTTTCTATTGTTGCAAACGTCAAAAAGGGAGGTGTATACCCTCTTATGTATGTGATAAAGAAGAATTCTCATTTTTTAATTCATAATTAAACATTTATTTGTTCACACTGTTGTTTTATTTTGTCACGAATTTTTTAAAAGGGCGCTCTTCCTGTCTTTCGCCTAGGGCGCCAGGAATGCTCGGGCCGGCGCTGGTTTTGCTGGCTTGAGATCAACTTCAGAAATGGAAATTTGTATTGAAAATGCACGTACCCAAACAGAATCCCTTGACTGCGTTTTAAAATTAGTAGGAACGCAGTTTTTGAGGTCCTACCAGGAATATCAAACATCGCCAAAAATAAGACAAGTGTACACACTTTGGAGAAGAGATTTTTTGCATTTCGTGCAGAAATATATTTTTTATGAAATCATAACGAATAGTCATTATCAGTGCTTACTCGTCAGATGTACAAGAACTGAAGTAAATCATATAAATACATATCGCTGAGGACGTAGTTTTTAAAAATATTTAAAAAACATTAAATATTGAATTCCGTAATGGAATCATCCCGGAATTGATGAAATAATATCTGCAGTCATGAAGTCTACTGAATGAGGTCAACACATAATAATATCTTTAAAGAAGTGCTTGCGATCGATCAGCTCGACAAAAATGGGAAACCACCGCATATACCGGTTTCGGGATGATAGACCCTCGTCAGTACGATACCGACAATATAGTCAACCCCGACACCTTAAAGGGCGTCGGTTCCCAATGTGGGGTTTGATTCTTATTGAATCTGCAAGATTTAATATCATTCGAGTATGAGTTGAACTGTGACACGACATAGTCTCTCCAGAGTGAAGGAATAGCATTAACAAAAATTTTTTTGTGTAAGATGATAAAAAAGCCACATATATAGATATATATGTATATATATATATATATATATATATATATATATATATATATATATATATATATATTCACGGGGGCGGTGAAACGATTTACCTAGGTTTCTTTTCTAGAAAACGTCGTTTTTTCAACTCTTCAAGACGACTCTTACTGACTGACATCCATCTATTGACGAGTAGTAATACTATTTCTCGGAAAAGGCTAAAACAATTTATGGAATTTAAGATGCAGAGGGTATCGGGGACGATAAGTCGATCAAGGTATAGGCTTTGTATATAGACTATATATACAAAGGTATAGGTATACAAATTGAGCAAGAAAAAGTGATTTCTATGTAACCCAGTGCCGGTCGTTGCCATATAGGCAGGGGAATAGCTGTTTCAGATGGAATTTTTCTTTCTTTTTTGTGAATGAAAGAAACTTCTTTGAATGATACACACGTATACCTATCAGTTTTTATTTACCTTCACTCAGAATGTTGTAGTTTCTATTTTTTGGGTTGAAAAACATTTAGAAAAGGAGACAAAGTAGAATAGTTGATTGATACGTCGGTGGTATCCTAGCGGTCTATATAGTGTTGTTTATTCAATATTTCTCACTGTTGGTTCATTCGGCGGTCGAGGCAGAATTTTTCTGGCTGGATCGGTGAAATAGGAAGTTGTTGGTTGCATAGATACCAATCCGGATAGGTGAAGATATCTTGATTGAATACACCAACCGACCTGGTAACATCGTGGGTTCTTCTGGGTTTCCGTACGAAGTTCAGAAAGCAAGTGACCTTACAAATCATAATGACGATCCAGAGCGCTTCCACAGCTAAGGCAATTAGCCGACCCTTGTTCGCACAAGACTCTGCCTTCTAGGCGCACTGGAAAGAGTGTTTAGCATAGCTAAGAATAAATTTTAAAAAATAACCAATTTCCAAAATATATTTTCGAAAAACAAAACGTCTAGTAAATCTCAACAATAATATGCGAATAAATAATAAAATTTTTGGAAACTTATTCTAGAAACATCAAAGGCTGCTCTTCATTTGATTTATTTATTTTGTTTATTGGGCTTCGGTTCTTTGATTCATTTTTGAATTCACTAAGGAATTTCATTTAAAAAATCATCATTTAAGCGATTTTCTGCGAGTCATATGGTGTCGACCAACGAGCGACCGTGAAAGTTCTTCAGCAAGAATGTTTCCTTACTAGCTTCCTATGACATACCTCACGAATTCATCTCACGCAGCGTCTCGACTCATTAATCCGGAATCTAGAGAGGGCTTTCGCCCATTCCCCATGCTCTTGAGTAACGGCGCTCTTGCCTACAAACTGAAAATACTCGCACTCAACGCGCATTTTGCTTTCAGCATCACCAGAAGAAGTTGATTTATCTTGAAATTGAGCTATTGTTATTGATTTTTGTGACAGCTCAAGAATTAACAACTATCTGCATTATTTTTCCTAGCTAAAAAATACCTGCAACGCAACAACCTGATGATGTTCGTTTTCCACTCTTCACCACTTTATTATCCTAATTTATCAAAATGGAATCAGCCCTGTTTCACTAATCCTGCTACAACTATATTCAGCTTTTTTAAGAGTTTTGAATGCACATGTACATTTCTGATCAACTTCAAATTGCTTTTCCTGATCCTATTGACTTCAGTATAACTTCGAAGTAGTTATACTAATAACCTCGGCCGCGAAAGCCTCAACCATTTTGCCTATTGACTTCATTCAAAAGGCATGCTGGGCAACACTAGATTCCTACCATCTTCCATATTCTATATGTGCATAATGATCTTTGATAATTTGGATATGTACTTTTCCCTTATTTACTCATCTGGATTTTTAATTTTTTTCCATTGTGTTTTTGATGAGTAGAAGGCTTACATGTTTACCCAAATCACATAGAATGAATATTCCACATTCACCAAGTTTCAGAGGTTGAATACAGATCAAAATTTATCATGGTCAAAAAACATATTGAAGTATAAAGCAAACAAATTTCAACAATTTTTCGTACTTTTATAGAATCAGGAATCAAATTTCCATACATTACAGAAAAAATATATTTTTCATCAATTTACAGGAACAGTTAATAAATCCATAATCAAGCCACTTGAAATTCTTAAAAACAAAATCATAAGATATTCAATTTAGATCAGCAAGAACCAACAAACAATCTTCATAATCCTGAAGGATTTTTAGATATTGTTTATATTTTTGAATAGAAGCTGTCAGATTCACTATCTCTTTCAAAAAAGCATCTACTAAAATTAATTATTAATGTTCATATTTAGTCAGTAAGAAAAGCAAAAAACAATAGTTTGACGAATTTAGAACAGATAACTGCAAAATATATTTTCATGAAGAGGTCATCTATTACAACAGCTTGTCAAAAACATTGAAAAATTATCATTATCTTAAACTTCATTCATTTATTTACATATTAGGAGAAAGACAAGAGGATTCTCAAAAAACCTTGTTCAATTTTTATGTTTTTATTTTAATACTCCTCGAAACAGAAGCCTTAATTCCAGATATTTCACCACTATATCTACTAAGCTCTTTTCTGGGTTCCCGCACCTGAAATAGGTAATAATTCACAGTAAAACTGATGAGTTCTATTGGGAATGTTATACTCACAGCTCCTTTTCTCCTAATCACAGCTTTTCTATATTTCAGTTTGTGCTTGACCCTAGGATTCCTCTGCTCTTTTTTCCTATGTGGAGTCAGACCTTTATTCTTGGACATTTTGTAAGTTATAGCTCGTTTTTCTGCTTCTGATTCATACAAAAAAGAACCATTATTTTTCAAGTAAATCGCAATATCAGTTACTATTGGAAAAAATATGTAGTAGTTCAACGTTTTTGAAAGTTGAAACATTATTTCTGATATAATACATACCACTAGTTTCTTCTGCTTGTTCTGGATTTTGATCATCTTCATTTTCACCATTGTCCTCATGAGAATCTGTGATATTATCAATTTCTGGCTCTTTTGAAGCAATCGTTTGGTTGTCATTACTTTCATTTTCGTCTATCTTCATCTTCTTGGAAGGCGGCTCATCGATGGTTACTTTTTTCTTGTTTTTCTTGGCTTTTTCTGTTTCTTTTATCAGAGAGGACAGTAGCTTCAAAGTCTTTTTCTTATTCTTGTCCCTACTGCTGTCAGCGACCTCATTCTGAGCATGCAAAAATTTTGTTTAGTACTCGGTTTGGCAAAATCTTTAAAGTCCATGCATTGATACTTACTTCCTTCAACAACAGTTCAATTTGGGGCTTCATTATCTCTTCAAAAACAGGTTGAATTTGCAAGAGGAGCTGCCGATATTGAAAAAGGCGTTTAATCACTGGATGGCTTTGGATGTTTGCTTTTGTAGATTTCAGAAGCAGGTACATGTAAATGTTCGTGCAATAACTGGAAACATATAATTATATAAAAAAAAAGAATACTCAGCATCTACAGACTTACTTCAAAATCAGTTCATACTGAGTTTGTACGAAGTCAATAGCTTCACAATTAGGAATTTTTCCCCTTTTGTATTTCTGCAAAACTGGGCGCAAGTAGTCTCGGGCAATCATAATTTTACCTGAAAAAAAGGGTTTGATATTTATAAAAATCATCTTTCAATCACAAGCAGTAATAAAAATATTACTTTCATTTCTGAGGACACCCATTTAAATGAAAGAAATATGTAAACTTTCAAACAGAAATGAAATTGTCCTACCTTTGAAATCTTCCACTAGGCTGAAGAATTCTGGAGACTCTTTTTCTAAAATTTGAAGTTTTTGTCTTTTGGACAGCTTCGATAGATCTGTTTTTATAACTTCCTCACTCAGCTTCTGTTCTCCTTCAGACTTCTGAAAACATAATCTGCTGGTTATCTATGAAAAAGTGTATTGAAATCTATTAATTAACCTTAGCAAGTAAATCGAGCCCAAAATCATCATCATCCAACTGCTGAGCAAGCTGTTTTTGTAAATTTCTTGCTTCTTCCTCTTCTAACTCCGCCAAATGGGCATCTTTGCCTTGAAAACCACCATAATCAGCATCAACATAATCTGTCTTATAAAAGTTCCTTTTGTCTTTTCCCCAAGCTCGAATATCTGGTGTATCATCATATTCATCTTGACCCTCCACATCACTCAAGGCTAAATCACTTTTGTCATCATCTGAATCTGACTCATCTGAACCAACTCCAAGAATCTCATGCTGAAAAAATGCACTAAATCCTTGAGAAAACAATATTCCTACATTTAGCAATAGATGAATGCTAATCCAACATTACATGATTGGGAAAACAAATTATAAATAGCACTTCATTCAGAAAATTATTACCTCTTCATCAGAGTACTGATTTTTTCCTCTGTTTCGAACATTATTCAGGAGTCTCTTTTCATTCTCATTATAGTCATCATCAGAATCAGAAGGACTGAAATAATCTTCTAAGGACCTACAACAACAAGGATTATTATTGAATTTCAGAACAACACCTGAGAATTATGCTCACTTCTCTCGTGATGACATCCCGTTGCTGACAAGAACAGAAATATTTAAAGAAAGAAAATAATCACAATCATGAGGGAAAGATGCTCAACACCGTTTCATATTCACTTAAAAATTCAAGTATGATTCACGTTTTGAATCAGTTTTCGTGTTAATGTTAGAAATGAGGTTAGGGTTAGAGACAGCGTTGCCACAGCTGACAAAATGATAGTAGTAGATTCGAGAAAAAAATCGGAGTAGAATTGGACTCGAGGGGAGTAGAACTATAGCGACCAAAAAGAGAAGTAGAAGAGTACATTTTGTTTGGTAGATTTGACACTTGACAGGTAACTGACAGACAACTGGTTGAAATTTGGCGGTGAAACCAAAACCAAATAGGTTTTGAAGTCGAGGAGTGAAGTAGTTATATATTTCATATATAACTACGCTATGTGTCAAAAAAATCTGAGATCAAAAAATAAATAAACCTCCTATAAAATAAACGAAACTCTTAACAAAATAGACACACTTACAAAGCGGAGTAGATTCCGATAATTTGGAGTAGCGGAGTAAAACACATGCAATGGGAGTAGATCTACTCCGAACGGAGTAGCTGTGGCAACGCTGGTTAGAGAACTTCCAACTTCTTATGCTTCTTTCACTGATTTGGCCATAGTTCCTAGTACCATCAAGCAGGATTTAAGATCGGTTGAACTTCTTCTTCCAATTTTTGTGGACACGACTGACACGCAGGGTTGTGCTGATCATTACAATCGTAATGATTCCATTACAATTCACTTCCATCATTACATCATCACTTACTTTTCGAAATGTAGCAATAATCATTACATTTTATAATCGAAACCATACATCCCAGAATTCTGCTCTTTATCAAATATATAAAATGAGATGACATTATGGGCGAATTCATAGGAGAAACAGAGACATGATATAATTGTCAACAATAGAATTCTATGGTACACGGATATGACGAGGCGTCAATTGTTGACAATTGACAGTGATGAGTGAGGGTTGACATCTGACGTGAGAAGTGACTTGCATATATATGGGATGAGAATTGAGATTATTGACTTATTGAGAATGTTTCTGAAGAGTTGTACTTTTTCTTGTTTTATTGTATTTTGTATATTGAAATTCAACAGATTTTGTTCAGATTTGGAAATCTGAACAACAAATTTCACGTCAACCAATAGAATTTCTATACAGAAAATCTGCCTGTCAATTATTCGCCTAGTCGAAACTAGCCTATAGGGGGTTCAAGTTCAAAAACACGACACTGAGTTTAAGTTGCCAACTTGAACTGTCATTACAATTCATTACATTTTGACAGACTTGTTCAGTACAATATTTTCATCCACGAGAAACGAGAACAACCTTGCTGACACGAGTACCGACGACACCGTGGAGATTTTGGGTGCGCTGCGTTGCATCCACATATCGTAACGTAACACCCTCATTTCGATCACATACACATACAATACGTTTTCCCCACATTTCGTAACACCCACAGTCTCTGAACCTACCCGAATTACACTCTGTTGCGAAACTAACCGAATATTCTGCAATTTTCTGTTAACCCAATCTAACTTAACCTAACTTTAGAGGATGAATTTGGCAACAGCGCATCATTTGGGTATGTTCGGAGAGTGTGGGAGTTGAGAGATGTGGGTGCAAAGAGATGGTACCAAGATTTTATTCCAAACCATCATAACATTAGGCATTCCAGACACTTGTCAACATCTGGTCAAATGACGAAATGAACCAAAACAGCGGTATCTGCTCCCCAGAAACTTTCGTTTGTTTTATTTCGAAAGATTGTGATATTAATGGTAAAACTATTATTTGCCCCCAGACATCACGTGATCTGGAATTCCGTGGGATTTTGTGAGCGATACGCCCCCTGATGAAAGTTTCAATATTGAAGGGATGAAATTCAAGGTGGGTTTATGGAACGTATAATCTCTCCAGCAATATATCATCATAACGCTACTTGGTACACTTGGTAGAAAGCGTAGTAATGTGTTATAATGGTACAATACCCTAATCGTAATTCTAGGAATTCCTATTTCAAAAAATAGTATATACTGACATAATTGTACTTACTTCATTAATACGTACCTCGTCTACGATGTCTAGAAGGATGGTGTACTGAGTAATACCTGGGCATGTTTGGGGTATACTTGGCGACACATGCCTATATATACTATGATAATAAGCATCATGGCATTTCGACATCAAATCAGTTCAGATGGCGTTTGCAACGAAGAGTTACAAATTTCCTAGGAAATGTATAAACGGCCGACCTGGCGGCTAGCTATACTTTCACTTCTGGACGCTTACTGATCAACAACCTATATTATTTGTTTAGAATACTGGCCAAATTCCCTATAATTGTGTTCCTTTCATTCGATTTTGTTTTATATGAGTATGACATAAGATTTTGCGCATTTTATTGACTGCTCGAATCAAAGAATATTGTTTGTCGATTGATCGGTTGACTATGCACTTCCAATTAGCGTCAACTAGCGATGAAATTGAGAAACACACCACGATACTTAAAAATGACACTAATGACAGAAAAGTGTCGCCATAAAAGTCTAAACAATCAGGGCTATTCACTTAAGCAGAGTTATTATGGATAGCGACTAAAAATTGTCGTTATGTTCAAGGTCAGTTGCTGAGCACGAAATTGGTAGGTATTCACTTTTCAAGTTAAGTTGCTACTATGACCAGTTGCTGTGAGTAGTGGTTCACAGGCAACTGCTTCATATATCTTGTTAAGGAAAAACAGCTCACCACCGACATTATGGCAAGTTATTATCAAAGTTGCTGCGACGGTTAGCAACTGCGATAACCACTTTACTTAGTGAATAGGGAAGAATATCAACCGATGAGGGCACTGGTGGTGGTTAAACTATATCCACCATTCTGAAAAAGTTACCTTGTTTACATTTGTGAAATAACGCGCCAAACTGAAATCCAGTCATCAGTTGCCCTCGCTAGACAAGATTTTGTTTTTTTTTTGCTGTATTTTCATTGTACGAAATTTTTCTCGTGAAGGTTAATATAACTGTGTTCATGATGCTTTGAATAGCCGCACAATACCATTCATTGGAGGTGAACATAGATGCATTGTGTCTTGAAATCTAATGATATTTGTTCCAGGACATTTTTTAGTTTTAGTGTAGTGTTAGTGAACCAAAGAGTTAACAAGAAATCATCTCTCTTGAAATGCAAGGAACACACTGAAGCCGCTCTAGGTGGTGATTTATGCAATTTCAGTTTAATTTTCCAAGCCTTGTACCTGTCTAATTTCTCTTTCAATCCACTCTCCGTAATGTTTCCCATCAAAGATGTATTTCTCTTTGGAAACGTGTGGAAAGACAACTTTGGATTTCGGTTCCTAGAGTTGCGGCAACTTGGCACCAAACACTTTATACGGCTCACTGGGCGATCTGCATCCATGATTGTATGTTATTATTAATAAAAAAAATTACAACTTCAGATGAGATTTCCTAAATCAACACCAAAGAACTCAATAAATTCACACACATAAAATGGAAGCCGTTCGTTTGTGAAATTATGGCAGTGCGTTATATTTCCGCTAGACGTCGCATAAAATTATGAACTTCCCAATAGCCCTGAATATCGCATCGGTCCCAGCAACATCCTTCTAGACATCTTAACCTCGTCATAACGTACTTGATATGAGATGCCACATTCACAACGCTACAGCATGAAAATTTTGCCGCACGGAATTCGTAAAATATCAAAACGAATTTTGGCATGATTTGGTAACGCCAGCATCTAAGAGATGCTATAAATGGGAATTGGCATAAGCTAGAATATTTTTTACGCTTCACGATACACGTTGAATTGTTTAATTCATCTCAAAATTAGCGGGGATCAGTGTTTTTCCAAGTTTTATAGTGATAATTTCCTTCAAGGCGAATGGGAGCATCTCGTTCTGCCCACAGTCTCCGAACGTACCCGAATGATTCAACTTTTGCAAAATTCATCCTTTTTGTCGATAGGCCCCCAATGAATGTGTTAGGCTGGGTCAGGTTAGTTAGGTTTGGTTAATTAAAAATGGCAGAATATTCGGTGAATTTCACGAAAGGCATCATTCGGGTATGTCCGGAGACTTGTGGGCAGAACGCAACGCACCCAGGCGAATAACTGATGGAAAAGTTTAAGGCTAGACTGCTTCCATAAAGTTTTACAGCGATTAAATGAACTAGATCTCTTAACTGATTAAACTGATCAAAATGAACCAGGCGTATGGCTCACTTTTCAGGTACTATATTGTTCATGTGTTTGATTTTGATGTTTCCTGAGTTCACATATTCTCTGGGAATAATCTCAACATATTACCCTCCATCACCAAAATTTTACGATCAAACGAACTCACCTGTGAGGTTCAATCGTAATTATATGAAGCGACCGAATATATCACTAGAGGTAGAGCACTAAAAGTATGTATGTTTTTAGTGCCTTACTAGAGGTAGTAGAGCTGTGCTGTCCTGTGACCAGTCTGAAGCACAAAACAAAAGGAACCCTGTTTTCGTCCCTATGCCGGTCATACCGGAGGTCCAGCCACCATCAGGAGCCCTTTTTGTTGCTATAACTTCACAGGAAGGCATTTTAGAATAGCGTTGGTAGTCGGTAACAAGTCGGCTACTTGTTCATTCTTCTGTCAAAGTCGATCTGATATAGAATACCAAAACATTTACCCTATATTACCTTTCTACCCTACCAGAAAATGAGTACTCATGGAGAACATTTGATGTTTCCTGCCCAATCAGTATTTTTTATAGAGAACATAGAATTCCTCTTCCTTTACCCGGCAGCCCTATCAATAGAGAGTTTTTGTGGAGGAAGAGTTTTTAGAGTGGCCCATAAACTTAGATTTTCCAGGTGGGGCTCTCCTGTTCAACTAACAGCAGGGCATGTCTGCTGGCCTTGAGTTCATTGAAAAAAACATCTACTAGAAATCCCCTCCACTTTGCTGCCTAATTGAGATCTGTATAATTGAGGAACTTCTGAGTAGAAGGAGAAATCAGAATTCAGAATCTGTAAACTTCCCTATAATACTCGTCCTTGAGTTTGAGAGAGACTAGAATCATTAAAAAATCGTTTCATTTTTCAGAAATCGCTCACAGGGAACATTTTTGAAATATCGGTGGTGTAATTTTGATAATACACATCAATAATACCTAAGATTCGGTGAAATTTGGGTTCGAAGATTTCAAATTGTGCTGAAAATACTTTCAAGAGGCTATTATCTGGCGAAGATAAATTCGCATGATTCTTCATATTGAAAACCCAACAATAATAATGAATAAATTAACACTTCCATAAAAACTCTGCATTCACTGGACTAACAGAAATTCATAGTATAATTTATTTAAATATTCTCCTGAGGAAAGTCACTGTACAGCAAATTAATCAATACATAACATGTGGTACTCCCTTCTATTACTACTGATAACATGACCCCATAGCAGTGACACAAATTTTGTTACTGTTTCTCAAATGACGGCAATCACGGCAGCTCGCCGAAAATCCTATTGCATCAAAGGGTGTCGGTTATCAAACAACGAAAGCTATTGCAACCGTCACCCGCCACAAAAAGTAGACTCGAGTACCCTTTATTATCACTTTGTGCTCAGCCGACCTACAGCGCAACCGACTGTGTGAGTGAGGCACGGAATATTACTACAGAGTGAGAGCAGTATAGTTCGCAGCCGACACCCTCCTGACGGCTACACGCCAGCAAAAATTAAATCTGGGCCTATTACATCGAAGACACCGACCGAGAGTGGATTTATTTATTGGCTATTTATATAGGGTGCCTTTAGCCTGAATTTGAATGTAAGATAAGTAAGGCCTGTACGAGGATACTCCTTGAGAGGGGAAATTATATTGAAGAGAGAAGGAAGTAGCAAAGCCGTGCCCACCGTGTTACCTCGTCCTTTTACACACAAAAACTCGAGATGATGGGTGAGGTAAATCCGGCCATTAATTAAGATGCTGAGCTAAGAGACTCCCCAGATGTCCATGTGGTCATTGTGATAAATGTTTCATAATTGGTTAGTTTATTTTGATGTGCATCTCTTACTGTTATCCATTTGTATTGAATGATACGGGCGGAGGTAGCCTTGCATTGTTACCTCGCACGTAACTCAAAACTGCCCTAGGTAGGTAGCTAGTAGGGTGTGAAATTTTCTTACCCACCCGTACCTGAATTATCTTCGGATTTTTTTTTCCTCACGAATATTTTAATATATAATTTCTAAAGTATTCGTGATCTCAAAGAAATTTTCCGGAATAATTCAAGCACAAGTGAAAATTATCAAGTTTATTGGATTGTAATCCTTGAAACATATCTACAAAAACTTTAAGATGTCATAAGTACTTTTTGCCTCAACTGTTCGACTCTTCGGTTATATTAATATTCTTAAATAATGTTTTATTCTTTATCTAAGTGGTTTTCTATTCAATTTGTATTAGTATTCCTCGTTTTATATAGAAGGTGGTCGGATGTTTTTTGATAAATATCTAAAAAATGTCTTGGTGATACTATATTTATTTCTTCACTATCTCAAACATATCAAATAACGAACACTCAAAATTTCTTACCCTCAAGATCAGAAGACGAACGCGGATTTTCGTTGTAGCTAGTCGAAAGAAAATCATAGTTTCAAATATAGTTTATTATAAGGTTTTCAACAATTTCAGTAGAACACTACAAAGTTCACACGAGCCTTCATACAAACGAGAACAGATAAAATGACCTCAAAAAGGAACAAAAATAATCATTAAAATTGATTTTCAAAAATACCTCACACAAAATTACACACAGAAATAAAAACAATTATTCAACATTCACACAATTTCAGCTTAAAATATTCAAAATATACTCCTAATTTTTATATGCAGAAGATAAAAGAATATGTATTGAAATAGATTTTTCGACGCATTCAGACTCAAATAATTTCGGTTCAAAATGTAGATATACTTCACACAATCTCCCATGTGAACATAATAACAACAAATAAAATCAAGGAATAGAAAAATAAGTTTTCAGAGAATGTTAAAGTCACTGGTCAAGTCAATGTTTACTGCCTTGGTTGCACCCTTTCATGAGCCAAATGGATAGTCGGCCTCCAATTATCCTCATTTTCAGGAAAGAATGTACCAACAACAAGTACAGAAAATATGCCTGTTAAAAACACAAGTCCCGCTGTTGACGTCGCTGTATATATATGGGCGTAAACGTATCTGGAATAAAAATATTAATAGTTGGTTAAACTACTGAAATCAGCCCTTTGAATGCTTTTTACAATGACGTAAAAATTTGTGTAATTTTCCTTATCAGTAATTATCTCGAGGGCACACAAGAGGTAGAAACTTGTGTGGGCAAGGGAAATTTACTCTTTAACGTACTACTGAGCAGCAAAGCGATTGACTTTGCTGACTCAGTGTTATATTCCAAGGACACTAATGATTACGGAATAATTTCTTTACAATTTCCAAGACATGATGCTTGGTACCTGCCTAACGCCAAAGGAGGATGGAAGTAACTCAAAAGCAGCATGCCCAAGCAAACTATAATGAAATTAAAAGAGTGTCCATCAATGATCGTGTATTATTTGGCCAGAAAATTATTTGTAATTCACACTCATCGAAATATTCCAGAACATGTATTTTTAGGTATTGGGGAATGAATATCACTTACTCAATTCCTTAATGGTAATTTCTGAAAAAGTAGCCTAAAAAATACGAATAGTTGCGAATTCAAACTGTTATATTGGCATATTATTAAAAATACAGACAAATTTACAGACATGTAATTGAACATGCAAAAGGAATTCACTACAAAAATAGAATTAACAATGTTGGGAATGAAGTCGAAGAAAACTGGGCCATAGTAAATAGCCTAAGAGGTAAATCAAATTCAATTCCTGAACAAGTCGATTTAGATCCGGAAACGCTAAATAACCTCTACTGCACAACTGCACAAAACCTAACTTCATCCCTCGCACCTACTTCAAAATCCAATCGATTATCTAAGTAATGTAAATATTTCCAACAACTTTCATATCGAGGATACTCATTTATTGGAACTCAAACAAATCTTACGAGAAATAAAAAACAAAAATGCAACGAGCATTGACGAAATTTTAGTAAAAATTTTAAATTTCCTTCCCAATTCCGCTTTGAATGCGCTAGTAATGGCTATAAATAAATCCTTCGCCCTTGGAAAATTCCCTCTGAGCCTATAGACAGCTCTTGTTATTTCTCTATTCAAAGGAGGTGACTCAGATGATCCACATAACTTTAGACCAATATCCATGCTCTCAACACTCTCAAAAATTATAGAAAAGGTGGTGAAAAAAAGAGTATCAGCTTTTCTTTATGATAGCAATATATTAACCAACTGTCAGTTTGTCTTTCAGAAGGCAAAGGGCACAAAAGATGCAATATTTTCTTTTCTGGAGCATGGGTACACCTATCTCAACAATGGGGAAGTCGCAGCTGCAGTATTCTGTGACTTTTCCAAAGCATTTGATTGTGTAAATCATGAACTTCCTTTGCAAAAGCTGGACTGCTATGGCTTTAGAGGAGTTTGTAATGACTGGTTCAGGTCTTACATAAGTGATAGGAAACAGTTAGTGAGATCAAATGAGGAACTATCACACGCTAAGGATATCTTATGGGGCGTTCCACAAGGATCAGTTCTGGGCCCGATTCTTTTTCTTATATATTAAAACGACCTAGTTTCTCTCTCAATTCAAGGAGTTTTCGCGATATTTGCCGATGATACTACGCTCCTTTGGCATGGAAAAAATTCTTCCCCTATGGAAGAAACAATTTCGAGTGATTTGGAAGTTGTGAAAAAATGGTGTGACGCAAACTACTTGTGTTTAAATATAAAAAACAAACTTACTTACTTACTTTCAGCTCTAATATCGACAATTTAAAAGTGAATGGACATATTCTTGAGAATAAAAACTAAGCCAAATTCCTATAGAAATCTTCATGGATAACAAATTAAAATTTGACCAACATATTTCAGCTTTAACAAAGAAATTGGCTTCAGGATGTTATGAACTTCGAATAGTATCAAATGAACCGAATTCATCCACAACAAAGATGGTATATCATTCACTGATCGAGTCCCACTTAAGATATGGTGTTGCTTTCTGGGGGTTTTGCAGTCAACAACTTTTTCACTCAGTGTTCATTTTGCAAAAGCGAGCGGTTAGATTCTTATGTAAGGTGGGAGTGCGTGAGTCATGCCGTTCATTATTTGTGAGAGAAATAATTCTCACTCTTTCCTGTATTTTCATTCTGGAAACCATTTGTCTGATTCAACAAAAAACAAAATATGGTTGGAACTCAGAAACATGCAAATTACAAAACTCGGCAAGTAACAGAAAATAAACTACATCTTCCTGTTCCAATAACAAGTCAGACGAAGTACTCTGTAATTTATGAGAGTAAAAAGCTGTATAACCATATACCCTATGAAATTAGGAAGTAGAAAAGCTATAAAAAGTTTAGAACTCTTTTTAAAGAAGCTCTTATAACAAAAGCGTACTACAACCTTGAGGAATATTACAATGGAACTTTGCTGCGAATAAGATTTTTTTATATTTATATTGACACCTATGGGTTAAAACTCATTTCAAACTGTAGAAGGTATATCATATTTTAATTCCATGATTTGTGAAACCAAGTTCAAAATGTGTGGCCTTGTTTTTTACAATTTTTCGTAAGGACTATACAAAACTTTTTTTCAACAAACTGTCAAACATATATGTTGAATCTTATTTTATATTGTAATATTTTATCTACTTGACATGTAAACTCCTTTTATGCAAATTGTGTTTGTGAATATTCGTGCTTTTACATTTTTCATTTTTTATATCATCATATTTTCAAGTACTATACACAACAATTTTTTTTAAAGATTTGTCAACAAGGAATTATTTTTGTTAGACAAAGTATCTCTCTCTCTCTCTATTTTGGGTTGGTATGGATGGATGACACAAACACGAAATGGCAATCCTCCAAAGTCGAAACTTGTGGGTTCTGGAAGCTGAGCTTAACAATTCGATTTGAAGAAAAATCACCAAAACTTTCAATCAATCAAACATACTTTAGTGTCTGAAGAAAAATTCATCTTATAAATAAACTTATTGTCATATTTTTACAGGAGAATCAATGAAAATGGAGATGTGAAGTACAGAATTAAGATGAGCGGAATGCAAACTGAAAAATATAAATACAACAGCAAGCATAGGAATAGTAGGCATATGGATTTGTAAGTGTATCAGGAGTCGAAAGTATCATCAAAATACTACCCATCAACAAGTAGCATTTTGAGCATATTTCTGAATCTAGTGTACACCATGATTTTCTTAATTCGGACAGGTAGGTGATTTTAATATCACTAAATATAATTGAGTCCCTAACAAAGGAGCTCGTGGGAATAGGCAGTTCTATATTACTACTGATTGTGCCTTTTGAATCTATAAAAGCTAAATGAATTATGTAAAGAATTAAAATATGACCAAGAATTGAGCCTTGAGGAACACCACATTAGATTATCTATACAGGAGAGCACTCATTTGTTTCAGCTATTTGTTGGCGGCCTGATAAATATGATTGGAACCACCGAAGGGGTGTTGCCGCTGAAGCCATACTTTTGCATTTCATTCAGAAGTATCTCTTGGTTGCCACAGTGGAATGCCTTCGATAAGTCATAGAAAATTGAAGTAAGGGATTATCTAGCATCAAACTGGGAATATTCCGTTCCTAGTAGAGAGAACATTGCATCGTTAGTACCAAATTGGTGAGAAGTAAAAATGTTATTGACAAAAAAATAACCAAAATATCGACTTGAATATAAAAATAAAAGATGAGCAATTGAAACAAACGTCTTTGAAGAAATATCTTGGAATTTGGATTGATGATAAATTGAAGTGGGATATACATATTGAAAATCTAATGAAAAAAATATCTTCCATCATTGGTGCCCTAAAAAGACGTCCCAAATTGAATCCCAAAATAGCAAATATATTTTTATATTCACATATTCTCAGTAGAATCAAATATTTAGTTAATATATGGGGCTCTGAAAGTACTGTATCGTCTACCATTTGACACTCCAACACATCAACTTTATTCAATTACAAACACATTTTCTTTGGATGAGCATTATGAAATGGATACTCTGAAAGTATGATATCTTATTATTAATAATATGATGAAATTTAATTTTATATTAATCAAAAATTCAGAAATTCATAATCACCTTACGAGACAACATAACTTGTTCCACCTTGATTCCGCAAACTCTGTAATTGGACGGAAAAGGTTCACTCATGAAGCACTTTCAAAATTCAATAAAATACCCGAAGATATAAAAAATTGTAGAAATATCAATGAATTTAAAATCAAAATAAAAAAATATTTCCTCCAAATTAGAAAATAAAATTCGATGGATTCTTTCTTTGTTTCTATATTGTTTTATTTTTATGTTTGTTGTTTCTTTGTTATTCTGAAAAAAAATTATTCAATGAAATATGTAATCAATATAAAGTTCATGATCAGTCTCATACCAGTTTGAAACTGTTGGACTGTTCATGATATTCCTTTATAGAAACTCAGTTATAATTTAAACATACCCTATTATGATTTTATAATTGTTATTGAAAAAAATATTGTAACATTATAACCTAAAAATAATATTTAAGAAAAGGGTATATATACATTTTGTATTTATTTATTTATGTAGCATTGAATGTATTACGAATAAATAATTACTAGAAATTACATTACAAAAGAATAAAATTCTTAATTTGACGAGTTTTTCTATGATTTTTGCAAGGGTGGGAATAAGTTTCATAAAATTTCTTACCTGAAATACCAGGCCAGCGACAAGGTCAAGCTGACCAAGGCAAATAAGACGTTCCCAAAATCCCATTCCCTGATATCAGTGTTGTTATGTAACACTGGAGTTGATTCCACGTTCGGAAAAGAATATCCCTCACGTCGACTCTCAAAGACTGAAGACACGGTGGACTGTGGCTTTTTCCTATGGATGAGACAATGGACTACGCAGTCGTCGACAAGGCCACAATTTTCCAAAGTTTGGGTGTCTGGTTGGAGAACGTGCCCCTTGTATATCAACCTCACGATTTTGTTGTCTGAGAGTTCAGGGTGGAAATGCCTCCTAAAAAGTTACTCATGTTATCATCTGCAAAAAACAATTGCTTATGAAACCATATAGAATTATATGAAGATAACTGAAAATGTTTTCAATACATCATACCTACTTTTTGAAATCATCTAGAGATTCTTTCAAATTTCCATCGACAATCTTCGAATCGTCGTTCAAATATTTGAGTTTTATGGTGATTTCATCACTTGTGTCCTCGCGGTCATCTTCATTCTCAGTACTCTGAACTGAACTAGATGGGTTGTGCGGCTCTTCTATAGACTGCGACTGTTCTGGCCGAGAGTTTGTTGCGCCTAAATCATAACCTTCATTATCATTTTAATTCTAGAAACTTATAGATCTGAACTGAAATGGATGACATGCGAGCTGGTTCTGTAGACCAAGAATGTTCTGTGAGAGCGAATTTGTTGCATCTAAATCAATACTTTGATTCTCAGAACTCCACTGAGAGTGCGAGGTAGATCTGAGAACTTGTTTCGTCCAAACAAATATCTTCCTTGTCATATTCATTATCAGAACTGTGAAGTGAACGAAGTGTAATGTAGGTACTAGGAATCTGGACTGAACGGATTGCAAAATAGTTGTCTCTACTTAGAGTTATTTGATCAACAATCGAGAGCGAAGTAGGTAGTATGGAAAAATAAGAATGTTCTGAATGAGCAGTTGTTATCTGAATCATTATTTCTCCTCCATCTTCATTCTCATCTTTTTCATAATGAACATTTCATGGTAACTCAATCATCAGGCTTATTGGCTTTTTCAGATTGTTTTCGTTAAACACTTTTACTTAATTGTTACCCTTCTTCTTAGATTTCTTCCTATTGGAACGTTTCAATTTCTTATTATGGTTTTCTTTCTTTTCAGAATCCTGAACAGGAGTGGATGGGTTCTGAGGTCCTCCTGCAGACTGTGATACTTTTGACTGAGAATTAGTTGCAACCGAATCATCATCCTTATTATCGTCATCTTTATTTTCAGAATCCAGAGATGAATCTGATGGAAGGCCAGGTAATTCGGTGGAATGAGAATATTCCGATTGAGAGTTGTCCACTTTACTTCCATCTTCATTTTCAGGTTTTTCGTTTTTCTGAGAAATCTGAGATGAAGCTCGTTCAATCAAAAGTAATTTCATAGAAAGAAATTGTTTTGATTGAGATTTCGTGATGTCCAAATCGTCAACTTTACCTCCACCTACATTTTCAAGTTTCTCTGATTCAACGTTTGTTGCATCCGATTCATTACCTTCATTGGCATGTTTTTTTTCAGAATCCTGGACTGATTGAGCTTTCATGGTGTCTGAATCTTCAACAGGACTCCCACCTTTATTTTCAAGATTTTCTGAATCAAAATTTGAATCGACCACTTCATTACTTTCATTGATATGCTTTTTCTCAGAATCCCGGACTAAATGAGATTTTATGGTGTCCGATTCGTCAACTTCAACTCCACCTTCATTTTCAAGTCGTTCTGATTCAACATTTGTTGCACCAAATTCATTAACTTCATCAAATTTTTTCTCAGAATCCTGGACTGATTGAGATTTTATTGGGTCCGAATCATCAACTTTACTTCTATCTTCATCTTCAATTTCTTCTGATTCAACATTTGGAATACCCAATTCATTACCTTCATTGATATGTTCTTTCTCGGAATCCTGGACTGATTGAGATTTTATGGTGTCCGATTCGTCAACTTCAACTCCACCTCCATTTTCAAGTCGTTCTGATTCAAGATTTGTTGCTGATTCATTACCCTCATCAATATATTCATTCTCAGAGTCCTGGACTGATTGAGATTTTATGGTGCCCGAATCATCAACTTTACTTCCATCTTCATTTTCAAGTTGTTCTGATTCAACATCTGTTGCAACCGATTCATTACCTTCATTGATATGTTTTTTCTCAGAATCCTGGACTGATTGAGATTTTATGGTGTCCGATTCGTCAACTATAACCCCCCCTTCATTTTCTAGTTTTTCTGATTCAACATTTGTTGGAACCGAGTCACTATCTTCATTGATACAATTTTTCTCAGAATCCTGGACTGATTGAGATTTTATGGTGTGCGATTCGTCAACTTCAACCCCACCTTCATTTTCAAATTTTTCTGATTCAACATTTGTTGGAACCGATTCACTACCTTCATTGATGTACTTTTTCTCAGAATCTTGGACTGATTGAGATTTTATGGTGTCCGAATTATCTACTTCATTTCCACCTTCATTTTCAAGTTGTTCTGATTCAACATTTGTCGAATCAGATGCATTACTTTCATTGATATGTTTTCTCTCAGAATCCTGGACTGATTGAGATTTCATAGTGTCCAATTCGTCAACTTCACCTTCATATTCAGGTTCTTCTGATTCAACATTTGAATTACCCAATTCATTACCTTCATTGACATGTTTTTCATTTTCAAGTCCTTCTGATTCAACATTTGTAGCACCAGACTCATTAACTTCATCAATTTTTTTCTCAGAATCCTGGACTGATTGTGATTTTATGGTGTCCGAATCATCAACTTTATTTCCACCTTCATTTTCAATTTGTTCTGATTCAACATTTTTTGAACCAGATGCATGACCTTCACTGATATGTTTTCTCTCAGAATCCTGGATTGATTGAGATTTTATTGCGTCTGAATCATCAACTTTACTTCCATCTTCATTTTCAGGTTGTTCTAATTGAGCTTTATTGATTTCATCACCTTCATTGTTATCAGCTTTCTCAGTTTTACGTTCTGATGGAATGATTGATGATTCTGTAGTAGAAAAATCTTCCGACTGAATATTTATTGTGTCTGAATCGCCAACTATAATTTCATCTTCATTTTCAGAAATTTGAACTGAACTGGACGGATTGTGAATTGCTTCTGTAGAATGAGGTTCTTGTTGAGGAAATGTTATGCTTATATCGTTAATAGAACTCTCATCTTCGGTCTCAGATTCTTCTGACTGAAATTTGTTTGAAACTGAATCATTTCCTTCATTCTCAGGATTCTGATCTGAACTGGCGGATGGAGTATCAGATAGATTCGCGGAATAAGAATGTTCCGATTGAATTTTCATTATGTCTGATTCATTAACTTTACTTGTGTCTTCATTCTCAGAAATTTGAACTGAACTGGATGGAATTTGAGATAGTTCTGACCGAGAATTTATTTTGTCTATATCTTCAATACCACTGGCGTCATCATGCTCTGGTGGTTTTGATTGAAAATTCATTGCACTTGAACTACCTTCATTGTTATCTTCACTCTCAGAATTTTGAACTGCACTGGTCGAAATATGAGGGAGTTCTGTAGAATGTTCAAATTGACTATTGATCGTGTTTGAATCACTAACTATACTTTGATCTTCATTTTCAGAGAGTCGAACCGAATTAGATGAAATGTGAGATGATGTTATAGAATGAAAATGATCTGAATTTGTTGTATCTGGATCGTGAATTTTACTGCCATCTTCATTTTCCGAATTTTGAATTGAACCCGATGGAATGTGAGATAGTTCTGTAGACTCGATAATTTGTGATTGGGGATTTGTTGCAACTGAATGATTACCTTCTTCTGAAGTTGTAGAGACTTTCCTTTGTCTCAACTCACTCGTGTTGGCATCCATAGTTTGAATAATTGCTTCTTCCTCTCCGGCACCAACTTCAGGTTGATTTTCCATCTCAGCTGACTGATCCAAATCAACTGACTGAGGATCAGGCTCTCCTCCTTCCTCAGAAGTTGAGATATTGGTTCCTGCAAAATAAGGTAGGAAACGGTTTGTCTAGAAAATGTATCAGAATGGAAAGTAGCATTGCATTTGTTTTGGGAATTTCAATTTGAGCAATGGAATAATGATTATCAAGCATGATTATTATAAAAGTCGGGAAAAATTCTCGATATGATTTTGAGGTTATATGAAAAAACATAACGCGCTGAGGAACGCGCATCGCTATATAACCTCTTCAGAAATGATTTTTAGGGGGCACCTGACAAATGAAACCGCGTGTTTTCGACAGCTTTTTGGTACGAATAAAAAGGATGAAAATGCCCTTCTTTCGAACTTTGAAAGGCGTTTTGACTTCAGAATCTCATTCAGTGGCAAAAAAATTGGTACCAGATTTTTTTCTAAACTAGGTGCTGCTCTATAAACGAACCTTCATCTATTTTTTGTTCCCAGTTTTTTTTGGGTTACTAACCTACCACAATCTGAAAAACAAACCTCTCCTACCCCAAAATTGGTTTCAATCCTTCTAATGAAACCAATTTTGGACCAGGGAGGAGGGTTGTTGATCTAATAGTATGCGTTTGCATATAATATTGCAACATGCGGACTGGCTACTGAATGTAAAAGAGTTTTCACTTCCCAAAAGAGAATGATCAGACTGTTATTCAATCTAGAATATAGGGAGTCATGTGGGACTGTCTTCAAGAAGCACTCCATTCTGCCCTTCCATTCTATATTCATTTTAAAATGTGTAACTTTCGTTAAAAGCAACATTTCTGACTTCAATGTGTTAGGAAATCATCATAACTACCCATCAAGAAGTTCTATTTTGGAAATACCAAAACATAAAACTGTAAAATTTAAAAAGTCTACATTTTATAATTGCATAATTCTTCATAACAACTTGCCAAAATATATGAAGGATATCAATAGCTATAACAGTTTTAAAAATGCAACAAAGAAATATCTCTTGCAAAATAGCTTCTATTCAATAGAGGAATTCCTGGCATTTGAATCCAAACACTGAATGTTCACTGAGTAAGAGTGTGTGAATACGCATAATATAGCATGTTTTTCTTTATTATCTATATTTTTAAAATTTTTATCTATGTGTAACGTGATATTTTTTATATCCACATGATGCTTTTTCTTCTTGCCCTGCCAATTGTACTCTTTATGTAAATATGGCCAATAAATACTACTACTACTACAAGTGTAGGAGGCCAGATTCTACCCCGAAAAGTTGCTGCGTTAATACTGCATTATATATATATATATATATATATATATATATATATATATATATATATATATAAGTAGAATGGAAGTTTTTTGCTGAACGGTAACAATATGAGGAAGATTGTTATTGGGTAAAGCAGCAAGCAGAAATGTGTACTCTTTCAACACTTTATTCCAATAAAAAAAACTGTCGAAATATTGGAAAGAGTACACATTTTTGCTTGCTGCTTTATCCAATAACAATCTTCCTCATATATATATATATATATATATATAAACAAATAGCTAGCTTTGTTGACGTCACGGAAAACAATTATGTTTCTGTTTTCAAATCTTATCACAAGCACTTCTCTTCAAAAAATTGTTATGATTGTGGTTGGTTGATAACATAATAATCAAAGAAAATATGACGAAAACGTTCATCCACCACAAAAAGATAACTTTCAAACAGAACAAATATTTTTTTGATTTTGAAGATGGTAAAAGTGGCAATACAAGCACTCAATTGAAATTGCTTCAACGCTGGGCTGAATATGTAGAATCGTCATGATTGGTTCAATGTCGATTCGTTCACCAATTGCAGATCAGGTTTCTTTTATTCATTGTTGATAGTATTTTGTGCTGCGTGTATTGAACTTTGATGCAACGCAAAAATCCCACTCTACTCCAACTTTCTCAACCTCGGTTACCGGTGTGAAGTTATCCACATCCACACATATACTCGACGAAAAAAATTAGGACACCTCACCAACTCGTTTCAATGAACTAGTACCGCATTCTAATTCTAGTACATGCTTTTAGGGAGTAAAAGAACCGCGATGGCATATAAAATATAGTTTGTGCGGCCTCGAGGGGGGAATGGTGGGGGGTAAATACTCTAAATTATTGAATAACTCGTTTCAATGAACTAGTACCACATTCTAATTTTAGTATATGTTTCTAGAGAGAAAAAGAACCCTGATGGCATATTGTGCGGCCTCGAGGGGGGAATGGTGGGGGGTAAATACTCTAAATTATTGAATAACTCGTTTCAATGAACTAGTACTGCAATCTAATTTTAGTACATGTTTTATAGACGAAAAGAACCGAGATACGACGAAAAGGGAAATCGGAAAAGGCTGATATTCAATTTTCATTCATAAGAAAAAAATCACTGGATGAATGTGGTCGAGAGACAAACCGTCGGATGGAAATTTTGAAAACACCATCATTTGTTGGAAAAAGCGAGGAATTGATAATATGCATGTTCCTTGAAAAATTTCATTAAATCATCTCAAGATGAAAAATAAAAACTATTATCAGAATTTTTGCTTTTCCCCCATTATATTCAGAAAAATTGTGAATTTAAACACGATATTCTGCTGATCATGAACCTTCCCTCAATTCAGCCATCATCGTAATTATGGTTTCAGATATACCAATGATGCAAGTTTTTTTTTTTGAAAATTATCTTTATTTTTCATAATGAAACATACACATTTTACATCACTTAAAGTTAGGACAGTTTATATGTAGTATTTTATATCACACAGATACATCCCGAATCAGCAGAAGCGGGTCTTGGGATCAATTTCTAAAATTATTCAAACGGTGAAAGTTTTTTTTAATAGAGTATTCTAACAACAATAACATACATATACACAAAAATAGATCACAACATGGAGATAGTACCTATAACAAGTGTTCTAACAATAACATATATAGATATATAAGAATATAACAAGTATATAAATATCACATTAATTTCACAATTGCATCATGGTCTCACAACCAGGACTTTAAGTATACCTAATATCACTTTATGAGTATATTTCTTTTAAAGGTTTTTTGAACTTTTCATAGCTAGCATTCGGAAATCACATTAGTTTTTGGCATAGATCACAAACTTTTTCTTTCAGGGGGTAACATTTTTCGTGAAAAATGCGTTTACAGACTTTACAGTCGTTATAAAATTGTTTATTTTCCGAAACACTATCTCCACACACCATGCATAATGTATGGACATCCACAGAATATTTCAGTAACATACATTTCAGTTTTGCTCGAAAATCTGAAAGATTCATAGGATTTGTCAGAGATACAATTATAAGTATCTGTCTGTTTTATATGTTCAATATGACGAATTTTCCAATCTCTTGTGAATAGTACAGAGCCCTTATTTTCATAGTATTTCTTCAAAAACTGTTTTAATAATTCGAAGTATTTCTCACTTTCTTTGGAAGAAATACCTCTAGGATCTATCAGTATGATTTCAGATTCACTGATGTCAACAATAATAATACACCAGTGATTCCTGTTAATATGTAGCGGTATAAGCATTTTATTATCTTTTGAAAAATATGCCAGTTCATCAAAAAATGTATCTTCCAGATTCACATTGAAAATAGCAAAAGATTGCTCTACAGGAATTAGGGTGTCATTATATCGGTAGGAAGATCGAAGAAGAATCTGCAGGGATAAATTTATAACTGGATCGGACAACCAACATGTTCCAGTCAAAGTGTCATAATCCTCGATCTTGAGTTCAGTACATAAAGTGTTTTTAAATTTCGAAATAACATAGTTGCCCAAGAGACTACTCTTCGTATAATACTTGATATTGTTCGGCAGTCCATTTTCAAAACGATTTTCCTCCTTATTATCATTATATTCATTTTCCTTTTTTCGCCATATTCTTCTTTCTTTCTTTCTTTCTTTTTTTTTGTCTTTCCTGTCTCTAATGACCTCAATGTTTTTTTCATTTCAACACCCTGAAAATTGCTTGAAGATAATCTGTTTTTTTGTTCTTCTTCCAACAACGGCGAATCCTCTGAAATTTTTTGATCTACTTTCCTTTTCGCGCAGCGGGCCTTTAGGATTTCCAACGTTATCTCTTTATGAAGCGCCAAAGTTCTCTTTCTGACTTCTCTTATTACTCTGCTGCATTTTTGGTTGAATTTTCCTTCCATGATAATATTTTTCACCACAGAAAACCAATTTGCAACTTCAGCATTACTTACATGATTCACTGTTTTTCCCAAGAGTAATCCACTCCACATAGGTAAATAAGCAAAATATTTCTTTAAGCAGATTTCTCTCATAAATCCAGGGTTATAATAAGGATTCTCACCATAAGACAATGTTGATTCACTTGTCATGTCAAGCGAAGCATACAATGCTTCTAAATTTTTGTAGTAGGGACTTGTCCTGTATATTGCCTCATCATCTCTCATCTCATAAGTTTATTGTTCTGAGGTGAGTTGAGTGTCTATTTCCTGTAGAAAATCAGGATCAATCGATATTTTCAATAACCGGATCATTATTTTTTTACTGCGTTCGTCATATTTTCAGAATTCGTTAAGATTGCAAAATCTTTAAACCATCTACAGATTGTTTCAAAATCATTAATATTGAATAAAGACGACAGTAATTCAATTTTTGGTGAGAAGAATCGGTAAAATGCGCCTTCACATCATTACTAATTATTTTAATAAAGTGAGAGCAACAAATATGTATCTTTGTGACATTGTTCAGATCACATTCCAAATAAAAAATAGATCGATATGTCAATTCTAGATACTTCTTCAAGGTCATGTTTTTCCAAAATAAATATATGGCATTGATAAAAGGAAAACAGAAATCAGTTCGTTGAAACGAGTTATGCAGTAATTTAGAGTATTTACCCCCCACCACTCCCCCCGAGGCCGCACAAACTATATGTTGTATGCCATCAGGGTTCTTTTTCTCTCTAGAAACATATACTAAAATTAGAATGTGGTACTAGTTCATTGAAACGAGTTATTCAATAATTTAGAGTATTTACCCCCCGCCATTCCCCCCTCGAGGCCGCACAAACTATATGTTATATGCCATCAAGGTTTTTTTTCTCTCTAGAAACATATACTAAAATTAGAATGTGGTACTAGTCCATTGAAACGAGTTATTCAATAATTTAAAGTATTTACCCCCCATCATTTTTCCCTCGAGGCCGCACAAACTATATGTTGTATGCCATCAGGGTTCTTTTTCTCTCTAAAAGCATGTACTAAAATTAGAATGCGGTACTAGTTCATTGAAACGAGTTGGTGGGGATGTCCTAATTTTTTTCGTCGAGTATATGTGTGAATGTGGATAACTTCACACCGGTACCTCGGTTATCAGTTTTCAACCTAGTTAACCTGAATTATTCTAAGGCAATGAATACATTTTTTCTATATATCTGAGCAATTTGAGGGGATATACAATACATAAGCCCAATATTAGAACGAAATTATCAAAATTATTGAAGGATAAAAGTTTTGTTGAGGTTTCTTAATAATTAGAGGAATCCAATAGTCTAGTCAAAATTATGAAGAACTCGAGAATCAAAAAGTTGTATCTCTAACTTGACGTCAAGTTGCAAGACATCATGTATTTTTTAAAAAAAAAGGGCGGAATTTTTTTTCTTCCGCAACTAATTAGCAACAAAATAGCACCAAATTATTGAATCATTAGTTATCCATATTTCGAAAGTGTCTCGCTAACTTGATATACATAAAATTCTGGACAGTAGATACTCTTATTATTAGCTTTAATATACTCCATTCGAATTTTTGTTAACTACATTTTCTTCATATTTTTTATAAATTCAAATGGCTGATTGTGTCTTATTCCGAAAGTTGAAATAACATTATTAAACTCAAAAATAGTACAAATAACTGTAATTATGTGAAAGTACTATTTAAAAAATCACATTTTACATATCTCACAAATATTGGTGGGTAATTATTTTTTTAGTCAAAAATGATCCAGAAAACAATGTCACGAATTTTGACACTTCATGAAATCACATGAATTGCAACTTTGACATACTGTCCCCCTCAGCTCTACCGTCATTAAAATTCATTGAATATTCAAGGAATTAGGGAGAAACTATCATTGAACTATCACGGAAGGCAACTGGATCAAATAGACGTTGAAATATTTAAGAGGAAATTGTACCTTGTTGAACTGTTTCTGCCTCTGTATAACTTGTTAGATTTGGGTTCCTCCATCTACGTCTTCTTCTTTCTAACAGAACAACAGCTCTTAACCGCCTCTCATCCGAAACTCTTGTTGACCTCCATGCAATCAAACCTGAAAATGCCAACAAGACCAATTATCCACCTCAATGAAATCAAAATTGTAGCGGATTTGCTATTTGAATAGAATAAAACCCAGACAACCCACAGTTCTCATTTTTTCGTGATGTGATATTTTTTAAATGTTTAATATACTAACTCTTACTACCCTTAATATATATATATATATATATATATATATATATTATATTATTATTATATATTTATGAAGCTGTTATTTTTGTCAGGGAAAATAAGGAACTTTACAAAACACTAGAACATGAATACAACACCAGATTTAAACAACATCTAATCTCAGATTTGAAAAAATATACTTACATTCAGAGAAATGTAGAATTTTCAGTTATAAAAATTTTCAATCACTTGTCAGATAATCTTAAAAAAATGCCAATAAACAAAATGAAGCCCTATCTTAAGCAGTCATTAATTCAAAAGACTTACTACACACTGGAAGAATATTTTGGAGATAGTCCTATATAGCTTAAGTATTTTCGGCTATATGTGAAATTTTTTTCTTTTTAAATGTTATGTAACATAGGTGCAAAATACATTTTTAATGTGTAATTTTTAGTTCATAAGCTTTTATATTTCCTCTTAGGTTTCTCTTCTTTTATCTATAACTTTTATTTACATTTGACATGTTCCACACCCGTTTGGGTATTATGTATTGTACACATGAACGAATAAAGACTATCTATCTATCTATCTATCTATCTATATATATATATATATATATATCTTGTAGGCAGTGAGTATCTCGTTGCACCCACATTTTGATACACCCACAGTCTCCGAACATACCTGAATGATGCACTGTTGCCAAATTCATCCTTCTTTTAGGTTGGGTTAACAGAAAATTGCTGAATATTCGGTGAATTTTGCAACAGTGCATCATTAGGTTAGGTTCGGAGACTATGGGTGTATCGAAATGTGAAGATAAACTAATGTAGTTGTATTGAAATGTGGGTATAACGCATTGTGGGTGTTACGAGTTGTGGGTGCAACACAGCACACTTATCTAGTAGACATGATTTTTCCTAATGGTTATCAAATAAGTCAGCGGTTCTCAACCTAGGGTTTGCGTACCCCCAGGGGTTTGTAGAGAGCTGCTAGGGGGCTAGGGGGTTCGCAAACAGATACATTGATAATGGTGGATAGGTAAGTAAAATAAAGTAATTTCAATACTGCAATGAACTCCTAGATAAAATCCATCTACAGGTGCCTACTAGAGCTCTCAGGAATACTAATCTCTTTCACATTCCTTTCCATACAACCAACTATGGCATACATTCTCCTATCGATCGCACGCTCAAAAGGATTAATGATAGAAAAGTAGAAGTTACTGGTATTACGCTCTCCACATTGAAAAGTAGCCTGTGGTCAGAAATATAACATTTACTTATATATTCTATTTATTGTTCTTGTACTTAATTATCTCTAGTCCGTCAATTAACTGTATTTGTATTACAACTTAACTCTATGTATATTATGTAATGGGGGTTACCCGTATAAATAAATAAATAAATAAATACTGAATTTGTCACCACATCTATGAGTTATCTTGGACAATCATAAACTACATACATTTAGTACTCAAGTACTTTAGTTAGGGGGTATAATATAAGAACATAAGTTATGCATTGTGTTCACTTGACTTGCCTATTAATATTGATATAGTTTTGCTAACAGTTTATATTTCAAAATTTGATCATTTCAATTAATTCACGTGGCTCGGCAAGTATACACGATGGATATTTTCACTTGATGGTAAATTACTGGTAGTTCCCTACAACACTTTCTAGAAGTCCAACATGAAGACCAAAACTGAATATATTATAGATAATACACTTTCAATGCCATTTCGATTATGAAAAAAAAACAGCTCAAATGTATGCTTAGTTCCATAAAGACATAAAAAGTAGACAAGAGTGGAGAAAAAAATTAGTTTTTTTAGCATGAAATACTCACCTACAAGTACAAAGATAATCGCAAAGGTATAGATAATTTCGTCACCAATACCAATAATCATCGACATTTTGATGCTTCAGTTCACCTGATTATTATGTCTGGAATAAGTTATTAATTCTTTCTGCAAAAAAGCAGAATTTAAAATACTGTGGAACTAGAGAAGAGTATTGCAACTACTCCTCAAAGAGACAAGAACTAAGAACTCTATTTACTTTCCAACACAAACGTCAAAACCTTAGTCAAAACAGTCGAGAAAATGAAAATGGAAACGCCAAACGCCAAAACGAAATTTTATAAAGCAGCGAAAGCTGTGGCGAAAGTGCGAAAGAGTCTATTGCGGATTCTTTTGCAAGAACTCGTGCAATTTTTGACAGAACCCGGTATCTTCATCCTTTATTTATGTAGAGTGTGGAAGAAAGAGAGAACTCTGCACGAGTTCTATCAAAGTGGCAGCGTCTAAAGGTGGATTCAGGCAAATCAGAAATCTGATGGTATGACGATCCGACAGCTTTCTGATTGGTCTAAATTTAAATTTAGACCAATCAGAAAGCTATCTGATCGTCGTACGATCGAATTTCGGATCTGTATGAATCCAGCTTTACGATTCTTATTAATTACAATTCTCCCTTGGTGAACCAGTGCAAAATCGGTGTAGATGTAGATTAAAAAATTAAGAATGAATGGGGATGACGGCTGCAAAACTCTACCACTAGGAGCGCCACCACTGCATGTACCTTTGACAGCCTCTCAAGTCAAATGAAAACAATTCAAAAAATTAAACATCCCTTCTTTGCAATAATTAAGAATATAAAGATTTGAAATCGACATAAAATGGTCTTATGTAGTGCATTCGGATGTAAAAATGTAGGTACGCATTTATTTCCAAAAGAAACAAAACTGAAAAAGCAGTGGGAAGTAGCCCTGAAAAGAAAGAGCTTTCAGGCTTCTGAACATTCCAGATTATGCTCCAGTCACTTACAAAATAACGTAGCAGGGCTAGTAGATGGTTATTATGATGATTTTTAACGAAATACCTCTGTAATCAGTTTGAATTTTTTACCTTTCACTCAGATCTTTTTTTTTTCCTTTGAGGGATCCACCACGTTCCCTCAACAAAATTTTCAGTTCTGGTACAGACAAACATCTATATCTATCGGTTGGAGAAAACATCCTTATGATTTTTAAGTATCTTTTGAAAATATTCATTAAAATAAAAATAAAACATAACCTGCAAAATCACTCGTTAGGCACATGCAGTCGTGCTGCCACCTACCAAAAGCTTTGGGTCATCTTCCCCATTCTTTTGGTAGAACTCGTGCAAAGAGAGGGTATCGGTATCACTCTCTTTTTTCAACACTACATATTAAAGGATGAAGAATACACGTACACGAGTTCCGTCGAAATTTACACGAGTTCTCCCAAAGAATTCACTACAAGCAAAGAGCAAAGCAGAGGCTACAAGCAGCGTTGCCAGAAGTGGTACATTGTACCACATGTGGTACATTCTAGGCGTTGAAAGTACAGTGGTACTACATCCTCGAAAAGAGTTGAAAAGTGGTACAATTGTATAATTTCAAAGTCACAATACTCAAGTCGATGTCAACTGTCAAATGACATGTTTATTTCAACGTCAGATTGGATTAGGTTTGTTTCTTTGTCTGTGAAACTGCCTTGAGCAACAATATTTATCTTTCTTTAACACTCGTAATTAATTTGTCTTTCTCTTTTGAAAATAGCCACCCCCTATCCTATATTACTTATATTAGAATGACTGACACCGACACATATTTATAATATTCATAATTTACAGAGTCTGTTTTAATAACTTCAAAATTATTGATTTGTACTCTTGTAGTTTGTCATGGTAATTACATTATTTAGGTTTTATTGGCCGGTAATGCGCATGCGTTCAAGCCTCACAGTGGAACATGTTCTATGTTTGTTAATGTTTTGTGATATCAAACAAAAGTTGATGCGCATGCGCAGATTCGCAAAGTACATTGTGGTACATTTTGTTCTCTTAGGTTGGTACATTCGTTAAAATCTTCCTGGCAACACTGGCTACAAGGAAAATTTAAATAAAAAATCAAAACATATGTTCATGTTCTGTCTATGAGCTTATCAAAAACGAATAAAAAATTATGCTGCCCTCAATAAAAATTGCAGAGAAAATATTCGAGGTAGATTTTTTAAAAATATGAAAAATTACAAATCACGGTAATATATATTTCAGAAATTATCTAGAATCAAAGAGCAATGCTATGGAAAATTATTTGGGATACTACGAGAAAATACCATTTTTATTATAGCACTATTGTCAGATATTGAGAGTGGACCTAAACTGGAAGAATCCTTCCCGGCTGAGCTAAAACTGTGTGGAATTTTCTTTTCTGGAAATGAGGCACCTCAGTGGAAATATGTAGCTGAAACTGCTACTCCAGTTCTGATTTCATGTGAAATCGAAACTGGCAGTCTGAAACTTTTTGTGAAGGATAAACTGAAACTCCTAGAAGTTGATTATGATATCATAACTGAACAAAACATTCACGACCTGTTTGTAACTATCCGAATAACTGGTATAATAACATAAACATTGAAAGCAATGTTTTCAATTTTTTTTTGCCTTCAGGTGATTTTCCATTGAACTCGGAACTCAGTGAAACAGCTATAGCCAACACATTTCAAAGAATAAGGAAATCTTTATCTCTTGGTACAATTGCCTTTGGACTCCCAACGTCAAATATCATCTTGTTAGATTCCGCCTCCGACAATAATGTGATTGGAATTGATGGTCAAACTGATGTTGGTAAAGTTTGGAAAGATTCCAATAGTTTCAATGAGGAATCTAATAGAAAGATTAAGGTTCATAAATCCAGGGCTAGAACACTTGAAATTAATGCATTGAGACTACTAACAAAACCTAAAAATGGATCAGTTAATGAACATGCACCGCTTTGTGTTTTGGACAAAAGTAAGTTCCTTGAAATATTGTAACTGTTTACCAAAAGTTTCTGAATAAGAAATACAACAAAATCACATATATTCATAGTCAACATCAAATGTCAAACAACTTAGGATAACCATCAGTTTTCATCCTTGTTACTGCCGAACATTATCCAAGCTCGCCTCCTCTTCTCCATCAGTCTGATAGACTTATTTATCCTCTTATAAGCTGGCCCTTAGTCACTCTTCATCAAGGAAGCATCCAGGATTTCAGCTTGGAGTGGTTAATTCATCAATCTCTTTTTTTATTCAAGTATGTATGTGTTGCAAATGGATAGGGTCAATTCTTGAGATTATATCAGTCTTGAGGGGGAGTAATTATCTCCTTCCGTGCCTTTCATGTTTATTTATTTAACGGGTAGTCCCAATTACAATTTGTTTCGAGAAAAAAAAAGTTTGTAAAATCTTAAAGCTAACTAAAGATAAATACATAATACAATACTAATAATGTAGAACACCCTACAATATGACGGTATAATACAATAAAGTGGTAAATATAATATAAAGTTATGATAATACTTTTTCTTCGAATTTGTCAGACAGTCTGGAGTACACCCAGAATGTCGAACCGTTTGTGGGCAAGAGACAGTCAATGATTATATTTGGCAAGACACTTCAAGGTGATTGCTGTTGCATATGCTTATCAGTAGGGAATCCAATAATTACCTTTATTGGCATTTGTGCAACATATACAAAGCACTCCTTACCTTCACGCGAAACTTCCTTTTAGTTAGCCGGAGTTGGTCCATCTGTGAGATGAATGGTTTCCAATAATTCCGAATGTCTATCCTAGGATGACTGAATGCATTTTTGTTCAGTATGAAGACATCCCATATTCCTGCTTGTGGAATACAGTACCCTAGCTGCAGACCATGTGATGTGCTGGTTTATTGAAGCATGCCCCGCTTTTCCTAATTTCATGGTTTCTTCTCATATATTTTTTCGTTTTTCATCCATTTCCCTTTCCAATAGCCTATTGATTTCATCTATGTAGGACTTGCTGCATTTACATGATCACAATTTTTTCGATTACTGTTTTTAATCGGTGGTTGACTTTTTACCAGGTGGCTTCCTTTGCCATTGAACAAAACATCTGAATAATACGAAGTCTTCCATCGAAATCACGATGGTAGACCTATTACTTACTTATAAAAGGTTAGGTGTCAGTTGAGTGTGTACGAGACACACTGTTTTTCAACCTAACTTCCATTTGTTTTAGAATTTTTGATCAGCCTTTTATTTTCTAAATAAACGATAAGATTGGAACCTTTGGTGTAGAGGTTGGAACTTTTTCTAGAGATCAATTTCCTAACCCCAAACTGATATTTTTGCACTCGACGCGCGTTTCGCTAACAAGGTAAGCATCTTCAGAAGAAATTTTTTTTATAAAGTATTAATTTTCTCCTCCTTACCTTGTTAGCGAAACGCGTGTCGAGTGCAAAAATATCAGTTTGGTGTTAGAATAGGATTTATTCATGGAGTACATAAATTGTGTTTGCATGCGTCTACTACAGTAGTATAAATTAAAATCAATGTAACAATAAAATTCAATGTATAGTTAATATACAGCAACTCTTGCTATCTCAAGGATGAAGACCAACGTCTTAGGCTAATTGATCTCTAGAAAAAGTTTCAACTTTTATTTTCTGTTTTTTGTTCAAGATTTATTTTTCAATTCAGGATTTTCTGCCCATTTAATTTCTTGATAGGTATCGACCATTATTATTTTTGATTATTATAATTTATATCATTTTAGATCAACAAACGGTGGTGAATATGGTCATTCAAATAGATGCTTTAGCCATGGTTCATGTTGAAACTAAGCTACAGAATTTGTATGACATATTGTTCGGAAGCTTGATGAAGTATATAGGATTGTTTCAAGAAAAAATATCTTCACAAATAGATTACAGTAAAAAGAGCAGAAGTTTGGTTCTGGAAACATACCACTTCCTCCCAGAACAGTGTGGTCACTTTCTCGCAATTTTGTACTCTAAAAGTGATTCAGATAAATCATTGAGTGAGTTCATATCGCTTATGCAACTGCCTTTTTTTCAATATTTTGCTTGTAGGGGCCTATCGCCATCTTCTTCACAGACAGCTGCTGTTAGATTTTATGACACCAGCTTTTCGAAGAGGAAATAGGTATTGTTTCAGCAACAACCGTGACGTTGATGGTCCGTTGATAAATCCCCATGAAGGAATCAAACCAACGGACAATGGTAAGTGTTGACCGGTGTCCAATTCTAACACTTTTTTGCTTTAGGCCTACATGTGTATGAATATTTCCATCGTATATTCAAAATCCCATATGAATCGGGACATTTGCGATCAATTACAGCGATAAATTCCCGGCGGGACATTTTCGGGTGGTAAATACCCGGTAGGTATCGAAAAATACCCGCTCGGTCCGTGTCCGATGACACATAGTAACGATTGTTAAAATGTACATTTGTAATCTTGACAGGCATAAATACAGAATTTTAAACGTCGTTGTTTTAACTCCGGAAAAATTCTACCGTATTACACTCGTGCATCAAAATAAACCTGATAATTTTCCATTCAAGCATGTTGTCAGTAAAAAAAACTGCATTCGGTTATTTTCATATTTTGCTAATAATCCTTCGGAGTCGGGCTCTTTCGACAAAATATGAATATAAACTCATGCAGTTTTTAGACAACATGCTTTCATGGAAAATTATCGGTAATTTTGAAGCACTTGTGTAATTACTCCCAATAATTTTTTTTTTCGAGGCTACTTTGATTGCGATTAGAAGACGTTTTCAAACCATTCCTTGAAATGCAATTACAATTTCCCGAATATAAACGATACGGAAATTTTTGCCCTATGCGAGCAAAGGTTGGAAACTCAATTGTTAAGAAACCTTAAAAATGCATACACATAAACATTATAGGTATATTCATGGTTCAAAGGATATATATCAACGATATGTATCATGATATATATCATGATATCTGTAACGGATAATCTGTGACATTGAGAAGAATGAAAAAAATATTCCTATAATCAACTCAAAACCTCTAGTATGACGAAAACTTAAACATAATGGGGAATACCCGATCTTTAGATTTCGAGTCGCCGTATTTGTGTGAATCCCCTATTCTGAATCGGTAGTTTTCCCAAGTTTACTTTTTCTAGTCAAATCAAGGGAAATCGCGTCGTACAGGCTTCATACCAAAAGTCAGCAAGCTTTTTTGTTTTGTTTGATTCATTTTTTATTAATCTAGCTGTGGCGATGGAACATTGATTGGTTTCCAAAAAATATTTTTTTGTCTTGTTCTTGTTATTTTTTGTTAAACAGACAGGTTTTTAGTTTTTTGTGATATATTTTAGTATATTCAGACTTATTGTGTTGAAATAATTTATTTTATTTAATTTCTGTACAATATCAGTCAACAATAGATTTCTCTTCATTCAAAAGAGATGATGAAAAACAATGATAAAAATCCACCATAAATATCAACATTTTGGATATATATTCAATATTTTGATATTTATGTAAATATAATAATTTTGAACCTTCTTGTATATGCAACCTACTGAATGATCGAGTGGAATTGGCCTATTCGCCGGATTTCTTTCGCGTACTTACCCACACTGTCATACGTAATCATAATTTGGGAAATATAGTCACGTGAAAAGAAAATCAACTCTACAAATTTTTCTATGAGTGTTATCATCCCCAGTGAATGAGAAAATTATTTTCCAAGGTGGAACCATAGCCCTTGTCAAAGGAACGTACGAGTACTATCACTATTGCCAAAACAAAATGGACGACGACGGTTGGGGTTGCGCTTATAGGTCCTTGCAGACATTGGCTTCGTGGTTCAAATTGCAAGGATATGTCGACAAAGAGGTGCCTACTTTCAAGGAAATACAGCAATGTTTGGTGGACATCAAAGATAAACCTGCTAGCTTCGTTGGATCGAGGCTTTGGATAGGTTCGACAGAGGTGAATTTTGTTTTGAATACGTTGCTAGGAGTCGAGAGCAAGATTTTGTACGTCAGTTCTGGAGCAGAAATGGCATCGAAAGGACCAGACCTGTTGCACCATTTCCAAACTAATGGTTCACCTGTTATGATCGGTAAGAATTCTGAAGATTTTATGTCTGTGAAACGGTTGATATTAATTATATAAGTATAAAATGTCAAGGATAACTTATTCCCAATTCCATTCACTTCCATGATGAATGATAAATATTTTGCAGTATTCTGAAGCTGCATAGGCTTGAGAAATTATTATCATTCTGAATGCATCTCAAATAATGTCCTCCTTATAAGTCAGAGCAATTGATACATTCTGGTATGGGAATAGTCAATCTCATTCGCTCTCATTTCAAGGTCATCAATTCTTTTGGTTTCTGCTTTCCGTCATTCTCAAATTACAGATTATTGAGACTGGATTAGTGAGAGAACTATCAGATTTAGTTTACAACCAGTGCAGTGTGCTCCAAATGTAATCAAAAAATTAGTTTTCGTTTTGTTTTTAATCTGTGAGGGCGAACCAACTAAATTAATTTTAAATGCGTAGGATAGACGAAGATTTTGATTCAACTCAAACTAAAAAATGCATAATTATGCTAGAATCGCACATGTGGGAAGAAAGATCAGATGATCAAAAGTAGGGAAAAAACACATTTGTTTATGTGGCGTATCTATATAAAACTACCGTGAGGGATCTGAACCTTTCAATATTTTTGAAATGGATCGAGTATTTTTTTTAACTAGGGTCGGAACAACTCATATTTCCACAAAATTTGCCCTATGAATTCGATTGTTTCAGAAACTATAGATATTTTCTGGAAATATCGTAACAATAATATAAAAAATAAAAACCTTCGAATTAATAACGTAAAAATGTATTCTTATACATAAAATTCCATTACAAAAGAATCCAAGAATGATGCATAATGAAACAAATATTTGAAAAGTGAATTATTGAGGTGAATAAAAAAACATAGAACAGCGGGATAGATTGCAGAATGTTATCGATCCAAATCATAGTTGATGTGATGTCATCGCCATACGCCAGATAATATACTATTATATTTCTTATGAATATGACAAGTGACGTCTCCATAAACATGGAGAGACATAAAAATGAGACTTTAATTACTGCTTGAAAGTCATTACTTTGTGGTGGATAAATCTTTTCTTCGTAGTTTAAATATTAATATTGAAATCTATACAAGTGTAGGTTAGAAACCCAGAAAAATATGAAGAAGAGACACCAGTTATCTTCACTCATATTACTGTTTCATTCCCTAGGTGGAGGTGTACTTGCACACACAATTTTGGGGGTGGATTATAATCAACAAACAGGAGATATACGATTCCTGATACTGGATCCCCATTACACTGGAAGTGAAGATATCCAAGTCATTCAAAAAAAAGGTTGGTGTGGATGGAAAACGGTCAACTTTTGGAATAAAACTGCTTATTATAACATGTGTTTACCACAAGTTTCGAGAGAGATATAATATATTTCATACACATTTTATAAAATATATTTTATTTATGTAGTACTAACTGCGTTTCATTTTTTTGGTCATGGACTGATTGGGTGTTGATGGTGCTGTTAACATTTTTTTTCAAAAGCTTAGTTTTTATAGCGTAAGTATTTGATCAATAGTCAAACGAAATGACTTTGAGTTTTACAGAAAACCAGGGTCGATTCCCTGCTGGGCCAGCGTGTTGGGATTCACACGTTGAAAGGTAAGGCCTTATTAATCCATGGCTCGCACAAGTTTCGACTTCTGAGGGTTGAACAATAAGAAAAAGTCGGTGCCATCTGCTGTTGGGAGTTTTTCTGGAAGATGGAGAGATTGGTAATACAGTACAAAGGCTAAAATCAAGTACCAAGTTCTTAGTAAAAGACTTGCACACGTTCCATTGTAGAATTTGAATAACGTGTTTGAAGATACATAAAATCTAGGAAATTGATATGTCAACTAGAACATTTGAGAGTTTCCTTGTTTGTATAACAGTTGTCCTTCAAACAAATTGGATTTTTCACGAGGTGTTACTGTTTTTTGATATTACTTTTTATTTGTGTCTCAATTACTTATTACCCTGCAGTAGCCTTCATGATTATATTTTTCATATTGGTACGATATTCCCTTGAGTTCGTTTATTAAAACTCCAAACTACACTAAACTACTTTTATTACAACTCTTTATCACAACACAATGGGCACACTACAATCACCAAAACTGCTCAGCCAAACTATCCAACGCTCTTTACTAAAAATCTCTAGACTTCGATTTCTGCAATTAGCAATACCAAAGCTCTCTCTATTAGAAACTGTGATTTGCTCTCTGCCGTCGCGATGAGGTATCTCCTTATTAATACCTGCATACGCCTATGGAGAATCTTCCAGACAAGTCTCTATGATGTGTATCGAATTTTCTACGCGAGCCAAGATTTCCTGGAATGTTACGATCTTCGACCTCTCATATTATTTTGCGTTTACGAGTGACAGGGCCGGCGATGGGAGATTTCGTAACAATATTCATCACAGTTGTGGTGAATGGAAGTTGTCGTCAAAAAAAAAACTTGTAGAATAATAAACATCACAGGACCTTTTTCCGTACAATGCTCTTTCCCGCACAGAACTTTTCTTCGGAAATCAGCACATTCAAACCCTTTTGAAGTCATTAAGAAGGTTTCAGCCAGCAGTCAGCTACATTGGTGCTCGATCAGGGTATTGAAAAAATCGGACGTCGAAATTGAACGGTTTATTCAAAAACATGAGCAACGAGAAAGCAACTGGGGCCATAAGAAAAATTTACGATACCCGACTTCGAAGACATTTGATCAATCATCCGACGAAGAAGTTAAATTATAATTTTGGAAAACGAATATATTGTTGCCAGACAGGCAAAAAAAAAGACAGGAAGACGTAAGATGGAATTGGAACTGATAGCAAAATCAGAATTTCAGGAGCTGAATAAAATATTGGTACTGGAAAAAAAAGTTGGCTCCTGACCACCGCTCTAGACAAATTGAGAATAGACGAGATAACAAGCTTAAGATACTCTGATAATGGCGATGATAACAGAAACTCATCGAATGTTTGTGTCAAGGGGTAAAGTTTCAGAATGCTGGATTGCCTCGGATTTCGATAAAATTGTTAGGGGAGGAATTCAAGGAATTGTTTTCTTTATGATTTCATATGCTCAAGTGGAATTGGCAAAACCATTAGTTATTATAAATATAATATAATATAAAAAATTGTAACGTAAATACTCCAACCTATTTATTCGATCTTTTTTTACCTGATAAATATTTTGCCTACTTCACTCATCAATCAATAAAGTTGGTTTGTGGAAACTCTGCTCGAACCTTTAAAAGACCATGCATTCAAGCCGTGGCCGAGTCCACCCTCTAAGGACATAGTTGGTGTGACCAAGTCGTCCGCTCTCTGAATAATGAATATTTTCAACAGTTGATCACGCCAACCACTACCTTTAAATCCGTATGATCAGATTGGATTCCAACTTACTATCTGATCTGGTGGCAGCAGCAAATATCGCGCTACCCTATTCAAATAAAAATTTTTCCGGCTGAACGATCCCATATACAGGGGAAGTGCATTTCACTTAGGGGGGAGAGATATATTTATTATTATACATCACAGATAGTTGCAGGGATCGTCTCAGACCGTGGGTTCCCAAATAGCACACGACGTCCTGAAGACGAACCATTTATGTCCCAGTTATGTCGATACGTCCCGGGACGTATGGGAGACATTCGAAGAACGTACATTTCCGGATGTTTCATGTATGTACTATATAGACGTCCCATGTAGGTACATATTTGGTCCCGTTCTTATCGGAATGTAATAAAAACGTACATGCTTGGAAGTACTATGTACGTACTGTAGTAAGTGTCCCGGGTACGTTCATAATAACTCCTTTTCAGGTACGTACAATTCGGAACGAGTTAGGGACATACCAATGACGTGCTTTTTTGATAATTCCTTGTACCTACTGTTTATAAGAATCATTGACGTACATGTTTGGAAGGACTATGCACGTACTGTTTGGACCTTCCAGGTGCGTACATATTGGGTCCCTTTCAAAATCATATCTTTTGAAACTTTTGAGGATAATAGTGATGACGTACATTTTCGGGAATCGTATGTATTTGGACGTCTCCTTGACGTACGCCGAAAAACCTACTTTGTACATTCAGCTAGATCCCCTCAAGTCTAGTGTGGGCCGAAAAAGTACGAACTAGAAACGTCCCACATACGTACATTACCGTCTCTGTCAGGTAGGCCCAACGCGCTATCCCAAGTAGCACATCATATGGTGACTTCAAGTTAGTTACCTATGTTCGAGACACATTAAATTTTTTTTAGGAAGTTCAGTAACAATGAAAATATATTTGAAAAAACACTGAAGGATCACTGTCTTATATGCGATGGCGATGTGGAATATCACACTTGCTGTGCAAAAAGTTCTGGCCATATTTTCTGGTATTGAAATTCACCACGTTCAGTTGTGATTCGGAAATGGCGAGTTGAATATTTTCATTTCACTTTGAAAACGATATTCAAGCATTATCAGAATTTGCATATCTATATTGCAGTATTATGCCAATATGCCACCTAATGTGATAATTCAATATTTTATTCTACGCTCCCAATGTCGAATGCACATCTATACCACACAACTCTTCTTTAGAAACAAGTCTCCCCGTACCGTAGAGCGTTGTAGTGGTAAACAGTGATATATTCAAAGTGAAGGTCCGGGTTCAAGTCCCGCAGCAGCCAGAGTTTTTTCCAGGTTAGTATTCGGTAAGTACATGTGCATGAGTGAAATTTTCCAGTTGACTAATTGGTAAAGAAGAAATGATTAATTCCGAACATGAGAACTGAGAAGTGATATCAATTGAATTTATTTTTTTCGTCGATATATCATTAACAAGGAGGTATGTTTTCGGAATGTCCCAAACAGTTCCCCTTTCTGTACATTACAGGTCCTGTGTGGACTAGAAAAGTACGTACCTGGGATTACCGACTATGCGGAAACGGTAAGTTCCAGGGCGGTCTTATGTACGTCTGTCGGAGACTAAAGTACGTCCCAAATACGTACAATACATCCTCACCGTACATATGAAGTACGTCCTCTGGACGTACTTGTGCTATCTGGGTTAGTACAGTGGTGGCAGCGGTGGGACAGTGGTGGCAGCGGTGGGATTTATTTTATTCGAGGGGGTGAAAAAAGGAGGTCCAGAAAGAATTTTTTCGGTTTGATAGTATACAGTGAAAGTGAGTTAGGGTTATCAACGTAGGGCAGATTCAGGAGAATATAGAAAAGTTCAGGATACGAATGGGAACCCTAGAAATAATCTGATTTGAGCCTTTAACTATATAATTCCACCCGAAGTTCAGCAAGAAGTCTAGGAAGCAAGTTCCAGTTCGGTAATCATTCCGATTATCGAGATAACTACTACAGGATATCGGGGGTTACACCCATACCTAACCCCGAATCTACAGCTGTTAAGAGTGGCAACCCTCTATTCGCTAGAGATGATCGCAGCAACCCTAGATGATCTGTGAAGAAAGGAAGTTGTAAGGTATTTTGAGAAACTAGAGTTGCGTGCTAGACTAGATAATTGGACGGAGGACGAAACTCTTCAGTTATTCAAATTCGAGCTCGTGGGTGACACCCATAATTATTTTAAATCGGATGCACAGCTGGATTTAATGAATTTCACTGATCTCGAGAATAATTTCATTGAAAAAATAACTCCATTCAAATTACCAGGCGAAAAACTGGAATTTGAGTAAATATTTTCAAAGAAATAACGAAGACGTATCTTCATTCTGTATTAATATATTTGTAGTTGATCTTTATTTTTACTTTAACCCTCTTCCAATATTTTTAATTTTTCTCGACTCTAAACATTATTTTAAATGTTACAGTTATTTGATAAACAATTCACATTTATTTTATATTTTATCAACTGAAATAAAACTGTAGGGACACACAGTAAGTTTATTTTACAAATGAAAAATAATAAAATGTACATCTTTAGCTTACAATCACATGGGAAGAGTAGGAAAAATAAATACTATATTTCAGTCATTAAAAGGGGTAACTCGGGAGTGATATCAGTTGGCTTTTTCTAATGGAGATGATTCGGACTCGTTAACACTAGCGTCTGACGACACGTGCCACACGTCTGTGGCTCTTCTGGAAATAAAAAAAGTTTTAGATCCAACAACTTTTTGAAAATATTTTATAAAAATTCTGCTGCCATGCCATCAAGGGGAAGTATGCCTGTTTTCTGATTGATGACTCTTCTACTCACTTGATCATCTTGCATTTCGAATGCCATTATTCAACAAATTTTTCGAAATTCAGGAAAATAATCTTTTATGAACAACTCATCAGAGCAAGATTGATGAAATCAAAAGAATTTATAGTGTGCATTGACAATAGAAAACCTTTGATGACGACAAATTTATGGAGAACTAGAACAAGAATCAAATACTTTTTTATTAATAAAAGAACGGCAATTGAAGCTTTGTGAGAGAAAGGCAGAAACTTTTGTTTCAAGAAAGTTTGAAGAGGAAATCCTGTTTTTAGCTCTGAAGAAGCACAAAATGTAATTAGTGTATCAAGAGAATTATAATTTGGCTCATTTATTCCCCTGGTACATGGATTTCTGATCGATTGAATAAATGTATTTACTGACCTCAAGCACTTTTCCGGAAGATGAAGAGATTGGTAATACAGTACCGCAGCTAATATCAAGGACCACGTTCTTAAAGGTCCCAAAACAAAGGCCATGGTACCATAAGCCAACCAAAACAGATAGGCCATCGTAATTTGCATCAAAAATATTATGGTAAACGGTAAATGGAGACAAATTCTCATTCTCAAAGAAAGCTTTCTTTCGTGCTTCGCTTTTAGAGCTCGAAACCTGGAAAAAAAAACATTGAAACACGACAATATTTTGCTGGTCCAAACGAACAGTTGACTGAAGGTTGCTCTTATTGATAACTTCTGAAGGAAGCTTGAATATCATTTTTTTTTTCAAATTTCGATAATGACCTCATTAACAATATATGCAAGTTATCCATAGCATTGAATACTTGAAATGGTAAACAAAAATATTCCGTTAAATTGAGATTTCAAACAAAATAGTTCAGATCAATGAGTAAGTGGCGAATGCTTTTACATCTCTGTTCATTGCTCAGATAAAAAACAGAATTTTCCAATATTAATTTCACTAATTAATTGTAATGCTTACACAACAGTTGTTCGATAGTCATTACTTTGTAGTGGATGAATGTTTTTTCCATAGTTTCTTGAGTTGTTAATTTTTCGGGGATGGCACGGTTAAACCGATTAAAACCTTAGTGAAAAACCATCCGGTTATTACTATAAACACCTTATTATCCCAAGAAACATTACAGTTTATAACAGGGATACAACAAACATATCTTAATTAAAAATTAAACTTAAAAAAATAATTGAGTTATAATAAATACAAATTTAACTAGTATCATCAATAAATGATTGAATCAGGAATATCACCTTTTTATTTTTTAAATCAAATTCAATAAATATCTCTTCAAATGTTTCTTGAATAAGATTTTGCTTTTTATTTTCTTCAAGTTTTATGGAATTGAATTGTAAATATTAATACCATTATGAAGAATAGACTTCTGCCCAAAACTGGTTTTGGAATTACAGGATCTCAAGGCTGTGTTCTGACGGGTATTATGCAGATGAAAATTATTGACTTCACGAAAATTTAAATTAGATGATTTCATTTTGTGCTTGACAAATTGAATGAATATGCTCACTTTGAATTTATACGTGGTCTCCGAATCAAGTAATTATTTAGGCTTTTATTATAAATTAATGGTTGGTTCTCGAAAATCTAGTTTGAAAATACATTTTACTGTTTTATTTTGCAATTTTTGTAGTGGCTTGATAAGGGAAATATTAGCTGAACCCCAAATAGCTATCAAATATTGTAATTTTGAATTTATGAGTCAATGATAAAAATTCATCAGATATTTAAGAGGAATGTGGTGTCTTATTTTGAATAAGATACCAATTATCGGGGAGAGTTTGCATCGTAAATGTTCAATATGTTTATTCCATGACAATTTTTCATCAATATATAATCCTAGAAGTTTCGTAACTGGCTTGTATTCTATTGTGTCACCATAGAATTCAAACGCATTTTTGGGTCATTCCAAATTTGTTTCGAAATGTACATGTGAGAAGATTTAGAAAAATTCAAAGATAAATTATGTCGATTTAACCAACTCGATATTTTTTGTGAGTCTTGATTCATAAAGTTTTGAAAATGTGCAAAGTTATCTGAAAAATAAATGAGAGTTGTGTCATCAGCGAATAAACTGAGTTTACCATGAAGTTTCAACTGAGTAATTGAATTGGGCCAAGAATAGATCCTTGGGGAACCCCAAAAGAAATTTTTTCAATTGAACTTCTGTGATTGTCTATATAAACATACTGTGATCGATTGAGCAAATAATTTTGAAACCATTTACGATTATTTCCTCTTATACCAAAATAATGTAATTTTTAAGCAAAATATTATAACCTTTTTATTTTTCTAATGACATATTCCAAGGCTTCGCGAGACCAAGACCAAGACTGATGAATCTTGGACTTGGTCTCGAAAAATTAATGTAGTCTTGGATTTGATATTTCGAAACCAAGACGGGACTGGCCAAACCTTGGTCTTGATAGTCTCGGTCATGGATCAAAATCCGTCTAGAAATTTAAATTATTCAATTCAATCGTCCAACAGTTTATTTGCATATAATAGGTATTTTGTATTACTCTTGTCTTTAACAATTGTCAATTTGCACGGGTTAAGTAAGCGAAATAAATTCCTCATTTCACAAAAAAAATATAATTTTTAAGAAATTTTGAATAAAGATTTAATTAGACCCACACAGCGAACAGGACGTTAGGCCAGAAAAAAGGTTCATAAGGGTCGGAATGTTGATTAGGTTTTTATTGACCATTCAACAATGGATTATTGTGTGATGAGCAGTAAGATGCACATGCGACAGAGGGGTGAATCGGAATCCCGAGGAAATTGTAATAATTGTATTATATAGGAGTGGTAAAATAACATATAGCTGACCAAAGATATTGGTCATAATTTATTTTTTTTCCTTTGGTAGGTTTGGTGATCCAGAATTCAATTCTTCAATCGTGCGAATGGGATCAATTTGATTAGAGATAAAACTATTGTTTCTTTGCCAACGTTTCGAATTTTAATAAATTCATCATCATGGCTCTATAACAATGAATTTCGTGTTAAAATGGTAGGACATAAATAAAATAAGAGAAAGCCAACAAACTATTGGAACATTTTCAGGGGTTCAAGATGTTGATTATTGAAAAAAAAAATGAAAAATACATACCAAAAATCAGTTTTCTCGAGTAAAAATATTTATATTATGTATAAAACAGACATTTTAGATACACCCTCTAGGTACTAACAATTCCACAGTGAGCACGAGAATACTGAAATAAAATTCATAGAATGGCTGTAGTTCTTATGAACGCTAATAAGAAAAAAAAACGTGATAGTTGGAAACACCGTATAATGATAATCATTTCGGTAGCTCTTCTTGTATTAACGCTGTCTTGGTGAAGAATTTGTAACATTTCACTGAATAGCCTTTCTGATAGAGAAGATTTCTGATCAAGAATGATGGGTTTTGTAAAATCAAAAGTATGGCCATTTTCTCTAGTGTGATCAACAAAAGCTGTGGGATTTTTGACATTCTCTATCGTGTTCAGAGATTCGTTTTCTTGAATATGGTCCTGTTTGACCCACATGACATTTAGTTCAATTATTGCAATTAATTTTGTAGACAACGTTCGATTGTAGATCAGTGGGAGTTTTTTCTTTTTGACGTGAAAAGAATCATTTTCCGATAGTGTTGTCGTTAGAGAAAGCAATTTTAAATTGTTCTTCACTAAAAATCCTTGCAATTCTCTCAGAGATATTTCTCACATATGGTATTTTGTTATATTTTATAATTGGATCGTTTATTTTATTTGATTGTCTGTCATACTTAAGAATTTTATTAGTTAATGATGGCGGGTAATTATTTTTTAAAAGAAATTTTTTTATTTGCTCGATATTTTTTTGATGATACTCTGGATTAGATATTTTGAGAGCTCTATTTTTCAGATTTCTTATGATATTTATTTTGTGTTGGAAATTATGTTGTGAGTGATAATTGAGAAATCTTTCAGAAAAAGTTGGTTTATGATACCAATCTACTTTCAAAACGTTGTTCGAAGTTCTAATGACATTTGTTACTAGAAAGGCTAAAGTTTGATTGTTTTCTTCCTCTTGAGTGAATTTCAATTTCGAATGAAAATTCTGGAATACCTCAAGAATTTCAGTTTTATTATTTTCAGGAATCGCTGTGAAAATGTCATCAACTTACCTTTTGAAAAAGGGTACTGTTTGTACCTAGAGTGTATCTAAAATGTCTGTTTTATACATAATTTTAATATTTTTACTCGGAAAAACTGATTTTTGGTAAGTATTTTTCAATTTTTTTTTCAATAATCAACATCTCGAACCCCTGAAAATGTTCCAATAGTTTGTTGGTTTCTCTTATTTTATTTATATCCTACCATTTTAACACGATAATGAATTTATTAAAGTTCGAAACGTTGGCAAAGAAACAATGGTATTTCTCTAATCAAATTGATTTCAATTCCACCAATACCACTATTGAAGAATTTATTATTTTTATTTGGTATCGGACTCTGGTGGGTGTCAACGGTGCAAATTATACTAATCTGTATCTATGTTTTTCAATAAATGAAGAGTTTATCAGAATGATTAATTTGAAATAAAAAATCGTTGCCAAGTTTAGCTGGAAGTGACAACAATGCAGTATAAAAATATTTCCAAGAATTTCAAATTTGAAACAATAACTTTTCTATTTTTTTCTTTCTTCAATAGTAGGAGGTTTATGGACCACTGCGGCATTACAACATATATCTATTTGTTGTAAACTGTAAAATTGCAATTCTGAATTTGACAAATGAATTTCCGATTGCGAGTGAATAAAAATTAAAAGCCTACCATATGAAAAATAAGTAATCGAAATAAACTGCAATAACATTTCCCATCAGATTTTTCTTAATATTGGGTGAATTTGAGTGCATTATTTTTATTTCGAAACCGAGACTCTTAGGAGATGAGACACTTGGTCTCGAAAGTCAAGTTTTGGTCTCGGTCTTGGTCTTGTAAACGAATTTCGATGTAATAGTAGATGTGGGATGAATTTCCGTGCCAAGTTGAATTGAATAAACTGTACATACTTATTGTATGTCTCGAGTGCATAATTCAGAAAAAATGTACCTCCTTACCTTGAGTTCACTGCAGTCGCCATTATAAAAGTTACTGGCACTTGAAACGTGAACAGCTGGAAGAAGAACTCTTTCAATAACATTTCGCTGGCTCGAAAAGTTGAATTCTTCACTTTGTTACCTGTATAAAACCGTATACGTATGTGAAGGCTCCAGGCAAATACGCCCCATTCACGAATATACCCCAAGCAAATATGGCACCAATGTGGTCCTCGATGATATAACCTATGGACCACGGTCCTACAGCAAGATAGACGGGATATAGGACAATCGGCCAAAATATTCTGTCCACGGTCGACATTATCCATATCTTCTTGAGACAGGAAAACCAACACGATTTTCTCAGTCTTGGTTTGACAATTTTGCCACCTGAAATCGAAAAACATTAAGTGACATGGCCCGCCACTGATACAACGAATCTGCTTTTCAATTATTCAATTTGATATGGAAAAGTACAAGTCAATAAATCCGAAATTGTTAAGTGATTAAAACATACTAACCTGCTACTAGCCCATGAATATACCTAACAATGAAAAGTGGGAAGACCGTTAGACCCAGCATCACAAAAAATAACATTTTGAACTGAAACAGAGGGAAACATTACAATTATCAACTGCAAATTCTATAAAGAAGCTCACCAGTAGACTAGCGTTCGTCATAAGAGCTATTTTCGACAAAATACCAAAAGACAGTCGGGTGCCATCCAAAGAAAATGGCTGTGTTATTGATTTCGTTCGACCATCAATATCTTTGATGTAAACCTGAAAATAATGAATGACAGGAATATTGGTTGTTTATTGAGTAACTGATCCCAAGAAGCTAATGGGATATGCATATGAGTTGGTACATGAAACATACAAATAAAAAAAGACACAAAAGAAGCGAAACCGTTAGATTATAATATCAAAATGCCAAAAAAGGATTTTTGATGATTGAGAAAATTGTTATATTTTCATTGCCCCAAGATTTTTATTTGGTTTGAACTCATACATTTTTATTTCTTCAAGTTTTTTGGTAAGGCATTTTATATATAATTTTTTTGAAAGTACGATTCGGTATAGAATTATCTTTCCAATGATATGTCATAATCATACTTCCAATTCACAGTCTGCTGATATTATTCAGATTTTATAAAAAACTAGTTTTTGTTTTTCCGTCGAGAATTGATTCTCTCACTTGATTTGTATTTTAATCCTTCCGTCGAGAATTGATTCTCTCACTTGATTTGTATTTTAATCCTTCCGTTTTTAGCAACAGGTTTCAATAGAGTTAATGATATAGACAATGGAAGTCCAAACCATTACCATTCATGGAAAAACATATATCAATGCTAGATTTCGATATTTTGCTTTTGAACGACTTTCAAATTGAAAGGTTTGTGCCAAAGGAGTAAAATTCAATTGCATTGCTGCTTTATACAAATTTTTTTCATTTGTTAAGTGCTGACCACAGTTACATAAATAAAAATGCCCTGCTGGTACGAATGTTTCTGGATGATGAGCAAAAGTTGATTGTGGGTAGAATTTGAATTCTACTTGAAGAGGCTATTCAAAGGTCGAAGAAGGTACGGTATGTTGGCATTCATTTTAAAAGGTTTTGATTGTATAGAGGCGTGCATAGTGAAGAGTAACAAATGCCGCAAGGGCAAATCATGCTTCTGATCATGAACTGATCGAATTTATATATCACTGTGGAGCTGTAAAGAAAATCCAGAAAGAATGTTATACAACTGAACTATGCAATTATGCGCTGCTGAAAAAGAACATTGAGAAAGTACTAGACTCGACGAATGTTCATTCCCTAGAATTCTATCAACTAGCTGAGATAATCCAAAGTGAAGCAAGTAAAATAACCAAAAAGCTCACAAGGAAGTAAACAAACAATGTAAGAGAAGGATGGTTTACAAAGGAAATCAGAATAAAAATGAAAGCAAGGGATAGAGCCTACAAACTATACAAAACCAACCCTAGAAATGACCACCTATTCTCCCAATTCAAAAACCTACAAAAAGAAGTGAAATCGTTGATAATTTACAATAAAAAACAATATACAGATAGATGTCTACAGAATACAGATGGGGATCAAAAAAAAACAATGGAAGATAATAAGTGATGCTATGGGAAACAACAAAGGAAAAAGCGAAATATCCAAGTTGACTAAAGACAATGGACAGGAAATTGAAGATACCTATGAAATAGCCAAAGAAATGAATGACTACTTTGCTAATATTGTAACTTCATTGAACATAACTTCTCCAAGTCAGAGTGTCTCGACACCTAACAGCTCCCAAAACTCATCATTATATCTGAAGAAGGTATCCATAGATGAAATATTAAAAATAATGAAATCTCTTGAATCAAATGCAGCACCTGGATATTACAAAATTAAACTACACCTCGTGAAAAAATTAAAACATCTGTTAGCTACAGCACTAGCTACAATGATAAACCGACATATAGTGAATGGAACATTCCCTGACGATCTCAAAAATCACCCCTATACTCAAAAATGGACCCAACAAAGTGTTCGACTTATTTAATAGTTACTTGAGTAACCGGTGGTATTTCACAGTAATCAATGGCATATCAAGTAATAAAACGCTGGTAACCAGTGGTGTACCTCAAGAGAGTGTAATTGGTCCAATTCTTTTTTTAGTATATATCAACGACTTATGTAACATAAGACTCAATGGTAAAATAACACTATTTGCAGATGACACTGCTTTATTTTATTCAGGCACACCAGAGCAAATATTCCATTGTGCCCAAGACGATCTAAACTCCATAAATCGGTGGACAATGAAGAACAACATTCTCTTGAACAACTCCAAATGTAACTATATCATATTTAATAGCAGCTCTGAAAACCGAAAACTGTTCATCAACGACAAAGAAATAAAGGAAGTTGAAAGCACAAAATACTTGGGATTAATCCTAGAAAAAAATGTAATCTTTGAAACGCATATTTCCAAACTATGCTCAAAACACTATTTATGCTACAACCTTAGACACAGTGCAATAAAATTCAGTAAAGGTAGCAAATATCAAATATATTATCCCTATATACACTCGCACTTGATTTATCTAGCAGCATTCTGGGGACAAGCTAGGCAACAGGACCTCAATAAACTTCAAGTGGCGCAAAATAAAATCAATAAAACTTTGTTCAATCTTCCACATCGCATCAACACAGAGACGCTTTACAGAAATCTCAAAATACTGAGAGTGACTGATATTATTGAATTGGACAGTGTTAAACTTATCTACAAAATAAAAAATAAACTGATTGAAACAGAAATCAACCTATCCCAAAATTGTGACATGCATCATTACAACACTAGAACCAATCAACACTTCTACTTACTACCATGTGCAACAAATGTTGGAAAGAAAAGAGCTACGTATCAAGCCCTAGAATGGTTCAATCAGCTTCCAGATGATGTGAAAAATAGTGCTTCCTTAGACAATTTCAAAAAAAATATGAAAAAACTATTACTTCATAGAAACTCCTGATATGTGTGTCTCGACGTATACCGCGTCTTATCTTTATCAATTGATACACTCGTAATGGATCTTTGTTCTCTTTTAGAGTTAATAAATAAATAAAAAAATAAAAAAAATACTATGTTCTCAAGTATAGAGATGAAAATATTTGTTACATGTGTTCTACTGTGTGAAAATTAGTTTCTGATAAATATTTTTGCTTTTTCAATGGTCTTGCGCAACTGCAAAAGGAGCTAAGCTACTTACAGGATAGATTGGATAAGATGTACAAGTAGTTAAATCCGCAAAACAAAAATCAGAAGTCAAAACGCGACGTTCTTCCTTTTCCTTTGGAAATTACAGCCCCTTCAATTCGTTTAAATGCCAGAAACGGGACGTGAATATTCGATGTTCTTTCTTGTACAATAAAATGATTGAAAGACACTTGTTTTCATAAACGTGTGTGTTTTCATTAACGATATCATTGATAGGCAAATTTTTTTCCTATGGATAATTTTTTCAGATGTCACTGAAGTGGCGTTTACAATATAACCCACAAATTTGATAAGATGGGCGAGGCGTTGCATCTAGAAGGCAGGCCGAATTTCTGGAACTATGAAAAGTAGATCTTACCTCAATTTTATGAAGTCCATTTAAATAATTCTGAGGATCCCATGGAGCAACGAATAAGGGCCCTTTGACTCTTTTACAGCTCATCCAGTTACCATTGTCGATTTTAACTTTAACAAAATCGATTCTCGACAAAGAGAAGGCGAGAATTCTGACAAAAAATAATGATGTATCATTATTATCTATCCCTCAAATTTTGTTTGTCTACAAACCTCACGTGAGTAGAATTCCTGATGACATCCAGATTCTCTTTTGCCGGATTGAAAAAAAGGGCGTGCTTTGGGTTTGTTATCAGTATGACAGGCCATTCTCTATGATTAACGTCAGTGAATGATAGGAGCCCATGGTCTATTGCCATTAAACGATACCTGTGGAATGATAACAGTGAGAATTCTTAAATGTTACGTGTCAATGGAGTTGTAAACATTGACTGGAGTTTTTTTTTTGGAAACGCTAATAATAACTACCTAGTACAGGACGCTCCAATTGAAACCAAACAAGGCCGATTTTGAAATTCAAATCAACATACTTCATATCCGCTTAACCCGAAGTAAAAACCTATCAATTTTAAGAAGGATTGAAACTCAAATAATTCAATTTCACTACATATTCTCCACAAAACTAATGTGGAACACCTTCGAATATATTATATTAAATATTTAGTAGATTGCCTGCGAAGGTAAACGTAAATACATCATGAGACACCCGTTTTCTATCGAGCTAATCGTTGGCGATCGTGAAACTTTGGAAAGACGATCCGTGACCCATTTTGAAGTACCGCGGCAAGCGCACAGCGATCATTTCCTACAAAAAAAAAATCAAGAGAACGACTATCCATGACCAATGTGAGGGTAAGTACCGCGGCAAGTGTCACAGCGATTATTTCGTAGAGAAAAATTCAGTAGTTTCGTGGAGAAGGTGCTTAAAAATTCGGTTATTTGCGGCACAGTGTGTGATTTATACACACACACATGTACGCCCACACAAACCCATATGTCCGGCATATCATACGCTTCATATACTAGTACAAACCAGATAGAAATAATAATCACACTTATCAAAGATTGTAGACTTTCACGACCGTCAACTGATTAATTGTTAGAAGTTTTACGGCTTCTCAGCCGTGGTCCGCAGGTTTTTGGGCCTGACGTTTAGCCTGCATCTGCGGCAGACATTTTCGAAGGCCGATGCGGCAATGGTCGAAGTATTCTTCCCTGCTGCGAGGCTTTGATTTTATGTGGTTCAGATGACGTGTCATTATTTGTCGGACCTAAAATGGGACTGTCAATTAACTCTAATTGATTTTCCGAAACAGTTTTTTCTTTCATTGGGAGGATTCGTGTATTTTTGAACAGCTGGCATCCATGTTTGGGCTCTCTTCTTTGCGGTTGAAGTTGTTCTTTGCCTGTGAATATCTATGGCCTCCCTATAGAGCCTGGGGTAATAGCTCATAATTGTGTCCAGCACTTGCGTTCCGTCGAAGTCAATATCATGACAGCTTCTTTTGTGCTCGGTTAACCGCGTTTTTATGCTCCTTTTTCTGATATAGACAGAACCACAACTACACGGTATTCGGTACACTCCCGGAGTGGATAATGGATCTTATGGGTCTTTTGCAGATCTGAGGCTTTCCTGTATTTTCAAACTCGGATCAGTTTCTACTTTTGAGAGTTGACGTTAGTAAAGGGGCGCCGGCTGGCAAATGGAAGAGTTCATTCAAAACATAACACGGTAACAAATAATCGAGTTAATTTTTCTTAGAATCTATTTACCCCACTCCATCCTCTCCAACGGAGCGACAAATTATTATGTCCTTCATTTCATATGTAATCTGTTACCCTGAATCCGAAACTTCATTCAAAATACCACGACAGAATCTCTTAAAAAATAATGAATCGATTACCCCAATCCACCCTCACCGACGGTGATAGTTAAGAGCTCAACAGCAGGTAGTAGCCAACAATAGAGCAGGAAGTTTCAAGACATAGTGAATGAAGCAACATAACCATCAAACAAATAAAGTTACTAACAAAAGCTTGTAGAGTGGTTTTGAAGCTCATCAGACATTGGGCATAAATATGACAGTTATACTGACATTTATTTGTGACAGGAAAGAGGAATCATCAACCTCGTTATGTATCAGCTTATGGAGACAAATTAGCTAGGAATATAATCATTTCAAAAGTTGCAAATTACATCTCGAACTAGTTCTATTTTAGGAATATCAGTGTCATATGAACCCATTTCTTCGAAATATAAATACCTCGAATTTAATCTGAATCTCCTCAATACTATATTTATGAAACTCATAATAGGGGCTCCATTTAATAGATGTAAATTATAGCAGGCTTCTAACGAAAGTAATAAATGTTTTATAAAGTTATTTGAAGTTATCAACAAGGAGGTTGACAATAGAAACAATATCGGCTTCAGATTGGATCCTTGAAAGACTTGGCTACGAATGATATGAACTTATACCCCTTATTATAACATTATGTTTGTTTTGGATTACCCAGAATTCTCTTTCAAATCTTCTCTTCTCGACATAATCTTTTGGAAATTTAAGGAATTATGTTGGTCATACATTCAACTCGTTATTTAGGACATTGGGTATTTTTGTGTAGAGAATGAAGTTTGAGAAAATAATTTTCAGCTTTCTCTTCTCCGAATCAAATAATTAATACCAAAAATGTTGGTTGTCTAAGTACCAATCCTGGTCGGTAGGATATCTGGATTGAATACACCAACCAATCCGGTAGCTTCTTGGGTTTTTCTGCGGGGTGTCGCTCTAGTTGAAATAGCAAATGTGCCATCGTAAAAATCAGTAAGACGCCCCAGAGCGCTTTGGTACCCAAGACGATTAGCCAACCCTTGACCACAATCCTCTGCCTTCTCGGCCCACTCGAAAGAGTGATAAAAGGAAACTATAAAAAATAAGTCCCTCACCCTATCATCATCAACGGGGCGAATGATTATCATATAATTCTGTATGTAATTTGTCACTCTGAATGATCAAATAATTCATTTCATATAAAATATGGTACCCCTCCAATCCAAATCTTTTTCCAAATACCTCGATATAATCTCTTGAAAATGTCAGGAATTTTGTTTTTTTTCTACCCCACCCCCTTCCCTCCCTTCTACGAGGCGACACATTGTCACAAACTCATATTCAATATTCCCTAATTATGCAATTGAAATCTGCATGAGATCAACTATTCATTAAACAACTCAACATAAATAAATAATCGAATGCTTTTTTCTGTGGATTTTGTGGCTCTGGCTAACTTCACACTCCTGAGGAGTTTTACAAAAGTGAGAGAGCCTGTTAGTAAATTGAGAAGTTAGTTCATGAATTTCCTGTATGACTGATATTTAGCAGGTTAAATGACATTGGAAAAGTTCTTTAGAATATATCACATATACCTAGGCCAACTAGGGAGCTGATAATATATATATATATATTATATATATATATATATATATATATATATATATATATATATATTATATATATATATATATATTATGATTTTAGTTTGGCACCTGATAAAGAGCCATGTTGGTTGTACTGATTATGTTCACTCTTACAAGCCCTCTTGTGCCAGAAATACTTTGTACTCACACTCTGTTGTCTTTCCAATCACCAAGTTCTAATTCCAAGAATCCAGCCTTTTGAAGAGTGTACATTTTTGGAATCAGTCCACCTAGTTTATGAAGATGTCCACAGACATAGACTAATCCTTCCTTGTGTTTTCCAATCATATCTCTTACATTTTCATGACCCGGACTCAAGATACAAGAAGTTGGGAAGTGACCGAAAAAAATGGTATAATTACTATGGTTGGTTTCAGCCTGCTGAATAAGCGAGGTCAGTTCTTCAACTTCCACGTCATCTAATACGCCTACGAAGTTGAAAGGTCTTCTGGGACCTGCACATGTAACAAAATATGTAAACCTGAAAAGCTATTAATTGGATAACCATACCAGGTTCCAGGCATGCATCAATTCCAATGAAACTGTATAAATTATTTCTCTTTCTCATTTGATACATGTAGGATCGAGGATGTTTTTTTCCTTGTATGGAATAGTTTGTGAAAAAATTCTGCTTTGACTTGAAGTCAGCAACATTGAAATTATCTAAAAAAAAAGGTGAATACATTGTTTATGGAAATGTGCTAAGTTATTTGGATTTTACCATGATTTCCTCGAATATCAAGCCATAAAGTTTTCTCTTTGACACGAGCTTCTGTCAAAATATCACGATAATGTCTCCATTCATCCTCATATTGCTCTGAACCGATTGAATCTTTTGTTTTGGCATCTGTGAGATCACCAGAAGCTAGTACTACAGATGGTTTTATTGTATGAATCGTATAATGGCAAAATTCTTTGAATTCTGTAATTCGTAATGGATCTCTGAATATACTGATGTGAATATCTGTGATCTAAAACCATAACTTGATAGATTGAAAAATACCGAACCTGATATTTACTTACTTGGAGGAACCAGATCAAATTCTCATGAGTATCAGTTATATTCAGGAAATTATCTTTGGAAAAATCATCAGGTTTGTATGCATGTGTACTTAACAGATTGACAACATTCGCGAAAAATATCGACAATAATATCATCGATACCAAAATTCCTACCGTGAATTTTGAAATTTTCATAATTTCCGAAAGGGTTCTAATTACTTAATGATTTATTTATCATCATTCATGCTAATATGTGCTTTCTAACTCAAAATTTAAAGATAATTTATACTTAATTTCATTTTGAGGATTGACAAACAGAGAGGACCACGAGAGGACTTAGAACTGACAATATTGACATTGAAACTGACGTACACCGTACACAAAGATCATATGTTCAACAACAGAATACTTAATTACTATACAGAAGCGAAACAGTAACCTAACAATGTTTGACCTTGATCGAACTTTGTCACCTTCATGTACACTGAGAAAAGTGAGAAACTGACAAGAAGTTACAATTGGGAAGAATTTCTACCGATGAGGGCGCTGATTTCTGCTCAAAAATGTCGGTACCAAACCCTAATCAGCTGATCGTAATCTGTCAAAAACATATGTTTACTATTGTTTACGTTGTATTTTGTATTGTACCTTGTGTTTTTCGAATTTTGGCAAAGTTCTATGTAAAACAAATGTGTATACTAATCAGTGTGTGAATGTGTTAGAGGAGTGTACCAAAATTTCACATTGAGAAGTTTGTTTTTGTTTTACGTGATGAAATAGTTCAAATATTTTCCGATAGAGGCGTATCCGGATGATGAACTGCCCAATAGCAAAATGAACTGGGAAATTTCAAGTTACAAGCGTCAAATTAATCAGCTGTCTTCATCTGACTCACTGGAGCAAAAGCAATAGAATATATTTAGTACGCTCTTATTGGTGCACATCGAGAAGGCGAGGGCGGCGAGGCTTTTACCGAAAATGTCATTGGATTCGCTTCTGAATCAGGCATTCCAGATACTTGTCAAAACTGTCAAATTAATCTAAATGAACCAATACGGCGGTATCTGCCCCCCAGGAACTTTCCATTGTTTTCTTTTTAATAAGTTTGTGATTGGTTAAAACTGGTATTTGCCCCCCAGACATAACCTGATCTGGAATGCCTAATAGTTAAGTATAGAATGGGGTGAACTCTCCAATCAGAAGAAAATCCGGATATATTTTTCTATCTCATAAGCAAAGGCCATTTGAAATAGAAAAAGACATTCGACTTTCTCTGGGTGTGAGGGTTCACTTGAAATCAGGCCCCAGACCACCAGCATTGCTTATTATTCATTATAGAGATACTACTACCATTAGCATTGACATTATTGTTTATGGAATACAAATATCAGCCTTATAGAAATATCATTCCAAGGGATGTCTTTTCTTTCTTTCTCTTACGGACGACGTGGCTTGAATCACACATGTTCTCGATTACTTATACATAATACCAAAAGATAGCAATCAAACCAGAAACAGAAGTAGAATTTTTTGTCAATGGCGTAGATCATTCAAAAATATTCGACATAGTCAATTGGCATGCTTGAGGACTGTCATTGAATCAAATCATCTTTTGAACAATTCGTTCAGGCCAGTCTCATACTACCTACACAGTAGGTTTTGGCTGGCACCTGTCGGAAAACAAATACGCCCCTGGCTAATATTCGTGACATTGCATTATATCAGACCGGTGCCAGTGCAGGTTTCTTCACTGAAGAAACATCGGATATAATAATAATAATACCCTTCGTGATATCAGCCAGGGGAGTAGTTGTTTTCTGACAGTTACCAGCCAAAACCTATTGAGTAGGTAGTCTGAGACTGAACTGAACGAATTGTTCAAAAGATGGGTAGATCATTCATGTTTTGAAGATTACTCCAATGCCTAAACTTTCATTTCTCTCTTAGACTTCTCGCGTCAATTCTGTTTTGAAGTTTCATTATAATTTTTTCAGCATCTCAGTCAAACTGACAGAATGAACTGTGTATCTTTTTTCCCTTCATAGAAACTTCATCGTACCAGTGTTAATAGAGATATATAGCATTGTCTAAGGATTTAAGACAATGTATATAGTTAGCCAACCATATGGAAATATCATTCGAAGGGATGCATACTACTGGTAGATGGCACTAGTGATTTCGTTTCCAAGTCATGTATTTCATTTCATTTTTCTTACGGATGTCGTAGCTTGAATCACACATTCTCCTGGTACATTATTTCAGTCAAACTGACAAACAGAACTCTGCACCTATTTTCCCCTTCAGAGTAGGAACTGTGTCGTTCATTGTAAAGTGAACGAAAATTTGAGCACTATACTGTAGATGGCGCGGCAATTTATGTTTCAAATCTTTTTACACAGGCTCGACTAACTATATCTCTATAAACAATGGCTGCGTCCAACAGAATACAGCGGTTACAACAGAGGCCAGATTCTATTTCACGTACTCGATTGTCGAGTAGCTCAGACTGTGACTGTACCGTGCCCTGTACTGAAATATATGCATATTCTAAACAATTCGATAATCGAATTCGTGGAATAGAATCTGGCCTCTGCTTCACAAAATTTGACATTTCACCATGGAAAACTGTCAGATTTTGTCTTAAATTGACGGCAGATGGCGTAACAAAAACACTTCAAATAATTTTTATACAGGCATTGACTGACAATACTTTTACATTGTTGGAAACATTTCACCAACATCCTTAGACAATGAGAGGGCGTATCGCTTATCTTGAAATACAACAAACAATGCCGCCAGTTTCACCATTTCTTGATCAAGGATCGACCTAGTATAAATTTTATAACTTGAACTGTTGTTCATAGAGAGGATAGTTGCATTGTCTACATAGCATTCAGACTATTCAGAATTCAGACAACGTTAGTAGGTATTCTGGATACATTGTCATTATTGTTTTTCAATGATGGCATTATTTCAAAGAAAGGATATTGCCAGTGCCTCTGTTAAAATCATTTGAAGAGTTATTTTTACGCCATCTACACTATATTGTCGATATTTCCCTTTACTTGACAATGCACGACAGTTTCCTTTTCTGACGTATAAAATAGGTTTAGACTTTTGAACTGAATGTCAGTTTCATTGAAATATCGTAAGAGAGCTGATGATGCTTCCAAATAAAGTTTAGAAAAGAAATTTATACCGTAAATGAAAGTTTGGGCATTGACATAATCTTCAAAGTATGAATGATATACGATGTCGATATAAATTCCACTTTTCTTTCTGAATTAAGAGTCATCTATGTATATGTTATGAATCAAATACAGAATTCAAGCATTGTCTAAAGCTATAAAACCTTAGAAAATGCTATATAAGAAAATACATAACTTCGAAACGAAATCACTAGTACCATCTTGCCGTATCCACTCCTTGAAATGATATTTCCATGTGATTGACTATAAATTTAAAAAAAAATTAAAAAGTTATCCTAAGATGCCTGGTTATGCCTTTATTCCATGTTTATTCCATTATATAGACTGAACCCAATAATTGAGTGATGCGCCAATTCATCTTTATCCAGCTGCGACATCTATCAATGAATAGTAAAAGTTGATAAAAATACTCGGTTTCGGCATTCGGAATGGTGCGCATACAAACACCTTTTTGAGGATCAAACTCATTTTTAACCACTTCTCATTCAAATAACGTACAGGAATGATTTCCTATTGAATCGGTTAATAATTTCAAACACAACTGGATATTTTGTCAACGTCGTAGATCATTCATGTTTTGAAGATTATTTTAATTCTTAAAGTTCCATTTCCCTCATGAACTTTTATCGTCAAATCCATTTTGAAGTTTCATTATACTTTCAGGATTCAATCAAACTGACAGAAAAAACTCTGCACCTACTTTTCCCTTCAGAGAAGGAAACTTATGGTGGATTCATGCAACAATCGTAGCTCGGAAATCGGAACTCGCAACAAAATATAAACCATTCGTGCAGCAATCTCAAGAGCTGTTGAATCGTAAGAGTGGAAATTTGTCCAATATCTTACGAATTCCGACTTAATATACCTGCATGAACGTTTTCATTGAAAGATATCGACTCAACTTCTTCCTTACGACTTGCGAATTCCGAGTTACGATTGCTGCATGAATCCACCATTAGTCGCACATTGTCAAGTAAATAGAAACATCGACATAATAGCATTATAAGAGGGTGGATAGCGTAACAAAAATGCCTCAAATCATTTTTACACAGACATTGACCTTCCGTCCCACAAGCGTTGAACTTATCCATCATCTCCCTCCTTAAAGAACATATATCCATGAATAATTACATCGGCCAGTCGACCTTGATAGGATGATACGTGAGGCCGAACTTCTCAACAAACAACCCTTAAAAATTAATATACCAGCTTTCGCAACGTACCACGACCATGAAAGAGTGTATAATTATAATAGTTATTCACGAGGTGAAGTTTACGGCCACGAACCTCGGGCGAGTGGCCTAAATCACCAGAGAATTATAGATATTATACGCTGGTAGAATACTATACTTTGTCCACGACTATTGTATAAACCATACATTTCAAAACCAATATCGGAAAGAAAATCGTTATACTTCACCAAAACCAACGAAATATTAATGATTTCAACAAATTCAACAAACACATATGTATTATGCACAGTAGTCGTGGACAAAGAATATTTCGATTGATTCAACACACACCAAATAAACCGCAGAGCTGATATAAGTAATTCCATTGACCTCGTTGGACGTCCAGTGGACAAACAATGATGAACCCCCGAAAGACTTGTAATTACTTATGTTGACATTTTATGGACTTTTTATGGATATCTTCAGTATACAATGAATTGATGAGAAAAAATGATGAAAGAAGTGCAGATTAATATTTGATCTCGATTGGAAATATCATTTTTACGTTTACGTCCATAATAACCAATAAAGGACTTTTCATTGATATCCATGAGACTCTGAACTAATATAACAATAGTACTCGGCGAATTATTCAATCTATGCGAAGTTCAGCATTGCTTGCGTTGCTATTCGCTATTTTAAAGAAAAAAACAATATACCGGAATTCTAGATATCACACGTTAGACGGTAAGACCTCGTCAATCCCCAGCTCGCACGAATTCTTGAGGGTTGACGTTCCTAGGAGAACGTCAGCTGATTGACAGGGAAACCAGTTTTCAAAAAATTCTGAACGCATTAGAATCTTCAATGATCGACAATACGGATTTCATATCAAGTGGGTCAACCAGCTGTTTCGCGTACACTTGTAGATGCCAGCATTCATTTCACAATACCTTTCTTTCTGCGAAAAAGGAAAATTTGGAATACTATTTCTGGTTGTATAACTTCTTTAAATTCTTTAATTGGATTACCTTCAATTTCGAATTTGTGAATGACACTTTTTTCATTAACGGCAGGCACTTTACAATAAGAATCTCTTTTCTATGTTGGTAGAAGTTACGATTATCTGGAATATTATCGACTCTATTTAATTAAAGAGAGTGCCATAACAAAAAAGAGCAGATTTCGATATTTCCGAGTATAAAGAAAATAGATGCCAAAAATAGATTTCCAAATTCTCCGGTTCTTCCACTATACCTGTTTATGCAATCGAGGGGCTTGAGTAGACTTTTCGCTATTCAATATACTGAATATGATAAATTATTCGAATTGGTGAACCGTTTAACGTGACAAAGTCATTCCCGAATTCGACAGATTCTGTTTGAATTTTGATCTGAAGAAATAAGAATTGATATTGGAATTTATATAAGTGTAGGAGGGCAGATTTTTAATCTTCCCCTATAATTTGCTGCGTTAATTGAGAAACAAATCCTTCTAAGAGGAACACGTTGTATTAGTCAGCATCTTCTCTTATTTCTCAAATTTGCAAATCTATAAAATACAACTACTAATATTTTTCAGAATACTTATCTTGTACGTTTCGAAATCCAAATACGTTTCCGTTTTCAAAAACCTTTCACAAATATTCTGTTTTGGAATCGTTTTCTTGTTTAAATGTCGAACATTTGAGATTTGACATATGACTTTCAACTGTGGCAGCCAGGCGCGATCCATATCACAGCATGATAAAAGCAGATTCCTTCAACTTTGGTCTCCTGTAAGATGTCTAGAAGGATGGTGCTGGGACCGATGCGATATTGTTTAGAATTTTATGGCGACACTTTTCTGTCATTAGTGTCATTTTTACGTATCGTGGTGTGTTTCTCAATTTCATCGCTAGTTGACGCTAATTGGAAGTGCATAGTCAGCCAATCGATCGACAAACTATATTCTTTGATTCGAGCAGTCAACAAAACAACCAAAATCTAATGTCATACTCATAAAAAACAAAATCGAATGAAAGGAACACAATTATAGGGAATTTGGCCAGTATTCTAAACAAATAATAGGTTGTTGATCAGTCAGCGTCCAAAAGTAAAAGTATAGCCAGCCGTCAGTTCGGCCGTTTATACTACCTAGGAAATTTGTAACTCTTTTCGTTGCAAACGCCATCTGAACTGATTTGATGTTGAAAAGCCATGATGCTTATTATCATAGTAGGCATGTGTCGCCAAGTATACCCCAAACATGCCCAGGTATAACTCAGTACACCATCCTTCTAGACATCTTAGTCTCCTGTTATTACTCTCTCTTGCAACCATTTAAGTGTCATTCCATTCTACTGTGTAATCTCCATCCACAGTAGAAATTTGTTCTGAAAATCTGTTCTTGATGTTCACTCTTTCGCACCTCCAAAGGTCGACACGTTTCACCGATATATATTTTACCGCACGAACAAGGGATTCAATAAATACAATTCTTTGTGTTTTCTTGCTGACACTCTTGAAAAACATATGTTGAATCTCAAATGTTTGACATTTACAAGAAAGCGAATCTAAAAGAGAATATTTGTGGAAGGTTTTGGAAAACAGAAACGGATTTGGTTTCCAAAACGTCAGAGATAAGTATTTTGAAAAAATAAGTTGTTGCATTTTATTGATGGGCAAATTTGGAAAATACGAGAAATTGTTGACTAATAGAATGTGTTCCAATCAGAAGAAACTGTTTTTCAAATAACGCAGCAACTTATCGGGGTGGTTTACAAATCTACCTTTCCAAACTTGTATAGAATTTCAATATTAATTCGTATTTTTTAAGATTGTGGTAAGCTAAGATCCCCATACTATAGAGTGTTTTGCTTTGACCTTTTGCTCTCAAATCATGATGTTATTTCCTTCAATGGATATTCATTCATTTAAATTCGAATTGACTTAGATTTCTATATTCATAGTGGTGTTGCAAATAAATCATGGCAAAAGTTACGTTGCAGTTACATCTCGGAAACATGTTGCAGTTACTGAAAACATGCTGATGGAATGGAAAATTATCAGGTTTATTTTGATGCACGAGTGTAATTCGGTAGAATATTTCCGGAGTTAAAACAACGACGTTTAAAATTCAGTATTTATACCTGCCAAGATGACAAATGTATATTTTAACAATCGTTACTATAGATACACGGACCGAGCGGCTATTTTTCGATATCTACCGGGTATTTACCAGCTCAAAAATATCCCGCCGGAAATCTATCGCTGTAATTGATCGAAAATGTCCCGCTTCATATGGGATTTTTAACATACGATGGAAATATTCAGGGAAACATTTTCGAATATTATTGCCACTTCTATGATTGCATACCGTACCCTACCTACACTATCGAACCGTACTAACCGGTAAAAGGACGGAATTTCCTCGTTGGCAATCAACACAAGCAAAGGTCTTTCGATGGAAAATGACACGCTGACATGTCAGTCGCAGCTTCTGGCGTGCTTTTGTACTTGCGGTAATGAAAAGCTGCCTACCCGACGATTACTTCTGATAACGGCGAACCAAACCCGACAAGCCCAAACGAATCCATTCTTAGTTCATCGGGAGTTTTCTAATCTATCCGACGTGACAGTACCGAGACACGAACACCAACAATTCGTCATTGGGATCCTCTCTTCGGGTTTTCATTAAAATGTGGCGTGTGAATCGGACGGGAAGGGTGAATCTTACTTCGAAGAGGGCTGATATAGGCCGGTATCGAGAGCCCGAGGTAATATTGTTTTTTTATCTTGTGATTTTAGGAGAATATCGCGTGAACCGAAGAAAGGAAGGAGAGGAATTAGAATTTACTTTGAACTTTTGAAAATTGTTAGCTTCGGAAAATACTTCCTTCGACAAGGAATTGAAAAGCTAGTCCCCGTTTTGTTGAAAAAATGATTCCTAAGAGGAAGTTGAGTTAGATCTTAAGGCTTACAGAGACTGCACCTCGTTTTCAGCGTGATGGATGCCAAAGGAGGCAAGATTGAAGACACTTCGGAAAGAGAAATGACTCTGAAAATAATTATAGAATACGGATAAATCATTAATTTTTCCGTAAAATTTTGTAGAAGTGAACCAAACAGTACTAGGAACTATTTGAAAGTAATAATTTTGTGTTGGGTGATTTTTTTTCGCAGCGTTTTATGTTGTTAACCTATCACAATCTGAAATAAGAAGGAATCAATATTGGAATGGAATCTATACGAATTCAGGAAGGCAGACTTTCTAATCTTCTTCTGCAGTAATTAAAAAAACAGTTCCTTCTGAATGAACCACATCAGCAACTTCTATTATTCAAAGTTGCCTTTAAAAAAAATACTTGAGCTAATATTTATAAGGGGAGCGATTGTTGCTATCGTTTCGGAAACCAAATCCACTACCGTTCTCAAAACTGATTCAAAAATATTTTTTCTTCGAAGCTTTTTTCGTAAAATCTGTCAACGATTAAAAAAAAAAGCATCGAAAAAAGTACTGATATAAAAATTAGCTTTTGTTTTTTTGAAAGTCAAAGTTGCGGACTATTAACATCTCAAAAAATAAGGAGGAAAACATTCTGAGATCTTAAAAATAATTCTGAATGATATCTATAATCTCTTTGTATGTTTTGGTGTCGAACTCCACACATGAGAAGAGTATTGATACGTTTTTCCTCAGGGTTCAGTAACAAACGACAGCTGGTATAACGAAAACAAAACGAATTCATCCACTAAACCAAAGACGATTTACGTATAACGAACAAGAAGCGACACTTGCCGCTACACAGCCGCTTATCCTGTGGTCTCCACCATTACAGAATTTCATGACCTCCACACTATTTTTCTTGCGACTACGCAAGACTACCAGCAAAAAACAGTAAGCCAGTAAACTACTTGACAAGAAACACCAGTACTTGTTTGTTTCTATTACTGACCGACTGCCAAATTCCGACATTGCTGGTAGACATGCGCATTCAGGGTGTATTTGTCGAATTTGTGAGATGCACTTCTTGTTCGTTAGCGTAAATATTCTTTGAGTAAACATTAAATGACACGGAACAAAATATTTTTCAGAATTTGCCGGAGGGCAACTAAAATTGAATCATAAATGTCAAGTTTTCTTCGAGAAAAAAAAAGCTCGAGTGTGATTCGGTACGACAATTTAATGAATACAGTTTAGTTTATTCAATTCAACGGAAAAGTACAGTTGTTAAAAACACAATTCTTATATTTCATTTTCAAAGATCATATACTCTTTTGACAACGCAGGTGAAAAATTGACAAAGACGCCGTCAAAGAATTCGCAAGTCATAAGAAATAAGTCGGAAGAAGTTCAGTCAATGACTTTACATAAGATCGTTCATGCATCTATCGTAAGTCGGAACACGTAAGGAAAGTTGAGCAAGTTTCAACTTTTACGAGTAACGAATTTTTGAACTGTGCATATGTTATCCAGTTCGGATTTATTCAAATGTCTTGTACCGTGATTGGTGAAAGTATGACCTCGCCAGACGTCAGAGAGACTGCGTCAAATCGACCAATTAGCAAAGCTTGTCTTACGATTAGACAGTTCTTAGGATTGCTGCATGAATCCACCATTAATATGAAATATAAAACCAAATTTTCGAGAAACACTTGCAGCAATTTATGTTGCATGGTTTTTCTATCCCAAGTCTCATGATGGATGATTTTTGAACACTAGCTCTATTTTATAGGATTTTACAAAAAGTTTAATATAGTTGAAAATCAATAACGGCTGCTGTACTACGTGTGAATGTTAATTTGTACACACGCCATCTACCTCAACAGCAGTCGATGGCGTTTGGTATAAAACAACATTTACCACTACTACTTCTGTTCAGTCGAGCCAATTTCCCTCAAAAATAATTTAATGTTGGGTGAAAGCCAATGACTCGTACATTTTGACGTTTTTTCAAACACACTTATCTCGAGTTATGTCGAACTTACCCGGATTAATGAATGGAAAGCATGCACTCATTTTCATTAATCACGTTTATAATCAACGTGAACATTTGTAGAAACTGAATATTTTCTCACAATTATAACTCGAGTTAACTACTGCATTTATCGTTAAACGATCTTTATGTCTTTCATAATGGAAAATGAATGGTTATAGTCACAACATAAAATTTGTGTCGAGTGTGTAATGCTATTCACGTGAATATGGATATCAAAGAAGGGTGAAATAAACGAGGTAATATAAAAAATCAGTACGTTTGTCGATAAGAAAGTTTTACTATTGAAATATGGTTGGAAAACGCTCAGACATGTAAACCATTCATTTATTTTCTGGTGGGTTCAACGAAAGAATTGACGGAATAGAGGTCGACCTTTACCCATCTGTTCACCTTAAAAACACACTTCTTATAGCCTGTTTCGACGATGAAAGTTTGTCGCTGCAACTCCAGAAAATTGCATGTGTTCATGCAAGTTTTTCGAGTTGCATGAATCTTTTTGGTGCGATAAGTTGCAGCGACTTAGTTATTTCTATGGTGAATTTGTTGCCGCAAACCACACATATGTGGTGGCATCATTGTGAAGAATATTGATTTTGAAGATTTCAATTATTTTTCTAGACTTGAGGAATCAAGTTGAGTAATGAGGTGATTTAATCACAATATCAATTATTAGAAATGAATGAAATTATATATCAGTTGTGATGATGTAGACGTTCATCTTGGTAACATTCAGTGCTATTTTTTAATATTGGCAATGCATACTGACAGCTAGATGACATATCTCGCAGCGACAAGTCGCCGCGAGAAGTTGCAGCGACAAAATTGCATCGTTGAAACGGGGTGTTATAGGTTTTCGTAAATAGACGAATACGCCAATAATGGCTTGCCTACCGAAATGTCATTCAGACTATATACAATGAGATTCAAACATTTCCACCATATAGAAACTTTGTTATCGATTTGTCATTTCTCATAGAAATTGGTGTATTGCAAAATACTTGCATATGAGTTATCAAAATCAAAATTTAAAATTTCCGAACAGTGTACAGGGGAGAACGAAAAATAGGAATTTTGATCATGTGTAAACCACATCTTATTTTTGACATAATCAAAAAGTTCATTCAAAGGAGTTGTTTAGAATTGAAATGAATATTCAAATTTGGAATCACATCCACGGTAGTTTACTTCTGATCAAAATTCTATTTTTCGTTCTCCCTTGTACAATGTTCGGAAATTTGAAACTCTTATACATGTATTCTGCAATATACCAATTTTTATGAGGAATTGAATTTTCTGACAAATCGATAATATAATTTTTGTCCACATGATGGAAATTTTTGAATCTCACTGTATATAGTCTGGACCACATTTTGATAGAGATGCCATTATAGGCGTATTCGTCTATTTATGAAACCCTGAAAAAAGTGTGTTTCATTCCGTCTCTTGGATTATGACAGAAATCAAAGAAAACTATTTACTAACGTTTCGCACTTAGAAAACGTACAACCCAATAGCTTAAACCACAATTATTACACTTCTCTCAATTATTCTTCTATGAAATACTCGTTCAGGCTACTTTTATTAACACTGGAAATTTGATTCGTCAAAATTTCACAATTCATAATGAGAGATGTATCATTCAAAATTAGAAAATGAATTTATGTGATGTATTCATTTGATGTGTGTATGGCATTCATGATAGTTCTAAATATTTGGTGTTCTGAACGCCTTTCACGGAGAAAAGTGTTTCAAATACAAATTCACATATGAATAATGCTGAGTTGTATCGAACCACTAATGATATATTACGAGTTAGGTACATTTCTGAATGGCAAAATGGAAATGTCATTGAAATAATTCAATGTTTCTGCTCGAGAAAATCAATTTTGCTCTTGAAAGCAAAAAAAGTTTAAGAAATTGGTGTGTTGAGACCTTTTTTACGAATTATAAATAAAGAAAATTTAATATTTATGCGGCCGTTTGTTGATAAATGTCACTTGTGATGTGTTCTGAATCCTGGTAGTTCACAAAATCCCAACAGAAACAATTATTCACACCTAGCGTAACCTAACCTGACGCACTCAGAAAACACAGGAGAATATAAACTTTTTTCACAATTCTCGACTTTCGATCTTTCCGCCTTCTAATCGACACCACCAAAAGCAATCATGTCAGGCAGATCTGCCTGGTATTCATACTATTGATCGATTACGTGAAAGTCCGCTCACTTGATTTTTGAACGGGACAAGATTTTAATCATTAATTATTACGAATTGTAGTATTTTTCAATAATAACAGTATGAAAAACATATATAAGTGAAAGTAGCATATTATAAGTGGAAATTGATGAAAGGCGAAGTTCAGCTTACGCTCTTTTACAACTTAACCTTCAAATACACATGTACAACATTCAAAAAACACATACAAGAACGTTAGTTACATATGATTATATGATTTTGGTGGAGAAATCGATATAGTGACGTCACTCAATGCCGGGAGGGACACTTTTTTATCTCAAATTTCTATTCCTTATATAACACTTGTTTAAATGAACTAGCCGTTCTTGAATGATCACCTATTCTATTTTATCATGAGTTAATCTTCAAACAAATCGAAGATCATGATTCCAATGAGAATTTAATCCGAAATCGCTTCAATTCATTTCAATAACCCCTTACCTCCAAGATAATTTATTTATCTTCGGCGTAAATAAAAGAAATGTTCCGATTTTTCCTTCCACAAATGGAGACTCGCGGAGAGGGAAACCGTTGTTGAAGTTGATAGATTTGACTTTTGATAAGTCAGGAACGGCTTGGCATATTTATATGATTTTCACAGAAAAGCCAGTTCAGAAAATGACCTGTTAAATGAAGTATCACAACTGTACAGCTCATCTATTGCATCTTGGCACAAACTCAGATACTTTTCCAGTATTATCCAGGTATTGTAGACAATGACGAAGGGAAGAACACGTTTTAGGACTGAATTTCAACAAAGTGAACTCGTATAATGGGTGTTTTTTTATCTTAGTGAATTTCACAGAGATTGCCGGGCATATACGTTAATACTTCTGTGCCAAGATGGATTGATGAGCTGTATATTTTATCATTCAGGTTCTCTCAAAAATAATCCATAGAATCCAAACGAAAACTATTTCATTTATCAACTGTACTAACCTAGAAGAAACACAACAAACTCAATTAGACTTCTTGTCGAAGTCTCCTTCACCAATTTATACACGTGTCTGGAAAGTTCAGGGATCTTTAGAAGAAAGCGCATTCGCCAAATATTATAACAAATATTTACATACTGTTCGTGACTCAGGTGGTGTGATTAAAGTTGTGATTTAAACTCGAAACTAAATATGTCAAGATCAACTTGCATTGGTGTCAATGAAAACTAGCTTTAACTTATTAGTTCAAGCTTGCGTGATATTGAGATTTTTTTTCATTTGGTGTAAATAATAGACAGCAAATGCTAGATACTTCAAGTTCGAACTACTAATGTTCCCAAGCCTCTCACTGCAATGTTTGAACGATATTATATTTGTCAAAGTCGAACGGCGTAGCGTTATAATGACCCAGCAAGTCATATAATGACTGGAGCAAGAAGTTGATTTTTACGAAAATTTCCCTCATATATAAAATGTCCCATAAGAGCAATGTAATTATCGGAAACTTACGCGGTAATTGCATTGTATCGAAAACTTACAGTGGTAATTGCATTGTATCAAGTCACAATAACAACACATTTGAAACCGTATCGCTAGACGTCAGTAAACAACATAAATAAATGTCAGATAGACTTCAAAAATAGAAAAACATTTCGCGTTTTGGTGAGTGCTCCATACAATCTATAGAGGAAAGTATAAATGAACAAAAATAACATTTCCTTGAGAATTTCTTCATTCGTGAAATATTCCAATGAATTACATTCGTGCATAAAAATGACCATATAATTATGCATTCAAGCATGATATCTTATACAAATTGCATTCGGTTATTATCATATTTTGTATAAGAGCCCTCGTGTTTCGGACTCGGGCACTTTCGCCAAAATATGGAAATAAACTTGCAATTTTTAGATATCACGCTTTCTTGCAGAATTATCGGTAATTTTTATGCACTCGTGCAATTATAACCGATAATTCTAATTTATTTCAATTGATGAATATAATGAGCAATTCTCATCCACATATCAAGTTTGAAATTTTCCAAGTGTCTACTTATAAGTAGAAGTTTTCCCTTTCAGCAGTAAGTACCTCATAGCTCGCACTGAATGCTGTTAATATCATTATTATTGGGATATTTTAATTTTTAAAGAATTCATTTTCCAGTTTTGTATACCGACGTCTTTCTCTGAATAGCTTTTTTCGATGACATATCCGCAACCCCAAAATGCTATCAGCTAATAAGTATTCACTATACAGAACATAGAAATGACTTATTTTGTTCCAGCTGGTAGTGAAGATACTGAATCGCGGTGATTCTTGGAAAAACGATGACTTCTCCGCGCATTTTTGCTGGAAACATTTGGTCCTCATCCACTTCCCAGATGAAATGGAGCTCATAGCTCACAGAGAACCATTTTGGCGAAATGAATTCAAATTTTATACCCAATTACAACAAATGATGATAAGAATTACAGAGCGTTGACCTATTTGAGCAAACCTAGTAAGGAAATTTCTAATCTCCTGAAACAAAAAGAGGGAGTTTGCATGTGAAACTAAGAATAATTTAAGCTCTCGTATCAAAACAATGAAGATAAAAGTTCAGTATCGGATAGATCAAGGATTTATAGATTATTGTGTGGTTCATGTCCTAGGTTTAACGTCGGTCAAACGGGAAGAACATTTGATACACGCGCAAAAGAACACAATAATAGTTTCCGAAATGGTAGAACAAATTCTACGTATACATCTTATTACAGAGGGACATGAGTTCAACCACGAATTTGAAATCCCACATTTTCAAGGGAAGGGTTTGAAACACAATCTCTTGGAGAGTTTGAAAATCAATAAGTGTGAACATTTACAGTACCTAATGAAGGATCAGACGCAGTTGAATAATTTGCCTCTGTTGAATACCTTCCTTCCAGGGAATTAGGCTAATGAGGATGAGATGTTGGACCATTAATCTTATTAATTAGGTATCGGACTATTATTTTTATTGACCGTCGGATGTGATGTTGTATAAATTCGAAATGTAACAGTGTTAGAATTAGATTAAAGTTCCTGCTTGAAGAAGCTATTGTATAGCGAAACACGTGTCTCGGTTAGTAAACCCTAATTTGTGAAAATCTCACAGGCAACTGTATACTTGAACTTTTTCGAATTTTATGCTTCAAGCTATTGAAAATTTCAAGATCGTATTGCATGTCAGGTAGACGTCAAAATCTATTGACCCTATCGTAGGAGTATACGATTTGATATTTACACTTCCACTTGGAATAAAATAACCGCCATCAGCGGCTGCTACAGTTCTAAATGTATTTCTGTGGACTAAACAAATTTTCAACCAGATTTTGTGCGCAGAGGGGATTTTATTCGATTTTGGAATGCCACATACTGAAAGAGATTTTACATAACGTTCTCGTTTCGCCAAAAATTCCAAGTAAATTAGAGAAAATGGTGGGAGAAAACTACTTCTCTCACATGAGATGTATTGTAAGTGATGTGGTGAGATGAATATTTTTTTATTTGTTGGTTTCTGTCGATCGATCCAAGTATGGAACATCTGCCCTCACTTGGCGATAATGCATAATTCTGCATTTTCACAGTTTTTTTGGTCAACAACTGCTACATGAATGTGGCGCGATAGTTTTTGGTTTATACAAGTAGGCCGTTGCCACACTGAACTCGTTTCTGTAATCTGTGGGTCAATACCATTCACACATTCCCTTCCGAAATCTCCCTTTACGAATTTGTCAAACGAGTTCCCTTACCATCCCAACTAGTTAGATTGTGGGATAATGAATAGGTGGCATTAATTCAAATCTTCCCATATCAATGATAATGAAGTTTTTGCGACTGAACTGTATGCGAATCAATGGAAACGGAACGAGCATTCACACTCATTGATACTAAAACACGGTTGGTATTTCAGATAGCAGAGACGCCTACCTTGCATACAGATTACTCATTTGCCAACTGAACCATAGTTTCAATTTCAATTACAACTGGCAACACAACTCAATCAAAAAACATCAAAGGGAATGCCATTTGGTAGCTTCTTGAGGACGCGGCTCGATACTTTGGGATGAATCCGAGTGTTCTGAAATATTAATAATACGCTCGTAAGAAAAAGGAGGTCGGATTACAGATCGTTACTGATTAGAAAATATCTGGAGGGAATTTAGTTCAAGGAAATATATGAAAATCATAGATTTTTTTTTTCCACTTTTTATTTCATTCCGGCGAGACACCCAAAACAAGAATGATAGTACTTATACAGAGTGAACACTCTTCCAATAATGCCTATTTTTTTATGTAACTTGTTGTAAGAGTAGTGTTTCGAATTATCATTGTTGTTCAAACTATTGAACTCCTCTGAAACGCGTAATAAAGTGTGCAAAATATTTTGTTTGTGTAGATATATCCTATGTCTACTTGATTCCACTTTTATATGCTTGGTATACAAATTGTGCCAGAAAAAGTGATTTCCATGTAACCCAGTGTCCGTTTTTCCATGAAGGCAGGGGAGTAGCTGTTTTAGATGGATTCTTTCTTCCTTTTTGTGAATGAATCGAACGTCTTTGAATGACATATACGTACCTATAATAAGAAGCGTTTTTTTATTTTACCTCTTGTTCAGGACTGATTATTCTCAAATCACTTATCATTATTACCAGGATTCTTTCTTCCTTTTTGTGAATGAATCGAACGTCTTTGAATGACATATACGTACCTATAATAAGAAGCGTTTTTTTATTTTACCTCTTGTTCAGGACTGATTATTCTCAAATCACTTATCATTATTACCATAATGCAAGAACAACTGCACTCACATTTTCAAATACCTCGTATATCAAAACAGAAACAAGGTTTCAGATAACCTTGAAAAACCCAGCTGACTATCAGAGAGACAGCGTGTTCTCTCTCGCCAAAAGGCAGTTCAGAAAACTCTTTCAAAAGGGCAGTACCGACTACCTTAAACGCTCTATATTAGGTAAAACTTTGACGTTTTGCTGTGTACCGTATTTTTTTTTCTTTCTATAATTCGTGCTGTGAACCGTGTTCATATCAGTTACGAAATAAACTTTGGATAGAATTGTGATTGGAATTTGGCATTTTCAAGAAGAAACGAACGAAGTGTTCACATTCTGAAAAGGAGAACTACCAGACCAAGAGCAGCCGTAATTAAGGTGAGAGTACGATCTCTTGTTTCTGAAATTGCAAAATTTATACAGTCCACTTTGCATCTCGCCCACCTCTGTAAACATAGAAGTTGTTTTTTTTTTGGTGGGAAAAAAGCCAAAAAATCATTCTCTCGAATTCAATATATATAAATGAATGAAATGATAACGGCATTCAGACAAATCATGAGAATTTGAGAAAAATAAACTTCTTCAAGCGGGGTTCGAATCCACGACCTTCCGTTCTCTAGGCGGATGCTCTACCACTGAGATATCGAAGACCCTGAGTTCTCCATCGCAAATTTCGGTTGAAAGATACAATTTGGTACTAAGACCATATTATGATGATGAATGTGTATCCTATCCATCTAACACCTCCGTCAGTCTAAAACCGCCGAAGGTTCTCGATTGAATTAATTACTACTTACAATAGAAGGTCAAGGTCTTCGATAGCTCAGTGGTAGAGCATCCGCCTAGAGAACGGAAGGTCGTGAAATCGAATCCCGCTTGAAGAAGTTTATTTTTCTCAAATTCTTATGATTTGTCTGAATGCCGTTATCATTCCAATCATTAGTTGATTATACAGACACTAGTACATCTATCGTTTATATATATATATATATATATATATATATATATATATATATATATATATATATATATATATATATATGCAACAAAGTGCGAGATTCACGAGGAACGTCTGATAACCGAAGTTTTCCGCCATTACACTCGTGTGATGTTGTCACTTTTGTTGACAACAAGCCCAGCGAATGCTTTCGGAATTTTCATCCGAAAGCCTCCGTGCAGAAGGTTCCATTTGGAACCACAAATCTGCAATCCAACGCATGTCGCCAAAGGCTGGTAATTACCAGCAGACGTCATGGTATGGTCTATCTGTGGACTGCAGTTTCGTCCTTTGGGACTCATCAGCACAGCGATTGACCGCATTCGAACAACGACTAATGCTCGAATGCACCATGACGAATACTGGGAACGCCACTTGGCTCATCCCTCCACGATCTTACGATGAGTGTGAACTCAGCGCCATCTCGTGGTGGATTGATTGTTGTCAACAAAAGTGACAACATCACACGAGTGTAATGGCGGAAAACTTCGGTTATCAGACGTTCCTCGTGAATCTCGCACTTTGTTGCAGATTAGGCCTACGCCGGCCACTTCCACCAGATCCAATGCTTTGTCAATCCACCACAAGATGGCGCTGAGTTCACACTCATCGTAAGATCGTGGAGGGATGAGCCAAGTGGCGTTCCCAGTATTCGTCATGGTGCATTCGAGCATTAGTCGTTGTTCGAATGCGGTCAATCGCTGTGCTTATGAGTCCCAAAGGACGAAACTGCAGTCCACAGATAGACCATACCATGACGTCTGCTGGTAATTATCAGCCTTTGGCGACATGCATTGGATTGCAGATTTGTGGTTCCAAATGGAACCTTCTGCACGGAGGCTTTCGGATGAAAATTCCGAAAGCATTCGCTGGGCTTGTTGTCAACAAAAGTGACAACATCACACGAGTGTAATGGCGGCAAACTTCGGTTATCATATATATATATATATATATATATATATATATATATATATATATATATATATATATATATATATATATATATATATATACATATATATATATATATATATATTTATAGGTATATATATTTCTGATGTTTAAGATAGATCGATCATATCCTGCAAATGGGTTTGTAACTTGATTCAAATGAACATACTTATCTACTACCACAATTTAATAGTTTCGTGATACACAACACCTCTCCAAGTTTCTATAATATAAAACTGTGATTCGCACACATCCATAATAATAATATCTCCGCATTTTTGATCAGTCAAGTCGCATCGTGCGAAACAATCATAAAAAATGTGTGTTGGAATTTCTCCATTGTGACCTGGAAATGAATCGATTATATGCTCAACATCTTTCAATCACAATTTTCCATTCAATGATCAAAAGATCATATGCTCAACACCTCCCCATCACGATTTTTCCTGTTCATTCCACCCGAAGGGCTGAATTTCTATACGCGATTACTTATGTTTATATTTCTTCGCAGGAATCTCGGATGCTCTTACAAAAACGATAGCTTCTTTATAGCGAAGATTCAATTTCGAGATACCTCTCATACGTCGGTGGGCATGGGAGTCAATCTCAGGTCTGAAAAACCAAAACGTTACCGAAAACCTGTCCGTAACCAATAACATCGGCTGCGGAAGAGTGAGATAGATTTCTATGGCGTCTCGAACGTACGAGGGAGCAGCAATTTTTGTGAAGTAGCACTCTGATTCTTTCGTTCATTCTCTTGGCAATATCTACACGGATGACTCGAGTACAGAGTTCCCACCCCTCTGTTGTCGAACCTCTCTTGCTCAGGGATCTTTTTTCAATAGAACAGCTGAGCTTTGAAACTCCTTGCCAGGAGAGGTTCCTCCTGAACCTTACAAACTTCATGAATTCAAAGTGAATGCTAATTCATATCTCCTGTCCTTTGATTCACGCGGAGTTCTTTGAACATTACAGGGCTTTCCTTCGGTGTGAATCTGCGTATAAAAAAATAAGCTCATCGGTGAATTTACCATAGTCGAATGAATATCGTACCTACATGAAAAAACAAAAATCGCTTCAAATATCTTTCAAATAAATTCATAAAAGCGGTTGGACGAACTGCTTAGTTCGTCACCCTGTGCAAAAGTACAAAGTAACTTGAGTGACTTCATAGTGAGGATGTGTTACAAAATAACACAAAATCGACTTTTTCGATAATGTCTGGAGTATCTAGTTAGAAAGATCTATAATTTGTACAAATGCCCACTGATGAGCTCAAGAGATATTTTTTCTGCTAGCGAGACAAGCTTTTCTGGGTTTGAGAATGAAATGTTATCCCGACTTGTTTCTATTTGAGTCGCAATATCCTTTGAATGGTAATTGTTTGATTCAAGGTTCGAGTGATTGGTATACCAACTGAGCAGGATATAGCGACATCTATGTGAATCGACACTCGTCTCGCCCTAGTAGCAGGGGTCTTTCAGATATTCGCATTATAGGATTTCAGAGAGTTTTTGTGCTTCAAAAGAAGGCTATTCGATTCAATGCTGGTGTCAGCAGAAGAACTAGCTGTAAACAATTATTCACAGAACTGGGTATCCAAACGTTAGCCTCAGTATACATTCAACAATTACCACCACATGTTGAATCAAATCTGAACTCTTTTAGGACCCTAAATCATAGTATTTATAACAGTAGGAGTCATCTTCTTGAAATACTAAAATACCCTTATACAGACCCTCTACGATATAATGCAGTCCGAAATTGATGTAAATCAAGGTGTATAGTAAATTGGCTGAGAGCATTTGAAACCTTACACTAAAGGAATTAGGAGGATCAATGCTAGGCTACAGGCCCATCCAAAAAATGGAAGGGTCATATGAACCACCAGGTGACGTATATAGGACGATATAAGAGCATAAAATAATAAGATTCAACCCTATGCCGTCACTTGTAAGCTGTCCAACTGAGTGCTGGTGAGAATTCAAAAGTGCAGGTAGAGTGAGTACATTTTGGTCATATATTTTTGTACGGCATTTTTACCCTCTATAGATCCAAAAAAAATAATTAGAAAGCGCGTAGTGCCGTAAAAAATGGTGCGCCACAAAGTCGGTAATTTTTTTGGATTTTTTGACAATTTCAAGGGTAATTTGGTCATTTTATTATGTACGGCATCAGTTTCATACTGTTTCAATACAGCTTCTAATCCATTATTCCGCAACGCCGTGCAAAAATCATGCGACAAGGGGAAAAAATCGAGGGTTGCAACCCCCTCTCTTTCCGTGGCCCGGGGGTTGATTTGAGTACGGCTTCGGTTTCAAAACATTACGTAGCACTCAAAAGTACTATTAAAAATAATGCCGTCAAAAAATTAATGTTCATTTCAATGTATATTAATAATTATCTTCATCTCATGGTATACTTGATTTATAAAGCTGTAAAATCATTTGACTCTGTACGGCAACTTTTTTTTTACATGATATTGTAAAATACCATCGTTATATAGTATTGCCGTTCACAAGAAACTGTTCTAAAAAAAATTATAGAGAAATACAAAATATGAAATTTTTTAGTTTTTGCAAAAGTTTAAATACTCATAGATTAATGAAGTATTGAAATTTTCTATATGTTTCGCTCGTTTCAAATAGTATTAAAATGAATAAATTAGGAAAAAATGATGCCGTACATTTTAATGCAGACCATATCTTTTAGGCCGATGAAAATGACGCTACAATGTTTCATTGTAATGATGTGAATAAATAAAACAACCATTTTTTGGAAAAATTCCATATATTTAAAGATAATGATACAAAATAAGGTTTTTATTTGAATTATTCAGTATCGGAATCAGCCGCTGAGTTGTTATCGGAATCAATGTCTTCATCGACGTCCGAATTATCTTCTCTATCATTTTCTGAAACATGAATGATTTTTTGTCAAAATCAAAGTCTTACGTACAGATTAAAGATGTAAAGATTCATTTATTTACCAATGACGTCATCAATTTCTTCGTCTGATTCCTCATCCGGTTCCGTTTTACTGACTTTTTGGGGGCATTCCTTACCGTGGAAACAGTCGAAATCGTACCGACCGTCATTGAGAATCCATCGACTCCGAAACGTTAGACCGGAGCGTCCGCCTCTCACAACTTTAAAAAGAACAGGACACACATACAGAAAACGAACACCTTACTCGGGTCCAAGCCGAGTACATCCGAATAAATACGTTATGACCCACGACTACTCAGCACACAGTATAGTATAGGCAGGTGTAGATATATGCCTACAAAAGCTAAACGTCGTAACAGAACGTTGCACCGTAAGCAATATATGTAAATTATATTTATTTAATATTTTTATTACTTTTTTATCATTATGAACTTTCAGATTGATACGGCATTAACTTTTTATAAATTATTGCATTAAGTACAAATCAACTATCTAAATGTATAAAAAAATATCGTCATGAATTTCACCTTACATTTCGTTATATGGATTTTTCTTACTTTTCGTTCTATGGATTTTTTTTTCAGTTTTTTTCACCTACAAACCTTTGGACCAACGATAATGTACAGCATGTAAAAAAATATTATCTATGCCTAAAATACTTTCAAAATAAATTAATTTCATGTTGTTTCAAATCACCCCCCGGACCACGGAAAGAGAGGGGGTTGCAACCCTCGATTTTTTCCCCTTGTCGCATGATTTTTGCACGGCGTTGCGGAATAATGGATTAGAAGCTGTATTGAAACAGTATGAAACTGATGCCGTACATAATAAAATGACCAAATTACCCTTGAAATTGTCAAAAAATCCAAAAAAATTACCGACTTTGTGGCGCACCATATTTTTACGGCACTACGCGCTTTCTTATTATATTTTATGGATCTATAGAGGGTAAAAATGCCGTACAAAAAAATATGACCAAAATGTACTCACTCTATCTGCACTTTTGAATTTTCACCAGCACTCAGGTGGACAGCTTACAAGTGACGGCATAGTGCTGAATCTTATTATTTTATGCTCTTATATCGTCCTATATACGTCACCTGGTGGTTCATATGACCCTTCCATTTTTTGGATGGGCCTGTAGTCTATGCTACTCGTATTCGACCGACGAATACTTCTCTGTAAGTTTGAACCCAAATTCAACCTGATATATTTTGTGATAGTTAATTTTTCAGATGTTTGGGATGTTCCTATTTGTTTTGTTCTTAATGAACTGTGAAGCTAGTGGAAGTCAATTCTGACTGATTCTATAGTCGGGCTGTTCAGAAGATAGAATGATCACGTGAACGGCATGCACTCTTTGAATGTTCCTCTCCCCAATGTTACAAATCCGATTTACACCACTCAACAAAAACGTCGCCTCAGCAGTGAATTCAACAGCAGTTTCCTGTTCTCCCATAAACTTATGGGATGCTTTTTTATAACTGTTCATTATTACACTTTTTTCCTCTACAGTTAAATGTCTTTTTTTTGATCTTTTTCTTGGAGGTGAAAGAGTGTTTCCATCCATATTATTTTATTAACGTAACACACAGAGCCGGCCTTAAGGGTGGCCAAGCGGGGCGCCGGCCCCGGGCCTCGCGCCTTCAGAGGCCTCGCGCTACCGAAAGTTTCGTTAATAAAATCATACTGAATACAATTTTAAAAGAACTTTTACACGTTATAAATTTTCTGCTACTACTGAAATTCTGATAATGCTCGCAACGCCTGATTTTCTTTAACAGGAAGGAACCAACCTCCTAAGTACGGAACTGTACTTTAGGCTTTACAACTCTCCCGCCAGTCCCGCCTATCTACATTTAGGATAATCCTGAATTCACGCAATCAAGAATTAGAAAGAAAAAGAGATTGTTCGGCTATGAGGGTGACGACGACCCGATAAGTTCAAACAGAACATCTAGAGACACTTTTGAGATAGAGTATTTCTTTCCAATTTTGGACACTGCTATCGAAGCAATAAACACCCGTTTCACCCAAATGAAGGCGTTCTCGGAACATTTCGGTTTTTTATATATCATTTCAAAATTACTGATGAAGAGCTGAAAAAATGCTGTTTCGATTTGGATTTGTATCTCAGTAGTGGGGAACATCGGGATGTAGATGGAGCAGAACTATTCATCGAACTAAGAATTTTGAGAGAAGTTTTACCACCAGAAACACTGCAATTGACTTGTTGAAACGACTGAACGAAATGGGAAATCCGTTTCCCAATACTTTTATCGCATATAGGGTACTATTAACAATTCCTGTTACAGTTGCTAGTGCGGAAAGGTCATTTTCTCGTCTGAAATTAATCAAGACTTACTTACGCACATCTATGTCTCAAGATCGTTTAAGTTCATTAGCCACATTATCGATAGAGTCTGATATAAGTGTGAGGCTGGAGTTTGATACCATTATAGATGAATTTTCGAAAATGAAAGCTAGGCGGGTGATTTTTTCATAAGATCTCATGAGTCTCACATGTACGTTTCATGTTTCATTTTCACTCAGTGAAAGAATTCAAATTATTATTTTATTATGAGTTTTGTTTTGATGTTTCGTTTGAATATTCAGAGTTTTATTTTCGTTTTCGTTATTGATAGGTATATTACGTAATATACTATATATTGTTTTGTTTAGATTTTGTTACATCTTTCATATTATTTTATCTAGTATTAGTTATTATATTATCAAAACATTCAAAAGTGTTTTTCCCGCCAAATAAATTATTGATTTAAATTATGTATTTTATATTTTGAACATATATTTAGTAGGCATGCCATTCGAGAGGTAGTAAGGGGAAGATGAATAAATGAGAACATTGAGTAAGCATTTCTTCAGGATAAAAATATAAATTTATTAATGAATAAAATATATGAGGGCCTCGCAAAACAAGTTGGCCCCAGGCCTCGCGCTCACTAAGGCCGGCTCTGGTAACACACGTAAGTACAAAGCACAAATGAGTACAGTACAGTGTAAATCGTTCTTCATTTATTTCAGTTTAGAAGGCGTGGCTACGCCGGGAGGGCTATATATAGATGCAGGCATTCACTGATCACGCGTCCTTGAATTCTATCTTTTGAACAGCCCGACTATAGTAATTGTTTTCTATACTGACCTACACAAATATCTATATAATCAAATATTTTTTTGTTACATTTTACTGGCTTGTTCTATGTTCTATCTTGTATGATCGTTCAAGAACCGATACACACTTGAACTTAAACGTTTTGTGAATGATTCGAACGTCAATGAATGATTGACTCAAATCACCACAGTGTTTGCTAAATATTTTATGTTATTTTTATATTTTTGTATTCAATGGCCCAACCAATTCAATTAAAAAAATTTCATGTAAATTCTGTTACTAAATTGGGTTCAGCAGGTTAGGTTCTATCACTGTCCAAAATTGTATCGAAATATGTTCATCAATTGAAGTTATAAGTAGAGAAAATTCGATAAATATGTTTCCAGATGGAAGGTAGGGAAATTTTGATAATACTCATTTCTTAACTCATGACATTTAAATAATGAACTTATTTCGATGAAATTCTAGACAGCGACGAAAGTTCTAAAATTGATTTGGTGGGATAATTAAATGGCATAAATTTCAAATCATATTCCCTTACTACTTTTTTAATGACCAAGATATTCCGACGTAGTTTCAACATAAATCATTTCATAATTAGTCAAGTAGTGTGGTCGAATTAAAAAAAACGGAAATAATTTTTTTTTGTTTATGACAATCAAAAATAATAAAGGGTAGATCCTGAAAACGAAGACTCTCATAGAATTTGCTGTTCTAGAAGACTTCACGAATGTCTAACCAATAGAAAAAAACAATTAGTGAAAAACCATGTTTATAAAGGTGTTTGAACTTCAAACGGGTCACATTGTATAAGTGAGATCTTGAAAAATGTATAAAATGCATGTATGAAGTCCGCACCATATCTGTGGTAGAGATGGGTTTTAGAGGGATGGTGATTATTCCCTCAAAGTTGAAATTGATATCGATATCAGTGCAATAACGACAATACACGTTATCTCCCATTCATGATCTTTCGATGATTGATAGTTTTCCAGTTTTCCGTACTCCATTGATTAATCAACAAATAATGCCCTTGTTACGTGAAGTGTACCCAATATACATGCCTTCAAAATAATTATCCGATCACTCATTAGTAACACTAAAAATGTTGAATCACAAGAACTCACTATGTAGATAATACGGTTTTTATGATTGATCAACGAAAGTTTCATTAGGAAAAGTGGTGCCCTGTTCAGTTTCAACTCGACTACTCAGTTTGAATCTTAGTTTAAACAATTTGTTTTTGTCTCCACTTTATTTTATATATTGTATTCTTTACATCACATACTCTCTTAAGTGTTGTGATGTTAGAAAGCATTTGTTCAGCAGTGATTTTAGCTTTACTATCATGCATAATGGAATATGCGTTGTATAATTACAGATACATCCAATTGTATTCTCATGTTCGTGGTGTAACCAGAGCCAACGGCCGTTTCCTATCGAAGTAAACTAGATCGGAGCAACCCTCCCCGGTAACAATTTCCGTTCTACACTTATGGAATGGCTTTGTAGCATCTGTTCTGATTCCCAATAATGTGCAGCGCACAGGCAGCCAGGAGAAATCATATTAAAATACCTAAAGTGTACCCGGAGGTGTATTTGCCGTCCACATACCTGCTTTATGTTATGTTCCGGGATCCGGGATCGATCGTGACAACTAATTCGACAACATTCTTTCTATAAATCTACCGCACGAGAAAACTCGGAAAACTTTGTGTACGTGTCGATTTTGTTTATTGAACTCAGTAATGGGTCTGTAGTGGCTTGATCTTCCATTGTCTATTTAATTTACACCGATAATAATATAATGATCGATGAGTTAAGTGACCGTAGCCAATTTGTAATGATTGCTTGCTCTCAGCTGTACTTCCTGGGCTCGATCCTAGAGGTAAATATTGATATATTGGGATTTCAAATTCAGAACTTCAACTCAACCAATTTGCACCATTTCCTGATCAAGGTAAGGACTTTGTAGTTGTGTTGGCATTGTTGGAAATTTCCAAATGTGAATGTTTATAGTCGCATATTGTGCTCTATAAACATTTTAGTTAATTGTTTTAAGACTTCCCTCGAGTCAAATGAATAATCAGATGAGGTACAAACCACTACATACCTTCTTCTAGTTTTTTGTGGATTCCCAATTCACCACATTTTGAAAAAATAAGAATCAATATGTCAAAACTCAAATTTCTGACATTTCCAAATAAACGAACCCAAAAACGAAACTAGAAAAGAATATTTGTGAGAGTTTTGAAAACGGAAGCGGATTTGGTTCCAAAACATCAACGGTAAGTATTTTGATAAATATTTTTTCTTGAATTTTTTTGTTTGGCAAATTTGAGATATAAGAAAAGTTGCTGACTGATTAAACGTGTTCCATTCGGAAGGAACTGTTTTTGAATTCTCGCAGTAACTTGTCAGTGTAGATTGAAAATGTGCCCTTCTACATTTGTATACATTCAAATATTTATTCTTATTTTTTCAGATTGTGGTAGGTTGAGAACCGAAAAAAACTAGAAGAAAAACTTCATCCATCACGATATAATGACATTCAAAGTTCACGATGATATCAATATCTCCGATCATTTTCCCATTTGTGTATATTTGAAGGGCTCATCCGAAATATTACGCGAAACCAACAATGGGCCCCCACTGCAAATGAGTTCGAGCACTTTGAAATGGGACAATAATCTAGCACTCGAATACAAAGTTGCTATGCAAAAGTCAGAAAGAGTTATGTTTGACCCAGATGTTCAAAACTCGTATGACAATTTCTGTTGTGCCCTTAAGGAAACAGCACATTCTCTTAACCTCAAAAAATCGATAACAGTGCCGAGAATAACTTATTTCAAGAACAAACCCTGGTTCGATACTGAGTGCAGAAATCTGAAAAAGCAAAATAAATCCTATAAGGTATGCAAAAGATATAATTTTATGCTTCAATACAAAAGTCAGTTCCTTGATGCAAAAAAGAGCTACAAAAGAACAGTGAAGTATAAAAAAATCAACTATGAACGAGGAATTCTTGCTGCTCTGGCGAACACCAGTGACTCCAAAACTTTTTGGATGACGGTGAAAATGTTTCGAAGCTCTCCCCAGAATATTACCCTGACTAAACAGGAGTGGAAAACTTTTTATGGGGAGATTTACCCTCCTACGACACTCGACAACACCGCCTATTTTGGCGTGCATGATCCTATTCTCGATGGACTTATAACACCCGATGAAATTTACGCTGTTCTAAATGAGTGTAAAAACGGTAAATCTCCAGGCTCCGACCAAATATCCTATGAATTTGTGAAAAATCTTCCCCATAACTGGATTCTGTACCTAGCAAGTTTATACAATAGAATCTTAGATTCTCACGTTATTCCAAGCAGCTGGAGTGAAATAACACTCACTATGCTCCATAAAAAAGGTCCTACAGACAATCCTAACAACTATAGGGGGATTGCCCTTATAAACTGCTAAGAGAAAATTTTTACTCAAGTTCTGCTCTGTCGTTTCACTCTTTGGGTAGAAATAAATAAAGTTTTACCAGAATCGCAATCGGGCTTTCGAAAACATCGAGGATGTGATGATAACGTATTTACACTTAACAGTGTTATTCAACTTCACCTTAGGCTCAAGAAACGTAAAGTTTTCGCCGCTTTCATCGATTTCCAGCGGGCATTTGATTCTGTGAATCACCCGCTATTGTGGCATAAGCTATTCGTATCTGGGTTCAGCTCTAATATTTTGAATATACTGAGAAAATTATATGATAATTCCACGATAAAAATAAAAGGCAGTGATGGTTACACAAAGCCTTTCAACGTTACCTCCGGGGTACTTCAAGGCGAGTCGCTTAGTCGTACTTTTTGCTATCTTCGTTGCAGATATCGAAGAGATCTTTCGCAAAAAGGGAGCTAGAGGTTTGAATATCGATAATTCAACTGATCTCCTGATGTTACTCTATGCTGATGACCTGGTCGTACTGGCAGAGAGTGAAGTCGACCTTCAGAAGAAATTGAATATTCTAGAGGAGTATGCGACAAATAACACACTCACAATAAATATCAGGAAATCGAAAATATTATGCTTTTCAAGAGGTGGAACCCGATCAAAGAATTTTAAATTTCGCTTGAACGATAACAACCTGGAAATGGTGAAAAAATACGTTTACTTAGGGGTTCCGTTTGTTTCATCTTCTTTTTTTCGAGAAATGGCTCTGCTCACTGTAGATAAATCTAAACAGGCTATAGGTGCTATAATACCGGTAATGGCTAAAGCAAAAATGGATTGCTGGAAATCCAGAATCAAGCTATTCGAGTCAGTAGTTCTTAGTATTATCAATAACTGTCTCCCTGTCTGGGGCCTCAGGTATTCTGACATCTTAGAGAGGGTTCAACTTTATTTCTTCAAATATATCCTAATGCTCCCCAGGAATACACCAGATTGTATTGTCAGATTGGAAACTGGTCGTGTTAAAATTTCTTTCAATGTATTCAAACAGACATTGAGTTGGCTGATGAAAATTCTCAATATAGACAACTCACGCTTACCAAAAAATTGTCTTTTGCGGCAATTACAATTATCGAACTGTGATACCCGATATAGTTGGGCAAAACAAGTGTCTCAACAACTTGATTTTATTAGCTCCTCTGTACCATTGAGTCGAATCACAGGATCTTACCTGAGACATAACAGACAAGCATTGCTCAAAAAATATTACGCGAAATTACACAGTGATGATATTCTTTCAGCGAATGAATCCCCTTTCACGCCTCTCTACTCGTACTTCACAATACGTGAACAACCCTCCAAATATCTTCGCTTGAAACTCCCGATGAATATTACGAGAACCATTGCTCAGCTGAGAATGTGCAATAACTACGCTATTAAATTCACACTGAATGGCTCAACATACAGCATAAACCCACGAGAAATGTGTACAGCTTGTAATCAAGACGCTCAAGAAACAATTCACCATATTCTGTTCGACTGTCCAATCTACTCATCAATTGAATCCCCTCATTCCAACTGCCTAGCAAGTCTGGATTCATTGGTAAATACCCTCGAGAATACTACGCCCTTCCTGGCCAAATACATATCAAGCTATATTTGGAATATGCTCAAGTTGCGTTCTTTTATCATCAATGAATAACAATTTTTTTTTCGTTCCACCTAGCAAGTGTGTAACTTCGTATCGCTCAGTTTGATGACGGACTAACTGTTTAGTCAATCTAGTTCTTGTTACTTTTCATGTATGTGTAATGTGTATATATGCGCGTATTCACTCAGAGATGAAATATTTTTTTTTCAATGTAGTAAACTCAAACTACTTGTTATGGAAACTGTGATGTACCTTTGTTTGCCTTTGGTAATGTTGATAGTGGTTCAATGTTACTATGAAAAGTTTTTTGCTTGTTTTTGTAACAATGTATGTATATAAGGGTAACTAGTTCTTTCCAATAAATGTGTGTATAATCATATATAAAAAGTTCAATACAACATAGAAGCAGCACTTAGGATAAGTTGCAAAATTGCACCACGTTGACATTTGAAATCCTAATACTGCTCAACTATGGAACCGAAGTGGTTCAACAAAACTGTAAATCGAAACTTTTCCTAGAGATCAAATACCCTAACACCAAACTGATATTTTTGCACTCGACGCGTGTTTCGCTAAAAGGTTAGCATCTTCAGGAGAAGAAAATTGATACTAAATCTGAAGCTAGGGTTATTTGTTTATATACCTGAAGTTTTTTGGTCCGATATGGACTTTCAAAGTTTCAACTTCCACACCAAAGGTTCCAAACTCATCGTTTAAAACTGTAAATGTCGAATATAATTTGCTTTCAAGATCTGGTATAGAAATCTGGTCAATTTTTCAAAGAAATTTCACAAATATTGTTTCTCCTAGTAATTTGAGGAATGAGTTTCTATTTTTGTTCAATAACAAATTATTATTGGATATATTTTCCTCGAAGAACATTTCGAGTACCACGACGGTTCATTTGAGACCTTTATTATTTAACATATTTACGAAGATACTGAAGAAAAGTAATGATACTACTTAGTAAGATAATACCGTGTAATAAGATCCTTGAAAAATAATATTTTATTGTAATCTTCACTAGACTACGAATGTTACATATTTGATGAAACGGCCAACCAGCCATGCCGTGGTATTTGGTCCATAACACTTTCGTTCTACTATAAATGAGTTAAATGAGAAATGAGTCGAGATTTCATACATGGGTTCTTTGTTCTTTCGTCACTGTTCCATAATCCATAACCAGTTATTGGAGGAATCCATATTGGTATGTGAGGAATCATTCGAAATTGAGTCACACGAAGTACTGCTTATCCAATTCATCTTGGCACAAACTCAGATACTTTTCCAGTTGCATAGTGGTAGTGTAGATCATGATGAAAGAAGAAACACCTCCTAGGAATCAATTTCAACACACGTAACACATATAATAGCTTTTTTTTTATCTTAGTATACTTCACAGAGATTGCTGTGCATATACGTGATCAGTTTTGTGCCAAGATGGATTGGATAAGCTGTACATTCAATTTGTGAATGGAAGGGTGCGATACGTTGAATGATTGACTATCTCCATGACTGTAATTCGTTTGGGCACTGATACATGTGCAAATCTAATGGCAGAGATGCCAGGTACCGCTAGTGTAGGTACTTGGGAGTAACCGCAGGACTAAAAGAATTCCGACAGCTGTGACAACCAAATCATTTTTTTTGGTTGTGTCGATAAATTCAAATGAATCGTTAATTGGATCCTGTTTGAAGATATGCCATGGAAAAAATGGGGTTTGGACCCTCACAGACAATCTTCGATAAACAATATATACAAAGTAATTGAAACCATATACACCTTCTATTTATATTCTATATTCTATTCCTTGAAAAACATGGAGAAGATCGGTTCATGACTAATGCTTATGATAAAAACCAATGACAAATGACCTAAAAATAATAGTTGTCATGATCCGAATAATGACAGCTAAAGTGACCCCCAATCTACCAAGCTTTCCAAAATACCTGTCTTCGGCTTATACATGCGTTAGAAGTAGAAGCAACACGAGAAGATAATACTTCAACGTGAATGGCCAGAAAATTATTCATAATTCGCATTTTTTTTTCAGTTATCAGTAGTTCTAGAAGCATTTTATTCTCATTTTTACCGGTTATAAGTCGACGCGAGTTGAGCACAGAAAATTTATAGAAGACAAGGTATATGATTGATGTACTTGATGAAAAAATCAGTGAAATCGATATTTCATCGTTCAAAAAAAAATTAAACAACATTTCCCGCTAAAATTTGTGAAAAAAATCTAGTAACACTTACCTATTTCGGGTGCATTGACCCTCGTTACTGTCTTTTAGATCAATAATAGGATTTCAAGATATGTGATACGCCCTCTGGTGAAAAGATTCAAACAATGTCAAAGTTGTGCTTATTAGTTGGAGACTTGGTCAAAATGGCCTGCGATATCATTTTAAAATTTTGGTAAGTGATTAAAATTATTACTAATGTTTATCAAACACTTAAAACTGTAATAGTCGACGCAAAATTTTACGGTTTGGGATTTTCAAACAACTCCAAAGTCCTTACCCTGAATAGCAAAAGTTGTCAAAGTGGTGATAATTAGGCATTCGACATTCCAGATACTTGTCAACATCTTGTCAAATGACGAAATGAACTAATACGGCGTCATTCGCCCCCCAGAAACTTCCGAATGTTTGTTTCAAAAGAGTGTGATTTCTATGGTAAAACTAGTATTTGCCTCCCCAGACATTACGAGATCTGGAATGCCTGAGTCCAGATACTTGTCAAACTGTCAAATGTTTCAATATTGTGGCATCTGCCCCCCAGAAATTTTCGTTTGTTTTTTTCGGAAGAGTGTGATTTCCATGGTAAAACTTTTGTTTGTCCCCCAACATCACGTGATCTGGAATGCATGATTAGTTGGAATATGGTGCTGCGATCTTAGTTATAAATCCCAATAGTGTTTCCTGTTTGATTAGAGAACAATGGCCTTCGACGGATCATTGTTGTGAACGGGTGTTCGTCTTATGAAAGCCAACGTTTGATCTACTTGACAGGACAGGTAATTGTTTTCTGTCTACTCACCAACCACCCACAAAGGTTATAACAAAAACGAAAATAGCCTTCAAATTGTTATTCGTAATATTCGTTCAAAGTTTCCTTTCTTCCTAGTTCTCAAGTATGCTCAGAGAGGTTTCGTTTCAGATCCGTTTGAATTTATTACTCAGAAACGGTCGTATGCTCAAAAATTTTAAAGATCACGCCAATGTTTTGCAGAAGGTCCAGTCTTGGTATGAAATTCGTTCTCAAAACTTCACACCTTTGCGATCAGCAGTTAGCATGTTTTCTGAATGGCATAGTGTCTCTCTGCTATAGATATTTTCACGGTCGGTGCTCTTCTGAGTTGTCTTCAATCGTTCCACCCTTGGCAGTATCTACACGGAAGACCCGACGAGTACAGAATCCCCACAGAACAGAACAATAATAATCAACTAATGGACCCTTTTTGTTTATAGGTGATTTAGAACGTCGTCGCCAATATCATCCGATAATAAAAAATCATCCAAAGTAGTAATGTATTTTACTATGGTGATACTATATTCTGATATGATCCACCCTGTATATCATATTTGCTAGTCGTTATACTCACACCGTGAAAAGACAGACATTTCAAAAATAAATAAAAAACATTCCAGTGCACCACTAGGATTCCGAGCTCCTTATAAAAGTTTGATGAGATTTCAGACACACATTTGTGACACGTATCCTGCATAGAGAGGTAATGATGTGGAGAAGTTGAATGTGTTTTCTCCAGGATGACGTATACCATTCCTTTGTCATCAGTTATACAGATAAATTTTCCCGGAAATATTGTAGCTTCCCCGGAGTTATTCCCTGGGATCCATTTGTGAAATCTGTGTTCTTCAAAGAATTGAATTATGGTATATCGGAAGGTATTTGAATAATTACTACAACGAAAACTAATTCCGAATGTAAACTCTTTGTGTGGTTAGAATACAGTTTACATTGATAGCTTCATTTGAAATTTGACTTTGTCATCAATATTTGATGATGAATATTAGTATTGTTTCGGAAAGTTTCAACAAGTTCAAGGTCACTCAAATAACAAGGTTATTTAAGGGCGATGATATTCTAGCTAGACCATGAAGTTATTCGATATTGAAAATGCTCAAAGTCCAAGGTTGAAATGATTCAACATCGATGTAATCTCAAAACGCTATATTGTTTTCAAAGGCAAGGTTATACAAGGACATTATTATTATCTATGATTGTATTAGCCAGACCATGTACATCACCACATTATGAAATTGTGAAAATCCGTTTGACAAATCAAAAAGGGATATGTTCAAGGTTACTTGTAGGTCAGAATTATTCAACTTATATAAAGTCTCAGAACTTTCAATTGTTTTCTTACAGATACGGTTATTCAAGGGGCATGATAGTCAGTTCCAGAGAGAGTGTTCACATTATCTATTCCTCCTCGTTTTGACATTGCGCAAAGTCATTCGATATTGGAAATACTCAAGGTTATTGAAGGTTACAATAATATTTCCTTTGAAGTTCGAGTTATGATGTAATTACACATTGTTTCAAATGGCAATACCCTATCTTGGTAGTACTATGTTTTTGTGTGTGGATGCCGTATTTTTTGTATGTGACATTACCATACATAGGTCGAGAAATAAAACAGATATCAGTCATAAAAATGAAATTTATGAAAATGACAGCAGGACATAATAAACTGAAATCTATTAGATTGAGTGCTCTAATTGCGAGTCACTAACCTCTGGACAATATGCAAGGCGATGTTGAAACTCTTGGAAAACATTAGTGAGGGTATCAGCATCAATTGAATTAATTTCGATATTCATTCTCTCTTTCAGTTCATCAATGGTATAAGGTCTATTGAAGTAAACTTTTTACTTGAGGTATCCTTACAAAAAATGTTCAGATCAGGAGATCTAGCCGACCACTATAAAAATCCTCGTTTGCCAATCCATTATAATCACGTACATGTTGTGCATAATGTGGTTGCTCTCATGCAACGAGACGAGCAGTTTCTTGAGGATTTTTTGTAATGATAATAATATACCCAAGTGTTGATCATCCGTAACGCCTTGTCGACCTTTCTTTTAATTATAACTAATAAGGCCAAAATTTCTAAATTTTGATTTTATCTCAAGAACCTATCATCATTATGATATCTATGCGTTGATTTTCGCTCAAACAACAAGGGAAGAAAGTGCTACCTCTCCACCCAAGGATGAAGTTTAATCGTCAAGGGAGGAAAATTCACTTTACCTCCATGTTATACATATGATCTTTCTGCCTCCCTCAAATAACAAGTCATTTTTTAATTATTGTAACGAAGCGTTTTTCCACCTTCCAGACTTGCCTTCCTGATGGCGGAGAGAATGGAATTTTTTAGCCTGTCGAAACTTTTGTATCACTACTTCAGTCTCTACAGGAACGACTGGCCGTTCTTTCACTCTATCAGGATGTACTGAACATTTCTAGTGCTAACAGAATTTGGTTCGTGCCGTGAACACCTTCAAACCGTATCGATACACAACCGCTTCGTTCAATTCTCAGATACTAGGCTTCTCCAACCTATTTGATATGAATAACTTGAGTCAGTTTTGTTGTGATAGTATGCCGAATACATTCCTGACCCAGACTTCTGTGAGTTTTGGGTTTTAATTGCTATTTTTTAAGAATTGTGAATTAGGCAGAAGTGAGGTTAGGTACTATAAGAAGTAGGTTTTGAATTGTCCTGGATGAGCAATTCTACTGGTGAATAATGAACCAAAGACCAAGATACTGTCGTGGAGGAATATCCTGAAGTTTCAGTAAACCTAGTAAATATTTTTCTGGAACCCTTTCATTAAAACACCATCCATTTTGGTCTGTAAATCTAACACCGATCCCTTTTTGCTTCTGAAAGTTTCTTGTCCCAAAAAAATTTACTTTCATGTAGGTTTCGATTTGGTACGATTTTTTTTGGAAAGACAAAAAGTAGTAACCAGATTTCTTGGGTTTTTGTGCCTTTGAGTTTTTCAAAGGTGGAAAAACAGGGTACGAGAGTCATATATTCCTAATGAATATACCCATTGTAATAATCCAAGTGTTTACCAGAGCTCGTAGACGCTGAGTTTGCATTATATTCCATATATAAACGCGAGAACGCATCATTGTTCGATTTTTACGTTTGATCCAGCACAGCTACCGAGAAATTGTATTCATTTTAAAAATAAACGAAATTTTTAAAAAACCAAATCGTTGCCCAGCAACTTTAATTCGAGGCCTGGTTTTTACAACAGTTCTTCCATTAGTTTTTCTTTCTGGAAAGTGTTCCTGTAAATACAGGAATTTGGGAAATCAGAATTTTAATTTGTGTTTCACCTGCGAACCAGTAGAGAATAGTGATTTACCGTAGAGTTCAGTGCAAATAATTTAGTTGAAGTGACCGACCGATACAATCAGACTAAAGTGTTTTCTTCAGTCACCCCACTATTTCAGAATATCAAGTGAAATACCGTTAAAGCACCGTTATTAATCGAACTTTCTAACCGAACCGTTACCGAACCAAAATCCATCTATTCTAGTTGTTTGATTCGCTGAATACATCGGTGTTGAATATTTATATTCGAACACTAATTATTCGGCGTATCTCGCAGCAGGTACAACTGTTGAAGCAATAGATGTAATTAAAGCCTACACCTCATTGCTAAAGTCTTTTCTGGTCACACTATCAGACCCCTTGGGTACCGTATCTCCATCTGCTGCTACCTGGGCCTCCCTAACGACTTTTGAGGGAGCAGTGGAGCATACCATTCCAAAAACTGGCGCCCGAATTTTTCTTTGGAATTGGAGTCTGTTTCTAGCCGAGAAATAAAACCAGTTCCCGAGAAACCGACAACGTCACGGAGTAACGCCCGCCGAACCGCCGAAAAACCGTTACATAATTTATTTATGAAACTCACAAAAAAAAATTAAAGAACTAAAACTGAGAAGTGAGTACAGGAGGCCAGGAAATGTACAATTTGGATAGAGGTAGGCGAACTTATTAATAATATTAGCTTAGATAATATTAGCTTAGGCGCATATTGAGAAATACGACAGGAAATTTGATTTTATTGAGATAGAAAAATACGTGCGGAGCGGCGTGAGCTCAGTATAGCACATTTTTTTTCAAAAAATTCATTATTGTATTTACGTGGTTTATTTATGAAGTATTATTGACTAACACAAAAACAACTGACCTGAAGAGATATCGGTAAGTTTTATCCAGACATATTATACAGTTTAGGAATAGTGACCGATTTTCGTAAATCCGGCGTGTCGAAATAGCACTTGTTTCACAAGGCCAAGAAGGTGCAAAAAATCAGGGTGATTCTTTTCAGCATGTACATTCAAGATTAAACTGAAAGAAATAGTTTTTTCTTTTAAAAAAAGTTTTCCGAAGATATAAAATTTTAGCTTGTAAACAGATAGAAGTTACGCCTTGAATATTTAGGTTATTCAATATTCTCAAGATTCTCATAGATCTTAGCGATTTGGCACGGCTGTTGAATCGAATCCATGTTTAAGTGTACTGGCTTATAATTGGAAAGAAGAATGAATGTGAATCAGACATGTTTTGTGACCAGTTGTACAAAAAACCTATAGAAAGTAATTGCAAAGAATAATTGCAGTCAGTATCGCCGTCGGAACGAATATTAGAAACATGAGTGTTTTAGTATCCACGATTTAATTTTAGGAAATGTTCGTATGTAACATACAATGAAATGTAACATTCCCACACAGAAACATGCGTTTTTTCATTTTTTTTTTTGAAATTATATCAAATAATTATTTTGTGGGTAAAATTAACGGTACTACACCGGATTTATGCAGCAGTTCTGAGTAATACGCTACAAGTGCCCACTGAACAGTGGAGTTTGAACTTCTTCTAGCTTATTACTCAGAGCTTATTACTTATTTCTTATAACTAAAAACTGCTGCATACAGCCTGTGTTAGTATCCGTTATTGAACACTCTGGGTTAAGAAAACAAGTTTTTTGAAACTAGTATGTACCGCTTTGCTAAACGAAACTCTACTATCAAGTTCTTCAAATATCAGCAGAAACTCCCAATCCTCCACATCCACCGTATAACGGAATGCCACGAATTGACAATGGCTATTTCGTTCAGTATATTAGACAAAATATATCACATTAAACCAACTCGAGAATTTACGATATGATCCGCTACGATATCTGAACACTTAAGACAGAGATGAGTTCATTATTATGTGTTGGAGTGCCCAGTAAAGGATTACTTTTATGGGAGGTGATATTTTTTGATGAAGCATTTCATCGCTACTTTCGGTATAGAGTCATTACTTTTACTGGACTTTTAATAAGCCCAAGATTTTCAATATGAATGAGAAATACTTCGTTATGATCATTAGTGGTGATTATAGGACAATAGAGAACTGAATCCAGTAGACATGTAAACGAGCACTATCATTGCTAAGTGACTTTTGTGACAGATACGTTGGTGAAGTGAAGCTGGATATTTCGTCTCTACATATTATTCGGATCTCATCTTTTCAGCTTGTAATAGCCTTTTTATCTGAAATGGTAGTTTAGTGTAGGAAATTCTTTTCGTTTTTTTTTTACATTTTATCTACGAATATAAAAATATATTACATCCGAAATTCATAATTGTAGAAAGTATAAAAGAGACACAACATAACATTTACTCATTTTTAGGCATTATTGAAAAATGTGCAAATTCAACGCCATTTCTGCCTCTTACTAACTTCTCGTAATTGATCTCTGTGAATCCAGTTTTGACCATCATAAACTTTTTTGATTTTTGTTTTCATAATTTTCTATTTTTTGAATTCGTTTTGTTGATTTTTTCAATCTTTTCTACTCTGAACTTTTTTATTGTCACTTCAACTGTTGCTTCTTTCACTTTTACCTTTTTTTTGCATTTTTCAATACCTTGGCACTTTTTTTTTTCATTTTCATTTCTTTAACTATAACTAAAAATATTTCGTAGCTAGATTAGTACAGACGATTTTCTATATTGCAGCGTCCGTGAATACAAAGTACAGCAACGTTTTTGTCGTTAACCACTTTCATTGGTGCAACCACTGTGCATGTTCCAAAGCGAATTTAATAATGGGATCAAAGCTGATTCGATAAATGTATCAATCCATCCGGTTGCCCAAAATACTGAAATTTATTTGATTTCAGATGTCCGAAAATATAAATGTAAATTCACCTCTATCACTATGGATATTACACATTATTCGAAATACCAAAAGGTAACCATTTATATTTTCGGCTGATTGACTGGAAATATGATAATCAGATTAACATTCTATCCGGTTAACGAAGAGTTATTGATATATGTATGACGAGGTGCAGTGATTTTTTTCATGTTTTGATGTATTTTGTGCTGGATTACTTTTTATCGGTATTAAAACAGTTGTGGTAGAGGTTTCAACGTTAACGATACTAATGAGTTTATGAACATTAATATAAAATATATAAAAATGCAAATGACTATCGATCACATAGTACGAGACTGGAATATACGAAATTTTCAACTCGTGATCGAAACATATTCGATATGAGCCGTCATTTCTCAACGACCCCCGAAACCGGTTGAATCATGTCATTTTTGCATGTAAACGGAGATAAAAAAAATATAGTTATGATGAAGCAACGGCACAAGAATTATGCGCCTAACGAAAATATAGACCTCGAAAAAAGTTCTTATAGTAACTGAATAGATGTGGAATTCAGAAAAATAGTAACTAGTTATGAAGTTCTTTAGAGAACTTTCAACAGAATGGAGTCAGTACAATACTTAATAATCGTACATAAAACCATTCGAACGGATGTCTATAAATATGCATGCGTTAAAGCCTGACATTTACACCGAAATATGAGTTTTCATGCTGGACCTAAAGGAAACTCAAGACATACTAATTTTCTCCTAAATGACCCCGAAAAACTGTTTGGAAATGAAACATCTTCGAATCCAATAACCGAATGATAATTTCCAGGAGTATTTTAGCTTTGTTAAATATTTTATCTTCTAGGCGGCCCTAGTACTAATGTGCGGTAATAATATGAATAATGATAATAAAGGGCCGATACTTTTCAGCCTCTTTCAAGTTTCATTTGTAGAGTTTTTTATAAACAGTGTTCTTTCCTCAATGGCTTTCTCACATGTTCTTCGAATATATATATATATGAGCCCAAAGATACAAATGTTTCGAAATAATGTCAATTGATTTAAATCATTAAAAATAAATAGACAAATTCCCTTGAGAATATGGATGTGCTGAATAACATCCATTAAATCTCCTTTAGAATCAATCTGATTCCTCGAAACCCATTTCGAATTTAAATGGATGGTATTACTAAAACTTTGTCGAAAGTAGGCTTTTTTCAAAAGAAAATAAGAATCAATATTGGAACATACGCCAGCGTAGACGGGCTGATTTTCAATTTACCCTGAAATGTCAGAACCCAAATTTCTGACATTTACAAAAAACGAACCTAGAAACGAAACTAGAAGAGAATATTTGTAGCAGTTTTGAAAACTGAAGCGGATTTGTTTTCCGAAACGTCAACGATGAGTATTTTGATAATTATGAGTCATAATATTTTTCTGATAGTCAAATCTGAGATATGCGAAAAGTTGCTGAATAACTGAACGTGTTCCATTCAACAGGAACTGTTTTTGAATTATCGCAGCAACTTCTCGGGGTAGATTGAAAACCTGCCCGTCTACACTTGTATAGATTTCGATATTGATTCTTTTTTTTTCAGACTGTGGTGGGTTAAGAACCAAAAAAACTAAGAAGAATTCATGATGACATTCAAACAGTGTGTGCACTAACGGAAACTTGTTTTCTGATCTATATTGTCTGTAGTTTATCTAATTTTCAACATTTACTACTGATGTCTTGAACCATAGGATGGACTTGATGAAATGGTCAAAGTACCAGAAAAAAAATAGTTTTCCTAAGAATAATGTGATTCCTCACCTGCCCAATACACAGCAGTTTTCTCTCAATGGTTTGCACTGCAGTGTTTTGAATATGTGTGAGCCCAAAGATACAAAAGTCTCCTGTCCTGTCAATCGTTAACAACCACTGGATCATAACATTCAATTAGTCTCTTCCAGAATTAATCAAATCCCTGGAAACCCGTCTTACAATTTAAATGGATGGCATTACGAAAACATTGTCGAAAGTAGGCAGCAGATAATATCTCGGACGCCTCTCCCTTTTTCGACAACAGCTGTTCTCAGTCGCGCTCGCCATGATTTACTGCTTGTTCTGATTACAATTTGATGATTGTTCCTCCTAGCGCAACTCTTCATATAACATTATACACGCCAAAGTTAAGAAAAGTGGCTAAGACATTAATGTGAAGTTAACTTTTATAAAATATTAAATTCATAAAATGTTATGGCGGTACTTTTGATGAACGATCATTGAAACTTCGAACCATCGCGTTGAAACTGATGAAAAAATTCAGCCTACTGATAAATGGAAATTATTTTTGCATAATCGATTATTTGTGGCCATTCTTTGCTCGATTAAATCTATTCAAAGATATAGCCTATATTGAGAAATAGAATGCATCTGTCATGAAAATATAGCAATCTCACGGAAATGAATAGATTTCAACAAAAATGTAAAACAAATATTCTAAATGAACAATTTGCTCTGGCCAGCCTTAACTCACCTACACTGTGGGTTGACGGACTAACACTTATCAGAAAACAACTACTCCCCTGGCTCACGAAAGGCATTGGATTACATCCAACAGATGTAAGCGCATGTTTCTCCACAGAAGAAATCCAATCTAATATAATTTGAAAGGGGATAAGCTAGTGATAACTCCCCACGATCTGGTTAGAAATTTGCAAGACTTCTGTCGAGGCTGCAGTGACATTTTTTTTGGTTCGATTTTTCAGTGTGCCTTTGAAAACGGACATACTTGAAGCTGAAACTGATCATGATCTGAAACTGAACGCGCTGCAGGGTTCAAGTAGAACCCAGAATTTGTTTGTTAAGTTCAAGAATAATTTTGATGGACGATTTCTTACAGGCTTGCCTTGCATCATCCGCTGTAATAACCGTAATGAAGGCTATTCTTTTTGATATTTTTATTTATTCTATTTCAGCTACTGTCACCAGACGTAGATTTCTCCACGCCGAACTCTAGATGGCAAGAAAGCAATTGAAAAAGCTTGAGTTCCGCCTCTTGCGCGAAGAAGAGGTCTTTAGCGATTAACAGGGGATTTTTCTGCTTTCTAGAATTCTGAGGTAGGGTGGCTCTTTGTGAATAAAACCCGCTTATAGTTTCAAGAGGTATATAACCAACAACATCAAAATAGGAACTGAACAAAAATAGATCAGAAAACGTAAGTGAAAAGATATTCATTGCAAAAATTTATAACTCTGAACCCAACATAAATTTGATCAGATTAATAAACTGCAAACAGTATATATGCACAAAATTAAGTAAGACCAGCAAGGTCTTCTCGGTGAAAAAAGAATCATATGAAAAAATGCAGTAAAAAATATATGTTCAGAACACAAGTATCAGATTTATCTCCACCAACTATGCATCTACATTGTTCTACCGGCTGAATATATATTATCGGCCATCCTAGGCCTATCTCAATAACCTCTAGGGATATGAAATAGTAAGTAGATCCTTCAGGAGGCCCCCCCCCCCCCCCTTCTCGCCTTCTCTCTTTCCTTTTTTCCCTTCTTTCGTTTTTTTTTTCTTTTTTTTCGTTCTTGGTTGTCCCTTCTCCTTCTTTTCCATATTGTTGCTAGATTTGTTAATCTCTCCTGGCTCATTGTTGAGCGAAGGTAATTTCTTATTTTAATATAGAAGACTTTCCGCGCTTGCTACGGTAACTGGAATAGTTAGCAAAATTCGTAATGCTATGGCGATGTTAGGGGAAACAGTTGTCAAATTTCAGTATGAGTACTTTTGTTCGGGTTTGAAGGCCATCGTTTTTTTTGGAATTTCTTCCTGACGTTTGGGTGGCGCGAGTGGCTAGCTTCTTCAGAGGCTCATACATCTTGAGTTGGACTACGATGATTGACAGTTATGAGCCTCTGGAGAAGCTAGCTATTAGCGTTAGCAAAACGTCAGAAAGACTCTAAAAAAACGACGGCCTCAAACCATTTTGAGCTGTCAAATTGTTTAAATATATAATCTCGAGAATTTTCACCACATCATTATTACATTTTTTGGAAAAAGACTGACACTACACAATTCCTTCACACAAATAATCGGCGTTAATATCCAATAAATCATTTCCAGAAAGTTTTTCCTGTGAACGATGGCAGCTACTTCTTAATCAACTTTGATCTTGGTCATCAATTAGTTTAAATAAAAAAAAACATGTCATTTTGATTTTTCAATAAAATGAATATTTCTTCTACGGAAGATAAAGCTTGATCCAATAAAGAAAAAAAAACCGGTTTTTCTTCTTGGTCTGGTTTTTGTGATTAGTGTTTCTGAATTAAAAAGAAAAGGTTAAATTTACAGACTAATTGAAAAAATGATAGCTTCTCTTCCCAAAAATGAATAAAATGGTTATTTACATTAACACACATCAAAATTTCCATACTAAATAAAGTTGTACCTCTGCCTGCGTTGCATTGGAGTGTCCTATGCGACTTCCATTCCATATTTGCCTAGTTTCCAAATACAGGTATATCCAAAACCAAAACAACACCGATATGCACAATACACTTCTTTCCTCAAATCAACCAAATTTCGACCGGTGAATTTATTTTACCCTCGTAATAGACGGGACCAAATGATTAGCGTCCCTCGCGCTCGACGCGCAGTTCTTCGCGAACCTCTTTCGCTCGCTTTCCGAGACTTTCTTTTCAACCTTCCTTTTTCTCGGGAAACTGCCTCACACAACAATGGCCCTTTTTCCTTCCGCTGACTTGCTGATCAGTCTTCAAGAATATTTGTTTAGACTACGAGCCAACTAAAATCCAGATAGCACTTTCCATTTAGACTGAAAAATAGAGATGAATCATATCTAGCCGTTTGTGAGACCAAATGAAATTATCATACGTCGAAATGAAACTCGCATACAGGGTGTGAAACTGATATGAATTCCATTTTCAATACCTAGTATTACCCTTCTACACATGAAAGAATTACAAAAGTTTCAAGGCATACTGTTTTTAAAAATACAAGGTGACTTACAATTTGCACGAATGCGTGAAAAAAGTACCTATTTTCGATATGGCCATTGCAATTCGATAGTCAGGGACATACTGTAAAATATTGCCTAGAAAAATATTTCACTGCCGCCCGGTCCATTATATTTTTTCAGATTCAAACTGAAACGGTATTGTATCTTCTAGGTGATTTATTCCCACCATCTGCGGCCCTAATGTACTGCTGATCGCACGCCTCTGCTCCCCAAATGACACGGATGGGCGCACTCACAACCGGTCAGACACATCGTGATGACTATGGCTATTATGGCGCGATCGAAAATTCGATCTTTTTTGATACGTCCCGACATAATATCATCCCGTTGCCGTGTCGGGTCGTTCTTATAGATATGCACTTCATAGGATCGTGGAAGGAGGTGCAAGAGAATCGCCCAGGAGATATCGTCGCCGTTTTCTGCTCGGAATTCGCGCCTGAGGCTTATTACACATACTTCTATGGAGAATATTTCAATAGCGTTGGAGAGGTTGAGAGCCATTCTCGGGATTTATTCTCGGCTCCTTTTATTGGTACCCAAATTATTTCAATTATGTGACTTCTACGCAATCTTCTCAGGGCTAGCCAGGGGCGCTTCCAGATTTTTTTTGGATATAAACGATAAAGATGTTTATTGTTTATTGTGTACTCACAAAAGGCAAGGGTTAGCCAATGGCTGTTTTCCACCTTTCCTTTCAATCACGGTTTTTATGGCTTATATTCAATGCATAGGTTGCATATTATAACATTTCCATAAAATAATTCATATCTAATCTATCTGATCTGATACGTTTAATCGAGCAATTCTTATATGAATATATATTTATTTATTTGTTCAAAGAAGCTTAATGTGACTCCATACTCAGGTCTCAATTTGCCTGCTCTTTGGGTCTCGTCACGGGTTCTCTCTAAAGTCTCAATCTGCCCCAGATCGAACTGGAGAGAACTCGTGACTAGATCTGAGAAGTAGGTAGATTGAGTCCTCAGTGTGAAATCACATTAACCTTCTTGAAAAAGGCTCCAAAATCGGAGCCGAAACGTCAAACAAAAAACTCCAGACGCGGTTCAACCCGAACTCAAGAACTACAAAATTTTCTGAGAAGAAAAATATTATTTGTTTAGAACATGAATTAGTAAACCACTCTTACAACATTGAGCGCTTGGTCCAGGTAGGAGAAATTTAATTTACAAAGCCGTAAATGTCGTGCTAGTTTGACAATGCTTGAAAGGAACATATACAAAAATCAACTATTCTATTTCTTATTGTTGAAAATGAGATCTCGACTTGTGGATAGTAACAATTAATTTGTTCTGTTAGTTGCAAGCTGAAGATGATTCATTTCCATGAATTTCACAATTCGAGAGTAGAATCGTTTTTCGTTTGTAGTGTTTCCGAATTTCATGCAACCATTTTTTTTTTAATTTCACGCTTCTACTTTTCAACCACAATGCCTCAATCTTGACTGGTTACCATGGCAACTGGAAAAAATTTCCGCCGCGGTATTTAAGTGGAATTTTTTTGACAGTTCAGAAAATGATTATATGATCAAGAACCATCAAATAATGTAGATATACCTGTGAATAATGGAAATTACATTTCTACCAACTTAAGTGACCCAAAATTATGAAAGGGCGATAGACTGCACTAGTACCCAACTGAGTTTCAGCATTTGGTGTAACTAAAGTTGGAAATTTTTTTTTATTAAACGAGATATGATAGATATATCTACAAAGGAATTTCTTCGACATTGCGTCATGTTAGATCTTAAAATATATTTCTACCACCTTTCTACCTGAAATTACCAAAGGGCAATAGACTGGGCTGGTACCCATTTGAATTTGAGCATTTGGTTTAACTGGATATTTTGTTTTATTTATCGGAATATGGTGGATATACCTATATGATATTTTTGAACTAGTAATTATTAAGCTTTCTGACAGAACCGGTTAAACAAAAATGACCAATCGACAGATTTCAAAAAAGCAATACCCTGACCAACTTTTTTCCAAAATATGGTGTGAGATTTTCGGCGAATACCACGCAACCTTAAATCATTCCTAGAAATTTTCTTTCGGGTACGAATATAAAAAAAAATATCCCTCGCCACTTGGCGACTCGGAGTAATTTCCAAAATATTCGTGCCCTCTGGAAAATCTCCGGAAATAATTGAAGTTCTTGTGATATATTATAAGTAAAAGTATTGCAACTTCGTGAAATATTTTTTAACGGTACCTCAACAATAATAAAGTATTGAAATTCAGATTCTCGTAAATAATTGAGCTAAGACTCTTAGAGGCCTCAACCCAATCGACATTAGTATAGTACATTTTCGAATTGAGACGTTTGTCTTTGGGAACCAATACAAAGTGCTACAGTTTTTTCTTGGATTAATTCGCAATCCAATATTGTGGTATTATGGAGATCCTCATTGATATCATTCATGTATCTGGTTATGTCTGATATGATGTGTAAAGTTGAAAGGGGTCAGCATAAAGATGAACTCGGAACAAAGTAGACATAATCCAACCTAACCACACACACTTACGTAGCATTTTATAAATTATTCGTGCTGTTATTGCCGTGCAAAACGGCGAAGACAAATTTTCAGAATTGGATCTTTGTGTCGTAGGATATTTTTGCTACGGGAAGCTTATGTAGCGGTATATTTTTGTCGCGGGATATTTCTATTCGGGCTGTTTTTATTGGGTCTTCACTGTTTGGGTTTTTTATATCTGGGATTTTTTGGCAAACAGTTGTGAAAAAACTTGTAATTTGTGCTCAGTTCAATGAGTGATACTGTAATGAATCAGTTTTTAGAACGATCATGTTCAAAAACAATTCTGGTGGGAATGACTGGGTTTTATCTCTCATTATTTTCGAATTATTTCATTGGATCATTGTTTCTGCATCGTAACTCTTTTAGTTATCAACTTCTTACGGTGCTCAACCGAAAGGTCTGTTCAAGAGTTCAAGAAATACAAAAAAATTTATATGTTTGTGACGAAAAACGATTTTCCGTTATTGAACGTTGATATCCTCAGATCTTGTTGAAAAAAGGCCTTCTACTACGAGCAATTCTGTAATTGTCAATAGGCCATAATATAGGTCGCGGTCTATAATGAATAATAAACGCCATAAACTATGATGATATTAGAGATGGTTTTGCTATCAAGAAGTCCCGTAAAAAATTATAGTTCTTGTTTCTTTAACGTCCTTTCTTGTTGACTATTCCATTCCCACTACATATGGAAAATTATTATTTTAGAAAAGGAACATGGGCGGCGGAAATAAAGTGGCCTACACTCGTAAAAAATATGAATTGGGCACTGACTACGAGTCATAACTTTCTTTAATTTTATAGTCTACATCATTACAATTCTTATGATAGAACGCAAAGTTATTGGCCTGAAAGTTTCTGAAAACATGTAGTTTTAGCATAAATTATTCTAAGTTCTAATAACGAATATCTTGAAAATTATCGATATTTTGAAAAAAAAATTCGAAAATAAAGTGGCCTACACTCGTAAAAAATATGAATTGGGCACTGACTACGAGTCATAACTTTCTTTAATTTTATAGTCTACATCATTACAATTCTTATGATAGAACGCAAAGTTATTGGCCTGAAAGTTTCTGAAAACATGTAGTTTTAGCATAAATTATTCGAAGTTCTAATAACGAATATCTTGAAAATTATCGATATTTTGAAAAAAAAATTCGAAACAGTTCTCACTTGAAATAATTCCTTTCACCCATTTCCAGCGTTATTTTGAATGACCAGAGAGTTTCATATCAATATACTCATGTTTAAATCACTATGGACTCTATGGTTCAATAAATCAAAACATGATAAGGGGTTCCTGCTTACAAATGGTTGAGTTATTTTGAACTTTTGATATGTTGTTAGGACCTGAACCAATATCAAAAAACCAGAATAACTATTTTCAAAGTTCTGTACGATCGGCGGTGTACCCAAAAATAATGAAATTTGGGGACTTTTTCAGAATTTGCTTAATATCTCCGTGAAGGAAGGATCTGACCGGTATGGGCACCATGTATATTTTTAAAAACATTTGATACAATTCAATAATGAGGCAAGGTTTACACCGGCTCTGGTTTCCACGATACAGCTCATCGAAAATTTCTAAAAAAATCTAGAAAAAATGTTATTCTCTCGGAATTGTTACTTATTTTGTGTAATATCTTCTGAAGTACGCATCTCATATTCATGAAAAAGTCGATGTGGAATGCGTAGTTTGAAAGATATTCAACAAAATAAGTGACAATATCGAAAAAGAATTATTTAAAAAAAAGGCCTATATTCGAAGAGATGTATCGTGGAAACTACAGCCTGTATAGAGCTCGCCTCAGTCTCAAATTGTAGCAAATTACGTCCTTTTCAAAAGTATATGAAGTGACTTTAATGGTCAGATCCTCCCTTCACGGAAATATTGAAGAAAAACTGACAAAAAGTCACGAAATTTCATTGTTTTTTAGGTACACTGGTGTTTGCAGCACTTTGGATATTGCGAATATGGTTTTCCAGAATGCAGGCACGGATGTACATCTTGATTGGATACTACTAAATCCCGACAGGACAAGAAATGCATCTGAGCTCTTTTATGTAATAATAATAATAAGAACTTTATTCAAAAACAGACAGATGAAATCTATTAACTAGCAATTGAGTGGAAAGAAAAAAGCAGGTAAAATATAAGTGCTAATGCACTTGTTTCGTATCGAATCAATTAAAATAAAGTGGTACTCAAATGGAGTTATGATAAAGTAAACGTAAAATATAGTATAAATAAAATACGAGTTGTATGAATTTCTATAGTATAAATAAAATGTAGTATAATAAATATATAAACAAAATGTATAGTGTAGAAGATAAAATATAAGGTGCACAAAATTTGTAGTGGATGAGAGCAATTTAAAAAAAATACAATGTTTGACAATGATAATGAGGGTAACAGACAATTTACGAAAAGTTAGTCAGACAGAAAGTTGAAAGTCGCGAGTGATGAAATTGTAATAACTGTCACTAGTAAATACCCATAATAAAGATATACCATATCGAGAATGATATAACATATGATATATATATACACATATACATACATCCATACATATCTATACACACAAATATACAATTTATATATATATATATATATATATATATATATATATATATATATATATATATATATATATATATATATATATATATATGACAATATAATAGAAACATTGAAATAATATAGGAAGGGTTGGACATCCGTTATTCATGTTTGGTTTTCAAAATAGTTCGAGATCATGGATCTCGGTCTAGAGAGAATGAACTCTTTCAATGTTCTCTTGAACGATGTTTTCTATGTTATATTTTTTATATTTTCTGGTATAACGTTGTATAGTTTTGGTGCGAAAAACGAATACGATCTTTGTGAAACAGTTTTCAACATCAATGGAGTAACGTAATGATGGTTCCGACGAGTGAAGTAATCATGATGTGGAAGTTCTGAATGATTTTTGTTTATATGGTATTTATTGGTGGAGCAGAGAAAGTATAGTTGCCTCAAGTATTTGGAATTCTTTGTGAAGTTCATCTGTTGAATATCTTGAGTTCTTGGTATACATCAGCTTAAGAAATCTCCTTTGTGTGACTAAAGAGCGGAGGTGCGAATTCAAACACCCCAGACAACGATCGCATAAGATCTCAGATGACTTTGAACTCGAGAGAAGTACACGATCCTCAGATGATTCACAGATAATATATTTTTCAATTTTCTGGTTTTGAATAACATACTTCTCAGTTCATTCGTCACATAGGTTATGTGACGATTCCATTTCAAGTGCGGATCAAATATGACTCCTAAGTATTTAACTTTTTTTTTTGGGAAGATGGATATGGAGTCTGTGCCTACTTTGATTATTAGTTGGTCGAAGGGAGGAGTGTCAATTGAAGTACAGCTGAAAGGTACGTAATTTGTTTTTTCAAAGTTCACAGTCAGTAGCTTGCTACCTAGATATTTTTTGATAATTTGAGAAGTCTTCTGCTTTAGAATATATATCTATATATATATATATATATATATATTTTCCTTCCCTAAATGCGTACTGTTGATTCGATAGGATGCTGTACTTCTTTAGGTATACTTGTAATCTATTTTTTATTATTTTTTCAAATATTTTAGATAGGTGGGTTAGTAGTAATATGGGCCGATAGTTGATTGATTCCGTTACATCACCCCTTTTGAACAGTGGGGTAATTATGGAATATTTGAATGCTGTGGGATACACTGCTTTTTCAATACATATGTTAATGACATGCGTTAGAGGTTCCAGAATATAGGGAGTTATTGATTTGATGGTTTCAGCTTTTAAATCATCATTACCAACCGCTTTTTTATTTTTTAGGTCCCTTATTGCATTTTCGACTTCTGTCATATCAACAGGGTCAAATACGAATGAGTAGGGCATAGTTACTCTACTGTACTGAAATAGTGGGTCCACATTATATTTCCGTATCCAAGGTGAATCCTGGTAGCAATCCTAAATCGTTACTATACCGCGCTGGTAATATAAAAATTTCTATTGCTACATGAAAAGAGAATGAAATGGAATTTCTAGAATCACTGGCGGACTTATCTCAATTCGCAGACGCAAAGTTACTCCGCAAAGGCAATCTTGTTAAACACGTGTATATGCCGAATTGAGCCTGATCTCTCTTCGTGGAGAATCCGCTCTTATCCATAAAATAGGAACGGGAGATAGATTAAAGCTGAGTAATAAAAATATGACAGACAATCCATAGAACGTTACCGAAATACAATTTCAGAGCTGCGGCGGGAGAAAATGAAAATAAAAATTCCGCACACTACCGCCGAACAGCTGAGATCAATGTGATCTCTTTTACTTTTCCAGTGACGCGCCGGGAAAATTAATTGAGAGTCGTGACGTTTCATTTGAGGAAAGAATGATAAATTCTACACTGAATTATTTATTCATCAAGGCCTCGGTTATGCATATGGGGTTTAGGATGTTGCTGCTTGTTGGTAATTCATAATAGATTATGAGCTAAACGAGAACTATGGTAGTGTCAAAACTTTTCCTAGAGATCCATTGCCCTAACACCAAACTGATATTTTTGCACTCGACGCGCGTTTCGCCAACAAGGTTAGCATATTCAGGAGAAAAAATCGATACTAAATATGAAGACTAGAGTTATTTGTTTATATACCTAAAGTTATCCGATCCGTGTGCAAAATGCTCCTCGAAACGGGTTTTAATAACTCTTCGGCTCCAGCCGATGTATTTGTTGTTGCAATCTTGACTGATTTCGTGAATTCCCGACTCCTCTGACTCTTCGAATTTATCTTGTGGGTTACCAAGAAGCTGTTGTAATTTGTAAGAAGTTTTTTATGCAACTTCCATATTCACTTTATCGAATATCTGTTGAAGTCCTCTAGTGTATTAAGGTTCATATGGGATTACTATTAACTTTACATTTCTCTCATCTTTTTGAAATGTCGAATATGTACGAAGTGTTTCCCTGAATTTACATTTTCTAATTATTTATTCAACTATTTCTTGGTTAAAACCATCCTGTTCAGCTACGTACCTAAACACTCTCCTTTCATTGTCCTACTTTTCTTTTTTCAAAGGAAAAGTTATTGACCTATGGACAAAGAACTTGCACTGCCACCATTTTATGTTGTGGACAATGATTCGAGTCCTTTGGAATATACCTGAACGTGTTCGTGTCTTTCCTGGAAATGCATCTTGGTAACCCAAAAGATAAATTGGAAAACTCAGAGAAGTCGTTTGTTAAGGTTGCAACAACAAATACATCGGCCAGAGCCGACGAGGTATTAAAACCTGTTTCAAGGAGTATTTTGCAGACATGAAATACGAGGAGGGGAAAAAAAATCTAGTATCCCCCAACAAGCTCTAGACAATGCCCACAAAATTGGTGAGAACAATCTTAAACTGATCAAGCATGTGCACGAAACTCGAGGCATAAGAATCGAGAAAAACCAAAATGGTAAAACAGCATGAATGGTGACAGGGGACCTATCCCTTTCAGCTCACTTTCATTCTATTGTGGGAAAGTAATCAGAATAATCAATAATATAGATAACGGAACAAACTTTGCAGGTAGTGTCTGCAATAGTTCATTATTGATAAATTAATTAGAATAAGTAACAGAAAGAAACAAAGTCCATATCGGACCGGAAAACTTTGAAACTTTAGGTATATAAACAACTAACCCTAGTCTTTAGATTTAGTATGAATTTTCTTGTTCTGAAGATGCTAACCTTGTTAGCGAAACGCGACTCGAGTGCAAACAAAATCAGTTTGGTGTTAGGGTAATTGATCTATAGGGGAAGTTTCAACTTTTCCACCAAAGTTGTCAATCTCATCGTTTATAATGGTAGTTTCGCGAATAGCCGATGAGTTGATAAGAATAAGCGTCGCTCCGTCTTAACGGATGGCTGTCGACGAATCTCTCGATGCTCGGAGCTGTGCTTTCTTGATGATACTTAGTCAAAGCAAGGGGAATTTTTGTAAAATTTCTTTTAACGAATATTCCAGAATATCCAGGACCTACAGTTTATGAAGCGGGAAGAGTAATTGGCTATACTCACACAATAACAACAACAATTCATTCACATGACCGAGGGCATGATTGCTGTACTGACTGCTTTTTAATGAAAGACGTTTCAAAAGGAGAATATTCTGTTTTGACCTCTAAATCTTGAATACCATCTTTCAGCTTACTGCTTATTCCTCATTTCAGTTTATTCATTTTATAAACGCTCTGCCTTGAATGTGCCTGTAAGAGATTTACTTACCGACGCCTTTGTCCCAGCAACCTGCATATAACAACATATACCGTAAGTTATCGAGAGAGCTAGATCGTGCAAGAATATTAATTACAGCGATTCTATATAACAGTCCAAGGGTCCAAGAAGGTACAAAAATAAACGTCAACTACTATGCATGAGTTAATCACTGACGTCCGCGCATAAAACGAAATTTCTTGCTGGTTTTGTTAAAAAAATTACCTCGTGCAAACATTATCCAATTCAAATCGTCCTTTCGAATATTATTCATTACTAGGAGACTTTTATGCGGTATGCACGGGTCAAATGGAAGCCAAACCAGTATGAAAGTGCTTATTACTGTAATGTTTGTTCGAGAATCGTTGCATTCGGTGAAACTGCAAAGTGTGGTCGTGATAATGATCTTTCGCGCAGATGTTGCTTGGATGAGTGATCACGATCATCTGTCGGACACACTACTAACCTCGGTGTTAAACTTGTCATGAGTAACGATGGTTTATTTCTTTTTCAAAATAGAATATAATACATTACATTGATTAGAATCGAATGAATTATGATGGAGTATTCCTCTATTGACACTGGTTTCAATCGCAAACTACAGAAACAAGTTAAGATAGGCAACAGCATACTTGTGAGATCCACAAAGTATTGCGCTACAATTCCTGTGGTGGTTGTTGGCCACAACTATTCGACAAAATTGGATGGACTGAAGAAAACTGTAGAAACTTGGTACCAAGTATTTGAATGCCCATGTCTCAATTTCATTGAGTGTTTTTCTGGTTTATTTATTTGGGAACTTTGAGGTTACTGCTCGTCAGTTTGAGCTCGTATTCTATAACCTTCATTATATATGTTCCATGAAAATGACAATCTGTTTTTTGTCACAAAATAAAACGAAGAAGGATTTGATGTGCAGGGGGGCCCGTCTAATCAAATGAAGTGCGTTCCGATCTTTTTTTATAAATATGAAAACTATCAGTTGATGTATTGTTAACTCAAGTATTGATGTAAAATGTTTCCAAATATATTTTAGGTTTGCATGAAGTGGCTGAATAAAAACTCGGGGAAGTTAGGCGGAGTCGGAAAAACAGTGGAGATAGACGAAGCGAAATTTGGAAAAAGGCAATACAACCGAGGTAGAGTTGTGGAAGGCCAGTGGTTGTTCGGGGGTATTGAGCGGGGCTCAAAAGAAACACGAAAGAGTTTTTATGGTACCAGTTCCAGATAGAACATCAACGACCCTTGTTCGTATCATAAAGACTTGGATTGAGCCCGGGACCACTATCATCAGCGATTGCTGGAAGGCATATGATCGCTTGGGGTCACAAGGATACCGCCATCTAACTGTTAACCACAGTGTTAATTTTGTTGACCCCGATAGTGGTAAGTTTTAAAAAATTTCATTTTTCCATCATTAATTTCATTTCAGGCGCCAATACCCAACTGATCGAACGCCAGTGGAGGGACGTCCGCCACAACATACCTCGGTTTGGTTGTAAAAAGAGCCATTTTTCCGGATACTTGGCTGAGTACATGTTCAAAAGGAATTTTGATTTGAACAGCCGTTTCGAAAAATTTTTTGAAACAACCACGAACATGTACTCCCAAGAGTGCTGATTTCGCTTCGTCTTAATGTGCCTTCTTCTTCGATTTCTTCACAGTCAGTTTCCTGTTACACCTATACATCAATGTTTCCTTATTCAATTTGCAGACGTTAGTACATTTTGGACACGTCATTTTCTGCTGCAAAAACTCCAATTCCTGTCATATATAGGATTAAGTTTTCTCTAATTTTAATCAAATATATAACAAAAATACATTTGACTTTGATTTCGAAAATTTATTCAGTTTGTAGTGTGTGTGGGAAATGAGTTATCATAGATACTATCATTTTCATAATTCTTGACAAAACTTGTATGAAGACCTAGCCACATTTCTGATGGCCTATTTAATACTGCACCTTCCATAATGAATCATCTATAAAAATGCTTATCCATTTAAAGAAATGTATATATTTCATAAATGTATATTAATTTGGATTGAATAATGATGTAAACAACATTAGTTAATTATTTGAAACCATAAAATAACAAATGAATGACATCCACACCTAAGGCGTTTTTTGGCGTTCTTATATTCAAAACATTCGTCTCTCTCTCACTCTTTGGCTCGTCGCAAGTGACAGAGGGGACAGATGAATACGTTTCAATACATGAGCGCCAAAAAACGCCTATGATTCGAATTTATGGCAATCGTGAACAACAAACAGTAATGCCAACATCAGTTTTAACCTTATATTCATCAGCTCTTGGAAAAAGTTACTAAAAAGGTATATCTGAAAGCTCTGCCAAAAAATGTAAAATTTTAATGGAAAAACGAAAATTCGTGCAGTAAAAAGTGGCGAAAGTGGTGTGATAAGGTGAAAAGGTTATCTGGTTGATAAACTATCGCGCATCCCGATCGTTTTTTGTACAAAAAAGAAGATAGAAAATGCCCTATTTTGAACCTTTGAAGGGCCCCAACTCCGAAACGAAGGGCGAGCGCCACGTTTTGACTTCAGATTCGTAATCAGCGGCCAAAATTACGTAGGTTAAAAAAAAATTTTTTAAAAAAGCTCGGGTGACCGGATAACAGACTTTTACCCAATTTTCTTTTCAAATCGTGGATCGGTATTTATCCGGCTCGGATATTCACGTTAATTGGAATTGGAGCCAAACAGTGAGTTTCCTAACGGTGATGGAGAAGTCGCTTTCATGTTAGTCTTCTAACAAGAATTCTTTCCATGTTTTTGAGTAAGGAGTTTTCACATGGTGGCTGTTGTTCCTGGCATCTAATTTGATATCTCCGATATATGTTAGAACGGAAAACTTACGCATTGCTGTGGTCAAACACCTGAAAGATTTAGTGGATTTGAGAAGAATATGGTCGATGGATTGAGAATCATTTTCTTCAAGTTCGAGTGAGGGATCATGGTTACTACATTTTCCTAGTGTTGCGGTTATTGATTAGCCGACTCGGATCTCCACAATAATTTGGATTTGTATATGAAGCCCATTACATTCTCTGAAAGATCCTGGAGTACGTTTCTTGGTCCTGTAGGACACCTTGTTAGTCGTCTGACTGATCCTTTCGGGCTTGTTGAAGGTATGCATATAAATGAACACTACTATGCTCAGCCTATGGCTATAAACCATTCAAAGTGTTTTTTATACCAAGGGTATAATGGAGTTTTTTATTTTAGTGTTTTTTTCATTTTTTTATTATTATTCGTTTTTATCAATCTGTTGAGATTTACAATTGAGGTTATTTGTACCTAGATGTAACCTGAGTTATATATGTATGAATGAAAACATTCCGCTAATTATCAGAACACCAGGATAGGATGTTAGAGCACAATGTTTGTTTTTATTTCTGTCCATCTCTTTATATAGCCAATGTTACTGTAACTTTTTTGGGAACATTCTAGTTTGAAATTATTTGACGTTCGCTGTTGGTCAAATACTGAATCTTAATTATTATTAACTGCGTGGCGCCCTTGGCATGCTATTTCCAAATTATTACTAATATCATTTTTTAACAATCGAAGCCATAGTGTTCTCCGACGAAGAGCTGCCGTCTGCAGTGCTTCTCCTTATCTAATATTTTTTAAAAAAGGAGGTTGCAAGATAGACGTTAAAGTCAATAGCCACCACCATGAGAAGTATCTCAGCTCACAACTAGAACACAATAACCGTCATTAGCACCTTCGGTGGTTGTTGACCCCATGCTTTCAAATTTTACGCGGGAAGGTGGCTGTTACATTTCTGAATTCAGTTATGTGTTCTGTTGTTTCAATTAAAGAATAATGCATCTCCTCTGTGTGTCAGATATGTTCCGCAAGGTATACGGCGCGACTTTCCTGAAATACATGTGTTTCCAGACTTTATGAACATGAATTATTGCCGTCGCACGAATCCCCAGTTACTGTTATTTGCTGGAGTTACTCGTATATCGCACCGATTGGAAATACAATTACGTGACGTGGAGCATATCAGGTGAAAATTGGTTCTGGATAAATGGTTCATATTTCGCGGTTGGTTGGATATTGGTGTTTTTTCGATAGTACTGGTTTGATGGATGGAAAAAAAATATGCTGCTTTGGGATTCCAGAGGCTGATGTGAATCGTACTTGTCCTGAACAAATTGCAAGGGAAAGTGATATAGTGCAAAAAAAACTAAATTTAATCAACTGAGAATCTCGACCCAGATGTAAAAAAAATTAAATGACCCGAAATGTTCAAAAAATCAATCATAACTCCTCAACTTCAGTCCGAGCATAAGAGTGCGTCAAAATTCAAAATGTATCTTTGAAAAAGTTTATAAAGATTTGAAAAATTTCATCAACCAATCTAAATTATTCAAATTTCAGAAGTATATATTCCTACAATGTCAAATGGGTATCTCGATCTTAGGATTTACGATCAGTTATAATCTGTCATGAGAAAAACATGTGAGATCGATCACTGAAGGTACTTGGATTTCCCTTTCGTGCGAAGAAATATTTCACTTCCCGTCGTCTTCTAATAATCAATGAGCATGTCTCAGAATATGGTTCTGATGTGTGGGACTTGGCACCAAAACATTCAATGAAACTTGTTGATTCTATTAAGAGATAAGCAACCCAACTTCTTGGTGATTCTTCCCTCACGAACTTGCTCACTTCGTGGGAATATCCTAGGAGGGTTTTGTCTCTCCTACAGATATTTTCACGGTCGATGCTCTTCTGAATTGTCGTCGATCATTCCACCTTTGGCATTATCAACACGCATGACCCGACAGGTGTGGAATTCTCACCCCTTCTTGTGAGCGTGGGGACCTGTCGAACCTCTCTTGCTCAGGAATCTTTTTTCAACAGAACAAGCCAAACTTTGGATCTCCTTACCGAAGGAGGTTTCTCCTGAGGCTTACGAACTTCAAAAATTTAAAAGTGAATGTTAATCCGTGACTTCCGTGCCTTGATTCACGCTGTCTTCTTTGAACATTACAGGGCTTACTTTCGGGTGAATCTGTATAGGAAAAGCCAATCCGAAAATTGAAGTTCTTCAATTGATTGAAATGACTTGAAACTCCAAATTTTCACTGCGAAGTTCATTGAAAGAAGTTTGGCTCGAAGCCGTACAACAAGACCTACCATCATATAAACCAAATTACTGAAAAAGAAAATGAGAAATAATTAAAAATGAGTTGAATGATTGGCGAAACAATTCCCCACAAAATGAAGAAAAGATCACAATGAGTTATTCATAAATAGCATATGGATACTATATTCAGGCTGGACTGGGGTACAAAATGCATATTTCAGTCGTGCATGTGAAGAACCATTCAATGTCAACTTGAGTTTTGCAACTGGACAATCTCAAAGGTGACGTGTATGGACAATTTTGGAAATGAATAGTTAATCGATTCTTTGGTTATAAGAAATGAGGAGGAAGCAGAGCAGCTATAATTATGAAGATTTCAGAGAAACCATACAAAATTGCCCCCGTTTTTCAATCCCTTAGGGATGGAAATTCAAGAAACCTTTTCTCATCGGATGCCTACGCTATACAAAGTACACACCCTCCAAGTTCCAGATCTATACGATTAGCGTAGACTGCGTGGATGTGCATTCTAGTTTTTAATACTCAAATCAATATACATCAAATTAGTGTCAGTCATAATTTATCAATGTCACAAAAACAATTTTATCTATATTCATATTATTGATTTCAACGTGAAAAACATTCACCCTTTTATTATATACATATAAGTTTTTACTTTATTTACCATTATGATGGAAAAACAAAGTTTTAGCAGCTTCAATTGTATATAATCTCAACATTTCGTAAGTAGATCCACTGTATTCCGCATTTTGTATCTGAAATCATACTTCATTATAGCGTTCCTGAAGAAGAACTAAAGAAAGTTCAAAAGCTTGAACAGAAATAAAGAGTGTACTTATTAACTCAGACTGCAATACCCGATATAATTCCATTATCTTCGTATTCATTCAGTCGATATAATAGATATAATACCATACCTCCATATATATATATATATATATATATATATATATATATATATATATACTTTCTAGATTACTTCATTTCGAAACTATTGATACAGCTATAAATGATAAAAAATTGGCTCACATATTTTACTCATAAAAAACGCGTTCACACTTACTCATCAAAATCATGTTTCGCGTAAATCTCTGAAGCTAACAATCTGGAAAAAACGAATTGGGAATATTTGAGGTGACAGTAGAAAGTAAATATCGTTTGAATGTTTGTTGAGGAGATAAAAAGGTACTGGAATCTTTTTTTTGGGTTTTTCCTTCCCTAGAGATCAAAAGGAATAGCTTTGAGTTCTTATATTATTTGTTTTGTGGGCCGATACTTAACTGCAATATTGAAAACATTCAGAATTGAGTGAATATGTTGTCAGTTACGTATTGTATTTTCATGAATATGGAGATTTAACAAAATCATTAAAAAATACGTATACTTCACACATTCATATTTTGACACTACGTACCAAAAATTGTATTTTATTTGAAAATTTTTCAAAATAGGCTTGAAAAAGCTCCCGAAACGTCGACAAGGGGAAGCATAAGCATTTTTCAATAAATTTGTTTGTTAAATCTCCAAATTCATAAAAATACCATTCTTAACTGACAAAATAGTCACTCAATTTATTGCATATTTTCAATTTTGCAGTTACATATCCCGGCAAATATATTAATTTACCCAAAAAACAAATTTAATGAGAACTTAAAGTTTTTTTTTCATTCCTAGAAATGAGAAAACCCAAAACATGGATTCCAAGACAGTAGATAGTTCAATTTTGGTGCAGGGGTGTGAAATTGAAATTTTTTTCGAACTCATTTTTCGAAGATTTATAAAAAATATTAGATATGACCTGCCCAGAATAGTACATGATACCTGAGGATAAGTACATTTTCACTAGTTTTTCGAGGAAACACTGACTGCAAAGTATACTACGGGCTTTAGTTATGTATCAGTATAACAACAGGTTTTTCGTTGCTATTTCTATGATCATCACAAAACCGACTAGTCTGAGTCAATATCAATTGATGGTTGTGTATCAAATTTCTTATTTTGATACGTATCTTTTTATGATATTTTTCTCTCATATCAAATTCCACTTCTCCATGTGTTACGTAGAAATCAACTCATTTCAATCATATCGTAACATCAAACAAGACATTATTCTGTAATTAATTCATCCCATATTGTTTGGTTCTATTTTCGGAGATAATGGATTAACAGTTTTATCGGAACAAAGGCCCTAACGCCTATTAATGATAACAAAGTTGTAACCGCAGCATGGTAACATCATGTTGGTATAGTCTAAATGTGCATGATGTACTTTAGAGTAGCTGTTAGCCGCAATATTGGTGTACGATAGGAGGATACGAACATATTCAATCGATGCTAACTTAGTATTATGCTCTATCCGTATTGTAACATGAATAGAGCAAAAATAAAGTGATGTTCAATTAAGTAGAAAATGATACATAGGTCGGTATAGATAGACTTTGACATATTAAATTCGCTGTTACTTTTGTTCTTCATTGATGATCAGTATTACAAATAACAAAACCATCTTCACAAACATTTAATACAACTCTTGAGGAAGAAAGTAGATGATTACCTTCGGAAATATCATTCCAGGAGAGGTATATACATTAATATCTTCTCAGTTCAGTGTCTTCAGTTGATACAGATACGGTACTCCCATCAATTTATTGAATCACGAGCAGATAATTGATTTACCATTTAGTGAAAATAAAAGACGTAACAGCACAAACATCAACAGGGTGACAAAGGAATCAATGTAAACAACGCGACGCCATTTATTTGTTTATAGGGTTGAAATTTAATATTTGGAATGAAATCATAGTTCATATACAATAATTTCAATTCATTTTCAGTTTGGTCGGACGTGATTTCAAGTTTTTTTTTGATGAACTGTATTTTTGTATTCCATTTTACTTCCCATAATTTTTTCTACGACAAAACACCAGTGGTTATTTTTTTTCAAAACGGCGGCGTAGAAGCTATTCACACCAAATTAACAAGCCGGCACAATGAGGCAATTTCTAGAAAGATTGCCAAAGAACTTGAAAGAAGACGATTTTCCCAGTTGTTTGTAACGAATTCAAATGTTGAAATTGTTGTTCAACAGACACATTTTTTCTGAAATTTTCCGTTCAACTTTCATTTTATCGAAAGTCTTCATAGGAGGAAGTGTCATTTGGGACTTATCCTTGAAGAATTCATATTACATATACTATGCGTATTATTTCAAAGTTTTAGAGGGAAATTACTAAGAGTAATCACAGGTTTTATACTGGACCGGACAAATTAAACGCTGGTATATTCATCATTTTTCATAAGAAAATACGTATGCTCGACAGTTTTTCGGGCTTGAGGGCCGTGTCCTAGAATTTTGAGTTCCATAGCTTCCGGCTACATCTGCAGTAGCCATTTTCAGCGGATTGGTCTCAGTTGAACTCATTCCTGTGAGTCTGCTATGACTAATGGCAAATCTGGAGGTACTTGTTTGGGAATATTTTATAGTAGGACCCTGTTCTGTTGTACGTCAGATTCTGTACTTCTGTCTGGCTTTGTCATCAATGTCTTCAGAATAGGATGCCAAATTTTGTTTAAGGTCTTTCCTTCTTCCTTCCTGTTGAAGTTATTTTTATCTCTATATATCTCAATCAACTCTCGGTATAAGCGAGTGGAATAATATGTTGTTGTTGAGGGTTCAACCACAAGATATATATAATAAACAGACAAGTACCTCCAGATTTGCCATTAGTTATAGTAGACTGACAGGGAGGAGTTTAACTAAGAACACGCTGGTGAAGATGGCTGTCGCAGATGTAACCGAAAGCTCCGGAGCTCAAAACTCCAGGACATCGCCCTCAAGCCCGAAAAACTTGCAATGTATCAACACCGGCCGTGAAAGCCTGAGTTCTTTCAAAATATGTATATTTCAAGGTTAAATTATTGAAATATACTACGTCCTACTGAGGGGTTCCGACAAAATTGAGGTTTGAAATAGAATAAAAAAAAAGGTGTGAGAATTGTTTGAAAATCAAAATTTTCCAAATTTTGTTTACATCTGAGCAAATTTTATTTTCACTCTATATAGATGTCGCTGAGTTAACAGTTCGTGTTTGGAATCATTCATGAATTAGGAATTGAATCAATCAATCAATCAATTTATTAGTTAGATAAGTGTACAATTACAATACAGTTACCTACATTGTAACATACTAACTTAGGTAACACGTCAGATGAGCTTAAAACAAACTAGACGATAATGGAAATAACATTGAAGCTAAAGAAGTTGAAGAATGTCAGAATAAAAAAAAATCAGTATTTGTTACTAAAAAATATGCAATATTTATAATAAATAAACAACACAGTAACAGGCAAATTATGTTAAAATCAAATGCTATTCGAAACAATCGGTAGGCAATTCATTTTTGGAAAAATCCATCAATGCAGTAGTATGATTTCGACACAAGATGGTTTTTCAGACTAGCCTTAAAGCAATGCAAGCTAGGGGCGGATTTGATACTGTCATCAAGGGCGTTCTTTCAATCGATCCCCGATGATTCTACGACACTGACAGTCTAGTGAAAGGTTGTTGGAGTTTGTACTTATTTCTAGTTTGATAATAATGAGTCTGTCCACAGGTAGGAATGTTAGTAATATTTCTTCTCACATAAAGAATACAGTGATATAAATATAGACAGGGTAGAGTCATGATACCCATTTTTATAAAAAGTGGTTTGCAATGATCTCTCAGAGGTACTGCCATCATTAACCTTACTGCTTTTTCTGAATTGCAAATATTTACTGTGCCTTGGATGTTGCACCCCAGTGAATGATTTCATAGTATATGAATGACTGAATCAGACTAAAATATACAAGTTGCAAGGCTTCGAGAGAAACAGTGTTTCTCAGTTGAGACTATAATTGATTCTTTCTATACCCGTATAATAATGATACACTTATTTGCCCATAATCTGTTTCATCATGAGATCCACTGTGATACAGATTTTCAATCAATCATAAATCAAATTCAGTCGCGGAAGGCTGCATTCAAAATTCGGTTCAGAATAAAAGCAGCATTTAGAATATGTCAGGATCTTTATAAGTGGGAATAGTATCACACTGTATACTTCTATGTAACGCTGGTAGTTATCTGTTAGTTATGTAAGATGAAAATAAGGATTGAGTCATGGGAATGTGAGAGTCTTAGGTGAATCAGTCTCAAACTGACATTGTTCTGGAGTGGATCAATAAATATTGTGTTATTTTGTGGAGTACAGTGTTTAATATTGTGGACAGTGGGGCCTTCCTAACATCTCAGAAGTGGGATACACATCGGTTTTTTTGCCTCTTTCGCTCCACACTCAACGTTTGAACATGGCAGGACGGCGATCAAAAAAAACGCCGTAGAAGGTCGAGTTCCTCAGAATCTTCATCAAGTTCTGAAGTTTCTTCTTGTAGCAGTGAACCCAAACGACGAGCACATAAAAAGAAATTGGGCAACCGTAAAGGTCGAAGGTCCAGTGTAAGGAGCACCTATTTTAATTTTTGTGAACGAGTCCGTACAGGTTGGCACAAAGTTAAAAACCAATAGTCAGAAAGTTGGTGTCTGAATTGTTAGCAGCAGGAATAATTCGCGAAAGCAGTTCTCCGTTTGCCAGCCCAATTCTATTAGTTGATAAGAAAAACAATGAAAAACGTTTGTGTGTCGGCTATAGAGATCTTAACAAAATCACTGTTAAAGAAAAATCTTCACTTCCTTGTATAGAAGATCTAATAGATAGACTAAAAAAATGCCGATTCTTCACAAGTCTGGATTTTAAATCTGGTTACTATCAAATTCAGAAGCACCCAGATTCAATAGAAAAAACAGCTTTCGTTATGCCGGATGGGCATTATGAATTTTTTACGTATGCCCTTTGGCCTTCGCAATGCACCGGTATTTTTTCAAAGGGCTATACATAACTATCTTTGAAAAATTGGGATTCGATAAAATTATAATATATCTTGACGATATTCTAATTGCAACTGAAACTGAGGCAGAAAACATTGAAACGTTACAAAAAGTCTTCCAAATCTTAAGGGATAATCATTTAACGTTAAATTTAGACAAATGTTCATTTTTACAAAGCAGTATACTGTTTCTAGGCTATGAGATTGGTGAATCAGGGATTCGTCCCGGTAACAATAAAATAAGAGCTGTACAAAATTTTCCTATTCCACAAAACATTCATCAGTTACGACAGATCTTGGGTTTGGTGAGTTACTTTAAAAAAATTCATCAATAAATTTGCACAAACAAGCGAGAAAAGATTCCATTCATTCGACTTAGAGTTGTTGGCAATAGTGTCTGTACTGCAAAAGTTTCGACATTATTTATTGGGTATCGAATTTATTATTAGAACTGACTGTAATGCAGTTCGGGGAACAATTGAAAACAAAATATAAATCCACGCATTGGCAGATGGATTCTCTCATTACAAGAATATAATTTTCAAATTATTCACAAATCAGGAAACCAAATGAGTCACGTGGATGCTTTGAGTCGCAACCCATGCGTAAGCAGTGAAAATATACAACCAGATAGCAATATGAAATTGTGAAAATTGAATAAAATTTGGAATCAGGTTATGTGAGTAGAGATATCATTTATAATTATGATTTAAGGGCAGGGCTAGTTTTCAAGCTCATTGAGTATGGTCGGCGCTGGCTTGTTCCGAAAAACTGTCGTTTCTCAGATAGTAAAAGCCCAACCACGATGATTTGGCACATTTCTCGGTAAAAAAAACTCTTCATAGATTGCAAGAACGATATTGGTTTCCTCGGATGCGGCATTTTGTAAAAAAGTATATTAAATCATGCTTACATTGCCAATATCATAAACTGCCCGCGGCGAAAAAGCCGGGATTTATATTTTCCATTCGTAAATGCCCTCGTCCTTTTCATACTATCCATGTTGATTATGTTGGTCTATTTATTGAGAGAAGAAACGGCAACAAATACATATTTGTTATGGTTGACTCGTTCACGAAATTCACAATTGTGAGTGCCCTTCCCAATACCAAGACTTCACCGGTTCTGAATGAATTGCGTAAATTGGTCGCTATTTTTGGAGTGCCACTGCGTATAATATCGGACGCAGGCAAAGCGTTTTCATCCAACAAATTGAAAAAAAAAAAAAAATTGCGAAGAACAAGGTATTCGCCATTATCACTATCCGCTAATCATCAGAACACCAATATAGGATGTTAGAGCACAATGTTTGTTTTTATTTCTGTCCATTTCTTTATATAGCCAATGTTACTGTAACTTTTTTGGGAACATTCTAGTTTGAAATTATTTGACGTTCGCTGTTGGTCAAATACTGAATCTTAATTATTATTAACTGCGTGGCGCCATTGTCATGCCATTTCCAAATAATTTCTAATAACATTTTTTAACAATCGAACCCATAGTGTTCTCCGACGAAGAGCTGCCGTCTGCAGTGCTTCTCCTTAACTAATATTTTTTAAAAAAAGGAGGTTGCAAGATAGACGTCAAAGTCAATAGACACCACCATGAGAAGTATCTCAGCTCACAACTGGAACACAATAACCGCCATTAGCACCTTCGGTGGTTGTTGACCCCATGCTTTCAAATTTTACGCGGGAAGGTGGCTGTTACATTTCTAAGTTCAGTTACGTGTTCTGTTGTTTCAATTAAAGAATAATGCATCTCCTCTGTTTGCCAGATATGTTCCGCGAGTTATACGGCGCGACTTTCCTGAAATACATGTGTTTCCAGACTTTATGAACATGAATTATTGCCGTCGCACGAATCCCCAGTTACTGTTATTTGTTGGAGTTACTCGTATATCGCACCGATTGGAAATACAATTACGTGACGTGGAGCATATCAGGTGAAAATTGGTTCTGGATAAATGGTTCATATTTCGCGGTTGTTTGGATATTGGTGTTTTTTCGATAGTACTGGTTTGATGGATGGAAAAAAAATATGCTGCTTTGGGATTCCAGAGGCTAATGTGAATCGTACTTGTCCTGAACAAATTGCAAGGAAAAGTGATATGGTGCAAAAAAAATTAAATTTAATCAACTGAGAATCTCGACCCAGATGTAAAAAAAATTAAATGACCCGAAATGTTCAAAAAATCAATCATAACTCCTCAACTTCAGTCCGAGCATAAGAGTGCGTCAAAATTCAAAATGTATCTTTGAAAAAGTTTATAAAGATTTGAAAAATTTCATCAACCAATCTAAATTATTCAAATTTCAGAAGTATATATTCCTGCAATGTCAAATGGGTATCTCGATCTTAGGATTTACGATCAGTTATAATCTGTCATGAGAAAAACATGTGAGATCGATCACTGAAGGTACTTGGATTTCCCTTTCGTGCGAAGAAATATTTCACTTCCCGTCGTCTTCTAATAATCAATGAGCATGTCTCAGAATATGGTTCTGATGTGTGGGACTTGGCACCAAAACATTCAATGAAACTTGTTGATTCTATTAAGAGATAAGCAACCCAACTTCTTGGTGATTCTTCCCTCACGAACTTGCTCACTTCGTGGGAATATCCTAGGAGGGTTTTGTCTCTCCTACAGATATTTTCACGGTCGATGCTCTTCTGAATTGTCGTCGATTATTCCACCTTTGGCATTATCAACACGCATGACCCGACAGGTGTGGAATTCTCACCCCTTCTTGTGAGCGTGGGGACCTGTCGAACCTCTCTTGCTCAGGAATCTTTTTTCAACAGAACAAGCCAAACTTTGGATCTCCTTACCGAAGGAGGTTTCTCCTGAGGCTTACGAACTTCAAAAATTCAAAAGTGAATGTTAATCCGTGACTTCCGTGCCTTGATTCACGCTGTCTTCTTTGAACATTACAGGGCTTACTTTCGGGTGAATCTGTATAGGAAAAGCCAATCCGAAAACTGAAGTTCTTCAATTGATTGAAATGACTTGAAACTTCAAATTTTCACTGCGAATTTTATTAATAGAAGTTTGGCTCAAAGCCGCACAACAAGACCTACCATCATATAAACCAAATTACTGAAAAAGAAAATGAGAAATAATTAAAAATGAGTTGAATGATTGGCGAAACAATTCCCCACAAAATGAAGAAAAGATCACAATGAGTTATTCATAAATAGCACATGGATACTATATTCAGGCTGGACTGGGGTACAAAATGCATATTTCAGTCGTGCATGTGAAGAACCATTCAATGTCAACTTGAGTTTTGCAACTGGACAATCTCAAAGGTGACGTGTATGGACAATTTTGGAAATGAATAGTTAATCGATTCTTTGGTAATAAGAAATGAGGAGGAAGCAGAGCAGCTATAATTATGAAGATTTCAGAGAAACCATACAAAATTGCCCCCGTTTTTCAATCCCTTAGGGATGAAAATTCAAGAAACCTTTTCTCATCGGATGCCTACGCTATACAAAGTACACACCCTCCAAGTTCCAGATCTATACGATTAGCGTAGACTGCGTGGATGTGCATTCTAGTTTTTGATACTCAAATCAATATACATCAAATTAGTGTCAGTCATAATTTATTAATGTCACAAAAACAATTTTATCTATATTCATATTATTGATTTCAACGTGAAAAACATTCACCCTTTTATTATATACATATAAGTTTTTACTTTATTTACCATTATGATGGAAAAACAAAGTTTTAGCAGCTTCAATTGTATATAATCTCAACATTTCGTAAGTAGATCCACTGTATTCCGCATTTTGTATCTGAAATCATACTTCATTATAGCGTTCCTGAAGAAGAACTAAAGAAAGTTCAAAAGCTTGAACAGAAATAAAGAGTGTACTTATTAACTCAGACTGCAATACCCGATATAATTCCATTATCTTCGTATTCATTCAGTCGATATAATACCATACCTCCATATATATATAAATATATACTTTCTAGATTACTTCATTTCGAAACTATTGATACAGCTATAAATGATAAAAAATTGGCTCACATATTTTACTCATAAAAAACGCGTTCACACTTACTCATCAAAATCATGTTTCGCGTAAATCTCTGAAGCTAACAATCTGGAAAAAACGAATTGGGAATATTTGAGGTGACAGTAGAAAGTAAATATCGTTTGAATGTTTGTTGAGGAGATAAAAAGGTACTGGAATCTTTTTTTTGGGTTTTTCCTTCCCTAGAGATCAAAAGGAATAGCTTTGAGTTCTTATATTATTTGTTTTGTGGGCCGATACTTAACTGCAATAATGAAAACATTCAGAATTGAGTGAATATGTTGTCAGTTACGTATTGTATTTTCATGAATATGGAGATTTAACAAAATCATTAAAAAATACGAATTTTTCCCCTTGGGAAAGATGTGTCAATCAACACATTCATATTTTGACACTACGTACCAAAAATTGTATTTTATTTGAAAATTTTTCAAAATAGGCTTGAAAAAGGAGCTTCCGAAACGTCGACAAGGAGAAGCATAAGCATTTTTCAATAAATTTGTTTGTTAAATCTCCAAATTCATGAAAATACCATACTTAACTGACAAAATAGTTTCTCAATTTATTGCATATTTTCAATTTTGCAGTTACGTATACGGGCAAATATATCAATTTACCCAAAAAACAAATTTTATAAGAACTTGAAGTTTTTGTTTTTTCATTCCTAGAGAAAAGAAAACCCAAAACATGGATTCCAAGACAGTAGATAGTTCAATTTTGGTGCAGGGGTGTGAAATTGAAATTTTTTTCGAACCTATTTTTCGAAGATTTATAAAAAATATTAGATATGACCTGCCCAGAATAGTACATGATACCTGAGGATAAGTACATTTTCACAAGTTTTTCGAGGAAACACTGACTGCAAAGTATACTACGGGCTTTAGGTATGTTTCAGTATAACAACAGGTTTTACGTTGCTATTTCTATTAACATCACCGAACCGACTAGTCTGAGTCAATATCAATTGATGGTTGTGTATCAAACCTCTTATTTTGATACGTATCTGTTTATGATATTTCTCTCTCATATCAAATTCCACTTCTCTATGTGTTACGTAGAAATCAACTTATTTCAATCATATCGTAACATCAAACAAGACATTATTCTGTCATTAATTCATCCCATATTGTTTGGTTCTATTTTCGAAGATAATGGATTAACAGTTTTATCGGAACAAAGGCCCTAACGCCTATTAATGATAACAAAGTTGTAACCGCAGCATGGTAACATCATGTTGGTATAGTCTAAATGTGCATGATGTACTTAAGAGTAGCTGTTAGCCGCAATGTTGGTGTACGATAGGAGGATGCGAATAGATTCAATCGATGCTAACTTAGTATTATGCTCTATCAGTATTGTAACATGAATAGAGCAAAAACAAGCTGATATTCAATTAAGTGGAGAATGATATGGATAGACTTCGACATATATTCAATCCGCTGTTATTTTTATTCTCTATTGATGGTCAGTATTACAAACATTTTATACGACGGAATACCTTTGGATATGTCGTCAAGGAGAGGTATAAACATTGATATATTTTCAATTCAACATCTCAAATTGATAAAGAAACGGTAACTGGCAAAACAGTCAAGCAATTTTGCGTTCTCATAATACTGAAGAAACATATGGGGGTAAATATGCCGATTTTCTGTGAAATTAGAGAATAAAACGAATCTATTTTTCGTATATTCACTGGAGAAATAACGAAAAAGGGTACCAAATATTTTTAACCACAAAAACGAATGAAAAAGGGCAATTTCGTCGAAACGGTTACGGAATTGCTAGCATGAAAATTTAGAAATAATACTTTCTATTTTTTTAAACCCCCTTATATCATAATTTACAAGAGTTTTGTCCTATACGGACATTATCAAACAAATACTACTAGTTTATGAAATAATGTTATTATAGTATTTGCTTAATGATGCCCGTATAGGAAGAAACTGCAGTAATTTCAGTTACACATATAAGTGGTTTGAAAACAGGAAGTTCTATTCCTCAACTTTCTTGATAATCTCCTACCACTCAGTAACTGCACTATGACGTCATTTATGGAACGATTGCCAAAAAACTTGAAGTCAGAAAGAGACAGAAGACGATAATCCCAACAACTTCGAAAATTAAAATTGTTGTTCAACTCACACTTTTTTTTGAAATCCCCTGTTCAACTTCCACTTTATCGAAATTCTCCATAGGAAGAAGTGGCATTTCAAAAGGATTTCTACTGGGACGGAAAAATTTAACGTGTAGTATATTCATCGTGTTTCACAGGAAAATATGTATTCTTCGAGATTGAATTACTAAAATATACTACTTCCTGGTGAGGGTTCCCACACAATCGAGGTTCAAAATATAATACGAAAAAGAAATGTGACTGAATTGTTTGAAAATAGATATTTTACAGGTTTTGTTAACAACAATAAATTCCGTTTACACTCTAGACGTCACTGAGTTGAAAGTTCGTGTTTGGAATCATTCATAAAATAGGAAATGAATATCAGACAGTTATTCGGTACTATAATTCATACTGCACAATTATATTTTTCAACTCCTGCTAGGTTGAACCGTTCATTATATATTTGACAGCTGTTGAGTAATGGCTTATTTAGGATACACGCGTGTTCTATATAAATTGCGGCCGCTTCCAGAATTGTTTTTTTTAAATGATGAGATATGCAACATTCAACCTGAGAAATTTGATCTCATGACTACATTTCAATTGCCCAGAAACCAAATTCCGCGAATTCCCGTTTCAAATTATTTGTATAAAATTGAGTTGAAAACGATATTTTAAGGCAATTTGTTTTTTAACAGTTTGTGTATTGGTACTGATTCTAAGTACTGTTTGAACGTCATTACTTTGTGGTGGATCAATATTTCATCCGTTGTTTTCTGGGTTTTGACCTACCACAATCTGAAAAAATAAGAATTAATATTGGAATCTCTAAAAGTGTAGAAGGGCAGATTTTTAATCTACTCCGAAAAGTTGCTGCTTAAAAATAACGTCATATATTTGAAAATGAATTTTCGAACATACGCCACTCAAGAGGTGGTTGTTCATTTCATGAATTTCTCATTTCAGCTCGAATAATTGACACTCAAAATAAATACTGCTTGTCAAAATAATACTTCTGACAGTCTCTGCCTCTCTTTCTCTCGTACTATGAAGACAAAGGCTATTCAAAAAAAATCTCACACCTCTTTCTATATCTGACGAACTATTTAGTAATCAGCCAGCACATAAGACACCCAACCTCTTCTCGCTCTTGATGGGATGAAAGGAAAAATACATTTGTTCTATCGATCATATGTTTATTAACTGTTCGAACGTCATTAGTTTGTGGTGGAATGATATTTGTTCCGTAGTTTTCTGGGTTTGTAACCTACCACAATCTGAAAAAATAAGAATTAATATTGGAATCTATACAAGTGTAGAAGGGCAGATTTTCAATCTACCCCGAAAAGTTGCTACGTCTATTGAAAAACAGTTCTTTCTGGATAGAACAAGTCCAATTAGTCAGCAACTTCTCGTATAACTGCAATTTTGCCTATCAAAAAAAAATGAGAACTAATATATATTTATGTATATATAAATTATATATATATATATATATATATATATATATATATATATATATATATATAAACTAGATTTGGAAGTTCTAGGTTTGCGGTCTGTTTACCAATAAAACTCATTTGTTCTTGATCTCAATATTTCGCTAATGTTTATTAGCTTCATCAGGAGAAAAGCTACAAAGAATGTGACAAAATTGTACAAGATTGAATCGAAAATAACAGTTCTACTTACAATCATAGAATTAATATTCCTGGTTTGTTCATTGCCTTGGGAAGCTGGGAAGTGAGGCTGTAACTATGCGAGCATGGGTAGTTTGATTCAGCTTTCCAAGGCAATGAACACACCAGGAATATTAATTCTATGATTGTAAGTAGAACTGTTATTTTCGATTCAATCTTGTACAATTTTGTCACATCTTTTGTAGCTTTTCTCCTGATGAAGCTAATAAACATTAGCGAAATATTGAGATCGAGAACAAATGCGTTTTATCAGTAAACAGACCGCAAACCTGAGAACTTCCAAATCTAGTTTATAAAGTACGGTCGAGAATACATCACAAATATATATATATATATATATATATATATATATATATTTATATATATATATATATTTATATATATATATATATTATTATTACATTCTTAAATAAACCCAAATCAGAATAACTTATCTTATTCTTAAGCAGTCTTACAGACACTGGAACATCCAAATACTCAGCAAAAATCCATAGAATAGTTCATCAGACCACATTCGAAACTGGTATTCGATGACTACGAGCACAGTCTACGTTTCACATATGGAGATCTCTCAAATCAGCAGACAAAAACCTGAAAAATGAAACATTTTCAAAATCTAGTCAAAACTAACAAAAAGAACATCCTGTATATGAGGTACAACAAATTTGAACAGGAAAATCAAAGCATTCTGGATTAATAGAAATATGTCTATAAAAAGGAAATAGGTCATCAAAATAGATCCCAAAAGGAATAAAATAGAATCAAAATGGAGATGGAATGAAGTAGAGATATTTCCAAACAATATTGTAAATAGTAATATTAGTTTGGAAGCTAATTTTATAAAGTAGAAAACGTTAATATTTATAGAATATGTGTAAACAGTGCGGATAGGAAAGTGCGCGTACCTAACAACGGTAACCAAGAAGAATCAACAAGAGACTAGAAAAAGCTGAATATAGAATTCAGATTCAAAATTTTTAAGAAAAGTTTCAAAAGTGATTTCAAACTATATATTTACCTGAACGTAGACAAGTAAATCTTTCCAGACGCGGATCAACCGGAAGTTCCAGCCAGCACATTTCTGACCGCGGGAGCCTAGCCGATCAAATATATATATATATATATATATATATCAAAATACTTATCGTTAACTTTAACGAGGCTTCCCGTTACGTAATAAACTATTATTGTTCTTCATTATTCATCGGGTGTAGAAAAAATAGTGTATGCAACTCTCATGTGATCGTTATTAACACACGAGCATTATCGCAATTTGGTGATAGATCGATTATCATCATCCAGAGGACCATTTATAGATCAATTGTTCAGAGAATTGGGTTTTGTGTTATGTTCCTAGCAATCAGAACAATACTACCGACGCGTGAAAAATACAACGTTTTGGTATAGTTTTCATTTCATTAATACCTATTCAATTCTTCAGCAAAACTAATATATGCTGTTGGATAATGATGAGTTTAGAAGATTACAGACATAGTCTTTTTTTTTCTTATACATAATGCACTATTTCCATTTCATATTATGTTCTGTATTAGGTGAAGGAGTTCACAGAACTCTAAGATTTGGAATGCAACAAAAGATACCTACGATATACGTATCCCCGTGAAGAACAAAACCGAAACTCAAACATTGCCACTTCAAATCGCTGAATCCAACATAAATTAATCTTGACGCGGTGAAGTACCATATTTCACGTAAAAGTCTCCAAGTCTGAGTGTAGAAACGCCGTAACACAAAAGACGGAGAATATCACTATTACCGTTCGAATTCACAAAAACAATAGACCAGTATCTGTATATTTCCACAAATAGGAGGATACTTAAACAGCTCGCTCAGATTGAGCGGTTAAATCCCAAAGACAAAAAGGTCCCCCTACAAAAGACAAAGTATCCCGAGTGGAAAGCTGTCGCATTATTCCCAGAAATTTGTTTGAGCTATAGTACAGACGATGACGTTCAAACTGGAAGACCACAAGGGCATATAGACAGGTTTAGGCTAGTTGGTGATAACAAAAAACGCTTTTTTTTTCTGTTCTGATATTCCCAGAGCAATGCCAAGCTACTGATATAGGAGCATTGTATTTGAATTTCGCGTCTGTTATTCGGTGGTATTTGATTGGCGATGAATTTGTTGTCACGATTGAATTTCATATTAATTCACCTATCGACTACTCAAATGTGGAAATGATAGACATGTGCTTTGGTAGGAACTTTGAAAATTATAAAAAAGTGTTTTTGAAACAAATAGCAGATATAATGAACGGTTCTTTCTGAAAAATGCGGAAGAGAATGGTAAAGAGTTAATAGCCATGATGCTATACAATGCAGACGTGAATAAGTTTCGATCAAGAATATTTTTTTCAGGCACGAAATACTTGATAATGAAAATATTAAAAGCTGTATCTTTTTCATTTTCAGACGAGAGAAATCCCCAGAAATGGATTTCATGACATATTCACCTCATCCAAAAACATTTAAAGAATATGTATTTCAATGAATATTTCCATCGTATGTTAAAAATCCCATATGAAGCGGGACATTTTCGATCGATTACAGCAATGCGAATAAACGATGAAACAGTTGAAGGCTAGACTGCTTTTACCGAGTTTTACAGCGATTAAATGCACTAGACCTTTTAACCGATTAAAATGTTCGAAATAAACCGGGCGTCTGGATCACTTTTCAGGTACTATCTCTGGTACTATATTGTTCCTTTGTTCGATTTTGATGTTTCCTGAGTTTACATGTTTTCTGGAAATAATCTAAACATATATCCCTCCTTCACCAAGTTCAATCGATCAAAATGCGTGCATTTCCATGATTTTCAAAATTTTGCTTTCAAGCAAATGCTTTCGTGTATAATAATTTGAAATAAAATCCCTCGACCTGCGGTCTCGGGATTTTATCAAATTATCATACATTCAAGTCATTTGCTAAGCAAAATTTCGAGAATCATGGAATTACAGCACACATTTTAACCGATTAAACTTGGTGCACTCGGGATATAACCCCCGATAAATTCCCTGCGGGACATTTTCGGACTGGTAAATACCCGGAAGGTATCGAAAAATACCCGCTCGGTCTGTGTATCTATAGTAACGATTGTTGAAATGTTCATTTGTCATCTTGACAGGCACAAATACTGAATTTTAAACGTCGTTGTTTTAACTCCGGAAATATTCTAGCGAATTACACTCGTGCATCAGAATAAACCTGACAATTTTCCATTCAAGCATGTTGTCAGTAAAAAAACTGCATTCGGTTATTTTCATATTTTTCATATTCTGCCTTCGGAGTCGGGCTCTTTAGACAAAATATGAAAATAAACTTTTTGGACAACATGCTTTCATGGAAAATTATCGGTAATTTTGAAGCACTTGTGTAATTACTCCCGATAAAGGACTGTGTCTATGGTTGAAACTATTGAGTAATTTATTTCAATTTGTTACCACCGAACCAGTTTTCCTCTAATATTTCAGAAACTCTTGTCTAATCGAGATACGTTCCTCCCCAGCCACTAAAAGTTTTCGAAACTACAATTGAAAATAATTTCAGAGAAAGTACATGTTGCACAAAAAGTGTGTGAACAAAAAATTGTTTCCTATGAAGGATTCAAATATCAACAAATTTAGCCAGTTGAAATTTTAAACCAATTTACAGTGTACTGATTGAAAGCGAAGCGTATTAAAGATGTGTTTTTTTAAATGGAACAACATATCTCAAACGATGAGATTGGAAGCCATCCTGTAAAAGTTGAAACTTTTTGTAGAGATCGATTATTACCCTGCCACCAAACTGATATTTTTTGCACTTCAGGAAAAGAATACTGATACTGAATCTGGAGACTGAGATGAGTTATTCATGAATTTGTTCCGTAGTTTTCTGGGTTTGTAACCTACCACAATCTGAAGAAATAAGAATTAATATTGAAATCTATACAACTGTAGAAGGGTAGATTTTAAATCTGTCCCGAAAATTTGCTGCGTCTGTTGAAAAACAATTCTTTCTGGATTGAACAAGTCCAATTAGTCAGCAACTTCTCGTAATTGGACTTGTTCTATCCAGAAAAAACTGTTTTTCAACAGACGCAGCAACTTTTCGGAGTAGATTAAAAATCTGCCCCCCTACACTTGAATAGATTCCAATATCAATTCTTATTTTTTCAGATTGTGGTAGGTTACAAACCCAAAAAACTACGGAACAAATATTGATCCACCACAAAATAATGACGTTCAAACAGTACTTATTCATAAACTACTATCTAAGGTAGTACAAAAACTACTTGCAAAGGTTTTTCTTGGTCCGATGTGGACCTCGCCTATCGACTAATAATTATGCTGGATTCTCAACGATAGGGTAAAAACAGGACCCTTTGTCACTAGTCAAACTATTATTACATTTTGCTATTTCTAGACTCTCGAATGCATGTGATGGGAATTTCCTTGTATAATCGGTATAATTTTATATAATTGTTCACGAGTTGTTGACTAATCAATTTTGATGTATCCGAACAAGTTTTGTCTATTTAAATTCTGAATGAAATATAAAATCAATTTCTCAGTCTGCAGTACCTTTGTTATACCGGTTGGGTTTAGTGATTGCTTCAGGGGGCATGGGGTGTTGCAAAGATTTATTTGAAAGGGGGAATCAATCTTCAATTATCCCTAAACATAAGGTTGAGATTCGCCTCATCTATGAGTATCAAGTTTTTGATTTCTGAAAATGATAAAATACAATGAAGAAAAATCCCTTTAACGTTTAAACTATGAACGTTTGAAATGTGGACTTCAGATCTGTAGAAAAGTACTTGAGATAAAAAACTAATAGTAAGATAAAATACGTACACGTTGTAAATGAACGTTCAGATCGCACATGAGATATACTATAGTAATACGTTGAAACACAACGTTTTTCAATCACATTTTTCTCGATGCAAGGAAACATTATTTGCCGCGACATTTCTACTGTTTTCAACGTTTGGTTATGTAACATCTTTTCAACGTGCATGTAAATTGGATTAACAAAATGGAACATTTTTTGTACGCTCACCCAATCGTCTAATTCGATCACTATCGCATTTCTGATAACAAATCTTAAAAAATTATTGTGGGAATTCAAGAGAGAAAAATTAACCGATGTTTCGGTTGCTTGTATTCATATTTTCGATTATATGAATCTCTTGGCAATGAAATGAAAAAGAACGTACTACTGTGGTAGATTACTGAAAAAATTCTGTCAGTTCAGAGGGTGCTCACAGCTTTGGGGGGCGCCCAAAGAGGTCAAATTTAAACATTTTAAGTGGAAATGTCAGCTTTTTCTCTAGAACTGACAATTCAAGGATTTTGAAAAGTAACAAACTTTTTCGAAAAAACATTCAGTTCAAAAGTTATTGGCAATTATTTATTTCAATTATTTAGTTTCCTATAAAATTGTTCTAAAATTGTTCTTTTCCGTCAACCAGCTGACGAACGTCAACCCTCAGAAGTCGAAACTTGTGCGAGCAATAGATCAACGAGGCCTTACCTTTTAACGTGTGATTACCCAGCACGGTGGCCCGGCGGGGAATCGAACCCCGCTCTTCCGCTTAAAAGGCGAATATGCTAACCACTACACTACCGAGACCACTAATGTCTTTAGATTTTTCAATGAAAATTCACGAAAAAGGGCTTTTAGGCATACCAAATCTGACCATGAGAAGAGTTTTCATTCAGATTGGCCACTAAAATAATCCAAGAATTATGAATATGTAGAAAAATAGCGAAATTCGACCTCTTAGAGCACCCACCATAGCTTAGGAATTCATTTATCATGAATCTTCTATTCGATTTTTTATGTAGCTATGCGCCAGTTGCACCGCTCTGCTTAGTTGGTGGTTTATCTAAGCCAGACTTTGTTGCTATTGATTTGCCAATCATCATCCTTGTTTCTCAACGATTAAGCCAACCCTAGTTAAATCTCTATTGAGTTGGAACGGTGCAATCGGCCCTATGTCTTTTAATACTTGTCACGTCAAAGATAATTCAATTTGCTTCGGCCATACAAAGTATTCAACAATTCATTGCATAACACAACCACCGTGACCATTCAATCGTAGTTTTATATGTTCCTTCCAGGATAATCGGTGAATATAACATAAATTCGGAGGATAACGTCTTCATAATAAAGCGTTTTAATATCAAAAAGAAAATGAAATGATGTAAAAGTCGCGCTAGCCGTATAATATATGACACTTTACGAACAGTAAAGTACCATAATATTTCTTAAATATTTGAATGTCTGGCTGGAACAAATTTCATCATACATGGAATTTTATTTTGTTATAACATCATTATTATGTAGGGAGCAAGGACTGTGGAGGGATGGAACGAAGAATAAGTACAGGGGTATTCAGTTATCCCTCATACATATTTCGTGTACTTAATTAGTGCGTCATTATCTTCATGGAGCATTAAATGACCCTTTTCGAGAGAAAAAGAGTTCTGAAATGTGTTTTCAGGTATTTGAACAACCGCAGTCGAATAGTGCGCTGTAGCACTGACTCAAAAATCCCACGTATTCAATTGGGAGTACCTCAGGGATCTGTGCTCGGTCCCATCCTATTTTTACTACATATAAATGTCATCAACCAACTGAACATCTCTGCCAGAGAGACGCTTTTTGCGGAAGACACATCCTTTCTTTGGCATGATAATTCACCGCAACACCTCATAGACGGAATCGACAGAATTATTCTGAATGGAACACTAGTGTGACTACAATTCACTGGCAAAGAAAACTAATTCAATCACATTCCGTTGTAACTTTCCAGACCTACCTTTCGAGAACGAAAATATCCTTAATTAAACAACAACATGATTTCTTGGAATAAATATAAACTCTAAACTCGAATTCGATCACCACCACGACAATCAACATCAACATTCTCTGTAATACGCAATCCGAGTTATCGCTAACGATTTGGGTCTTGAATAAGCTAATGAGACTCTTTTCAATGTGTTTTTGTTTTCTCTACGTGAGTTCCAGAAAGAGAGAAGGGAACCAGCAATACACGAAACATCGTTTATTTTAGATTACAATGAAGCCAGTTAAACAGTGATCAAAATACTTAAAATATATAAGTTCACAAGTACCTGTTCGAGTTTTCGTGCGCACTTCACAACTGGAACACGGCTTGGCGGCAAACTGGGTGTGATGTCACGGGTACCTGTGGCTGCTCGGCGTTAGGTTAGGCGATTTGGACACTTCACAACTAATACTCAATTGTAACGATGGTTTCCTTATGCCAAATGAATCTATGAGCATAATATGTGAAATATAATGAAATATAACAATGACAATTGTTATAAAAATCAAAAAAATCACTGGATCTCGGCGGTCAGTTGATTTACCACCTTGTCTGCTTTACTCGCTGTGGCAGACTGACTTCGTTTTGCGTTGTCCACCAGTACCTTTTTCCCCTTCACCCTTCTGGACGGCTTGAATAACTGAACCGTACCGTTCCTCGAAACCAGTGGCGGCTACATCACCCCCCTATCAAATTGAGTGTTCCATATTGTTCATTTACCGCACTTAACACTTATTTACTACTAATGCCACTAACTAATACAAACTAGAATATACAATGGGACAACAAAATTTGATACCTAAAGTAGCTCCTCCGACCCCTCGAGGAACTTCTTAAGATTACAGACATTGTGAGTACCCTTAGACAGACCCGAACCATCCACAAGTGCATAAGAATTCAGGCCGGCTATATTATTTACCACGTATGGTCCTTCATAAATCAAAAAAAACTTTTTAATCTCTTTTTCTAAGGCTGACGATTGCGGGTGAGTTTTAACTAAGACCTTATCGCCTACATTGAATCGTGTCAAAATTTTACCCTTCTCGTGGGCCATTTTTCTTTTCTCGGCCTTCGAGAGCAATCTTTCACGTGCTAACATTATATAATTTTGAGGAAGATGATACGTATCGTTTTCTGGAAAAGCTAATGCACTACTAACTTCGTCTCTTGAGCAGATCTCGAAATGAATTTCTTCCGCAGTAAAGCCAGTACTAGAGTTATACGAACGGTTCAAAAACTGTTCGACCTTTAAAATTATCATAGCCCATTTAGTATGGCAATCAAAACACATCGCCCGAATCATTCTACCTATTTCCTTATTATATCTCTCGGTTGGATTACCCTGAGGGAAATAGACAGATGTATGGCGTACTCGAATACCCCTTTCTTCCAGCGATTTCAAATACAGTTTACCAACAAATTGGGAACCATTATCGGATAAAATTGAACGTGGTTGACCCATTTTTGGAAAATGTTTATTAATCAAACAATTGAGGATGGCCCGAGAACTGGCACGTTTTAGCGCGTAGAGACAAACATATTTACTGAAAGCATCCACGGTTACCAATAACTGAGTGACACCCGCTCTTGAAGTCGGTAATGGACCCATTAAATCCAAACACATTACCTGATTTGGTTCTTCGGGAACCACCGCTCCCATTTCACCTATTAATCTTGGGCTACCTTTCGTCTTCTGACATAATAGACAAGTCGATGTGATTTGATTTATAAAATGTTTCAATTTAGGATAGTAGTAAAATTTTCTCAAAAATCCGAGGCATTTTTCCCTCCCAAAATGACCATAGTTTTCGTGTTCGTTTAATATAACTTCACGAAGCAAACTTTTAGGTAGACAAATTTTATATCCTGGACATTCTTCGGTACCCTTTCTAAACAGGATATTATCGTACATACTGAACCATGATTTAATTCTTTCTTTACATTCTCCAGATCTGAGGGCATATACAATTTTTTTACAAAAAGCATCATTTTCTTGTAATTGAAGTAAATTCTTAAATTTTGTTTTCAATTCAACTAATTCAAGTACCGCTATTTCGATTTTATGCGATTCCGGAATATCAACAACATCATCTGAAGTTTTCAATGGAAAACGAGAAAGTGTGTCCGCCATAATGTTTTCACTTCCTTTACAATAGATCACATCGAAATCATATTCTTGAAAATACAGCAACCACCTAGTTAAGCGACAATTCAGTAAGCGACATGAGCGGATAAAACTCAAAGCCTTATGATCTGTTACGATAGTTAGAGGTCGTCCCAATACAAATATCCTCCACTCTTTCAAAGCATGCAATATCGCGTAGCCCTCCTTTTCCGTTACCGTATATTTTAATTGTGGACCCCGCAACGTTTTGCTAGTAAAGCTAATAAAATTTCTTTCACTTGTAACCGGATCTAATTGATAAAGACACCCCCCAATTCCATAACCGGATGCATCCGTTTGAATATAGAACCGTTCGCCCATTCGAGGATGTCTCAACATTACAGTCTTGAGAAAAGCCTTTTTAATTTCATTCATAGCATCTGTATGTTGGGATTCCCATTTCCACGTATTTCCTTTTCGTAAAAGCCCTAATAACGGAACGGTCAAATCCGAGAAATTCCTACAAAAACGCCTATCATAGTTGACGAAACCCAGAAAGGACCTTAAGGATTTTATATTCCGTGGTTTCGGAAATTGTTGGATTGCTTCCACTCTACTCTGGTCCATTTTTATTCCACGAGATGTTATTACATGCCCCAAAAATTTTATCTCTTCGACAACAAAACTACACTTCTGGAGTTTAACCGTTATACCTGCTAGGCGAAATTTTTCAAAAATCATTCGCAGATGACGAAAATGTTCTCTTGGATTTCTGGAATAAATTAATAGATCGTCTACGTATGGAATAACAAAGTCATCTACTTGGCCCAAAATAATTTGTAAACCCCTTATAAAACTCGCCACTGACGTACTAAGACCAAAAGGTAACACCATAAAGACATAAGTATCTCCCTTATAATGAAACCCCGTAAATTTTTGGTGATCTGCTTTGATAGGGATCTGCCAATAACTTGCAGTTAAATCGAGAGAGCTAAGGCATTGGCCTTCAGTAAAATCGTATAGTAATTCCCCGGGATTTGGTGGTTGAACATGGTCTTTAACCATTCTATTATTTAAATATCGAGCATCCAAACAGACCCTCAGCTGACCCCCCTTTTTTCGTACTACCACTAATGGATTCACGTATTCCGTCGCTGCTTTTTTTATGACCCCCCATTCCAACATCTCCTGTATTTGACGGTCAACTTCCGCTTTGTAGGCATAGGGTACCGGATATGATTTAAAATAAAAGGGAGAATAATCGTGTAAGATTATTTCATGCGTATATAAATTCGTTTTATCTGGTTGGTTTGAAAATATATCCCTGTAATCACAAATAAGATTGAATAACTCTTCCTTATCTGACTCAAGTGGAAGTTTCGATTTCGATACTACTTCTTTAATTTCTTTCTCAGAGTACCCCATTTTACTAACATGTATTGGTTCGGATTCCTCGTCAACAAAAATTTCCTTAATATTTAAATGCACACTCGGCATTGGTTCACCTACAAACTCAACACAAATATTTTCGTTTTCAATACAAAGATTCACACATTGATTTCCGATATCCAATTTTGCCTCGAATTGCTTTAGCCAGTCACAACCAAAAATAATTTTACGCGACAGAGTAGGAACTATCAGACAAGGATAATCAAAATGATAATTTTCTTTTATTCCGAATGACAAATAAATTTGTTCTTTTACTTTATGTTTCTGTTTTCCCAAAGCCCCTGATACTGTTAGTATATTAGTTGGTAATTTCGGCAAATTTGGATTGATTTTTAGTAATTCATCCGCGAATTCTTGTGAAACGCATGTCACCTGACTCCCAAGTATCCAGTTTATAAGTCCTTCCGTTTCTACCTCGATTGTGGGCAACACCGTAATCGGTGGTCCCTTCTCCTCGTCCTGTGAAAAACATTCTTCTAATATATTTTCGTATGGCTCGCTAAAAACTGTATTCACTTGTTGAAACTCTTCCCCCTGACGCCTAATTCGCCTCTCATCGTTCCCACTACCGGTATTCTGTTGTTCATTAACCACTCGCCCCGCTACATTTCCATCATACGAACGCGTATGTGAGGGACGATGTTGGTTTTGATTGGTTTGATGGAACCCTCGACGATTGTTTTCGCGCCAACTCGACCTCTCCTCCGTTCGACTACTACTTCTTTCGTCACTGCGATCAGTGGCGTCGAATTTCCTTAAAAATTTTTCAACATCATCGGCATTACGCACTCCCCAATTTAATATAGCCTTTCTTATTTCGGCTGGAAAATGATTAATAATCATATCGATTTGTTCGGTTTCTGTGAGTGAACCCGATAAAAGTTTGCTTTCTCCTAACATTTTCAAAAAAAAATCTGCTTTTGAGCCGTTCTTATATGTTCCGAACTTTACACGGTTGAACACTTCACGTTCATCCTCAACACTCCAATATCTTTTCAAAAATAATTGTTTAAATAATTCAAAATCCGTGAAAGATTCCTCTTTCAGACATCCCCAATCTTGGGCTGACCCTTTTAAACATTGTATCGCAAAAAACACTTTCTTATCATCCGGCACGCCTGCCTCTTCGAATATTTTGGAAAGTTTTCTTATGAATATAATCGGGTGCAATGACCCCCCAGACGTAAAGTACAATGATGAACCCCCCAAGTCTTTAAATGCAGCTATATACGCTCTATTATTTTGGTTCAAAGTAGAACGAATTTCCACATGATTAGAAGCAGTGTCATGCATCGTTTGTGAAATTTCATCAGTCCCACCCGAATTTTCTTGAAGATTTCCATTCAACATTCTATTATTTATTGGGTCAACATTCTGTGTTAGTTGCAAAATATTCCTATTAATCTGAAGCATATTATAAGAAAGGTTTGTATTCAAATCTTTGAGCATATTACCCAAACTCATATTCAAATTTTGAATCAAATCTGATACTAATTGATTAGTATGATTCGTACCTTCTGCACTTGCAGGTGGTGTCTTCTCTGTTTGGGGTTTGGGTACATTTTCAGATGTTTCGTTATTTTTGGTTTTCCCCATTGTCTCTCTGGCCGCGGACCAACAATTTTTTCAAATATACTGGCCCTCTAGTTAGGCGCCAAATGAATAAGCTAATGAGACTCTTTTCAATGTGTTTTTGTTTTCTCTACGTGAGTTCCAGAAAGAGAGAAGGGAACCAGCAATACACGAAACATCGTTTATTTTAGATTACAATGAAGCCAGTTAAACAGTGATCAAAATACTTAAAATATATAAGTTCACAAGTACCTGTTCGAGTTTTCGTGCGCACTTCACAACTGGAACACGGCTTGGCGGCAAACTGGGTGTGATGTCACGGGTACCTGTGGCTGCTCGGCGTTAGGTTAGGCGATTTGGACACTTCACAACTAATACTCAATTGTAACGATGGTTTCCTTATGCCAAATGAATCTATGAGCATAATATGTGAAATATAATGAAATATAACAATGACAATTGTTATAAAAATCAAAAAAATCACTGGATCTCGGCGGTCAGTTGATTTACCACCTTGTCTGCTTTACTCGCTGTGGCAGACTGACTTCGTTTTGCGTTGTCCACCAGTACCTTTTTCCCCTTCACCCTTCTGGACGGCTTGAATAACTGAACCGTACCGTTCCTCGAAACCAGTGGCGGCTACAGTCTAAACGCAGCTAGGTTTGCATTTTGCGGAGCATGCTGCTCTTACCTTCATGAAAACGTTTTTGTATTGTTGCGAAAAAGAGCTCTAAGTTATATGCAAAAAATGTCCGAGATACTCTTGTCGAACGTCATTCAAAGACCTTAGTATACTTACAGCAAAATCACTGTACATTCTAGAATCAGTCACTCTCATACATAAAAATGAAATACTTCTTTTGAAAAATAAAAACTAGTATAACACTCGGCGAAGCAATCATATGAGATTACTAATACCATCCAATAATATAGTTAGACTCTATAATATATAACGGCATCAAAATGTATAATCACCTACTCACCGCCATTAGGGACAACACATGTCTCAGGCAATTCAGAAGAGATACAAGGAAAATTCTCATACAACAAACTAAGCTAATAATATAATAAAAATAATATAATAAAAGGCCAAGAGCCAGGTACTTTTTTTCTGCAATCTTGTACAGAATTGATATTCTTGTTGGAAAATGTTCGGGGGTGTCCCCTGAATGTAAATTCAAGTTGGCGGGACGGGGGGGGGGGGGTTGAGCTTCAGCCGCCATCTTGGAAAACACGTTTTATCGAATATCTCGTGAACCGTGCATCGTACGATAAAAATAGTAAGGATCGTTTTTGTAGATAATGAAATTCTCTGCAACTTTTATTTGAAACTTTTTTTTGTATAAAGCATAGGTTTTTATTTATGGCGCGCCAAAATACTGCCATTTATACTGTTTCATCAACCGTTAACTATATATTTAGCAATAACCATGCTGGGAAAAGTTTGGCGCGCTATAAATGAAAAACTATGCACTATACGGAAAAAAGTTTCGAATAAAAGTTGAAGAGAATTTTATTATCTACGAAAATGATCCCTACTGTTTTTGTCGTACGATGCACGGTTCACGAGATATTTGATAAAACGTGTTTTCCAAGATGGCGGCTGGAGCTCAACCCCCCCTGTCCCGCCAACTTGAATTTATATTCAGGGGACACCCCCAAACATTTTCCAACAAGAAAATCAATTCTGTAGAAGATTGCATTATGAACCTACTTTTTTTGCTCTGGCTCTTGGCCTATAAATGAATTCCTCGTCTCCAGTCTGTAGGTAGACAAAGTTCTTCAAACTCGGAGTCAGGGGCATAAAGCTTCATTTTGAAATTTTGATAGATATATTGTTTTGCATTTAATTATATGCATTTATTCTTGCTTTCCATCTAGCTGTCAACTATTGATTAAATTTTGAATTTTTGTGCGTGGAGGCATGTAGTGTAGCTGTATTTACTGTATTTTAGACATTTTTCATATATTTTTATCCTTCTTTGATTATATCTCGACTATGTGAAAGCCGGAAGCTCATATTATCGGTTATAATTGCACGAGTGGATAAAAATTACTGATAATTTTGCAAGAAAGCGTGATATCTAAAAATTGCAAGAGTTTATTTTCATATTTTGGCGAAAGTGCCCGAGTCCGAAGGACGAGGGCTCTTTTACAAAATATGAATAACGCGAAATGTTTTCTATTTTTGAAGTCTATCTGACATTTATTTGTGTTGTTTACTGACGTCTAGCGATACGGTTTCAAATGTGTTGTTATGGTGACTTGATACAATGCAATTACCGCTGTAAGTTTTCGATAATTGCATTACTCTTATGGGACATTTTATATATAAGGGAAATATTCTATGTAATTGTACCTGATCGTTGTTATATAAGAATGTGAGCCTTGTCTTATTGAACCTCGTTCTTCCGACAATGAAGTACACCTTGATTGATTTAATGATTGACTAATATTCTGATAACTCCTGAACCGAACTTTTTTTTTTGAAAAAGTTCATTCTATATTTTTATTTCTGAATTATTTTCACTGTAGGTGAAAAAATACACTCTTTATGAAGTGGCATCTAGGCATGTGTGAATATTTTTCATCTAAAACAGGTGCTCTTCTGCCTATATGGCTCTTACTCCAGTCATTACGTCGGAAAAATCGGGTTAGAAATGCAAATGAACCGAGAAAGCCAAATTGTAGATATTATGTTGGGGGGGGCTAGAAAGGCTTAAGTTCAAATTGTCGACCAAAATAACCTTGTGGGTTTTCCGCCATCTTGAAAAAGGGTTAAATTCAGTTTTTTCATCATTACTCGGTTCCCCGTTGAGATACGAAAATTTTTATTGAATACTTTTTTGTTGCTTTTTGCACGACCTACAATTAAGTTCCTCTACATTTTTCACGTATCGATCATCGTTATCGAGATATCGATGAAAACAACCATAAATTTGGGGAGAACAAATTGTTTCTCGCTATTTTCTTTTATCTCGTGAAAAATATCGAGAAATGTTCGGAATCAAACTTGTAGAACGTATCCAGACCTACAAATTCGTTTTTAAATTTTTTATTTCCGACAAAAGTTACGACCTCTAGCGCGCCACAAACTCAATAAGACTGTGTCCGGTTTTTATTTAGCCGCTCGCACGGTTCTATCCACACGTCAGGGAATTATTGCAATACAAAATAAATTGATAAACCAGCCAAATTATATATCAAATACATGAAATTTATTAATCAAAAAATTGTTATGCAGCAAAAATATTAATTACAGGCAGTCATATTTTTCACACGTTTTTCGGCGTTTTGATGGTCCTGGCTGTTCAAACTTTCCCTCGGTAGACTCTTCGAGCCGTGAAACTTCGTCAATCGCAGGAAATGATGCTGGGACGGTCAAAAAATCGTCATCGTTATCATCGTGATCGTCGTTGAATAAAATATCGACTCTGGCGACATTGTCGCACGTCTGTCCACTACAGTGAAGCCAAATAACGGAGCAACTAATTCCTGTTTTCCTGCACCCATAAGCAGCTCAACACTTTCCTTTACATTTGCACGAAATGAGTTTCAAAAGTTCGGGTGGAGCGGGTGCGGCTATGGTGCAAATTGGTTCAAGCCCGTAATTACTCTGTCGCCAACCCCATTCCTGAGGATCTTTGAAAATTCCGAGCCACGTTTGTACTTGAAGATATGTCCGGAAAACGTGTTGGCGGACTGCGTTTTTTGTTGGTGGGAGGAGTGAAAGATTATTCGTCTTATGAAAGAATGTAGGCTTTCACGGCCGGTGTTAATACATCTCTGGTTTTTCGGGCTTGAGGGCCGTGTGGTGGAATTTTGACTTCCGGAGCTTTCGGCTACATCTGCGGCAGCCATCTTCAGCGTCGTGGTCTTAGTTGAACTCCTCTATGTGAGTTTACTACGACTGATTGCAAATCTGGAATTGACTCGTTTTTATTTTTCATTTCGCCAGCGTTCTGTTGGTCGTCCGATTCCCTGGTTCTATCTGGTTTCGTCTTAGCTGTTCTTAGAACTGGATACCAAATTTTTTTGCGATTGAGCAAAAGGATAACTTCAACAGAAAGGAAGAGGGACTGAATTTGAACAAAATTTGGTATCCAGTTCTCTAACTTTAACGGTCGCTCTATGGCAAGACGCACATTGCAGCGTCGGGCGCGCTGAGGCCGACTTTGTGGCGCGCTAGAGGTCGTAACTTTTGTCGGAAATAAAAAATAAAAAAACGAATTTGTAGGTCTGGACATGCTCTACAAGTTTCATTTCGAACATTTCTCGATATCTTTCACGAGAACAAAGAAAATAGCGAAAAACAATTTTTTATCCCCAATTATGGTTTTTATCATCGATAACGATGATCGATACGTGAAAAATGTAAAGGACCTTGATTGTAGATCGTGCAAAAAGCAACGAAAAAGTATTCAATACAAATTTTCGTATCTCAACGGGGAACCGAGTAATGATGAAAACACCATAAATTTAACCCTTTTTCAAAATGGCGGAAAACCCACAAGGTTATTTTGGTCGACAATTTGAACTTAAGCTTTTCTAGCCCCCCCCCCCAACATAATATCTAAAATTTGGCTTTCTCGGTTCATTTGCATTTCCAAATGTATATAATGACTGGAGTATCTGAATCACATAGAAGTCACCTTTTCTTGATCAATTATATATAACAAAGCTCTATATATTCAGATCTCTCATTATTCCTTTTTGTGAATAAATCAAACGCAGATACGGATTAGGAAATTTGGCACTTTAAGCACCACATATTTCTACGCCTCCAATACGAATGTTTGGCTACTACCTCTTCACATCATATTGAAAAGGAACAATATACGGATGGAATATTTCTTGACATTATAAAAAAAACTTAGACTTACCGAAAGAATGGAGTAAATGATTGCCACGAAATATGAATATTTGCAAAAAAAATCAATGAATCTATTCGATTTCAACAACTATACTATGATCAGAGTGAAAATTGAAACGTTAACATGTAGAAATTTTTTTGTCTTATAACAGGTACGTTGAATTCAATGCTCGCACGGAGGCCTGATGATTACCACAAAAGTCAAAAACGCCGAGCCAATTGTATGTTTTGATGTAATCATCAATGAGCCATTTCCATGGGAAACGTATTCAGATGATTTTCGTTGGTGGAAGCAATATATCATCCAGAATTAATTCGAAGAATTTGCAAACTTCTGGCGCATGTTGCAGATTATGGAATATTTTTCCTCTTTGAGAAAACCAGACGAACTCACTCTCGAAGTATATTCCATTCAGACCTTCAACTCAGAACATTTTCGAAGTATTATATAAACATTATATTGAAAAAGATATGTGAAATTCTTCAACGTATATGCTGAGCAAATTCTTTGTTGAATGTTCCACAAGAGATATTCCCTATGCTGGGATATTCCTCAAAAATGTGTATGTTGTTTCATCATTATTTTATTCGAATAAAATAATATTCGTGAATTATATTTATTATGAATTTTCAAATTATTTTTTCCCTCAATACAATGACAACCTGCCTATTTTATGAAAAATCAACATATATAGTATGTTCTAGGAACACATCCCTAAAATAAATACTCCCCCATTTTCTAAACCTGAAACCACTCCATTTCCTATAAAAGAAAAAATAGGAATCAATAGCTCGAATCAATTCATGAAGAAATTATTATGACGCAGTATCATCATACGCCCAATGAATTTACAAACGTGTGTTTGCGATATCGTGAAGCATCCTTTGATATCGAGACTGACTTCACTTTTTATCACCAACGAATTGATAGCTGATCATAAACTAGCAATTGGGAATTTTTTCAAATGAATTTTTAAAGAAATCATTATGACACTTACCATACGCTCCATGAATTTACAAATTTGTGCTTGCGGTATCGTGAAAATAGCGTCAGCATACAATTGATACAGAGACTGTTTTCAGTTTTTATTACCAACGAATTGATAGCTGATGATTACCTACCAATCCGTTTTTTAAACTTTCAGATCATTCAATATCTGATACTTTCCGGTTCGATTTATAGACTTCAGAAAATCGCTACTAATTATTATAATTCGAATTTGCAGTCTTCTCTTCATTACTCACTGGAATACCGAGACGAATCAATAGCTGATAATAACCTACCAATCAGAGATCTTTTCAAATCAATTTATAAAGAAATTATTATGACCACAGTATTATCCTACGCCCATGAATTTACTGGTGTTTGCCATATCGTGAAAATGGCATCAGCATCTTTGATATTGAAGTTCTGGTATTGAATGGGGGCTCGCGAATATTGAAAAGTAAGAGGTTTCATAGAGTTCTTTCGACTTATGCAACCTTATGTCCGATACACTTGGTCCCTACAACTGGAATACCAATAAATAAGTAAGTCGCCCTGGATTGTTATGAAGAACAAGAACGTAAACGTAATTTCAAGTTCATCAGTTGACAGCCATTCGACCTTTTCACTTCAAAAAAAAGCATTACTGGCACTATTGGGTATAACAAGGTTAGAATCTTGTCGAAATCACTTTTTGAGGCTGAAAATATTCACTATGTACAATTTATACATTTATAGAGTTGCCATAATGGCATTCAAAAATAAACAGAACTTTACCAAACTATCCGATATCCATTCCCACGATACCCGAAACAAAGACAAATTTTTATCGCCATTTTTCAATCACGAAGTGAATAGGAAAGGGCCTCTCTATATGGGAATAAAAATTTTGAATAAACTTCCTCCTTGCTTTGGTTCTACTTCAGTGAATAAATTCAAGAAGGCATTGAAAAGGTTCTTACAAACCAAAGTATATTATTCCCTTAACGAGTTTTTTGACGAATCCTTCCAATAACTTCCATCTTCGAAGGAAACTAATGATAGAACGGTATCATAAATTTAAGGTATATTGTCATTTTCATCTTGATTATCACATGTCCTAATGTTATAACTGTATCATAAATTCAATGCATATTATGATTTGCTTCTCGATTACCACATGTACTTCTGTTTGATATACACTTTTCTCTATTTCATTAGGAAATAACTTTCCCGCATGCTCTCTTGAGCATATGTAAAGTTGATGTATTTTCTTGGGAAATAAATCTATCTATCATCTGATAATGACAATGTTGTTGGGGGAAAATGGTTTTGTTCTGTATTCGACAACATGAACAAATTCTTTTGTTTGGAGCAAAATGGAGATACTTAATTCTCAAGTAAATCGAACCTTGTTGAATATATATGGCAGATGCCCTAGAAAAAAAAGTTACTTTCCTGATTGATATCATGCCAACAACAAATAACATACAGCTGTGTAGAGAAGATATTTTTCCAAACGAGGATGTTACGCTCATTTTCAGATATTTAGATCAACCAAATGCAGCAGATCCCTATAGGAAAGCTTTCATCACATGAAAACATCATTATAATGCAAGTCTTGAGCAAGCGACGCTCAGATGCGTTTCCGTAATATTAGCTGGAACGATAACAAGAATTAACAGCCGTTTTGCCATCCCGTATATCACGAGATTAAGTGTTCCTTATATCACATGTGCGCCACAGAAAGAGGTATATTTTTGTTGGCTTCTAAGAACGAGTGTTCGCAGAGATAGCAGCTCTGTAGCAACGGCTACAAATGTCTGAATCGCCCTACAAAAAATATCACGGCAAGGAGGTGATGATGATAAGAATTGAAAGGCCCTGAAACAATTTCGAGAGATTGTGAAGTTGTGAGGATTTATACGTTTGAGGCTTAGACATCTCAATCATCGTGTAATTAAAGAAAACATATTTTTTATTTCCGGTTAAAGAAACCAATGCGGAATGATATAATGATATTGGTGTATCACATAAGTGCTCGAATTCCATTTTTGAGACATTATAGTTAGTTTATTGGAAAGAATTTCTCATTTTGATGCCATAATTTTTCGTGACTATTTCAAATTTCAATTGATCTTTGATGTTATTGTATAGCGAACTTGTTTGTCACCCATTTTTGATTAGGTATTTTTTTGTTTCCTGAAAAGTTTTGACAGTGGCGTAGCGTGCCATCTGGGCGCCCGGGGCGGGAGACCCATTTTGCCGCCCCCATTCTATAGGTGCTTGATTAAAATTGAATTTCACAGGCAATGAGGTATCTTTTATTGAAGGTAAAATAAGATGAGCGGTTTTACAAGCGGATTCTAAGGGCCTTATGAGCAGCGAAGTCAGAAATAACTTTTTCAAAATCAATATTTGCAGACAATTCTTGTTCAATCGACAATATAGCCAAGTTTGATAGTCTAGCGGAGCTCATAGTAGATCTGATGTAATTTTTTATCAGCTTCAACTTCGAAAAACTTGTCTCACAATTTGCAACACTGATTGCCAAAGTCAAATATATACGAATCAAGATGACTATATTTGGAACCGAAATTCCGAGACTCAGTTATTGAATGAAGTGTAGGAGCTCCAGTAGTACTTTACCCCTTATGTCTTCCTCTGATTCAGAACTGGCAACAAACTGCTGGAGACGCTTCTGCTCCATCTGAAAATCGTCCTTGTCGATGTCTTCTAATACACACTCGTAGTTGCTGTCCAAAAGTTTTTCTGGCGTCAAATATCCGAACTTGTCCGATATTTCTTGAATTTGCTGAAATCAAGTCGTCATTTCTTGAATGATCTTGTATAATGATGCGAAAACCTCTCGACGGAATTCCTGCTCGTGAGACAAAGCTGCATCTTCAGAAGATTCACTCATCCACACTTAGTCCTCGTTGCTGCAGGTAAACCTGTGCGTCATCTACTTCAGGTAGCACTGCAGCCCAAAAGCCAAGAAAAGTTTGGAAGTTAAATGTCTGCATGGCTGTCAGGAGAAGGCTGGCTCCCGATTTTGTTTCGGAAGTTTGAGATGAATCTGTTAATTCTTCCAGTACCTCAAGAACTACCTCAAACTCATTTTCAAGCATCTTGACAGATACATGTCTAGCGCTCCAGCGCGTTTAAGTGACTCGTTTCACTGCTTGACCTGTGACGGCAACCAAAGCGTTCCATCTCCAGAGTTCCAAAAAACGTCACCGGAATCCACTGATTCAGAAGCAGCCCCCCAGCCAAGTTCAGTGAGTGGTTTGTGCATGCAACGAATGTAGCATTCAGATTCAGTGCTTCAATCCGGGTTTGAACTCCATTGTGGATCCCTGACATTGTGGCCTGTCTTCTCAGATTTTATATGTCCAGTCCAGAAGCTCATTTCGCGGTACATTTCTATGAAGCATCTTCTGTCTGACGCGCCGGGCGTGAGACAGAAGATGCTTCATAGAAGATGAATGAATCATAGATGATAGATCTCAACCCGCTTCACCGGCGACATTTTGCCGCCCCCTCGTGCTGCCGCCCGGGGCGGGCCGCCCCCTCCGCCCCACCCACACTACGCCACTGAGTTTTGAAGAGCTTGAATATCCTCTAACAATAAGGAGTTATTCACCGTCGGTAGCTATTTTATGAAGGGAGATAGATATTACATTCTGCACAAAAACCACACATGATACAAAAATTCTTCTTAAGAGAAGCAACAATAAAAACGTGAAGAGATACAGAAGGAACAGTGACAAGTAATGGAACAAGAACAAAACTATTTACTGTTCAAAAGTCATGATTTTGTGGTGGAGGAATGTTTTCTCCGTAGTTTTTTTAGGTCAGTATCCTCCGACAATATAAAAAAATCAATGATTAATTTTCAAATCTATACCATTGCAAAAGGGATATATTATTAAAGATATCTAGCTTTTTAGACGTTTAATGGAATGTTACTCGAATGATAGCAACAGAAAGAGTAATGACAGAAAACGGAAATTGAAGGAATCCGCTTTTATCATGATGTCTCAAATTGGAATTTCAACTTCATTTGATATAAACCGTAACTGGTCACCCTTCTTGAATGACAGAATGTTACATCAAATCTCAGAATTTGACATATATTCCAAAACCCCCATAGAAAAAACTCTTTTCGGACAAGTTTCGAAAACGGAAGCAGATCTGATTTCCGAAACGTTAACAAAGCTGAGTATATTTTCATATTTATTTTTGAATTAAACTGGCTGATAAATCAAAATCAACAAAAAATATCACAGTTTTCTGATTCTCACTAAGAATGGGATGAAAAACATTTTTTTTCTTGGCTGAGGAAACTATTACATAAAAACACGGGTCGCGGTTTTGTAAACCCATTCTCAATGAGAATTGTACAAGAAACTGTGATCTTTTTGTTCATATATATTAGACCCTGTATTTTTGTGATAGGCAAATTGAGGTTGTACGAGAAATTCTAAAAAATATTGTAAAATTGTTGTTAACTGAAAGAACTGTTGGGAGAAATTTCAGAAATCTATTTTTATAGATTGTGAAGATTTCATTATTGATATTTGAGTTCTTTCAAATTGTGGTAGATTACTAACCCGAAAAAACAAAAGAAGAAAACGAAACTGTAAAAAATCACTTTGAATTATATCGGAATTCCCAAATGCATTCAAATTGTAAATAATTCAAATTGAAATGTCGAACTTGCCTGAAAAGGCAAGCTTTCTATCTGTCAGATATGTCCAAGCAGATTTTGTGTTCCCAATAGTTCTCTTTGTGAAGAAAATGCCCAGTCAGATTCTAGGAAATAAGATCGTCGTTACCAAAAATCACTCATGAGCTGCCTGCCGCATTATTGAAAATGCCTCATTGAGAAATTTCATTTGCATCATCACTTAACCTCAGAAAATGCAGAATCTCACTTCAATGCTACAGATCGAGAGAATTCGGCTTAACAAAAACCAAATCAGTTCACGAACCAGTTTTTTATGCATCTTACATTCGCTATCTTGTCATTGTAAAAATCTGAGTACGGACCTGAATTATTGACTGGATCTCAGACATCAGAGTGAGGTGAGTACAACTGACAGACAAGTCCATCAGACTGGTTGGAAAACAAAACTAATTTAAGTGGTAATCTCGACATCTTTTGTGACCCAGAAATTGGCTAATGGAGGAGGCTAATTACGAGAGATGTCACACTTTGTTTTCGATTCGCCCGCAAGGGGGTGAAATCGTGAAAAGCATGGAGAAATACTATTTCGCGTGAGATATATTACTTAGAAACTTTTTTTTGGCACCAAAAGATTTACGTATCTATTCATCAACTTACGTTTTTCGATAGATTTTTTTTTCTCCTTGGTAGATCTCGTGAGAGATAAGGAGTTTAAGAAAATTCATGAATTGGTGTTTTCGTAAACTAACTATGATCCCTCTATGAATGAGAACTCTCAGAAGTCGAAAGTTTAGCGCACATGATTAACGAGGTCTTACCTATTAACGTGCGACGCAGTTGGTTTCACTCACCTCATTGAAATGTAACAGTAGTTATAATACGTAATTTGTGGTATTTTCATTCCAAACGCTGGTTTTCGATCAAAGTCCTTCAGCAAGTAGGCTCACCAACTTTCTAAGCCATTCCTGCATATTTATTCGCGGACCCGTCAACCTAAAACCTGGAAGAATCATTTCCCAATTCCGTTGGGAAATCGAACCCACGGCCTCTAGATCATAAGCCGGGCACAAAACCACAGCGCCAGATCTCTCACCAATTAGAATGTATTTGTCTTCTTAATACATTTTAACAGTAGTTGTTGTTGCTGTGAGATATCTACAGGCCCAAGTCAGTTAGGTTTCATTCTATACTCATTTTCATACAGCTCGGCAACAGAAGTGCAGTTTTTTCCTACTTGTAAGTCTCGATACCTATCAAAGATGTCAATTTCAAAGTTAGTTGTCCTCCAGAAAGATCTAGTTGAATAAATTGGTTTCGAAAAAGACAATATTTGAAATGATCAACAATATCTAGTGAGAGCAGAAAATGGGTGATAGAAATTCCCAACTTGAAAACGGAAAAAAGGACGTTTCAAAGGAATATCTCACACCCTAATTTCGATTCTATCAGATCAATATTATTCGAGAATATTTTTTAGTTAATTTTCTCCGAATCATAATAGAAAAGATTATGAAACATCCAAATGCAAATAAAGATGGGAGTACACAAAATCGTTGTCATTTCATAAGTTTCCCATAATTTTGGTGATTCAACTGGAACGATTTTCCTCGATAAAAAGATTAGAAAAAAAATTAATTACCACAGTTGATCCAGTAAAGAATCTGGACATGAGCAATCATGCAACAGCCAATAGCACCCCTTGTCAATATAATCTCTACGCACTCTCCAATCACCACGGAGCTACATTTAGCGGCCACTACACGGCTTATTGTCGACATCCTTCTTTAGGAACATGGCATGAGTTCAACGATTCCCACGTGTCACCAATATTTTCTGAATCTCTGATTAGTGACAAAGCATATGTTCTATTCTATGAGCAGGATACCACAAAGTCGATCCTTGATATTCTTGAACTATTTCGATTTCTTTTTGAATTATTCTTTACATTATTTTTTGAAGCTATTATTGTGAATTTCATATATACTTCAATATTCCTTCTAAATGACAACTATCAAAACAGCTATAAAAGAATTGAAAAGCACCCTCTGCACATATATATATATATATATGTATATATATATATATATATATATATATATATATATATATATATATATATATATATATATATATATATATATATGCTGGCTGGAACTTCCGGTTGATCCGCGTCTGGAATGATTTACTTGTCTACGTTTCGGCTCCCATTTCGGAGCCATTTTCAAGACTTAGTGACCTTGCGTCTAGGTCTGAGTTTTCTTACTAGCTGGCTATCATCACTGGAGATCGAGGATTGAACGTTGGTGGGATTTAAGGGTTCATTAGTAATTATGGCAGGATCAGGTATCGGACGGTCGATGGGAGGTTCGAACGGATTAGTTCCCAAGTCGGAGTGAATAGAAGTATGTCGGACCAAAAGTGGTTTCCAGGTATTGGGGAGTCTTTGAGAATCGTCGCGTTTATTGAGGCAGTTGGGACGTTTTTCGATTTCAATGGCTTCACGGGTAACTCTGGTTTGGAGCCAAAACCCTCCAAACCAGAGTTTCAGCCAGCACATTTCTAACCGCGGAAGCCTAGCCGATCAAATATATATATATATATATATATATATATATATATATATATATATATATATATATATATATATATGTATATATATATATATATATATATATATATATATATATATATATATATATATATATATCGAAATGTTCATATAAATAAAAATGATAATGGTTTGAATCAGATGTTGAAAATCTCATCAAAATATTCACTTACCTTTTCAAACTGGAGCGTGGCAGTTTTCGTCATCTCCTCCGCAGATAACATTCATAATATGAGTTTGATATGAGACTTTATAATTATATAATATATCATTATACATTATAAAATATTCTCTCTGAATATATCGAATATTTTCGAAAAAGTTGAGCCAATTTTGAGAATTATTACAAACCACTCGCTATTCTTCTCTTTGTTTTGTCGAAAATACTATAAATGATATCTTTCTGATCGAAGTTTCGTGTGCTTGGTATAAGACAGCAAGAAAACATGGCCTCTAGGTAATTTAGCTCCCGTCGCTCTATAAAGGCAGGGAGTTGTTTTCTCAAACAGACATTTCTTTTTTCCAGAGTGAATCAAACAGCTATGAATTACACATATACACGTATCAACAGAGAATGTTTGCAATTTTTTTGACATCTTCCAAAATAAGCTTCCTATTATTTTTACATAGTTATTTAAAGAAGAAGTAAAAATATCCTTATTCCTTTCGAAAAAATACTCATGTTTCCAAATATCAATAGGCTGCTATTTCATTTGGATGACAAAGTGGAACCAAAACTTGCCTAGTTAGGTCCGATGGAAATTATAAGTGAGATTAACTAGTTGTGAAAATTCTTTCCTTGAGTGTTTTATATTATGTACTTATATTTCATGTATATTAGACATGTCGATTTTGTCGATTGATAATAATTAATCTAACTTCTATGAAACCCGCCCAACTATGGGTCTATCCTTTACCGAGCGGTATAAAACAGCACGCTGCGGCGTTTACTGGAAAGATGCAGCCGTCGTAAAATATTCCATATCACGAACTGAAATCTCCGACGTGCTGAAATATTCACGAGACTCTGGAATTATAATAGTCCTTATTGAAAGGAAACTGGCCCACCTGTTCTCAGTTCTCATTCCGCAGTCAGTGAACTGTTCCGGATTGAACAACAAAGGAGCTTTGTAACGTTCATTTACGGCGTATTTTCTACTCGTAGTCTTTCAGAATATTCCCAATTATATCTCGTTCGTATTACAAACGATGCCGTGGACACTTTTTTATATTCACTAACTGGGTGTGGTTGTAATGAGAGGAACTTCAAAATTACTAGTAAGGATTGATTGGAGATATAATATATGTGACGGAAACCTCAGCATATAAACCGATTTGTTTATTGAAAAATGAATAAATGGTGAATTTATTTTACAATATTTTATACGGGGGTTATATCCCGAGTGCAAGTTTAATCGGTTAAAATGTGTATTGCACTTGCATGATTTCCGAAATTTTGCTTAGCAAATGACTTGAGAGTATGATAATTTGATAAAATCCCGAGACCGCAGGTCGAGGGATTTTATCTTAAATTATTATACACCCAAGTCATTCGCTAAGCAGAATTTTGAATATCATTGAAATGCACGCATTTTGGTCGATCGAGCTTGGTGAAGGTTATATGTTGAGATTATTTCCAGAAAACATGTAAACTCAGGAAAAATCAATATCGAACACAGGAATGATATAGTACCCGAGATAGTACTTGAAAAGTGAGCCAAACGCCCGGTTCATTTCGATCAATTGAAGCTTTTAAAAGGTTAACTACATGTGTGCTGCACTTCCATGATTCTCGAAATTTTGCTTAGCAAATGACTTGAGTATATGATAATTTGATAAAATCCCGAGACCGCAGGTCGAGGGATTTCATTTCAAATTATTATACACGAAAGCATTTGCTTGAAAGCAAAATTTTGAAAATCATGGAAATGCACGCATTTTGGTCGATTGAACTTGGTGAAGGAGGGAAATATGTTTAGATTATTTCCAGAAAACATGTAAACTCAGGAAACATCAAAACCGAACACAGGAACAATATAGTACCAGAGATAGTACCTGAAAAGTGATCCAAACGCCCGGTTTATTTCCAACATTTTAATCGGTTAAAAGGTCTAGTGCATTTAATCGCTGTAAAACTCTGTCAAAGCAGTCTAGCCTTCAACTGTTTCATCGTTTATTCGCATTGAGGGAAATAATCGCTGTAAAAGCAGTCTAGCCTTCAACTTTTTCATCGTTTATTCTCATTGAGGGACATATTCTGGGAATATATTATAGAGGAAACATCAGCCAAAAATAAAATATCATGATAATAATAGTATATTACACACCGAGCTGGGAAGAGATTCATTCCTGTCGTTAGATCAGTTAGTTAACCTCGACGCTTTGCGTCTCGGTTAACTAACTGATCTCATGACAGGAATGAAAATTCCTACCGAGGTTTGTATACTAATTTATTTACAACCATCATATTTCGATTAAAATAAATAAATCTCTGTTTCGTTCTGAACTTATTTAAAATATTACATTTAACGACAAATTACCAAGAACGCGATTTTCTCAGAATAATCAAGTGGATATTGTTACCGTAACTACGGGTTATAAAATTGAGAGTTGAAGTGCTGCCATGAACGTTAACGTAAGCGTACAAATTGACAGCTACGCATGCGTAGTTTTGCCTTGTTTACGTCGAGATCTGCTTTACGGGCCTACGTTATCTTGCGGGCGCTAATGGATACGTCAAAGATCAACGTACGTGATCCGAAGAATATACGAATCACACCGATGAGTTGAGAATGACCGAATTTTGAAACTTCATTTGGTGAGGGAGGTATATGGCCATTATCCCTATCAATATCCAAAGAGATGGATTCTAATTCGAATCAACATAATCCAAATCACAGGAAAAAGTGTCAGAATTTTAAATTTGGCGAAGAAAAATTCAGCTTATTCTGAATAATTAGTGATTGAGAATGCAGTTTCTTGAATATTCTAGATTGAAGCACCTACTGTTTCCATCAGTAGGAATCAACTTTCATTATCTTCAAAGTGAAATTCATTATGAAAATTAGAATATTTATTGGTATTTGATTATGATTTCGATAAACTATACAAAACCCCAATTACATTGTTTGGCTAAGAGCCGATTGTAGATTCCCAATTAGGTCCACACTGCGGTGGCCTATTGATTTTTGAATATCATTAGATTATTGAAACATATTCAAGAATTAGACCAATAATGCAATTATAGTGCAAATCAAAATTTTTCAACAATACTTCTCGAAGATTTTCAGAAATTTTTATGGTGTATATTTATATTCTTCTATAGCAGTTGTTGATTATTTTAAATAACCATTGCAATATTCAATATTGAAAGTTATTCAAGATTCACCAGAATAGACCTGAATATGATAATGATATGGAAAATTCACATAATTCAAGTAGAGTTGGATTACCTTTTACCTTATTGTTTATTTCAGTGGAGTACTATTTTATTACTATTCAATCCATAGCGATATTTGTATAGTACTTTGAAAAATAACAATAATATAGTACCTTTCGAAATAATATTTTTGTTCAGGAGTCAATACGCTCAAAATCTCGGAATCCGCGCAAAATCCTCACAAACGTCCTATTAATCCACGCCGGTTATTACGCAGCGATGAAAATGCTCACAAATGGAGTAAATATTGGTAAAAAAATCACAAAACTGCAACCCTGGTTAACGGCTAACAGTAACGTCATGTATGGTATAGCGACTTCAACTCAATTTTATGAAAACCCGTAAACGTTATATTTCGTTCTTTAACGTCTACGTTGAGGTCTTCGTATTGCAATCACTTGCAATACGGCTGAAGTCTAGAATAGATGAAATTAGGGCGGGATGTAGAGGTGTGTAATATGACACTTCCCAACCCACTCCTTCCCAACCTTCAATGACGTTAGTAATGATAGCATTATATATATATGGTTGTAAAAAAGTCTTTTATCAGTCCACTATACACTATACACAGAATACAAACACTGTTTGACAGATCTACCACTATTTACCCAAATCATAGTTTGCCGAAATAAAAACAGCTGAAAATTGAGATATCATTACAGAAAGGACGTTTTACATGTAAAAAATCATCCCATGAATTTGTAGGTGAGCTCTCATGACGATACAAAACAATATCTGAGAGGACGATTGAGACTGATCTAATGACACAGGAGAATGCTCATTGAGAATTAATATTTTTAACCTTCAGTGTCAGGGTTTGAGTCATGCCTAATAGTTGACGCAATACTCCCTATTGAGAGAAGCTCTGTAATATCCATTTTGTCACTTATAATTACACGAGAGCTTTTTTGTCGAAGAAACTTGAAATTTCGATGAGAATTTTGTTGCCTGGCAATTCAACGAAAGAAACTGCCTCTGAAAAAATCACGAGTCCGTAGGACGAATAATTTTTTCTGGCAGTTATTTGAGTTGATTTGCCGAAAGGCAAATAAACTCGAATCATAAATGTCAAGTTTACTTCGACAAAAAAAGCTCGAGTGTATTTCGGTATGACAATTTAATGAATACAGTTTAGTTAGTCAATTCCATGGAAAAGTATAATTATTGCTAAAAATACCATTCTTATATTTAATTTTTATAGATCTGCCCCCAGATTCTATTTCACGAATTCGATTGTCGAGTAGCTCAGATTGTGACTGTAGCATGCGCTGTACCGAATTGTTCTAAACAATTCGATAATTGAATTTGTGAAATAGAATCTGAGCTCAGATATACTCTTTTGACAACGCAAGTGAAAAATTGACAAAGACGCTGTCAAAGATTTGTTCTCAATTCTGGTTGCCAAGCTTTCAGGAGTTGGGTTCCGTTTTGTCTCTGAAAAACTTAGGGCAAAGTTTTTCCGCTGTCCTAATGATAAAATCACGACGGCTCATGGGATATTTCATACATGAGTTGAACTGTCACCAATAACTTTTTAGCACAATTAGAAACAGTTGAAAAATTGGCGGAGTCGTATGGAAGGGCGATTGCTCTGAGAAAAGCCATTGATTTTTCAGTTATCATACATAATTTATAGAGGATGTGCAATATTATTCATAAGTAAAGTCAATTCAGCAAATAGTTATTTTCCGATTAGGTGATTTCTCTTTCGAATGTGCCACGAAAACAAGAATTTTATACACGCCGCGTGTTCTCTGATCAGCAGCAACATGGAACATCTTCGGGAATTTATGTTGAAAGCAATTGTTCAAACTTCACTGTCAATTATTATTCCAATAATTGAAATTGTTTTGTAATCAATAATCAATAATTGACTCTGCTGAAAAAAAAATCCTTCATAAAGTTAAGTTTATTGTTTATCATGTGAATTATTCTGGCACTGAAAAAACGTTTTTCATCCAACTTATGACAGTTATGACTGTCATTATTAATGTCATTTTGGACGAGTACTTGTGACATTAATAATGACAGTCATACTGTCATGTGTTGCATAAAACATTGTATGCCACTCGTTTGTTATGTTTCCTAAGTCGGAAAAAATCTTAAATTGCAATAAGATGCGAGTACTTTTCATCCATTGATTGAAAAAGTTTGAGAATGTGGTAAGAAGTCAGTACTTTGTAACGCTATTGTTTGGCGAAACAACGTGTCGCGGTTTGTAAACCGAATCTCAATGAGAATGGTGAAGGAAATAAAAATACCATCCATATTGGTAGCGTGATAATTCTATTGACTGTTTTCGGAAATGACTTGATTTTTCTTACGTATTTAGAAAAATTCTCCACGAATTCGATATAATCAGAATATTCTAATTTGCGGGAGTTATATCGTGCCAAAAACGAGGTTATGGAACTCAAACACTTTATTGAAAATTCAATTTTACATGTAAGTATCGTGAACGATGCCAAAACTATACTACTCATTTGTGAGAAAGATCTCAATTTATAATGTACAACAAGGTATCAAAATGAATGCGCTAGATAACAATGTAATGAGAATCCTACCTAAAACACCTATTTCAAACAGAATAGATAAAGATGTAATATGATACTAAAAGATCTTATGCTCGAAATGAATGCAATAGATAAGAATGTAATATGATCTTCTTCATCTTGTGGTCATTCGGAGTTATACAGGGTCGTCGCCGGTGGGATTCTTAACTCCTCCCTCCTTCAGCTGGAAAATGGGTCGAGGGGAGTATCTGGTGCTGATTTCCTTGGAAATAGGGCTAGATACTTCCGGCTGATCATTTTACGGTACCACCATAACAGCACTAGTATGAGAATAATGAGTACTATGGCTGTCACTGGAATAGTGGTTGTTTGGTGGAATGAGTATGACATGGGCGGCATTGGCTGCAACTTATTCGCATGGTCTATGAGTTGATTCAGGTTGTGGTAGTCTGGTTGTTGCAGAGTGATAGGTGGCAGCTCCCCTGGAGTGGTAGTAGAATTGACAGTGATATGTGATATCACTAACGGTGGTATAGTGCTGACGTCTTCCGTATTATCGAAGTATTCGTCATTGATTTGAATGGTACATCCTTGAGGTAGTCGAATTTGTACCGGCACATTAATCATCTCCACCTGAGTAGTGGTTGGACATGTACTCTTCACAGCAGTGTCAGACTTCGTGATGACCAGGATGGCATCATTTGTTTCCTGGTGGACCAAGGTAGTCATCGTCCTGGCGGGAACTGTGGTACATTGGGCGGCTTTAGCCTCTAGTAGCGGTCGTATACAGGTTTCTTCGGAACTAGGCCTCAGGTTATTACTCCGGCAGAAGTAGGTCTTCTGTATCTTGTGGCATTCTTCGGGCTCATACTGGAAGTAATCGTTTGAAACGACCAGGATAGGAGATTTTGGAATAATTATTCTATTGTCCTGGTTAGGTACAGGAAGGAGTTTATAGGAAGTGAAGAGGGAAGATTCTACAATTGGTACTTGAATGACAAATACTAGGTCATTATTTGAATTGACGTAAACAAGAACTCTGATTGTTTCATAATTAAATTGCAATTCTTCTGTGGTTGTGAATAATAATTCGCTAGGCATATAATATTTTTGTAGAGTATTCAAGTGAGCTATCAATGCATCTTGTGAAAGAATCATTGGGTGAGGTGCATGCATTTTCGCAAAAGTGACAGCACCCTCAATTTCTAAAACGATTGATGACAACAATTGGACAGTTGATGCTATAACAATGTTCACTTCCAAAGTTGTAGTTCTGAGGTTGTAGGTGTTATATTGATTTTTTGCTTGTTCAACCAAGTTTTCTACGGACTGTTTCAAAATTGCTTCGTTAGAAAATAAAGTAGTAATTGTTGAATTGAAATTTTTCGTTATGCCTTGCATTATGGATATTTGTTCATTCGTGTGTTCTATAACGTCTGTTTGCTGCTTTTGGAGTTCTAAAATTGCATTGTCGTACCTTTCTCCATCCTCTGCACTCAAGGTGCCAAATAGAGTTTTGGAAATCGACCCTATACCATTAATTAGACCTCTTTTAGGCCTTTGATGAATTAATAATGACTTAAGTTGTTGTTTCAACCTCATGATTTGTTGCTGCGCTACAAGTTGAAATTCTTTAGCCTGTTCGGGAATTTGATCAATTATGTGTTCTAAGTATTCTAATCTATCATGTAAATTCTGTAAGGAAAAATAATGAATAAAGGTATGTTGGGATCTTTGGATTTTGGTAGGTCCCAAAGGATATATTACTATGCCTGGATTATTTTCTAGGCTGGTTATCGAGACTTGTGCCTGGGCTTTGAGAAGCTGGAGGCATCTGTAACAAAGGAGGTCGTATTTCATTTTTATGAAAATATCGTCCTTTTTTATCAGTGATCTTGGTTGGTAAAACTTTATCGATATCAATTTTGTGATATCTGGAAGCTAGTTTATTCCTTACGGCGTTTTTCTTGACGTAACCTACAGTTTGAGTGTAAGGTTTCGGAGGTTTTCGATCGGTATTCTGTTTTTCAATTGAAGAATCTTTTTGCTTTGTTGCTTCTTTTATAACAATATTTTGGAGGATTTTAATCCTATTTTGATGTGCTGTGGTAGCTTCATTCAGATTAATTGTATCACTAACAGGGGGTTTATCACGTCCATAAAGGACTTGAAAAGGTGTGAGCTTCGTTGTTGCATGGTGAGAATTGTTGTAAGCAGTTAAAGCATATCGCATAGCTTTGAATATGGGGATTGATTTTTCTTTATCACGCAATATTCGAAGATGCTCTGTAATAGTACTGTGGAACCTTTCAACGGGACTATTCGACTGGGGGTGGTTCACAGTTGTATAGTGAATTTTCGTGTTTTGTGAGGTGAGGAATTCTTGTACTAAATAGTTCTTGAATTCAGAACCTTGATCAGTTGTTATCAGCTCGGGGGCAGGAAAGGATTGTAACCAATATTCGAGCGATTCGATTATATGAACAGCGTTCATACTCTGTAATGGGTATGCTTGGGCCAGTTTCGAGAAATCATCTACCAATGTTATGAATTTCTCATTACCGACTTTGAATGTGTCCATGAACACATGTTGAAATGGTTTTGTTGAAGTGGGGGTTTTTTCTAATGGTAACTTGTTGGGATGTCTTTCGTATTTATTAACTTGACAAACATCACATTGTGCTAAAATACGACTAACGGTTTCCTGGAGTTTAGGGAAGTAATATTTTTCACGGAGTGCTAGATATGTTTCAGATACACCTCTATGGTTAGTCTTTCCTTCGTGATATTCTTTAATAACTCGCTGTTGGATCTCAGGAGTTTCTAAATCTTCGAGAAGTAATGTACTTCTCTTGATTTTGAATGACATCGGTAAGAAATGTTTTGCAAAAAACAAACTCAGTTGTTTTGCTAACGTTTCATCATCTGTGTAATAGACAGTTTCAATTTTGAAGTTTATAATCTCTTTCAGAATATCTAACAGAATCGTATCGAAAACTCGGTCAAGACTTATAGTATGTCTTTTTCTGAGTGGGTTTTCGAAAATAATTCTTGTAGACACATGTGGTTCTCCTGATTTGAATATAAGCTGTTGTTTATTCACGTTAATCGGATCGTCTGTTATAGGAATATCCAATATAGGATCTTCGTCCGCAGATTGTATGGAGACATTCTCGGTTGGTGCGTTATTGTTGGTGGGGGGTATACACGTTTCCAGTGGTAGCATATCAAGAAGATCGTCTAGATACTCCTCGTTGTCTACATTGTTATAAAGGGAAGATGTATCGTTCAGAAGTTCAATGATCTCATTGTCTTCTAACACGTTGATTTCCATTGGCTCTTCAGGTATGATAACTCTCGACAAAGCGTCGGCGTTACTGTTACTTTTACCTGGTTTGTACTCGATGTTGAAATCATACTCTTCAAGTCTGATTTTCCATCGTAATAACCTGGAGTGAGGGTCTTTCAGTTTCATCAACCATTGTAATGGCCTATGATCTGTGAGGATAGTGAACTTACGGCCGTATAAGTACGGTCGAAAATACTGCGTTGCCCATACTACGGCAAGTAGCTCTTTCTCAATAGTGGAATAATTTTTTTTCGCATTATTGAGAGTTCGAGATGCATATGCAACCGGAAGGTCCCTACCGGGCGTTCCTTGCGACAGAACAGCTCCTATCGCAATATTGCTGGCATCGGTGGACACATTGAAGGGTTTTTCAAAGTCCGGATATTGCAGCAGGGGATCATTGGTCAATAAATTTTTGCATTGCTCGAAACAGTTAACATACTCTGGGGTGAGCTTGATGACAGATCCCTTTTTCAAGAAATTTGTCATTGGTTTCGTGATTTTCGCGAAATCCTTAATGAATTTCCGATAATACCCAAGTAAACCCAAGAATCCTTTGATTTGAGTTGTGGTTGTGGGGATAGGATAGTTTTTGATAGCATTAATTTTTTTTGGGTTTGGTTTAACTCCTTGGGTTGTGATCACATGTCCAAGAAATTCTGTCTCTTTCCTCAAGAACTCACTTTTATCCATTTGGACTTTGAAGTTATGTTCCCTAAATATTGAAAATATTTTCCGTAAACTCTTAATATGTTCTTGTAATGATGTGGAGAAGACAATCACATCGTCTAGGTAAACTAGACATTCTGTGTTGATCACATCTTTGAGGATGTCGTCCATGGCACGCTGGAAAGTGCTAGGAGCTGTCTTCAAGCCAAATGGCATACGAGTAAACTCGTAGTGTCCTCGATCAACACTGAAGGCAGTTTTTTCCATATCCGGTGGATGGATAGGGATTTGATGGTACCCTGATGCAAGGTCGAGAGTGGTAAAGTACTGACATCTACCGAGTTTGTCAAGTACTTCGGTTATATTTGGGATTGGGTACTTATCATCGAGGGTTTTATCGTTTAAACCACGATAATCTATACAAATTCTCCATTTAGTTATTCCAGATGCATCATCTTTCTTAGGAACAACAACGATGGGTGCATTCCAAGGGGAATGGCTAGGTCTAATGATAGCTTGCTGTAGCATTTTCTTGACCTGTTTTTGAATTTCCTCTCGATGTTTTGGGGGATAACGATAAGCTTTTTTGTGAACTGGTTGGTTATCGGTTGTCCTAATTTTATGGCATACTTTTGTAGTAGCCGTCAGAGGCTCATCGTCTCTGTAGAAAACGTCTGTGAATTCATGGCATAATCTGTTGATTAACTGGAATTCTTCTTCGTTCAGATGATCTGTACGAAGTTTTGTAGCGACTGGTGGCATACGCACTTCGTATTGTTGCGTTTGATGATCATATATCATCTCGTCACCACTCTCTGTATATCCCTGTTGTAGAAGGGTAGTATACAATTCTCGCTCTTCCTTTTGATAGTAATGAATGGGTATTTTTGTTGTGGGTGTTACAAGTTCTCCGTTTGGTATATCGATGATGCAATTCAATTGCTTCAGAATATCCATACCAATAATTCCATGAAAATAGGAATGAAAGTTGAATAATCTGAATTGACAAGATTTGTTAATCTTGAATTCATCGAACATCGGCAAATTTACTGCCTCAGTTAGGGTTGTTTCGCATGAAATTGTTTGTATAACTGTTGGTAGGTGATATATTAAATGGGGGCAAAGCTGTCTTACAAGTTCAGGTTGAATGAACGAAGTCATCGCACCTGTGTCTATAAGTAATTTTATGGGGGGATTTTTGATTTGGATATAGGGCAAACGACTCGAAATGAAGTGATTTATTTCCATTATGGTGGGTTGTTCTGGTTGGCAAGTTTGGTAAAATCCTCATTTGAATCTGTGTGTTCACCTATCTCAGAAACAAAGTAGTCATCATTACTACTCATAGTTTCTTCTTGGGCAAATTCGAACTCTTGAACTTGGGGGTAATAATCGCAATCATAAACAATTTCCTGATCAAAAAGAGAAGAACTTTCATGGTTATTTGTTTCCATGGGTGTGTGCACTCGTCTGGATACACCTGACATAGGCACAGGATTTGGTTGCGGTATAGACCTTGGTTGCCATACATTTATTGGAGGCGGATTATTCTGACGAATCAATTTGGGTGGAAAATTGGGTCTGAAATTGTTGAATGGACGTTGGGGTTGAAAATTTGGCCTTGGTTGTTGGACTTGCATGGATGGGAAATTATGTCTTGGCATTTGAAAACTGTTATTTGCGAATGCAGGTTTTGGTGTATTGAAAGAATTTGGGTACCTCTGGTATTGCGGAATCTTGGGATGATTCTGCTCTCTGGGAGTCATGAATACTTTGTTTCTGGCCTTATGGCTTAGATAATTTTCTTCCTCAATGACCATGTTAATAGCTTGTTCTAAAGTGGCAGGGGTTTTATACCTAACTATCTGTTCATATTCTGCAGGCAAGTTTTGGGTGTAAACATTCAATGAAATTTCGTCATAAATATTGATCTTGAATAATTTTTCTTGTGGTGTCAAATTAGTCAAATTAATGGCATTAGCGATTTTACTTCTAATAGTTTTTATTCTTTCTGCTAAATCTAAATGATCTCTACCTTTAATTTTCATATTGTGTAGCTCAGCAGCAAGCACTGGGACTGTACGCAAATCAGCAAAACTTTGATATAGGGACTGTCTCAATAGCGCCCAAGTATTCAGTTCATTTCTACAATCTATAAGTTCTTGTGCTCTACCTTGAATTTTTCCTTTGATCAACACAAATAGAAAAGCATTGAAAAGAGGTTCATTCGGTTTTTGAAATGTTTCAATAAAAGAATCACATTGACTTAAAAATGAATTAATCTGATTTGGATTACCAGTGAAAGGTGCAATAGTATCAATTGCTAATTTTAGTCTCCAATCATTAGCAGGAACAGCCTCAGCCATTTTTGTTTTGCAAAAAAAATGTTCACACACTTGTTGAAAAAATATCCACTTGAAATTGAATCAAAATCGATAAGCGTTATTTGTGGTAAGTTCTACAATTGTATTTTGTTGTCAACTAATCCTTATTTAATCACTTATGAAAATTTAATAGCAAAAGTTGCAAATATCCAAACTGATATTCACTCAGAGAATAAATTGCAATAAATATTGATTGACTGAAGGTCTCAATAAGTAAAATGGTGCTAATATACACTTAGCAGGACAAGGGTGAGATATAGGAAGGAATCGTTTCAAATTTCTTACATGCCCAGTAGAATTAAGACTAGCCAGCTCATCCTCGGTGGAAGTGGTCCAGTTCTCTACTTCAGTGGGTTGAATTCTTGTAACTTGGTGATGAAGGATAGAAATCCAAACTGCTTCTTCACTGCCTGGGTTCAGGGCCAATATTCGCTTGGATGATCCTCGTAGCAGCTGTCTCCAAGAGTGGAAAAGGGCTGCACTCCTTGAAGTTGAAGTCACAATTTCACCAATCCTACCGACTGCGCCAGTTATATCGTGCCAAAAACGAGGTTATGGAACTCAAACACTTTATTGAAAATTCAATTTTACATGTAAGTATCGTGAACGATGCCAAAACTATACTACTCATTTGTGAGAAAGATCTCAATTTATAATGTACAACAAGGTATCAAAATGAATGCGCTAGATAACAATGTAATGAGAATCCTACCTAAAACACCTATTTCAAACAGAATAGATAAAGATGTAATATGATACTAAAAGATCTTATGCTCGAAATGAATGCAATAGATAAGAATGTAATATGATCTTCTTCATCTTGTGGTCATTCGGAGTTATACAGGGTCGTCGCCGGTGGGATTCTTAACTCGGGCATTCACATAACGCCCTCTTATAATGTTCTATAATGATCCTATCATACATCAATAATATCATCATCAAACGATTATAATGAAGTGAACAAAAAAAAATTTCAATGTCCTAATCTAATCATCTGAATCATCATGAGAATTGTTTGTATGCTTGTGCTTTTATGTAAATGAATGAATTCGATACACCACTATACTACCCCTTATGAACGAAGTACAGCTTATTCAATTCAACTCATCACGAAATTCAATTTCACACACGTCGACCACTTCCGGAATTTTTTTCAAATGAATGGATATGTAACATATGACCTGATATATTCAATCCTATGACTACATTCAATTGCCCATAAATCAAATTCAGCTGATTTTTGTTCCATTTCCTTTGTGAAATTGAATTAAAAATGATATTTTCAAGACATTCATTGTTTGAAAGGTTTCGGATTGGTACTGTATCGAGTTATTTATATTCATGAATCAAGCAATTGTTTTACCTAGTTGCTGTCGTCTCGTTGAATATTTCCCTCATATATAAAATGTTCCATAAGAGTAATATCGAAAACTTACAGCGGTAATTGCATTGTATCAAGTCACCATAACAACACATTTGAAACCGTATCGCTTCACGTCAGTAAACAACACAAATAAATGTCAGATAGACTACAAAAATAGAAAAACATTTCGCGTTTAGGTGAGTACTCCATACAATCTATAGAGGAAAGTATAAATGAACAAAAAATAACATTTCCCTGATTTCTTTATTCGTGAAATATTCCAGTGAATTACATTCGTGCATAAAAATGACCAGATAATTTTGCATTCGAGCGTGATGAAAATCGATGAAAATAAACTCTTGCAATTTTTAAATATCACGCTTTCTTGCAAAATTATCGGTAATTTTTATGCACTCGTGCAATCATAACCGATAATTGAAAATGAGGGGAAACGAAGAAATCGTCATTCATGAAATTATTTCGAGTGATTGTAAATACTGAGCTAAAGTGAAGAAAATATCGTTTTTTTTATCAGCTGAGAACTTTGCAGAATACTTGCTTTCCGATAAATAACTGATTGTGATTATGGAAAAATTGTTGTGTTGTAGTATTTTCTTTACATGAGTATATGCTCTACCAATGATACACCAATGGTTTAACTTAAGCATATTCATCTTCCAGTGAGGCATTTCTCCTTGTTCATATCTTACAATCATTAGCCTATAAAATGCTTTATCAAGAGTCTACTTATCGCTACTAGTGAAAATATCAAAATTAATACGATATCGAACCTCCCACTTCGTTTTCCATTATTCTCATCTCACACATTCTTTACGCTCTTCATGAAAAACCTCCTCTTTCAATCACAGAAAAAAATCAAGCCGCATTAAAAGAGAAAACGTCTTTGTTCGACAGAAAAGCGCCGAGTTTAACGTTGCATGGGCGGCTTTCGCAACCCTTAGTTAAAAAAATCAAAGGAGCGACGGTGTTGCTCTGGTGCGGAGATCGGGATTGCAGTGTACGTGAAGCATTGTAGGCAAAGTGCACACAGTCATCTTCAAACAAAGCGGCTACTATCGGGGCCACTAACGAGCAACACAGCTCGAAAAGCTTGTACTTCAAAGGAGGTTTTATTAAAAACGGTCTCAAAGTCGGAATTTTCTGTTTGGAACAATATGCGGAAGGAATATCGCTATATACGATATTCCTAATGGTATTTAATTTCCAAATTCAACACAATATCAAATAATAGCACTTATTTCGAAAATATTCTATACTACTGCTAAAACTACTGATAATGAGCAGTCTCTCAAGAATAATTGGCTTCTCACCTGAAGCTGTTTTCATGTTACAAGTTGTTCTCACTTGAACTAATCAGTTGTACTTCTGCATCGCTTGTCTTTGTTCTGGCACATAATCTAAGAGTCAATACAACAAATCGAGTTGCCATCATCAGAACCACTTTATGTAAAAGTTATAGTCCAGGGAGAGGTTGAAATACAAAATGCTCTGAGATTGGAGAGTTAAAAATGTGTCATTTTGGCTCTTCTACACCAGTGCAGCTTTGTGAGAAATCAGTTTTGTCTACAAGCCCCGTTTGATACTAAAACTCAGTAGAGTCATTTTCCAATACGACAGAGAGAAATTCCCAAGAGAAAAATCTCTGCCATTTTAGGGACCGAACCCACGATATTCAGATCGTGAGCTGGGCCCAGTGGGTGAATTATTTCTGTGATACATACGAAATAACCCAGAAAACAATGCCAAATCCCTAGCACATACTGAACCTATCATTTTTCAGAACGAGCAACGAATACGTGTTGTGCATACGTGTAGTTATGACTGGGAACTTGAATAGGATAGATAAAGCACTTGTTACCGGACACCATTCATATCTTCCATATATGTTCTCAGTATGTGCTGGAGTTTGTGCATGATATATACATCTGAGCTGAAGGGTATACAAAAAGAGAAATAATTAATTCCCTATAGGTATACACCCAATTATGAGAAATGCAATGTTAAATTTCATTCGAGGCGATTTGAGAGCTTTGTTATCTTTAATCTTTCGAGAAATCGGACTGACAGTTTACATACTTGACTTCAACACAGCTGCTACACGCTAAAAGCCATGTTCATAGAGATATTGGGATTTCAAGATAGGCGATACGCCCCCTGGTGGAAAGTTTTGAACAATGTCTAGGTATTTTCTAGGATGCCTAGGAAACCCTGGTGTATCTAGTGTAAGATGCCTAGGAAACCCTGGTGTATCTACTTATACCTGAATAATTTTGGGATAAACTTGGCGAAAAGCGATTGCTTGATTTCTGAGATCGCAAAAGCTCCAGATCGCTATTGTAGATGGCGATCAGTCATATACCATATAAAGCTCAATTTTCAGTAGAGAGGAATGTGCAACCAAATATTCTACCACTGTTTATTATTTGCCCACTGAGATTTTGACAGCCTTGACAGCCCTGACAGCCAATCGAATGCGTTTCAGAAAACGTGCATGTAACGTGGAAACCTACCGTTAACAACCTGTCAATACTTGAATACTGTCACTGTCATCTGCTACCTCTATAAGTTTTTAGTGTTTTTGTATCAGTTTGTAAGACTAGACTTTGATTGCGAGAAAATTCACTTGCCATTCGCCTGAGAATGTACGACAAAGTTCATGCTAGTGTATTGGAAGTGATAGACTGTTTTGGAATTGGGGATACACACATCAGTTATGCAACGGTTGAAAATACGTATCACATCGATATTTCCTTTATTTACTTTGTTTTCAATATCTCATTATTAAGAGCTACAGATGTTTCTTCCTCGATATAAGACTTTCGCTCAAGCTGAAACGAATAAAATTAGCTACAATGCTACATTCATGTTATTATTTTGGGGCGATTTGTTTTGTACTGACCTTAGGTACTGAATAAAGAAGAATATTTGGATCCCCATATTTTGACTGACCACACAAAATACGAAATCTTCTACACATCGTGAAAAAGTACTTGTAGTAACTTCAACACTTATTCTATTTATATAGACTTTTAAACACTGTTGAGTGCGAAGAAATAATTTCAGTTTTCATTGACAACAATAAACATCAAAGTTTCGTCAATCTGACAAAACCGACATTTGACAGATTTTCGAAAATGCTCATATAACGCCCCCTATACAAAAATTAGAAAGCTTTTGTAATCGTCGATTGTTTTTCGCCAAGAAATTCTAAACAATATCGATTCACTAGATACACCAGGGTTTCCTAGGCATCTTAATCTAGTGATTCGATATAGTTTAGAATTTCTTGGCGAAAAACAATCGACGATTACAAAAGCTTTTCAATTTTTGTATAGGGGTCGTTATATGAGCATTTTCGAAAATCTGTCAAATGTCGGTTTTGTCAGATTGACGTATCTTTGAGGTTTATTGTTGTCAATGAAAACTGAAATTGTTTCTTCGCACTCAACAGTGTTTAAAAGTGTATATAAGTAGAATAAGTTTTGAAGTTATTACAAGTACTTTTTCACGACGTGTAGAAGATTTCGTATTTTGTGTGGTCAGTCAAAATCTGGTGATCCAAATATTCTTCTTTATGCAGTACCTAAGGTAAGTACAAAACAAATCGCCCCAAAATAATAACATGAATGTAGCGTTGTAGCTTATTTTATTCGTTTCAGTTTGAGCGAAAGTCTTATATCGAGGAGGAAACATCTGTAGCTCTAATCAATGAGATATGGAAAACAAAGTTTTGTTTGAATAAAGGAAATATCGATGTGATACGTATTTTGAACCGTTGCATAACTGATGTGTGTATCCCCAATTCCAAGACAGTCTATCACTTCAATACACTAGCATGAACTTTGTCGTACATTCTCAGGTGAATGGGCAAAGTAAATTTTCTCGGAATCGAAGTCTAGTCTTAAAAACTGATATAAAAACACTAAAAACTTGTAGAGGTAGCAGGTGACAGTGACAGTATCGACAGGTTGTTAACGGTAGGTTTTTACGTTACATGCACGTTTTCTGAAACGCATTTGATTGGCTGTCAGTGCTATCAAAATCTCAGTAGGCAAATAATAAACAACACTTGACATAGTCAGTGGGCATACTTGAAGACTGGCGTTAAATCAAATCTTCTTTCGAACAATCTGTTCAGGCCAGTCTCAAATTACCTACACAGTAGGTTTTGGCTGGCACCCGTCAGAAAACAACTACTCCCCTGGCTAATACCACGAAGGGCATTGAATTATATCCGACCAGGTGCCAATGCAGGTTTCTTCACAGAAGTAAATCCTGCATTTGCTTTCGTCGATACAAATGAAGGAATTGATTTTCAATTATAGGGATGCAAGTGTGTCCGTCCCTATAATTGAAAATCAATTCCTTCATTTGTATCGACGAAAGCAAATGCAGGATTTACTTCTGTGAAGAAACCTGCATTGGCACCTGGTCGGATATAATTCAATGCCCTTCGTGGTATTAGCCAGGGGAGTAGTTGTTTTCTGACGGGTGCCAGCCGAAACCTACTGTGTAGGTAATTTGAGACTGGCCTGAACAGATTGTTCGAAAGAAGATTTGAAATAATAAACAGTGGTAGAATCACAGAATAGATATACGTAAGATGCCTGGAAACCCTGGTGTGTTTACTTATACCTGTAGAAGTTTGGGATAAAAGTGGCGAAATCTGGATTGCTTGATTTTTGGTGGATAATTGAGCCTTTGGAGGTTTCCGGACAATATGTACAGATGTCGCCAACACGCTCTTGTCAGTCTTGTCTGAAGCTAAATTTGCACTGAGTGAAAATAATGTGCAGTCAGGTTTTTCCACTTTTATTTGATTGGCTAGCGAGAAGAGATCGCAACCTAAAGGATAATGGGTGGACAATGAGATACCAGTAACAACGTTTCGATATTTAAAAGCAATGAAATCAACAAATAAACACGATAAAAACATCGTAAACATCAAAATTTCAAACTGACATGACAGTATGACAATTAACTTGACACTTGTCATCAAATTTGAAAAATGGGAACATAACGCCCTCTACCGAAAAAATAGGGGAAACCTTCGAAAGCGTCGATTGTTTTTTTCGCCACAAAAATCTAAACAAAATCTAATCAGTTGAGTCACCAGAACTTCTAGGCATCTTAGATATACGCTACGCTTAGCGTATTTCTATTCTGTGGTGGAATATTCGGTTGCACATTCCTCTCTACTGAAAATTAAGCATCATATGGCATATGACTGATCGCCATCTACAATAGCGATCTGAAGCTTTTGCGATCTCAGAAATCAAGCAATCGGTTTTCGCCAAGTTTATCCCAAAATTATTCAGGTATGAGTAGATACACCAGGGTTTCCTAGGCATCTTAGTATTTTCAAAGTGGTGCTTATTAGTTGAAGTCTTGGTCAAAGTGGCGCTACGATATTATTTTGAAATTTTGGAATATGATTACAATTATTACTTATTTTTATCGAGCACAATTCATGGTTTATCGTTCACATGAGAAGTGAAAAAACACCAAAAACTGTAATAGTTGCTTATAATATTTTACGGTTAAGGATCTTCAAACAAAGTCAAATTTTGAAATATGATTGAAATTATTACTATTTTTTATCAAGCACAATACATGGTTAACGTTCACATTAAAAGTGAAAAATCACCAAAAACTGTAAAAGTTGCTAACAAACTTTTACGGTTTGGGATTTTCGAAGTCAAAGTCTTAACCTCAAATAGCAATAGTTGTCAAAGTGGTGGTTATAAGTTGGAGCTTTCTTGAATGTGGCGTTGCGATCTTGTTTGAATTCCCAATAGTTAGAGTGGGTACTTTTCGACCTTATTTATGCTTGGTTCATAGACCAAACTTTTACTTTTTATTTATCTTTCACTTTTAATTGGAGAAAGTTCTCCTAATGCTAATCAATGGAAGCGTTCATACACGACACTTTTACTTCAATTCTCCATTTATCAGCATTGTGAGAACTTTCTTAGGATAAAAGTAAAATATAAAATAAAAGAAAAAGTGTGGTCCATGAACCAAGCACAACAATCGGTTAAAATGTTCGGTACTCAGGCTGTGCCTTCACTCTAGCAATTGAGAGTATGTGGTGTCTGTTCTCAGCACCGATTATTTTGATGGACTGTCAATTAGGTCGTAAAATACCCACCTCTAGTCAACCATATTGAAATATCATTTGGAGGGATAGATGCTACGTGCAGATGACACTAGTGATTTCGTTTCCAAGTCATGTCTTTTCTTTCGTTTCTCTTATGGACGTCGAAGCCCTGAACCAAACCTTTTCTTTATTACTTACACATAATACCAAAAGATAGCAATCAATTGAGAAACAAATGTGGAATTTTTCTTCAATGTCGTAGATCTTCATGTTTTGAAGATTATTTTGATGCCTAAACTTTCATTTCCTTTGTGAACTCCTATCGTGCACTTAATTTTGAAGCTTCATTTTTTTTTGTTTTCAACATCAGTCAAACCAACTCTGCAACTATTTTTCCTTTCAGAGTAGGAAACTTTGTCGGGCATGGTCAAGTAAACGGAAATATCGTCATTTTACTGTAGTTATTACACAGGCATTGACCAACTTGTATCTCTATAAACGATGCTGAAGGTGAATATCTGACTGTAGATTACAAATACAATTCACTGTGTTGAACTTATTTTTCCTTTCTAATAGTCTTTGAGGAAAGCAATATTATAGTCGTTTTCTCTCAAAATTACTGAAGCGCTGAACGGACATGCACAAACAAACATAGTTGCCAGTTCAAACTGACACTTATGCATAATTGCCAATTCATACTAGTAATTATATTTTAATTAATATTATTTAATATTTTTTCCGTAAGGTTTGGTTTGAATTTTCGAAATGCTTGCTCAAGATCACCCCAGGAGATTTTATCAAAATGTATAGTTTTGACAAATATCAATATGCCATTGACTAGTTATTTTATTAATTTTATCTAAATTGTATGTGGAGTCGATAATACAGAGGTGAAAAGATTGTACAACAATTCTTCAAGGGATAGAAAAGGACTTCAGTTCAGTGGTGGGTACACTATTTTTGCATTCGAACACCTGTAGAACACCTTGAATTCAATATCGAAACAATGATACATTTATGATGTGTAGCAATCATCAATGATGGACAACTTTCTGATGGCAGGTTACTGCGGCAACAGGAAATAATTCGACGCTTGTTCAAAACATATTTCAATTGAAAGTGCCACTTCAATTCTTGTATACAGGGATTGATAGTACAATTTTATTTTCTGATCGAAGCCAAAAAGGTCATTTGGGTATTCCAGTATTCCATGTTACATTTCGAAGAATGCAAAATCTACTGCTATACCCACTTTCGATTATATATAACAAATCGTAAAAAAATTGTATATTCCCAAAACAACGAACGAACTCAAGTAACACCGATATTGAGAAAAGGCGAAAGGAACATATTTATTTGCATTGCAAAAATTTTCAGTTCATTTATCAGAAACAACAAAATTGAGTTAAAACATATGTAGCAGTTGAGCAACATGGGCTCAGGAAGAAAGAATCTTCAGGGACCAATTTATTTACGTTCTGTACTGAAATATCTGAAAGCATTGATTCTAGAACACGAGTAGATTGCATTCATACAGATTTTGCTAAAGCGTTTTACATGTTTTTCATGAGATATTGCTAGCTAGTTTGAATTGAAATTTGCAGGCATTGAAAGTTAATTTTCAATCCCTGAAAATTGAGAGTGCCACTTAAATTTCCTGAAATCAGCAATTGAAAGTGTACTCGTAATCCCTTAATAGTTATTTATGATATAAGTGTTAAAAGTACATTTTTAAGGCACGCATGTGAAGGTTTGCAGAATGAACGAAGCGAATTCTGCAGTTGACATGAGTGCCTTAAAAGGTACTTTTAACACGTATATCATACAATATTTTTTCTACAAACGTTCAAATAAAGTAATTATACAGTTTGAATTGAATTTTAACGGCGCAGCGAACATTACCAACAACATCAATCCAACAACAAACATCCGAAGAAATTGTGGCCTCAACTTCGACTGTAAATTCAATTATTTCTACGCATCATTCTTCCTTAGCCATGGAAAATGGAAAATATAAATATTTTGACGTTTGCTTTCAAAATTTGACAATTCACTTTTGACAGCAGTGCCATAAACATTTTAAGGCACTCAGTGCCTTGAAGTGACATTTTTAAGGCTTCTATGGAGTGCTGAAAATGGCATTTTCAAGACGTTTGTAGAAAAAGTATATTATTGTATTCTACACAGTCATTGACATCACATTATATTTGTTCTGCCTCTACTGGCGGTCACCATTAATTTGAAATACATGTTTGTTGTAAATTACCCATTTCACTAGAGGTGTCAGGATGGTGGGAGTAGAAAAAGTGCAGTACGCGACTCTGGGAAAAGGCCAATTTCGTGCACTCTCGAATTACCGCACTGGGCTGACTCCTAGTGCTGACGTTGTTTCGCTTATGCCTAGACAACACTTATTCCCCTCGTTACGTAATATACTATTCCTTACACACATATGACGATGTTATTTTATTGTGTATCCAACAGAGATGAATGGTTATCAGTATTTCGTATGGTTGTTATCGTATTCATTGGAAAAATAGGATTCTTCTGGATGAATATATATTCATTCACAAACCAAAAGTTCTCTAAGTGTTAGTTCCTCGGAAAAACGGTAATAACCCTACCTCACGACAAAACACGGAACCGGGGTGTTCACTTCATTTCCCGTCATCGAAGAGCTACAGCAATCATAAATCACGTCGAAAAAAACCGACTGGATTATACCTATATTCGTTCGTGAATGCAGATGTCACGTGACCGAACGGAAATCACTTTCCAACGCGGAATTCAAATTTCACAATTTCCCCTCCGAGTCGTGCTTCTAATTCTACATTAAGTGTTCCTAATGTATTTACATGCCAATTTTCGGTGGAGTTCTCATTGGAACCGTCGCCTCTATATGTGTCGAAGGGGGGTTTTTCGTGTTCGTAATTACTTTGTGATGAACATATTTCCTCAACGGGTTCGAGTTGATTTCACCTACAAATGGGGATGAATCTTTAACAATAACTGAAAATGTCAGGAGAGCCGAATTTGACTCATCTTTTTATATTTTGTATGTTGATCTGTTTTATTGAAAAAAGATCCCTGAGCAAGAGAGGTTCGGCATTTTTCCAAGCTCAAAACAAAGGGGTTGGAATTGTGCACTCGTCGGGTCATCCGTATAAAAACTGTCAAGTGTGGAACGATTGACGACAATTCAGAAGAGCACCGACCGTGGAAATATATATAGAAGAGAGACAAGACACTGACATTTCTACGATGTTTCAGCGAAGTGAGCGAGTCCGCGAGTGGAGAACCACCAACAAGATGGATTCCTTTGCTCTGAATAGAATTAAGAAGTTTAAATTAATGTTTTGGGGCCAAGCCCCATACATGAAAACTATATTCCAAGACGGGTCGTATCTGTGCCTTGTAGATCATTAAAAACTGGCAGGAAGTGAAGTATTTCTTCGCACGAAATGGATATCCAAGCTTCTGGGAAGCATTTTTAGCGATCGATCTCATATGATTTTTCCATGAGAGATTACTACTGATCGTAATTCCTAGCAAGGAGAGACCTGTAGGAACAGTTACTCATGACATCCAAAATTTGGATGAAGTTAGATCGGCTTCCTTTATGGAGAGATATGCCTGGGTTTTCCCAGCATTAAATTTCACCCCGCTCTATTATTTTCGCCAAGACAATCGTTAATACTATTGCCGCTAATGTCTTTCTGTATGTTTGTTTCTCGTGCTGATATGGGGACTCAGGAAGTCCACAAAACTATGCACTGAACAAGAAGTTTTCTTCAGAAAATCATTGATATAAAGCCGAAACAAAGTGGGCACCAGAACTGAACCCTGTGGAACACCTGCATTCATTGGGAGAATATCAGACGATACTCCATCGACAACCACATATAGAGAGCTATCAGACAAAAAACCCGTCAACAAAGCACACAATTAAAGAGTTTAACCATGAAACGGTAGTTTAGAAAGGAGATCCCGATGACAAACTCGATCAACTATAGTTCTACATTTGTTCTTAACTAGCCATCAACGACCATCTCTGTCTTTTCTGTTTGAATACAGATATCCGTCAAGTATGGGCCGGTTTGATTCAATGATATGAGATTGACGGTCCCAAATTAGCTGAAGGTGGAACAGTTTTTCTATCTTTTCTTGCCAAGGAAAGCAAGATCCTTCTAGCTGGCTACTTGGACTCGAGCCGGTTGTATCACTTCTTAGGGTCCGATCTTCCTGACGCTGTCGTGAGTATTACTGTAGAAAATATCGAGGTAACTTACATTCAGTGAAATTTTGCTCGCACTTTTTCCTCGGATGGGAAGGATTTTTCTGGATGAAGTCAAATCACATTGCAGTATTTCCTACTATTGTACTATTGATCACATACTGATTTTATCATCTGGTAATAAGATCCTGCAGTAGGGTCAGTATTCATATCCTGCAATTGGGGATGTTTTCCACTCATAGCCGTGCTTATCATCATTTTAGTATATTACCTTTTCCTTGGGAACTATACTTCATTGATGAAGCGGTTTCCCAATCGGCCCAGTTCGCTTTGCTCTTCTTCGAATAAAAACTCCGGTACCATTGCATCTCTGATCGAATCCCTTAGTGAAAAGTAATATCCGTGAGTCCCATAAAGAGTTCACCATCAATCATTGACTATTGAAGCAGATTTTTTAACTCTTATACAAGTTCATGTCAATCCATTTATAGACGAAATTACTTACACCGTGCCAACTTGGGGAACATCTGGTACAGAAAGAATTTAATGTGATGTGATTTCAGCTGAAAATCATCGTCAGTCTTAATAACTTCTTTACATTGTCATAAATCTGAGATGCGTTCATTCCAACCCACAGAGGTACTTCCGAAGTTCAATATGGAATCAATAAGATATTCATGATGCGTAGCACTCATTAATGATGAATGATTTTCTAATGACAGCGACCCAATGAAATAATATTCTGAATGATATTTTTTCATTATAATCATTGACATCTGTTAATATTTCGAAAACTATTTTTTCGGTTTCCTCTTCTTCTAATTAACAAAATAGGAATTAGAAAACTTCTATGAAAGACGTGAAATAAAAAAAGAAAATACCTGTTGATAGTTACGTATATATTATGTATATCATTCGAAGACTTTCGACTCATTCAAAGAAGAAAGAAAGATTCTGTAGCAAGACGGATGTTGAATCAAATAGCGGTCACTTTTTCTGGCTGAGCACACAAAAATTGAATCAAATGGAGAATATAACACACAAGAAAGCAAAAGTAGAGAGAAAGATCCCACTCACCAGGGTAATTTCTCAACCAAGTCCAGACAATGATAAAACCAAAAGGCAGTGTCATCAAAGCTGAAGAACATTTGCTTTGCAGATGTTGAGCTTTGTTCTGCAAGAGGCTCAGGTTATTCTGAAAGCTAGAACTGACGTCCTCTTAAATAAAAGATGTCTAGCACTCAGAAAATCGAATAACCTCACCAAGCTCAACAAGTTTTCTTTTCCAAATATGACACAAATTTGCAGTGCGGAACAAGAAACCCTTACTTGTCAATGCCTCAAAAAGTCAGAATATTCTTACAGGTTACTCCTCCAACTTGAATCGGCTGGGTGGGTTTTCTGTACATATTGACAACGAACCTATTCCCTGTGTTGATGAAGCAAAATATCTTGGCGTCATTTTTGACCAGCAGCTGAAATTCTCTAAACAATTAGGTGTCGTTACAAGAAGAACCTATATGTGCCTAAAAAAATTATATCCCTTCAAACGGGATCTTGACACCACTACCAAAAAAATGCTCTACAATTCCCTCGTTCAATTATGCTGACATAGTCTATGGGCCTTGTCTATCACATGAAGGGCGTATGAGACTGCAGAAAATGCAAAATCATTGCATACGTTTCATAACGGAAGTTTCTCCGCTTGCCCACATCACCCGGTACATCAGAGATCTACAACTTTTGAAACTCGGAGAAAAGCGTTTTGTCTACTTTGCCTGCTTCTTCAACAAGATCTTAGCTACTGGAGTACCTAGATACCTTGCATCAAAGATAATTCGAAGAGAGGAAACCCACAACAGATCACTGAGGAATATACATCTAAGATTCATTATTCCTATCCACCGTTCTTCTCTTTTTGAAGGACCATTTTCATACTTGGTGGCTCATTTGCTCAATAACTTGCCCGCAGAATTCCTGAATCTGTCTGCTTTCACTTCGAAGAAGAATCTCAAACAGGCTATCTTGAATGGGCAGCTGAATATTGAATTTAGTAAATTTCAATTCTGTCAGTTTGTCTGCATAATATGTTTTTTTTGTTCCTTGGGCTCAGTTAGTAACATTTTGAATGTTCTTAGTCCATTTGTGAGTAATTGTCAATCTTATGGATATTATGACACAATAAATGCTTTATTATTATAACATTCAGCCAGTGTTATTGCACCTTCAGAGGCGAGGCTGATTCAAATTATGATTGCGGAAGTCCTGACTTGCCTTCGACTTCCTAACTTATTAATTTTGAGGCCTTTAAGGATCATATCTGAAAGAGAAGGGCATGCTTATTGTTTTCAAACTTGTCCGTATTCAACTTTGTAATCTTCTCAATAAACTGGTACTTGGAAGTGAAATCTGTAGCAATGGATGTGAAAAATCTTATTATTCAAATTTGACAGTCGGGTCTTTTCTCCCAAGCTTGTAACAATGGACAACAACCATTTGCCAAAAACAAATGGTACATGTCCATTAAGTATGAAAATCAAGTGCTCTGAGATCATTTCACATTTGACGAGACAAAGATGACGGCTAAGATTTCTGGTGACTTCCAACATGCCGGTATGTTCTACATAGCAGGGAGTAGCGAGAGGTATACTCATCATACGACAGCGGTGGATATAACGAAACACGTGTCGTAGTTTTGTAAGCCCCTTTTCAGTAAGAATCGTGAAGGAAACTGTGCATTTTTATCAACTATCGGACAGTTCAATTTAATCCCCATTTTCAGATTCCATCCGACATAACATGGGAAGAGCGACTGTTAGTTGTTTCACAATATGCTGAGCTAATGTGCTCCATGTTATGGAGGAAATTTCCATGCATGGAGCTTCCCGAGGTCAGCATTTCCTGTAGCTTCGATGTGCGCTTTGCTCTAGGTGGAATCAACTCAGCCGAAGAGTTTTCATTATTCCACTCAGTGTCAATAACGATACGAACATGAATGCTTCAATTCTTGTATTTTTACGGTATCGAACCAAGCAGAGAAGGACTATTTCGTATCCCATGAAGCAAAATATTCTGACGAGCATCTCTCTGAACATGCATTAGTACTCACTTTCATGGGGATGACAAATATTCACCGTGATATTCTGTAGAACCAAACCACACGCAAGATCGAGAAAGTCGAAGTTCGACATAGTTAGCATTTCAAAGGGAATGCTCCGGGATTCCAGAATTATCAGCCCAGAAGGCAACTTTGCAATTTCATGAATGATATCATGGAAACGATGGAACGATCATGGAAACGATGCTCTAGTCGAGTTCTATCACATATCTGAGGTCAAGCAACGAAACGTTTACCGTGGCTGAGGATGTTTGACCTCACTCCTCATCTTTGCTGGTGCTAGGATTCGGAAAGTTTGAGGTTTTTGAAAATATGAAAGTCTTGATAGATTTATAGTGATACCATATGACACTGGATGACCCGAGAAGATTGTCGAAAAAATAAATGACATGACAGTTGTGTATAAAACGTCTTATAATTTACAAGTCCTTGCTGATACAAAATAAATTGAAAAACACTGAGGATTCGGGAAAATACGAAATCAGTTATAGAGATTGCAACAAAAGAAGATTAACCAAAGTCCGTGAACTACAGAACTCCTTTGAAGGAGCATTATTCTCATATTCGATGCGGAAAAAGTCATTGTTGTCCAGCATGCTCTATGTGACGATCACAGGATCAATGATTGCAATTTGAGACTGATCCAAGATGTTAATGACAACAGGTTGCTCAATGCAACCCTATACGGCCAGTGGTATCATTTGTTATAGCACCATCGGAAAGTTAATATATTTGATAACGAACTATTTTAAATTCGAACCGAAATTTAGCCTCAAATATTTCTATGATTTAATAAATAAAATACAGGATATAACTGTTGCAGATAACGCAAAATCAATAACATTTGCCCTTCAAAATCTTTTTCCTAGTATTTCCGCAATATACCATGCTCTTAGTCGGAGGTTTACTAGATAAAAACTATGTTAATCCGGTTATTGAACAAGAGATATTGGACCTCTTGTCTATATATGTCTTGAACAGAATTACTTTCAACTTGAAAATGAATTATACTCTTCATCTGAAGGTTTGATCATGGGAAATCCGCTGAGTCCTCGACTGATGGAAGTTTTCATGGATAATTTCGAAAATACAATTCACGAACATCAACTCTCGCAACAGTTTTTGTATTGGTATGAGATATGTAGATGACGTTATAGTTTGTTTGAAAGACGCCAACCAAATAGATACCTTTTATGAATATATTAACACCATTCATTCAAATATAAAATTCACAATAGAAATATAGAAATATAAGCAGAAAATTCAATTAATTTCTCAGGTTTGACAATAGGTAAAAAACAAACACCACTTCGCTATTTTCCATAAACCTTCCCATACTGATTTCACCATTCATAATAATTCGATACATATATACACAACCAGCATACCATAGTTTATCTACACCTGTACTCTAATAATACACTTATATGCCCACAACCCGTTTTATAATGAAATCCATTACGATACAGATTTTTCATTATGATACAGATTTTCAACCAATAGAAACCCATTATTTTTCAATCAAGCATGATGTGCATGCTCTGCATTTGACTTTTGTCAAGTCAAAATCGGTATAGGTATTGAACTTTTTAAGAATATAGCCAAACTTCGATAATCATAACAAAATGTCTGATACCAGCGATGTGGGAGAATCACCTTCGACACCTTCACCGGCAGAAATACAGTTAGAATGATCAAATTTTTCATTTGACAAATGCATGATTTATTACTTATTTTTTCATCAAATTTTGTGGGCTCTCCGTAGCCGAGCCGTCTGTGGCGCTGACATTGATTATTCTAGCTGGAGGAGATATTGGTTCGATTCCGGTCTCGAGTAATCTTTTTTCCTTTGATTTTTGATCTTCTTTTCATATCTCATTTTTTTATTTCTCGAAGTAATACTATTAATTACAATTCTGTAAAATTTTTCAAAGAAATTTGTTGAATTAGTATTATTCTGTGCAATACAAATATAAATATAATATTTGTAGTTTTTCACTATTTATCGGGTGTAGATAAAATAGCGTATACAACTCTCATGTAACGGTTATTAATACACTCGCATAAACCATACGAAACTCACCTTCGGCTCGTTTCGTATCCCGGTTTATGCTCATATATTAATAACCATCGTTACACGATCGTTGCATAATATACATATAATACACAGATTAGTAAATATTCCTATTTTTGAGAAAAATGTTAAGAAAGAATCAGATAAAATAAAACAGATAGCAGTTAACAATGGATATCAATACGAATTGATATCTTAGAATATTCTTGCTAAAAAACTACATAGAAAGGCTATCCAAGAAGTGTACCCCACTTCGAGGAACCTTGACAATAATTTTAGAACTCTTTTGAAGGTTGATCAAGAGTAATAAAGATAAAACACAAAAACCCGAAAAATCAGGAGTTTATACATTGAATTGTAGATCTTGCTCCAACGTATACAGTGTGCCCAAGATAAGGATGAACAGCATGGGGACGTGCCATATAAAAAAACAAAGTTGATGATGATTTCTTCCAAACGAAACGTTGTACGGAGATTTTGTAAGCGCCATTTTGTAGAGGTAAAAAAGTGGCAATGAGAAAGTGCCTTTGGTTGTTTCGAAACTTTTCAAATAACTTCGGAAAAAAATAAAAACCAAATCGCCAAATTTCGTTTTTTCCCGAATATCTCCGGAAGTAAACAACATTTTTGGGATTTCTCAACATCTATTTATTGACCCCTTAATTGCGCAACTTTTTGTCCATTTGACCTACCGTGTAACTCTTACGGTTACCGAGATCCCCATGCTGTTCAACCTTATCTTGGGCACACAGTATATAGGGCAGGCAAGAAGACCATGTAAAAGCCGCATACGTGAAAATCATATGAATTGTGAAAATAATTCAACACATTCATCATACAGGGTATGGAAACATGTCGCGTTGACCATAAATTCTATGAAAATTGATCATGTTTTACCTTATAGTGTCAATACATTCGAAAGTCTTCGAATAGCTAGAATAGAGACAGATGGCCTATTCCATTCACTATATTCCATTCCATCCAGTCCTAGTATTCAGGTTCAGTATTAGTTTGTTTTTCTTCTTGCTTGGAGGAAAGTGTGTCGAGTACAGGTGATATCAGTTTGGTAGTAGGGTAATTGATCTCTTATTCTCTGGTGTGGATAGTGTGAACCTCAAATGCGAAATTCTATCTACTAACTCGAACTCTTCATAAACTGAGCTTTGAGGAGCTCTGATAGAGGGCATATCGTACGGCAAAGCCGTAACAAATGACCCGCCACGAACGAGAATTGTCTTTGGTCTACTGCAACCCTGACAGAAATTAGAATTTAACACATATTTTGAAGTACAGGGGATCTTTAACAACGGCGAATGTTTTTTTATGGCTTTGTCGTACCATGTGCCCTTTGTTGAAGATATTTCGTAGTTGTTCGACTGGGAGTTTGAGTTTTTGATCATCCAGTAGATGGAGTTTCGACTTTGAGGTTTGCGCCACCAGATTCAGATTTTTGCTACGTAAGGAGCAGACAGTTCGAATTGTTTTATATTCGCAAGTCCTACCGAATGTTACTGATGAAATCTAAGGCGGGTCGATACAGCTATCTGGCCCTGGATTTGTGAGTGCAATCATCCCGGATATCGAAATTCTTATGATTGAGCTCTATGAATATTTTTCACTAGTACTTGTCTCATTCAAGTGATCATTGAAACAATCTGATTCCCACACGTGAACAGGATCTGAATTCCGAAATTCTGATGGGTAGAATCTCAAATCGAAAGAAGAAGAAAAGAAGATTGCAAAAAGTTGATCGGAAAGTAGTGTTTCTTGAATTCCTTTTCAGCTTGATGACGTTGGAATTACGTACATTTTGGAATGATTGGGAATGAAATACAGTTTCCATTTCCATACATATTCCTCAGGACTAGAAATAATATTCCCGTGTTATATTTATCCTGCATAACCGAAACCAGCCTCGAATGAGGTTTGATCGTTCTAGCGGATAACGGGGAATTTTTTCAAGCTTACGATACGTAAGATCGAGAAAGTCAAAGTTCGACATACTTTGCATTCTAGAAAGGAAGCCCCCGGCTTCCGGAGTTATGTAAAAGGGCCGTTATTAGTCAACGGTCCCCGGAAATTAGACTATGAGATATGTGCGGGCCCGCTAGCCATGTTTCACAAGATATACGACATCGATAATGCCGAAGCTCAGTTTTAGAGACGTTCGTGAGCTTAATATCGCAGAATGACATCTCGTATAAATTATATAACAGCATAATAGATTCCTAGTTCTATGTGAGTCGGGATGGAGACATACCACATACTGTGTTTGAGAGGAGGAGACGAATTTATAAGGCGGGAGGAAGATTGCCGCGAATTCGGTGTGTGAATTGAACACGTTTCCATTATAAATTATCACACACGGAATCCGGTTACGAGCAGAGTTACATGAATCATACAGGGTACTGTGAATTCAATCCATGCCACTGAAATCCCACAATTATGTGCAATCATAAACATGTCGTTTGGAAAAGAAACGAGTGTTTATGACACATTCCGGGAAATTGCTAAGTGACATTGGTCTTGGACCGTTTTCAAAACTCATCACAAACTTTTCTCTTCCTTGAATGTTTTCGGAAAAGTTGTAAGGGATGTGAGATTGACATAGCCTTCTATCATTCATGAACTCGTTGAGATACAAATATCCCCAGACAGCATGATAACAGCAAATTCCTTTTTTTTCGTTTCCTGCCATTGCTCTATCTTCTTATCATTCGAATTTCATTCCATTGTGTCGTGTGATCTCCATCGGCAAAGAGAATGTGTTCTGATACCTTTGAACCACCAATCTGTCTGTTTTCAACAGGCTTTTATTAGCTTGGTATGTGTATCTATGATTATTTTTAACAGGACATTTGAACGCGGTTTCGACAACTTCAAAACACCGGATTAATATGAATTTTTGCATACTTATCAAAGATCGATGATAATGCAATAATATGAAAAATCGTAACAATATCCTCACTAGGACCTTCAGGATCAACGATTTGTTTTTATATAATACAACAAAATTCTGGCGATGGAGTCTGAGAATTGGCTCTCTTATCCGAGGAAGGGAACAGGAGCAGAATTGCTTGATTCTCGCATAAACCAACGACTATATGTAAACAACAATAATGCCTTGATTCCATTAAAATTCTTCAACTTTCAAAGTTGAAAATTGAAAATATTGTGTGAAATATTCATCCGACCCACTCTATAGAATATAATTTGAATTCAGCAAACAGCTAGTAAAAATTAACTCTAATAGAAAATCAATGTAATTCAGAACAAAAACGCCAATTAAGTTCTGACTGGCTAAATGGTTAACTACTCAAAGCCAATGAAAAAAATTGAGACACATTTAGAGACAAACATGATTGAATCTTTGAAACAAACATAGGACTACTCGTAAGAGTTGCCAGAAAGTTTCTTACTTTTGGCGATTTTGAAGCAGCCTGAGGTAGTGAATCCTGAAGAAGAAGAATTGCTCGAAATAGAATTGAGTGATAGTCAATTTCAGAAGGGACAACAAGCCATGAATATTGACCAAAGACAATTATTCGTTTTTATTACAGCGAGCATCAGGGACCAACTCAATCGAGATAAAAAACGAGAAAAAATATTTGTTACTGTTGGAGCTGACACCAGGAAAAGTTTCCTATTCCATTTGTTGGAAAACCAAGTAAATAGATGTTATGGAAGATAAGTACTGATAATCAGTTCCCTCACTGGAGTTGCAGCGGGATTAGTTTGTAGTTCTACGCTACATCTGCTCAAATCAGCAGTAAAAAAAATATTAGTTCAAAAATTCTAAAGAACACGCTTTAATAAAAAATCTGAAAAATGAGAAATGAATGATAGTTTGAAAGAATTGGAAGACAAGCTTTTGTGAAGAAATGAACTGAACATTAAAAAATATTTTTTTGAAATTTGAACAAAGAATATTGTTCAGGAAAGAATGTATTTCATTGTAAATGAATGAAAATTAAGATAGTGTGAATAAAACAAATGTATGGCAATGTAAAAAAGCGTGGGGTGCATAGTGTCAATAGATTATTTGAAAAGCACCCCACCCTTTTTACATTGCCCTAGATTTTTCATTTACACTATCCTCAATTTAAATTCATTTTCAATAAATGTTTTTTCTCATTCACATTTTTCCTAGCTCAAATTGAAAAAATATTTACTTCTCACTTCATTTTTTCACGAAAGCGTGTTTTCTAGTTTTTCTTTCGCACCTCAAGAGGCCTTCATGTTCAACTGATGTAATTTTGACCGCACGAATATGGAATTTAATGAATACAATTTGTGCTTTCTGTTGTGTTAATTGGTGTAGTATGTATCAGAATTGAACGTGAAGTATTTGTTGTTCTGAATGTTGTTCTGATATTATACCTGTTTCAGATCCGTTTTATCTCTTCAGACAATCGAGGGGTATAAGGTATAATGTTTGTTATAGGAAGTGTAGTTTGTGTAGGTTGTGTATCTTCACTGTGGGGTAATTGTTTCAAAAAGTAGAAGTTGAATCGTTGCTGATGTATGAAACTTTCATTAATACTATATATGAAAATGTGTCCTAAATTTGTAGAAGTATCAATAAAATATAGCAAAATTATTGCCAATAACAATCGAAAAATAAAATGATTGCTGGGTTTGAGAAATTCGTAGATTTTTTCAATATCATTACAACAAGCAATATTTTGGAGGCAAACTAAAAAATATTGATGGAATTTTATGAATACGCTCCAGTTTGGATAATCTCATGGTAGGGAGTATCTGTGGATACTTCAAAAGATCAGAATGCAGATATTATATTTCATATTATGGAAGTGGCCAAAATTTTCCAAAACATAATCGAAATTTCAATACGCAGCTATGACTTCAGATCGGGCATAACTGCTTAATAAATAAAGGTTTTCTGAATGACATTCAGTATTCTTCGCTCATACTCTTGAACGAATTCAATTTAATTTGACCTGCCACTGTGGTTCGAGGCTATTCTTAATTTATTCAATGAGGTTAATAAGCATGCACTATCTTCTGGAGATATTCAAATATTGATTTTGCTACGAGTGCAACAAAATTCCATTTGATGCACACTTAGTGGACGACACTGTATAATCTGTACTGTCTTCAAGGAAATATTAACTATAATAAAAAAAAAGGAAAACTCACAGCATAAGCACATTTCTTCAATATGAAATCTGAGAAACCATCTGAGTCACCCAAAATCACGCTTTTATAGAGACATAATTCTGGAAACACCTCATATGATGATTTTGATAATGCTTGGCAATAATTGAAGCTCCATAGTTCAAATCATACACAAACAAAGACGAATACTCATAAAACATATTGACGGTCTCAGAGTCGGTACAACTTCTATCGTCAAGATACATCTCATGCGGGAGTTCAGACTACGATTTATTTCGCCAAAAGTACTTTAGGCTGGTTTAGGAGTTGTATTTTGTATGTACAAGCTACGAGACTTTTTGGGTTAGGAAGTAAAAGCCAAGAATATGTGGTCACGTGGATCTTTAGTTGAATAACTAAAAATCATAATATTTTCATAATGGGAATAACGTGATATGATATGATTCAAGAATCCGCTGTTTGTTTTCTATGCAAGTTTCTAGAATATCGTGGTATACATTCAATGTCTCTCCCTTTTATTTTCTGAACGGTTCAACTCAAAAATTGAAAGATAATGAAATTGATGCATAAGTAAAATTGATAGATGAAAATTTCAAGATGGCGACTGGGTACCATCTGAGAAAAAAACATTCAAAGGGAAAGGGGGGGTCCTTTGACACATCCTTTCGAAGCTCCTGATGGATACTTCACAACCCTAGAATATCATGTCAATATCTTCACCTATTAAAAAAGGGCGGAATATTCAATATTCATCTGAATACAAACACATCAATATGGAATTAAAAAAAAAAAAAATTCTCTCAATTGAACAACTCTCCACAAGGGAATTATATTTGAAACTACTGTTGACTCTCTGATTCCCAAAATCGTCAAAGCGAATCCTAATGAATTCGATATGGATATTGTATTCCAACAAGATAGATAGATAGATAGATAGATTTTCTATTGACCACGTTACATACATAATGTGCATTTGTAGCATATCCTAAAGACAAATGAAAAATGTAGAATCCAGGAGAACATTATTTTCATGAATCTATACATAAACAGTATTCAGATCAAATTTGTTATTTTTTTGTTAGAAGTAACAGTTATAAAACAGTTATAAAAATTTGATTTGAATAAAAATAAGACATCAAATATAATAAAAGAAATAAAAGCACATGATAGATATCATAGAGTATGATGAAAGTTCACATTAAAATTAATTTAAAAATAGACTATCGCACTTTACAAAAATTCTGACGGGCACCTATTGAAAACTCATTCACAGGATAAAAGCAAAACTTCAGGAGAACCCTCTTCATTCTGCTTTTGAATCCATGATAATTCAGGTTTCTCACTTGCAGAGGCAATTTATCGAAAAAGATCAATTCTCAAAGAATTTTTCTCGGATATGACCATTGGTTTCATCAATAGATCTCCAACTCTGAGGGGACATTCGTGACCAGAAGCTTGTGTTGTATGAAGACTTTCACTCTGATGAATTTGGAGAAGAGTAACATAAATAAAAATTATTGGAAGAGGCATGATACCGTATTTCAGGAAAAGAGGTTGACAATGTTCTCTGAAATGTACACCCGCCAGAATCCTGACGATTTTTTTCTGCAGGATGAATATTTTGCCAGCAAAACTTGCGTTACCCCAACATGGAATGCCATATGAAATGCGGCAGTGGAATGAACTGAAATACATCGATCTCGAAAGCTCGGCATTGATTAGACATTTCAATCTACGGAAAAGAAAAATAACACCACACAATTCCGCCCTAATAGGTCAATATGTTGAGACCAATTCAGTTTGTCATCCAGAGTTACGCCTAGCAAGGTGATACTATGGCCCTTCAACAATTCTGAGTGGGATGATATCAAAAGTTGTTGGTTTTTAGTGGGATTCATTTTCAGTTTATAAGTTGTGAACCACACATGAGCCTTCTCCATTGTGCAATTCCCTGTCGTCTGTAAATCGTTAACACCTCTGCCGGAATTTACCAGGTAAGAGAAAACAGTCGACTGGCATCATATAGTGATATAAGTCATTAATATAAATTTTAAAGAGTAGGGGTCCTAAGACCGAGCCCTGAGGGACCCCGTGGGTTAATTTAACCAAAGATTATTGTTTACATTGGCAACAATACATTGTGATCTATTACTGAGATAGGACTCGAAAAACTGAAGAGGTGTTCCTCTCACTTCGTAGTGGAATAATTTCTCAAGAAGTATATCATGTGAGACACAATCAAATGCCTTTGTTAGGTCACACGAGGTAAGAAGTGAGTGCTCTCCTCTTTCAATACCCTCGACAATGTCCGACAGAATATGTAATATTGCACTGGAGGTCGACTTATCAGTTCGAAAACCGAACTGACCTGGACAAATCAATTCATTGGATTCCATGTAACTCTCAAGCCTCTGCTTGACCAATTTTTCCACCACCTTTGCAAGAACAGGAATTATGGAAATTGGTCTATAATTTTCTCTTGAAAGTGGATCACCTTTTTTCAATAAAGGTAACACAATTGAAATTTTAAAAACACCTGGAAATATACCAAGAGAGAAATATTCATTTATCAAAAGGGAAAAGGGATGGGATATTATACCTGCAACTCCTTTCGAAACAAAACTGTTTAAATCGTTAACATCAGGACAATGAGAATTTTTCAAAAGCATGATTGTAGTGAATACTCCCGACGGAGTAACTGGATTGAAGAAAAATGATTTTTGAGGCTGACTGATTCCTTTCAAAAAATCAATCGGCTCTTGATTCATATCACTCAGAGAAGATATCAATAATCCAGCAACGCTAGAAAAATTATCATTGAAATCATCTTCAGATATTTTGACACTTGTACTTTGTTTATGGTTTTTGCTGCGTTCATAGTTCACAATCTTCCAGTCATCACGGCATTTAGGTATTAGATGATTTCAGCAGAAGGTTACCATATGAGTTTTTTTATGTTCCAAAATAGATTATTTTCGTAATTGTTTGTATACTCTCAGAGTTTTCTCATCCCTTTTCGAATTGAATATTGTCTTGACAGCTGTCGAAGTATGTTCCATTCTCCTGAGATCGTCGCTATACCAGAGTGTGTAGGGGATTTACTAACAACATTATCAACTTGGTGCGAAGGAAAAACAGAGCTTATCAGATAACTAAGTACATTGGTTAAAAGGCTCGAGAGGAAATTACAATTGATATTATTTTCGAAAATATTCCAGTCAAAGTTGGCCAGAGCCAATTTCACCTTGAGAAAACCCCTATTATTCATTTTTCTCATCCACACCTGATCATTTGAGGAAGCCGTCTCTTCTGATAAAAATATAAATTGTCCGAGATGATCGGAGAGACATGGATCTATAGTGATACACGATAATATATTTATCGATAATATAAAGAAGATGATGAAGATGAAGCAACACCACATTACTCGAGACGAGTAAGGAACTATTTGTGAAATACTTTCCCCGATCGTTGGATTGGCCGTCGAGGTCCAACGGAATGGCCAGCCTGCTTGCCAGATTTGATACTTTCAGACTTTTTCATGGGGCTATTTGAAGCATAAGGTGTACGAAACTGAATCTGCTTCGAAATTGGATATATGGCAGGGAATAATCAATATTTGTAGAAGAATCGACGTAACTGTGTTCGAAAATGTTTGGCGTGAAATATTCGCTGTTCTTATGTAAAGAAGTTCAAGCTAACCATTTCGAGCATCTTCTGAACTGTACCCAGCTTATTTTTCCAAATTATGAGGTTTTTTTTTTTAATTCATTATTTAACGTCGGCCTATTTCCGCTCCCAAGGCCAATCACCGACGCCGGTGAGCACACTTCCCCCAACCGGAAATTTTGCCGAACCCTCTGGTATTCCAACCAGAGGTAGGGATCTTTAACGAGCCCAACATCCATGGACTCGGGACCGACGGCTTAACGTCCCCTCCGAAGGACGGCATATCCTCAATATATCTTGTGCTCATTGATATATTGTCTGCGAGCTAAGATATGCTACTTCGCTGCAGCTGTACGGGCTTTCGACACGGTATTTCCCTGTATGGTCACCCATCCAAGTACTATCCGCGCTCGGCGTTGCTTGACTTCAGATATCAAATGACTGTCAGTCAACCTGAAGAGCTGGTCCATGCCCCAAATTATGAAGTTAAACGTCGATATTTTCAAGCAATCATTAAATGTTCCGCCATTTTGTAGTAGTTGAAGATATCGACATTATATTTTAGGGTTGTGAAGTATTCATCAGGAGCTTCTGAAAGATGTATCACAAGACCCCAGTCGCCATCCATTACCCAAGTTTCAATTTTTCGAGTTGATCCGTTTAAAAAATTGAAGAGGGAAGGCCATTGTAAAGCACTGTATATTTGGATAATGTCAAAATTGACTGGAATAGTTTTCGTATTAACTCATCAGGGAGAAGGTCGTCTCCAGTGATTTCTTGTTTGTATCAATACTGTTTCGCGTTTCCTGAAGCGAAATATACCAAAGAATGATAATAATTAATGAGCGTTCCATGCTCAAATTTAATTTTGTTCAAAAGTTTCGCAACATTGATCCTGGGACTATTCTAATATTCAGACGCTACTGACGCAGCGGTGAGAAAGGGCCTTAAAGGGCGGCAGCATCGGAATTGGGGAGAAGATGGGGAGAAGATGCTTCTGCATAGTTATGTGACACTTGGAGATATCAGCCGTGGAAAATATTTAATTAAGATTCAGCTAATGGCACGAAAATGAATGTTTGCTTCTCAAAAGAAAATACTGTTTAAATTACGAACCCAACTAGACACCTATTAGTTTCGTCGTGTCAGGATCGTTCCATTCGCTACCTGATTTACAGGAATATTTTTGGATAAATCTCTCCCAGCGATATGAAGGAATTTTCATTGCGATATGATACGAGGGTTGCCTTTTGTCGAGTGCAGAAAACCAAATAGAGCGAAAATTTTTCTATGAAATAATTTGTTTTTTAAAAAGTGGATGACGATATCGACACAGTTTTCTCTTGGGAAATTTAATAATATTCATCTAAACTGATATTAATCCACCACAAACTAGTAACTTTCAAACAGTACTAACATGAATACTTTCGTATCGCAGTAATCTTTCGGAGTAGCCGAAAAGAATTTTTATTGCCATGCATTCTTGTTGAGAATAACTTGAAAAATATTCATTAGGATATATTGTAATGGTTTAATTAGGCATTGTGACAAAAATACTGAATTGAATGAAAAATCCAAGTAAAATTGGTTTAGGTCAGTGTCAACTATACCTACACAGTTAATTTATGGAATAACACCTGGCAATACTACGGAGAGTGCAGATTTTTTTTGCGTATTTTATATAATTGGGACGGGCACACTTTCGAACTGGTTTTGGGTTCATTGGTTTCTCGTTATTGCTGAGTAGTTTTCCTGAATTGAAAATATTTTTCCCAGTGGTGTTATACCTAGACTGAGAATGAAACCAAAGGCGTGCAGAATATGCCGTCACCGCATCATCTACCCATTTATGGTGTGTAGGTATAGTTGGACGGCGTTATGCAGAAAGCTACCAACCCTCAATAGTGACGAACTGAGATAATCAGCTCTAAAGTTTTAATTGATTCGAAAAATCTGTAGGTCGTTTAGCTACTACTTTTTTGGATCTGAGATATGTCGTTTGATATCTTAGGTATTTTTTAATACTCTAAATATAAAATAGTGGTGAAAATGGCAACTTTTTATGGGTTGGTTGGTTTTTGCATTTTTTAAAGCGGGTAATTAAAGCAAAAGATACGATATGAGAAATAATTAAATTTTATTCTATTCAACATCCTCTGGGGTATAGAATCAGGTGGGGCTTGGTAGGCTCTCACAGAATGAAAAACGCGTATTTCATCACTCAAATACGCACCCAACCCAATATTTGTTATATTGTGGGTTGATAGCTTTCTGCATAACTCCGTCCAGTTGAGACTGGCTTTCAAGTATGACCACCGACTAATGTTTACAGTTATTAAAACTGGAATAGATGTTGGGTGTTGAAATTGTATTCATGGTTCAATAATTTTCTCTGTTAATATTTCATCTGTATTTTTACTTTTGTTGTACTGCCAGAGGACTTATGATATATGAGGTGTAATCTAAATATAGATATAGTTCATTCTAGATATATGAGGAAAATTATACAAAACGTGTTCAACATCAGGAAAATACTTCAATTGAACGAATTGCAACACTAGGAACTATATGCTTGAAATCATAACAGTAAGCTTTTGCAAACCAAAGCTGCTACCTAGGATGAATGATACAATGGGATCCATCTTGAACCCAACCTTACCCCAGATAGAACAAAAAAAATTATGCATACCTGCATGTGGTTGACAATGTTCTTTGCTGAGTGGTGTTGATTCGAACTTCCAATGTCTATACAATTAGATTTACCGAAACCTGATGCAAAAAAAAGCTCATAGGAAATTCTCACGCTGTTCAGATATTTTATAAAGGCGTCCAATTCTGCATCTCCATGGTTCCATATTATGAATGTGTCGTCGACGTATCTCAAACACACACGGGGCTTCTTCTAGTCGTGTTCGATGGCGAATGCTTCGAACCATTACGGCATAACCGGTGACAGCTGTCAGCGGTGATTCTATTGACCCTTAAACTGGAAGTAGCATTTCCGAACACTGCATTCCAGCAACTCAGTCATGCCTCCTACTAGTAGTGCTGTTCGGATTTCCAAACTATCTTCCTCTTTCAATGTTCTGTTGATGATCTCGGGTGCCTCTCTGGAGGAAACGTTGTTGCAGAGTCTTATTACATCGAAACTACTAGCTGGTCTCCTCCTCTGGCCTCTACTCTCTTAGAGATTTCAATGAAGTGTCTGGAGTTCTTCACAAAAGACGAGGAGTTATTTTTCAGTATATGGAGGACAGGAAGTATATTATATATTGAGAATCTGTGGGTTGCAGCGTTCCTGGAGCTGATGATCGGCCTAAGGGGTACGTTCACCTTGTGACTTTTCGGGAACCCGTAGAGGTGAGGTGGCTTTCTATAATGAGGCTTCAGTGAGAAGGAGTTATTCGAAGATTGTACGAATTTGATTGCCTCATTTGAATCAAATTTCTTATGAGTTTCTTTCTTTGCAAGAGGTTTCAATGAAGTTGATAATATAGACAACGACATTCTTGACCAATACTACTCAAACCAAGGTACGGCTCTCGTCTTCAAATGGTTAAGGACTTAGGATAATGTAAGGTATCAGTGACAAATCAGAACTGGGAAGAATCTGATGTGATCATTGAATCAGATTACAAATGGATGAATTTTAAAATAATTTTCCCAGCCAGCACGATGAAAAAAATGTGAGACAAAAATCCTGAAGTGTTCATTGTCAGAAAAAAATTTCTATAAGCCAGCAAGACTACAAAAGGAGGACACCAAAAAATTATGGTAACTATGGGAACAGAGATCCAACGAATGCATTTCCTTGGCTCAAAATACATATATATAAATAACTGTGTAGAATATAAAAAAATTAAATATATAACAAATTAAAAAGAAATGAATAAAAAATGAAATAAAATAAAAAATAAAACAATCTCAAATAGTGCCTTCCTGTTCATAAAACAGAACGTACGCCTCGCCACTTACGAGAGCTTTTGAGGTAATCGGTGACACATGGGAATCATTGTATTCGTGCCACGTTCCTAAGTAAGGATGTCGGCAGTAAGCCGTGTAGTGGCCGCTGTACGTAGTGCCGCTATGGTTGGAGATCGCGTAGAGGTTGTAGTGGCAAGGGACGACAATGGCTGCCGCGTAGTTGCTCATGTCCAGACTTTTCAACGGGAAATCGATGATGATATTCAATTTTTCATTGAGTAGCCACTGAAAAGACTGAAGAAAGCTACAAAATATCAGCAGAGGATTGAGAAATCCCCTACCAGGTCATCGATGAGGCACAAATGAGTTGATAACATTTGAGCTTCTTCTTTTTTATATGACACTCGGTGATACCAGACAGGAATTATATTCAATAAAGATTCGGCTGATATACAAAAATAAATGTTCGCCTCTTAATAAAGTTACGAATTCAACTTGACGCTTATCAGTTTCATCGTGTCTGACTCATATCATATGCTACTTGATTCACCGGAATACTTTTGGATGGTTCTCTTCCAGTGATACGAAGTATTTTTTTTCTACAGCTATAACGAAAAACTGCTCTATCTCAACTGTTCGTGATAGAACAATGAATACATTGTACGTGTTTAATTTCAGTTCCTCACCTGATAATACAACGACTCCATTGTGTTGCAGTTGTAGTTATTATCACACAATAAATCAGGTATTCCAAGGTATGTCAAATTTCGAACAATGACAGCTCTATTAATTCATCAAATTGTATCTGAATGAAAATTTTGAAGTTCATGTTATTTGTTGATTCATTTTGCTGTTATCTGTTTAACTCGTTGAAAAAGTATAGTACATAACTAGAATGCTGATTTCCAAGATTTGCAGCATTCAGCTATGGGTAATGCTGCAAATTTCATACTATATACTATATATGACTAGAATTCCCTCCTCGTTAAATAATATACCATTGCCAGATCATACGAGTGTTATCGGTCAGGCTGACAGTTAAACTTGTTAACAGTAGATCGAAGAATCGCCTGTCAATAATTAAAATCCTATAATGGATGATTATCAGCGATTTTCGTGCAACATAACTGAGATTTCCAATACACATCTCTGTTTCGATTCTTCCAATCTTCTGAGACATTAGACTCAGCAGGAGCACTTCTGGTGGATGCTTTCGTCCGCTTTTGTTTTACGCGGGAAGTCGGCGTTCACGATTCTGAATAAATTTTTCGTATCCTGTGAGGAATAGAAAAACATCAAATGATATCAGTACATAAAAGGCAACCCTCGTATAACGGAAGAAATCCATTTAGTCGAGGTGCTTCAAGGCGCTTTGATCACCAGCGACGCACTCATTATCATCAGGAAATTTTGTGTTCAGTGCTGGGATTCGTTATTTCCCGTTTCGGATAAAGTTCGAGATTACTTGTGAATCCCCATTGACATTTGGATATAAACAATTCACCGTGCTGAACACTGTTTGATTATTCAATCGACATTTACTCCAAAGATGAATCTGTTCTCAATACAGAGCAGAATTATATTTAGATGTCATAAGCAAGCAATCCACCCCTTGAGAGACGTAAAATTAATAATAATGAATTTATTTATCCCAAAAATCACTTACATGATATATGATATGTCTAAAAAAGAAACGATATAGGTAGGTAACTATATCAACCGAAATATATAAAAAAGATTTGAAATATAAATAAAATACAAATAACAATTCAGTCATTTTATCACAGGGCAGTATTGAGCTACACTATAGAAACATGATTCTACCAAGTATGACTTCAATTTGGCCTTGAACACTGAGAAAGTATGCTCATTTCTGATATCGATTGGGAGACGATTGAAAAATCTTGTACCAATGAGGACCGGAGACTTCTCATAACGCGAAGTACTGTGCTTCGGGATCCTAAGCAGATCTCCCGTTCTTGTCGGGTACTGGTGCATATCTGAATTCAATGTGAAATTCTTAATATTTTGTTTGACATACAATAATATTTTATATATATAAATCGATGGGAATGTGAGTATTCTATGATATTCAAAATGATTTTTGCATGTTTCGTTGTGTGGGATATTGTATATGAGTCGAACAATTCTCTTTTGCAAAATGAACACCTTATGGGCGTCGACTGCACTACCCCAGAGTGAAAATATTATATGAGATATGACAATAAGCGAGAGCGTAATAAACGTTTAATAATTGCTGATGATTTAATATGGTTTTTAATTGAAGAATGGCATAATAACTGCTACGTAACTTTTTCGTAACGTGAGCAATGTGGGTCTTCCAGCTCATATCTTCATCCAGATGTATTCCCAAAAATTTGGTATTGTGTGAGAACTCGATGTTTACTGGTTCATATAGACTGATTTTATTGGAGAATTGAATGCACATTCACTCCAAAGATAAATCTGTTCTCAATACAGAGCAGAATTATATTCAGATGTCATAAGCAAGCGATCCACCCCTTGAGAGACGTAATAATAATGATAATAATAATAAATTTTTTCGACCCAAAGATCACTTACATGATATAGGATATGTCTAAAAAAAACGATATAGGTAGTTAACTATATCAACCGAAATATATAAAAAAAGCTCTGAAATATAAATAAAATAAAAATAACAATTCGGTCATTTTATCACAGGGCAGTATTGAGCTACACTATAGAAACATGATTCTACCAAGTATGACTTCAATTTGGCCTTGAACACTGAGAAAGTATGCTCATTTCTGATATTGATTGGGAGACGATTGAAAAATCTTGTACCAATGAGGACAGGAGACTTCTCATAACGCGAAGTACTGTCCTTCGGGATCCTAAGCAGATCTCCCGTTCTTGTCGGGTACTGGTGCATATCTGTATTCAATGTGAAATTCTTAATATTTTGTTTGACATACAATTATATTTTATATATATGAATCGATGGGAATGTGAGTATTCTATGATATTCAAAATGATTTTTGCATGTTTCGTTGTGTGGGATATTGTATATGAGTCGAACAATTCTCTTTTGCAAAATGAACACCTTATGGGCGTCGACTGCACTACCCCAGAGTGAAAATATTATATGAGATATGACAATAAGCGAGAGCGTAATAAACGTTTAATAATTGCTGATGATTTAATATGGTTTTTAATTGAAGAATGGCATAATAACTGCTACGTAACTTTTTCGTAACGTGAGCAATGTGGGTCTTCCAGCTCATATCTTCATCCAGATGTATTCCCAAAAATTTGGTATTGTGTGAGAACTCGATGTTTACTGGTTCATATAGACTGATTTTATTGGAGAATTGAATGCACATTCACTCCAAAGATAAATCTGTTCTCAATACAGAGCAGAATTATATTCAGATGTCATAAGCAAGCGATCCACCCCTTGAGAGACGTAATAATAATGATAATAATAATAAATTTTTTCGACCCAAAGATCACTTACATGATATAGGATATGTCTAAAAAAAAACGATATAGGTAGTTAACTATATCAACCGAAATATATAAAAAAAAGCTCTGAAATATAAATAAAATAAAAATAACAATTCGGTCATTTTATCACAGGGCAGTATTGAGCTACACTATAGAAACATGATTCTACCAAGTATGACTTCAATTTGGCCTTGAACACTGAGAAAGTATGCTCATTTCTGATATTGATTGGGAGACGATTGGAAAATCTTGTACCAATGAGGACAGAAGACTTCTCATAACGCGAAGTACTGTGCTTCGGGATCCTAAGCAGATATCCCGTTCTTGTCGGGTACTGGTGCATATCTGAATTCAATGTGAAATTCTCAATATTTTGTTTGACATACAATAATATTTTATATATATATATATATATATATATATATATATATATATATAGAAATCGATGGGAATGTGAGTATTCTATGATATTTAAAATGATTTTTGCATATTTCGTTGTGTGGGATATTGTATATGAGTCGAACAATTCTCTTTTGCAAAATGAACACCTTATGGGCGTCGACCGCACTACCCCAGAGTGAAATATTATATGAGATATGACAATAAGCGAGAGCGTAATAAACGTTTAATAATTGCTGATGATTTAATATGGTTTTTAATTGAAGAATGGCATAATAACTGCTACGTAACTTTTTCGTAACGTGAGCAATGTGGGTCTTCCAGCTCATATCTTCATCCAGATGTATTCCCAAAAATTTGGTATTGTGTGAGAAAAGTGAAACAGCCGCACTCTCCGTCGATCTATTTGGCAGGAAGCCATTTTGGTGCTCGGTAATGATATTGTATTTGTTGAGGAACGAAATCATCCTTCCATGAACACATTTTTCAAATATTTTGCAAATGACTGTCGGTACCGTTATTGGCCTGTAATTATCAACTAGAAGGGGATCGCCCTTTTTGAAAAAAGGGGTGACAACAGCGATTTTCAAATGTTCGGGAAATATTCCTGTTTCAACCGACATATTAATTGAATACGCTAAAGGACCCGCTGTGCATGGACCAACGTTCTTTATTATTTTTGTGGAAATGCAATCAAAACCAACCGAATTTACATTTTATCTAGTACTTCTTCCTCGGAAGTTGGGATGAAATAAAACGTGTTTTCTGTGTAAGTCGACGTGAAATTATGAAAATCCAAATTTATAAAATGTGATTTAACTGCGTCTCTGACAGCAGTCGCATAATGTTTCCCAAAAACTGAAGCAATTTGTTGTTTGTTATTGACGATTTCCCCAGAATCATAAATTTGGTCAATTCGGTTTCTTTTGATACCTCACCCAGGTTATGGTTGCGACAGTTTTTGTATTGGTACAGATATGTAGATGACGTTATAGTTTGTTTTAAAGGCACCAACAGACAATTAGATACATTTCATAAATATATTAACACTATTCATCCAAATATTCAATTCACAATAGAGATGGAAACAGATAATTCAATTAATTTCTTAGACTTGACAATAGGTAAAGCCAACAGCAAACACCACTTTGCTATTTTTCATAAACCTTCCCACACTGATATCACTATTCATAATAATTCGGTACATCCATATAAACATAAAATATCAGCATACCATAGTATGATACACAGATTAGTAAACATTCCTCTTTCTGTGGACAATTTCAACAAAGAATTAAATATCATAAAACAAATAGCAGTTAACAATGGATATCAAGTCAAATTAATAGAAAATATTCTTGCTAAAAAACTACATAGAAAAGCTATCCAAGAAGTGTACCCCACTTTGAGGACCCATGACAATAATTATAGAATCTTAACTTATTCAGGACCTGCTACGGAAAAAGTAGCTTCATTTTTGCATAAACAAAATTTAAAAGTAGCATATAGAACAGATAACACGTTGGGAAGGTTTATCAAGAATAACAAAGATAAAACAATAAAAGATGAAAAATCAGGAGTTTATAAATTGAATTGTGGATCTTGCTCCAAAGTATATATTGGCCAGACAGGTAAACCATTCAAAAACCGCATACGTGAACATCGTATGAATTATGAAAAGAAAACAACTCATTCATCATATGCCAATCATATTTTGGAGGAAGGCCATGACTTCGATAAAAATTTCGAAATTCTGCATGTTGAAAATAAGGGCATTAGACTTAATTATTTAGAATTTTTGGAAATCAATAAATTAAAAAATTCAAATTGTTTGCTAAATGATCAATTGGATCTCAATAGTTCCCCTTTGTTGAACTTATTCAATCAATAAGTAGTAACTACGGTCCGATATCATAATTATTATTAGGAATCAGTATCAGTTATCAGCATCAGTTAGGAATCATCATCATTGTCAGTGGTATTATTCTAGGAATCATAGATAATTAGAGTAGGCCCTGATATATTTAAGGAACTTTTAGCGAAGAATAATTGAGTGTTTAAATACATTCGTTTGATAAAGGTACAGTGTACCGAAACATGTCGCGAAGACAATAAATTTTGTGGAAATTTAATCGTGTCTACCTTATAACGTAATAACTATGGATTTCCATCAAGTAAAGGCCACCTCAGTCCAAAAAATGATAATTGAAGGTTTCAGGGTTCGCAAAGAAACCCGTGATTTCGGAGATTAAATGTTGTACCTGAATACGACGGGAAAATCGAGATATTATAATTATTGTAAAAATCCCATTTTTGCGATTAATTTTTGTTTCTTTTAATGATAATTCGTTGAAATCATTGAGCGTTGGATGTGGTTTCTTGAAAAATTTCATAATTTGGTAGACAGATCAGAAATGTTTCGTTTCTACAATGTTGTCCCTGCTAACCAAGTATTTTGTTCTCGGTGATTGGTGGAATTCATATTCTACCTTGGGTGGATATAAAATTATAACGATTCGGTTGATTGGAATAGCCTGCTTATCCGTTTAGTGAATATAAGGAAATGAGCATATTTACGGGTGGGGGTTGAAAAATATAACTCCACCGACTGAAAAGGAGCGCCTGTTAGGAATCGATTCTGTGCATCACTGCCTACGAAAAATCTGAATAATTATTGAAATAGTCGGTAAATTTGTTATTACCAAAGAGATTGTGAAACCGAAATATTACAATAATAAGCTCTTCCGGGGAACTGGGAAGAATTGAATACTTTCTGATTCTGTTATCCGAGTTTGTTCGTCGTGGTCCACAGTTTTTTATTCCTGACGTTTCGCCTACAGCTGTAGTAAGCATTATCAAGGTCTATAAGGTAACGAACGCAATGTTCTCGTTTCTCACAGCACATACTACTTCGTTCACGTTGTGGTCCGCTTTCTATCTGCTCTCGAGTTGGATGTTCTATGTGTCAGATAGAGGCATCGCTCGTTTCTATTAGCTGGTTTGAGTCGTGTGTTCTTTAGTGCAGGTAACCGGACATTATTGATGTTCATGCCTTCTTCTTTTCGGTTGAAATCGTCTTTATCTTCGTGAATCCTTATGGCCTCTCTGTATAATCTGGGATAGTATCTCTGAGTCCTGTCGAGCACTTCAGTGTCGTCAAATTCAATAACGTGATTGCCTTCTCCGCGTGCTTGCGTGCGTGTTCCGCAACTGCTGACTGTTCAGTGAGCTGTGTCTTGATGCTTCTTTTGGGGGTTATAGCATAGACCGATCCACAGCTCTCTTGGATCTGAAGCTGACCTTAAACTCTTTCTGACGGTTCTTGTTTACCTCAGCATTGTGTGGACCACGCAAACAAATCCGGATAACACCCTAGAATTAGTTACCTCCGGCCGTGAAAGTTTACATTCTTTGACACTTATTATTTCTAATAATTTTTCGAAAAACGCACCCTATTCGAAATATAAGTCCAATTCCTCCAAATATTTTTCATCACCTTAAAACGCGAAATGATCTCTAGGAGTTTTACTTGAACGAATGACCGATTATATCGGAACCTTTGGTGAAAAGGGGTTGAAATTTTGTAGAGATCAATTCCTAACACCAAACTGATAGCATTCGCACTCGACGCGTCTCTTGTTAACAAGGCTAGCACCTTCAGGAGAAGAAAATTGATACCATTGATCACAAACTATGTTTTTGGGTACCCTCGAGAAGTTCAACTTTAGTTTGCATACCCTGTTCAGCACCTAGTACTAGAAATACAGAGTCTACTGTTAGTAATATGGCATTAGCAAAGATAGCGAATGGGCAGTTCAATGGAACCCAATATCATGTTGCCAAATCACAGTTTACTGTACGAATAATCATCTGTGTTATAATGACATCAATAACTACTTTATCTATTCGTTACGACTGTAACGGAGACTATCGTCTCGCATTATTACGCAGAAAGTTTAATATATGCACATATTCAAAATCATCTAGAATATTGTAACAAGTCGAAATGTAGATCAAACATTGCTGTATGAATACATTTGGACTCTCACATCAATGAACGATAATATTGGAACCTCAGGTGTACGAGTTGAAACTTTTTGCAGAGACTAGGGCTAGATGTTCATGTACCTAAAGTTTTTTGGTCCGATATGTACTTTTTTGTTACTGGTGATTATTCTGATTGATTTCTCGATGAAGAACTAGTACAGGCACTACCTGCAGAGTTTTCAGGTCCAATATGGACCTCGTTTGTTATAACTGATTATCCTGATTCATTTGTCAACAATAGGATAAAAAGCGGGCTGTAAGGGATAGATCCCTTGTTCCCAGTCGTGCTGTTTGTGTATTTTGCTATTTCTAGATTCTCACATACATCGAGTAGCCTTGTGTCAAGCACATGCTTAATCAGTTTCAAATTGCACTGGATTTTTTTACCCTTCCATATATCATGTGTACAAAATGCTCCTTGAAACGGGTTTCGAATGCTCGTCGTTGCAATATTACAACTGATTTCGTAAATTCCCGACTATTTTGTGTTTTCTGATGAAAAGATAAATTACTAAAGCTCCTTGTTAATCTACAAGATAAATTAGTCTGAAAATAGAAAAATGTAAAAACAGCCTTAACGGTGACAAGGGGACCCATCCTTTTCAGCCTGATTTTTTATCTGTAATCGAGAATAATCAGTAATAACAGACGAAGTCCATGTCGGACCAAAAAACTTTGAGTATATAAACAGTTAACCCTAGTCTTCAGATTAATGATCAATTCTCTTCTCCTGAAGATGCTAACCTTTTTAGCGAAACGCACGTCGAGTGCAAAAATATCAGTTTGGTGTTAGGGTAATTGATGTCTAGAAAAATCTTCAACTCTCACATTAGCTGAATCAACGGTACGAGTGCTAGTCCCCACTTCTACTGGTCACTTCGATGACCTACAAACCACGCGCTATGATGTAACAGATTTATGAGTGACATATTTTCTTCATGTGATTTAGTACGCTGTGGAGTTCATACCCTCAGTAGTCGGTACATTTGACAAAATATAAGCTAGAAAATAGAAATTGAAACAATTCCTTCAACTTTAAAGACTAAGAGCTCTCGAACCGTTCCAAGAGCGAAAACTCATAATGAAAGGGAAACGTAGCAAAGATGGGTGGAATGGGGCATAAAAATGTAGCTACCCAAAGTTGGGCGAAGGTACGAAGCGGTTTACGAAATGACAGGCTTATGTCCGATAGTCGAATAAGTCGGGACGACTCGATCTCGGTGAAATATCGCTGTTAAATTGGCGGAAAAAGCACTGGCGTTCACGGGACTACCCTCTGAATTTTCATAATTTTCCACTCGAACTACTTCGCGACCGCTAAAAAACAATTCAGTCCTCGAAAGTTTGTTTGGATACCACCGCACGATTCCAGGAAATCGACTGTTTTCCCGCTGAATTATAACCAGCTGCATTGCAAATAGAAAATTTTATTCAGACAAGTACCATACGTTCGTTATACATATTAATAGACACGGTGATATGTGTGTATCCACACAGAACATTTTTTATCTTGTATTCAATACGTAAAAAAAAATCGAGTTAACCTCGACAGATAATTAATTCTCTAAGCAAATAATTTCGAATCTTAGCCTTTTCGTCCACACACTTCTCTCAGAAAAGAGAGGTTGACAGGTCTCCAGGCTCACAACAAATGGGTGGGAAGACTGAACTCATCGGATCGACCGCGAAGAAACGAAGTCGGCACTATTTATCATATGACAGAAAAGCAACGGCTCTGAGAGAATCTAAAGTCGGTTTTCTTGAGACGTGTGTGATTTCGTTAGTGAAGTATCAGAATCAAATTGATTGTCTCTTTTCTATATGGAATTCACTAACTTCAACATATGATCTAGAATAGGCTTTAAGTATCTGTGTCTCATAAGTTCTTGAGCCACCGGCGTGATGTAAAATATTTCTTGGCAAGAAACAGTATCATTTGTTACCCCTAGCATCAATAGATGTCAAAGTCCTCGGTTTTCTCATTTTGAGAAATGATTTTTAACTAGTCGTTACCTGATAATTGATTATTGTTGTTCCGTAGCTATTGGTTACATAATTATTACAATTTTTGAATTCCAAAGCTAAATCACTTTCACACCAACAAGATGTAGTGCTAAAATTTCATTGTTTTCAATTGTGGCATCCCCAGTTGACCTAATCTATAAATGTTCCCATCCGAGGTTGATTCGTTCATTTTCCTTCTTTGGCGGTCTGGGTAGGTTGATGTTGTTTTCGTCATAGTCACTGTCGTCTCCGTTGTCTACCGTGTGAGTCTGTGCTACGGCAGGTGGTATGTCGTCATCGTCTTTCTCGCTGTCGTGCCAAGTTTACAGCTCCAGTCGGATGGATTTTTGGAGTTTTCACATCATTTTTAGACCTGATGGTGATTTCTGTACGTCTGGTACCGTGCCGCATCCTTCGTTGGACGTGAAGAAGACAGGTTGAATTTGTTCTTCATTAATAATTTGGCAAACCGTTGGTACCGGATATCTTCCAAGGTTCCCTTTTCCTCGTTTCCACCATACAAAGCAACGAGAAACCGTACTCCAGCGTCTTCGAAGTCTTGTTTTTTGGCATTCCGATCTTTGAAGAGGCCAATCAGTTTATTCAGTTCCTTGTTTTGTTGAACAAGCCGAAGAAATTTAGTTCTCTGTTGAGGGATAACGTCGTGTCACAACCACTAAATCTGAAATTTTGAGTGTTAAACAGAGATCATATCTGAATACTTATATATTTTTGTATAAATTGAAAAATAACATGCTTCCAAAATACCTGAAAGACAACTTGGAACTCACTAACTACAACACAAATTATAATACAAGGAATTGCAATGATATCAAATTGAAAAGGTATAATACAAATTTTGGACAAAATCAACTATTTTATAAAGGCTTGAAAACTTTCAATGAATTGCCGATAGAAATGAAAAATTGTGGAAGTTTAACAAATTTTCGAAAAATGTGTAAAAATTTTGTCAAAACGAACATTAACTTATGACAAATTTGGATTTTTCGTCTCCAGAATAAATATCATAGACTGATATAATGATTTTTACATTTATTGATTGATTTTATTGAATTTCATATAGAGTGTACTTGTGAAAATAATATATTCCATTGTATTTTTAATGTTCATAATCAATATTTTACATTCCATGTTATAAGATAATTGTATTCAGTAGCTTTGTAGCTAAATAAACTCATTATTGTAAGATGTTTTCGATTGCAGATACCAGCAAACGTCCAAAAGGTTTCAATAGAGATAAGGATATAGACAATCGAAGTTCGAACCATTCCCATTCAGCAAAGAACATTGTCAACCACATTCTAGCAAACATATATGTATTTATTTTCGATGGATTGTCCGACTGTGCTTGGATAACACCACTTTCAGTCATCGTTCAAGAGTCACAAAGAAACCGCCACAAGGTTATTTCACTAACACAGTATGAATATCGATGCCAGTAAATCTACTGTTGTGCGGCCTGATGTCACATTTCTTTTTGACCAATGGGGATGCGTTCTGTAACTCTGAATTTTCCTCCACAATTCTTTGATATCTATGAGATATTTTATGGGTTAAAATAATAACTGGATGAAAAAATACCTTTCGATTATAATATCACGATAATAAAGATTCGAGATATGATCATTGAGAACAAATTCAAATTTTATACATATTTCCTATTGCGTGATATTTTCCCGAGTACCTACAAGGTTTTTTTCAGAGGTAACAATTTGAATCATTTCGAACCCCATTAGAAGACAATTTCGTAAAAATCATCGTCTAGATAAACACATCGAATATTCTGCAAATTCCCAAGCCCAACAAATTTTTCCGCTGAAAGCACCGTTAAATTGTTGTTTTTCGTCATTTCGTGTAATACTCCAAAAGAACGACGCTTCTGTCCGCTCCGTGGGAGACGGGAAAAGAGGCAGAGACGTTGAAAATAATCGGAATTCATTTGCCTCACTATTTCAATTTTCATAATTTTCCACCGGATGAACAATAGGATCGGGGAAATGAATTTATTTTCTGAAAATCTTCCGATGGCTGTAGCCGACAAAATCAGGACTGGCGTGCGTTTCTTCTCGTTTTGTCAATTTCAGACCTTCGAGAATGCGGGGTTTCTGGTTAAGACCCGCTTTACAGTTCGCAATACTTATTGCGGCAATTCATTGCAGCAAGTTTTATTGCTGGCAATTATTATTGCAGGTCTGCTTTACTCTTAGAAATGTAAATATTTTTGTCAAAAACGTTCTGTTATCAATCAGGCCTGCCAATTTCTCAGTTTGACAGAAAATAATGATTTGTGAATTGACCTACGTTTTCGAATAAGATAATTAAAATGAACTTGAATTATATTGAATCATCGCTTATCAATGAAAGGAAGAAGATGGTGAGTAACCTTGGCTCACCCAAACTAGAGGCAACATGTGACGACTTAATTCTTTTTCCTGGAATTGTTGATTATGTGACTATCTAGTACCATCAAATGGGGTTGAAAATATAAAAAGTAAGGAAAAGCATCACCAGAATTGCACCGACAATGAGTATTGCGGCAATTAATCGTAATTCGAACCCATTTTCTGCAACTGTAATGATCATGAAAAATTTCCATTGTCCATGATAGGCCAATCCTAGTCTGTTTATCGGGAGTAATTACACAAGTGCTTCAAAATTACCGATAATTTTCCATGAAAGCATGTCGTCTAAAAACTGCATGAGTTTATTTTCATATTTTGTCGGAAGAGCAAAATATGAAAATAACCGAATGTAGTTTTTTTACTGACAACATGCTTGAATTGAAAATTTTCAAGTTTATTTTGATGCACGAGTGTAATTCGGTAGAATATTTCCGGAGTTGAAACAACGACGTTCAAAATTCAGTATTTATGCCTGTCAAGATGACAAATGTACATTTTAACAATCGTTACTATAGATACACGGACCGAGCGGGTATTTTTCGATACCTACCGGGTATTTACCAGCCCGAAAATGTCCCGCCGGGAATTTATCGCTGTAATTGATCGAAAATGTCCCGCTTCATATGGGAATTTTAACATACGATGGAAATATTCGATTGCACCAACCGACTCGGTAGCACTCAATGTTTTCTGAGTTTCTCTGCAGTTGAAATAGCGAAAGTAGCTTCGCTTCGTCAAAAACCTTAGACGTTCCATACTCGTACAAGATTTGCCCCCTAGGCACACTCTTAAGAGTATTTGGCGAGAGGAGATAGAAATTGAAATAGTTATCAGAGACGCTTGAACCAAGTTGTATGATGATTTCGAGGAAGTGATTTTCAAATGAATTTGTATCATTGTTGACTGGGAACAATTTTTAAATATAATAGGTGATCTCAACCATAGTACTGCTTTCCACGTATAGATTATTCATGTATGCCGACGATACCACAGATGTTGTATCGGTAAAGAGAACAGATGACCTAGGATTGAGTAGAATAAAATAGAATAGAATAGTCAGAAAAACATATATAAAATTTTTCCTCATGATATAAAATCACAAAGTTCAGTTTAATAATTTCAAACATCTTTAAAATATTCTTTATTACTAAGTATAAATATAGAAATTTCAATCTATCTCGTCCATTATATTACTTTTTAAATATTCGTAATGATAGTAAAAGGCCTTACTTATCAGATATTTTCTTGAAACTTGTTTGAATGCATTCTTGTCAAGATTTTTAACTCGAGTTAGCAGTTTGTTGTAAAATTCTGGAGCATAATGTAATGCAGCATTTCTGGATTTCTGCAATCTTAACTTCATTAATCTTAATTTTTTTTCTCGTATCGTGATTATGTATGCTGCTTTGAGCTTTATACTGATCTAGATTATCTCTAATATATAATATGCATTCGATATATATATATATATATATATATATATATATATATATATATATATATATATATGCAAGATGAATTTTCTGGGTTTTTTATCCGTTTGGTATCTTCTGATTTGTTCGACGTTTCGAATTCCATTTTGAATTCATTCTCAAGAACTGTGAGACGAATATCTGTCCATACCGTCCTGGTCAATCACTCCCCTTACGAAGTAACCAAGCAAGAGTAAGCAAAGACTTCAGTTGAAGTCTTTGCTTACTCTTGCTTGGTTACTTCGTAAGGGGAGTAATTGACCAGGACGGTATGGACAGATATTCGTCTCACAGTTCTTGAGAATGAATTCAAAATGGAATTCGAAACATCAAACAAATCAGAAGATACCAAACGGATAAAAAACCCAGAAAATTCATCTTGCATATCGAATATCCGTGAAAACATCAATATCTACATGTATATATATATATATATATATATATATATATATATATATATATATATATATATATATATATATATATATATATATATATATATATATATATATATATATATATATATATACTAGCTGACCCGGCCACGCGTTGCTGTGGCTAAAGTTTTTGTTATATTACATTATAGTAAACAATCTAAGAGGAACAATAAGAGAACATCAGTCACGGAGTCCACTATGCTTTTTCACACAGATGGTATTTTTAAAAAAATATGGTGATCTCCTTATTTGACTTTCTACTACTATAACCCTTTAGTACAATGAAATTATTTACGAACAAAGACGAAAATGTTGATGTTGGTATACAAATTCACTGGATTGAGATTTGAAGGGGAAGTACGTTGAACACAATTAATTAAAATGTTCTTACACTTGATATTAAGCAGGAATCAATAGGTACAAAATAAAAATTTATCAGATTTATTATTTCCATTTAATTTTATAACAAATATAAGTATATTACAGTATAATACAGTAAATAACATGTGACGCTTAAACTCATGAATGAGGTAGGCAAGGCAGACAGTCTTAAACTTTTAAACATTAATATCTATTTTTTTGAATTATAAATACTATCAATTTAAATTTAATTTAACACCAATCGGTGCATTTTGGTTAACCTGTCTTTAGCTAACACAAATAGATTCGACGGTTTCCCAACACGTGAACACGCAACATATAGTTGCCCATGAGAAAAACATGGATTTTCCAAATCTAAACCATTTGTGGTTGTGCATGACCTTCTGCTGTCCTGATTCTTTGAGCTGGATTTCTTGATTCAATTTGTTCTGCCAACTGATGGGCTCAGCAGCGCCATCTATTGATTACTTACTAAACCCAGTCGAAAGGTATCGACATCTTGATTCAATTTGTTCTGACAACTGATGGGCTCAGCAGCGCCATCTATTGATTACTTACTCAACCCAGTCGAAAGGTATCGACATCTGTTAGAATCATTTGGAGTTAACAGATAATTGTGACTGTCAAATAATAACAGACAAATAATTAGCAATAAATTGAAAAAAGTATCCTATGTCCATCTCCTGGCTCTAAGCTACCTCCCTACCAATTTTCAGCCAAATCTGTTCTGCCGTTCTTGAGTTATAAGTGGTGTAACTAACACGACTTTCTTTTATATATATAGATATAATATATATATCTGCATGGGATGGTGAATATTTTTAACTCGATGAATTTCTTCCTAACTTGAGCACGATAATCTGAATTTGTGAGTTTGCGCATTGCTCTTCTTTGAAGGCCAAATACTATGGAAGCATGAGGAGAGTGTCCCCAGACTAATACAGCATAGGTGTAGACAGACTGAATGAGATCGTGGAATGCCATTATGCAAACACTTCGGTCCACAATTGCTCTTAGGTTTTTCAGCAGGTAAATGCTTTTACCAACTTTGCTTGCTATGTGATTAACGTGATAGTCAAATTTGAGACTTAGATCTAACAGTATTCCCAAAAATTTTATTGATTCTGGATTTTCTGGAAGGTTGAGTGTAAGAGCAGTCTCTGACTGAACTCCGACTGAAATAAAGACACTTTATTATTATTATTATTATATTTTTTCAAAGCAAATATCATTTTTTCGGTTTTATTGATGTTCAAACTCAATCTTTCGGCAGTGAACCACTCTGTTGCACCAGTCATTACATTGTTCATTTCATCTTTCAAGTTGGTCAGGTTATCATTGCTGTTTGTGAAAGTAGTATCGTCCGCATACAGTACTGAAGAGCTATGAGGTAGAGCTGTTTTTATATCATTCATATATATTAAAAATAATAATGGTCTCAAAATGGAACCTTGCGGTACGCCATATCTATTTACTTTTTCTTCTAAGTAGGAACCACAGTGGAATGTGATTTGCCTACGATTGTCTAGGTAACTGGACATTGAATTTAGGCTTACAGGATCAAGACCATAGTATTCAAGTTTTTAAACCAGAATTTCCGATGAGTCATCGGAGATGAATAAGCCTCTGAAGAAGCTGGCCACTCGCGCTAGCGAAACGTCAGGAAGAAATTCCAAAGAACGACGGCCTTCAAGCCCGAAGAGAAGTAGTTATACTAATAACCTCGGCCACGAAAGCCTTAACCATTTTGTCTGTAATTATTGTTTAAATAGTTGTTCAAATTGGCCGATAATCCCGTGCATCATCTTTGCCCCCTTTCTTGAATACAGGAATTACTTATACAAGTTCCAATATTGTTGGATATTCACCTGTTCTTATGCATTCGTTGAGTAATTTGAATGAGTGTTAACTAGGTTCTACTCGATTCATCTTCGTGGTGAAAAAAAATCATCTCCCAATAAATTTGCAAGAACTGAAATTATGCAATGCGCATGGCCTTGTCAGGGGCAAGGAAAAATGAGCCTCGAAATGAATAACATCATTTCACCACTTCGATGAGAGAAAAACATCTGCTTTCATTGTATTTTTTAGGTAAGCGTAATGAAAAATGACACATTTTTCAGAGAATACCATTTTGAGTTCTCCCTCCTCTCTAGTTCTCGAGATTCCTTCAAAAATATTTTTCATTTACGTGTACTATTTGAAATTTCGATTCTGAATGGAACAATTATTTTCGAACAATACTCATTTCTTTGTTTCATTCACTGTTCCTTTCACGTTGGAGTAATTCCGCAGAATGAATATTTGTTTTTGAAAAAACTGAAGTGATTTTGCTTACCCAACAATTCTCCCAAGTTGGTCAGAAGTGCATCGCGTCCCCTGAGATTTAGGGATGGATTTTTGAAAACTGCAGCGCAGTAGTAGCCAGCCTGATTATTGTTCATCTGAAAATCAATGACCTGAGGATCATTGTAACAGATATACTCTGGTATTGATGATGTCCAACAGGCTCGAAACCACTCAACCCAATTATTTGAACTCAATTCTGGTCTGAAACACGGGACGCAGAACTCAATTCGTACTTTTCCATCGTCTATCCATGGAATTCAACCCCATGCATGTTTTCTGTCCGATATATGCCAATTAGATAAGGAAATGAAGGTTCTCCTCATAGTAGTTTCCCTTATTTTATTTCATTGAAAAAGTCTAAGCGAGTTTTTTTTGAACACATATGACGAAAAAATCCATGGAAGAATCGATATAACTCGTTGAGAATCTCAGGAGACCCATTTACTCAAAAAAAAAATTGTAAAAACGACCCTCATAGACTGAGGAATAGCTACATGAAGATCAGATATGAGGCACACGGAATATTCATACCTGAAAAGGATCGATTGGATTTGAGCGATGAAATTCGCAAAATACAATATAAATGTTGCGCCCTCTGGTGTTCAATATTCCAACCCTTCAGGACGAGATTGACTGTTGTTATTACTATTCATCCACATAAGCATTGATTGAAGTTGTCCTTTCACTTCAGCATAAATCCTTTTCATTGGCATATAAAATAAATACTTTTTGTTCCGTCTCTGGACGCAAGTCTCTGCCAGAAGAAGAAAAGGAAGTGACTTTTCAGTTTTCCTGTGAAATACAAATTCTCTGCTCTTTTCAAATAAGTGAAATATGCAAGTTATACCAATCGCATTTGAAACAGGGAAAAAGAAGGATGGAACTATCATCAAGGTTGATTCTTCACGCTCATTTTGTTTCATAAAGTGCCTCTATTTCAACGCAGAAAATCCTAAACATACCTTCAGTATATTTTTTGCAAGACAAAGCTGAGTAGATAATCCTGTTTCTTCTCTACAAATTCATTTGAGTTGAAAAATCTGATTTGTTGAACTGATTTATATATATCCATGTTATAAAATTGAGACTAAATTAGAACAGTAAGAAAATGATCAACATCCTGAAAAGTACTTAGTGGTTCACTGAAATACCAATGTGAACCGAATATAGACAAGTATTTCTACAAGTACCCGTTTTGCGATTTTTTTCATAAGTGTCATAGGAGTTTATATGACATAAAAATTTTCACCTATATACAAAAAATGCTCAAATTCACAAATGTAAACAGTATTCCTGAAGATATCTACCTACACCAGGATTTTTTTTCATTTCCTGATACTGCCCCCCATTTTAAGCACAAATAAATTATCTCCACCTCACTTCAATATATCAATTTCAATTATATTAAAAATGCATTAAGAAGTGAAATAAATTTCATTATATAGTGTATTCTTTCTTTCATTATTCCATCTTCAAATTATAATGCTTTTTTTGGAGTAGTTTACTCCTGAAGCAAATCTGGGTGGTTTGTATTTCCAAACATTATTTCTCAATTACAATTGAGAATGATATCGAACCCGCGCCTTCACCAAATAATGAATGTTTCGTCGCCGAAAAAAGAAAGAAATTATTTCTCCCAATCCGAGCGAATAGAGAGCATGTCATTCTCTCAGATCCATATTTTTTTCAAACGCTCCTCGATGAACATGAAAGAAAGACCAGTCCAACCCTGGTCGCGACTCTACCCAGCTCGCAACTCATAATAGGGGAAATTGAAGATTATTTACACTTTCCTTCTGCGGATCTGATTATTTGGTTTTATCGGGTAATCTCCAATCTTGGCATATTCACTGGAGACAGCTCATCCGTATCATTTCCACTTTTCGAGCGCCATAGATCGGAATGGTAGATTCGAAAATAATGGCGTACGCGACCATTCGAAAAAAGACTCAATTACGGTGGCTTTTGACGGTCTATTCAAAACACACGCTGGTTGAATGGAATGTTTGCATTGAGGCTGAGATCGCGCGGAGCGGTTATCGGAACGAAATATCGGGCAAGGGAAAGAGTTGCGGGTTTCGGTTCGGTAAGGGATAAACTGGTAGTGGATGAAGTAGTTTCGTATAAGAAATATTGCATTTTGAAGGCAGCAAGTTTAATCGTCCGTAATTCGTGCAAACCGATACTTCTGGGACTGATAGTGATAATAATAATTAAAAAAAAAAAATTAAATAGATTCAAAGTAAGATCGGGTGAGTGTGAAAGCATTTTTCATGAGTGAGGCATGTGAGCAGATTTTCCTTTCATTTCTAGGTGTATAAAAAATTTCAAAATAGAGTAATCGTCACATACTAATGTTTGCTTATGAAGTCACACATCATTATTGTGATGTGACAACTAGAATTTATTAATGAATATTTTTTTGAAAATGGGGCAAAGTTGGAAAATATATATGCCCACATAATTTTGAAGAATTCAAATATCTTTATTGATGAATAAATATAAAATATAATTTTTAAAAGGGCAAAACATCTAAGTAAAACATCTGAATGATACAAACAGAACTAGATTCCGAATGCTACATATAGACATCAAAACTCACTGTCAATTCAACACAGATTTTGATATTTTCAAAAAATACTAGTTCACTCGTCGAGCATCAGACCGGAACGAAGGCGGCAACTATGAATGAATTTGTTAGCTACCCTAGCTGACTAGACACTAAGGTTTTTCTCAAGAGCAAAGATTTTCAAATTATGTGAGAGCACACATTTTTGATGGAGCTTATATAAATTGTGGGAGTCTGACTATGAAAATAGATAACTGAATTGTATAGTGTTCCTTGACTACGTCTTTCATTTCAGGAAGCGATTCCTTGTAATGGATTATTGAGAAAAGTATACAATAATCTACAAAATGTTTCAGTTTGGAGGTGAAGTCGGTGTGAAAATGAACATTTCTTAGAATTCTCCCTTTTCTCTGAAACAACTAAAAATAGAGGATTCACCTTTTCAAAACGTATTGAATTATTCAAAGGGTCTTATAATCTGCATGCAAAAACTGCTTTTGTTGCTTTTCTGCAGGAGTGACCATTTCCGAAAAAATTAGACGTCCAATTTGGTGCACATAATCATTCATAATACTCGAAATATTGATATTTTGATGCAAATTCGGAAAATATTAGGAGGTATAGGAGAAGGCAAGAATTATTATGAGGTTCTGAGATATCTACAAATATGTACTTTTCACTCTAGCTTTCAACTTTACATATTTTCGAAACTATGGAGTTTTGAACACAAGCTGTTTCTATATACAGATTCACACAAAAAAGAAGCCCTGTGGTGTTGAAAGAACCGCGTTATCATTGGAAAACTAAATTGAAAGTTATCGAAATAGATCGAAGAAATTTTGGAGGAGAATGGACTAACGATTTTTGTTAGTTTCAAGACTAAAACTGAACGGAAGTGGTCGATCCCAAGCAGGAATTAAACTGTTTAATTTTCAGATTATAGAGAGGGCAGATAGAGCTAGTCATTGATAAACAATCCCAAACTCTGCTCCTTTGCAAGTCCACCTATAAGGGCAATGAGCTGAACAGAAAGAGCTAGAGAAAGATAAAGTAAAAATATACTAGGATCTTACTATGTAGAGGAGAGGAGCTTTCGAATCATAGGCGTCACATGCCTGAGGGAGCATATGGGTATTATAATTCCGTAAATAGATTTTGTATGGAAAATATAATGAACTGTTATAGTCGGTTCGAATTTTTCATGCAGAAAATATTAGTATATTGGTGTATTTCATGAAGATTCAGGAACAACTTGCCTCAAAAAATATCAATGGAAACAAAAGTATATACATAGTGCCAAAGGTCGAGCATGAACAATTTTTATTTATTACCAATTTCATAAGCATATGGAGAATGAAACAAAATGTATACCAGATGATACAAATTCAATGGCACTTATAGGTATGAGTGGAGTCTTTGATATTAAAAGTGGAATATGTGTCAACACGAACTCAAAACTGAACATAATTGCTCTCGACGTGTATTGTGCCAATCAAGAGGGCATCAACAGAAGAAGGATGATATCGAGTAGTTGTCGAAAGAGCTCTTGTTTCTGAATCGGTGATAGAACAATGAAACGCTATGAAAGAGCTTGTAACGGAACGAACCAAACGGTCTCCCAGTATAACATCGGGTTCGGGATTTCTGGTATTTTTTAAATGAACTTCGCGAGATTAACCATGGATGGTTTTATTTCACTATTCTTTGACAAACTGTAAATGAAGAAAACAAGACATTTAGGCCGTTATAAAATTCACAAGGGTTTGTTTTCCTTTACCTGTGCCAGACGAGAAACCCAATCAAAATTTGCACTGAATTTTGATTAAGTCCAAAGTATCACGAGGTCACACTTTATCATCGAACAACGACTGAAAACTGTCGAATCACCGAGAAGCATTCAGAAACCGAAACTGACGCTTTTCAAGAATCTATAAAAAAGCCAAACGCTTGGAATGGGTACAGCAGGTATTTATTCTGAAATATAGAACCTAAAGGTATGCAACCACCATTTCATTGTACCGTCTCAAGCTTTTGGATTTTTTATTCATTACGAAATAAAATAGCTTTTGTTTTGATGGTTATTATTTCTCTCCTGAGATGTGATTCTGACATTTTTGTTGCCTCGTGGCGGATTCTGATTCTGAAAAATTCTTGGAGTATAATTTTTATTAAATTTGAGGGGTATTTTCACCTACAGGAGATAATCCTGTCTTGAAGGTGAGACCCGAGATAATCATAAATATTGATTCTCATAGTGTTCACAAAAATATATTACAGTTTCCTGTATGATTTTCACTCACAATGGGTTTACAAAACCGCGACACGTGTTTCGCTATTACAATAGCTTCTTCAAGCAAGATAAATAAATCACTATTCTATAATACGCTATTTATATACAAGTAGGTCGAACGTCTCTTACAATAAAGGTCCGACTTAGGTCCGATATCCGACCCATAATTTGTCCAAATACTAATTAGTTACATACGAAGATTATTCCTAGAAATAGAATTATTGGCCGGGAACATATTCAACAATGGGGAGTTATTTAATTCAACCTGATCATTCAATAAATATTCTGAATTTTTCCCTCTATTGATTTCCAAGCTTTCTAGAAGGTTAAGTTTCCAACCTTTCTGCTCAAAATGCCTTATTTTGAACTCGTGGTTGAACTCATGACCTTCCAGAATGAGGTGACTTGCATAAGTAGAATTTGTTTTTCCATTCAAAAAACTAGCTCTGTGTTCTCCTAGGCGAGTGTTGAAAGATCTTCCCGTTTGGCCTACGTAGTACATCGGACATGACCCACATGTTAATTCATAAACTCCTGATCTTTGTGACGATTCAAAGACAAAAATGAATAGTCACAAAGATCAGGAGTTTATGAATTAACATGTGGGTCATGTCCGATGTACTACGTAGGCCAAACGGGAAGATCTTTCAACACTCGCCTAGGAGAACACAGAGCCAGTTTTTTGAATGGAAAAACAAATTCTACTTATGCAAGTCACCTCATTCTGGAAGGTCATGAGTTCAACCACGAGTTCAAAATAAGGCATTTTGAGCAGAAAGGTTGGAAACTTAACCTTCTAGAAAGCTTGGAAATCAATAGAGGGAAAAATTCAGAATATTTATTGAATGATCAGGTTGAATTAAATAACTCCCCATTGTTGAATATGTTCCCGGCCAATAATTCTATTTCTAGGAATAATCTTCGTATGTAACTAATTAGTATTTGGACAAATTATGGGTCGGATATCGGACCTAAGTCGGACCTTTATTGTAAGAGACGTTCGACCTACTTGTATATAAATAGCGTATTATAGAATAGTGATTTATTTATCTTGCTTGAAGAAGCTATTGTAATAGCGAAACACGTGTCGCGATTTTGTAAACCCATTGTGAGTGAAAACCATACAGGAAACTGTAATATATTTTTGTTAATATGGATTTTCATCAAGTATCGGCCAGTTCAATCCAATTCTCATGAGGGTTGTTGATCAATGTATCGATAATATTTTTGATCTTTTTGTTGAAAATATTCATAGTCTTCTGAAAATATCTGAAATAATTCTTAGTTGCCTGAGTCACTTCTATAACTGGGCGGAAGCATTTATAAGGTTGAAGTATTTTTTTTTGAGCTGAGAAAATGGTGCGTTCATCTCTAACAGTTCACGGCATTTCGTGCAGGTGATACATTTCTTCAGATACTTCATAACAAAGTCTGAAATGTATGTATGTGTTAAATCAAAGACAGATGAGGGATAATATGAGTACTGATTAAAAACCAAGTAGAGACTAGTTTCAAATATTTATATTCGGCTGTGTCTAGAAAATCTTGGCCGTTATCATCGTGTGCATTCCCACGACTTCCACATGATGAAACTGGAATATTACCCACATTCATGGAGTTACCTGTTACCGGTGCAAAAATCTCAGGTAGTACTACAAGCCGTTTATAGGCAGCCTCGAACTATCTTGCTGTTGGATTATTGTTGAATCCACCTTTGCTCTACGTGTTCCGAAAAAGTTTCCAAATGAACTTGGGAATAGACTAACATTGCTACCATTGAAATCTGTGGCCGTAACCACATAACTGAAATAAACACTAACAATAAAAATTATTCAACTGTCAAAAATTTTCATGAATTACAACTATACAGAAATAGCTGTTGCCGCTAATTAGTTCCATCGATTGTCACTCAGAAATCTATGATCTGAATAAGACAACATTGTTTAAAATCCACCATAAACTGGAATATTATGATCTCATTTTTCTTTCGTTCAATTTTTCCTCATAATGTGTTTTCACGTATTAATTCTGGCAACTTGGTGAAGGGGGATAGTGGGATACTTATCAGGCGTCTACTTTGATTTTTGAGTGACAACACTGTCCCAGATACTGAATCATAACAAATACCGAACTTAGACTGTGACCGAGCATGGGGACCACAAAAATGTGTGAATAATGCCGTCTAGCAGTTGTAGGTCATTGGTTCAACTCCAAGCAATTGTAAATGGAAACACGTGTCGCGGTTTAGTAAACCTTTATAGACGGAAATATTATAGGCAACTGCATATTATTTGGTTTTAAGACTATCGAGAATAAAATGAAACTACTCATAACCCAGGAGTGACCTGGCTGATTGTCAAATACAAGCCATTGTCTGATAGGAGATTGAAAAACCTTTCGAACAAGGTATTATAATACCTTTTCCTTCAGTCGATAAAGAGTTGAAACCGCTTTCTGAGCAATGAGCGACGTTTCGCATATATGGTTTCTATCAAAAAGTACGTGCAGTTATGCTTCTTGACTATAATGTTCAAGAGATAGCTGTATGATAAAGCAATTACAAGGTACATGACAGTTTCATAAAATGACCGGAGAAGAGCACGAAATCAACAGTTCAGTCTGCTTAACCGACAATTGTTCGTAAAAAATTCTGTCCTTCATTTTTGTTTCCAAGTCGCCTAGCTCTTCAGATGGTAGAGAAAAAAAAATAATTTTTGTGATATGTTTTATTTTTCAGTGGCGTACGTGGTACTTCCATTGATTATTTTTTTGAATTGGTACCAAAGTTCAGCTATTAGAGTTTTTTCCCCACTAGTCAGAAGAGAAAATTTAATACTATAATGGGAATCAGGGAAATGGACTTCTTCGAAGAACTATTCAATTTGAAAGTTGAGAGTGTTTATACAGGGTGAGTCATCAAGATTCCCTCGGTCCATTGCTATCAGGGGGAAAATTTTTTTGAATTGATACATTTTTTTTCGCAGTCATGTCGATAAAAACTATCTTTCAAAATTATTTTCTTGCATACTGAGTGATTCAGCTGAGCGTGGACAACCAAAGTTATATTTTTTTCAATGGAACACACAGTATATGTATACTTCATTCGATTCCACATTTTTTTACCTCTCCGAGGAATTTCTATTTTCGAATTTCCATTGCAGCGTTGCCAAGTTATTACGGAAAAACCTATTTTGCAGACAATATTTTTTTAATTCACCAGCCGCACAATTACAGCAATTGAGAGGATATTTTATAGGAATAGTTAGTCAACATCACAATGATAATTTGTGGAATCTCAACTTTCGGAAACAATATATACGGTGCTCGGTACAACCCGTCAAGTTTTATTCATTCTCAAACAGACATAACTCAACTTTTTCAAATGGAACACCCTGTATTTTTCATTTGAATGAAATGTTCCAACATTTCACCATATTTTTCATCAGGTATACTATACGAAAACCTGATATTTCACAAAATATATCCAATTTTATTAATTATTGTAACTCCAAAATCAATCAATCTGAACAATAATGCATAAATTTTTTATTGGTTAGGGGAGACCAAAAGATGTTAAATATGGCGACCATTTTCTGCAACATAATGTCAGTCTTTTTTCAAACGAATTCTCCACACGATCCAGCATATCCTCTGGGATTTCCCTGAAAGCTCTAGTTATTCTTCGTTTCATGTCTTCTATAGATGTTGGAGGAGTTTGGTAAACAATCCATTTGATATACCCCCATAAAAAAGCCATTTTGGTTAGGTCAGGTGATCTGGGTGGCCACGCCACAGGCCCACCCCTAGCTATCGATTTTTGATTGAAATGATCGTTGAGGTATTCCCCTACGTCAATTTTGAAATGTGGTGGCGCACCGTCTTGTTGTAGCCACATTCTAAGTCTAGTTCCATATGAAACCTCGTCCAATACATTCGAGAACTCATGCCGAAGGAATCTAACATATTTTCTTCCAGTTAGATGCCCATCCAAAAAATACGGACCGATAACTCTTTTTCCGAGAATACCACCCCAAACATTCAGTGACCAACGCTGTTGATGGTTCATGCAACGAACCAAATTGGGGTTTTCCGTTGCATAATAATGCATGTTATGCCGATTCACAGTTCCATTTTTATGGAAAGTCGCTTCATCAGAAAATAACACGAAATCCAAAAAATAATTTTCCTGATTGATCTTTTCTAAGCCCCATCGACAGAATTGAACACGTTTTTCAAAATCTCTTTCTCTTGCATCAATTGCATATGGTAAGGATGAAATTTGCTTGCTCGTATCATTCGAGACACGCTGGTTTGAGAAAATACTAATTTCCTGCTCAGGTCTCGAGTACTACTCACATGGGGATTCTCAACGAGATGAAGAGCAATTTGAAATGTATTTTTTTCATTTGTTACAGGGCAAACACGTTCAAATTTCTCGTGATTGACATTGCCAGTTCTTTCAAATCTTGTTTTTAGAGCCTGAAATGCTCTACTTCTACTTCTCTTTGTAAATCCTAGATGCAAGGAGGCAGTTTCCGTCACTTTCCCTCGAAGCATACACCTTTTGCACCATATCTCCCAACACATAATTCATAATGAAAATAATTCAATGTAAAATGCGGAAGAAACTCCAACACAGCGTTATTGACAAATTCCGAGTTTCATTTTTTGATGTCAGTCATGGATACCTGGTTTTTGAAGAAAAAGGCAGTATAGATATTTTTTAGGATTTTAACGCATTTTTTACTGTTGAAACCGCTAATAACTACCACTAGATGGTATGAAAAATGTTAATGAACTAGCGATTAGTTTCAATATTCGAGAAACAAATTTGAGTAAGTGAACGAGTAAGAAAATGCATTTATTGTGGTTACAACAATTACTAAAACTGGGTATAATGTGTTAAATGATAGTTTTTCGTATAGTATACTTCTAATAAAAAACGTAGTGGAATGTTAGAATATTTCATACAAATGAAAAAATACAGAGTGTTCCATTTGAAAAACTTGAATTATGTCTGTTTGAAAATGAATGGAACTTGACCGGTTTTACCGAGCACCCTATATGTTGTATCTGAAAGTTGAGATACCAGAAATTATCATAGTGATGTTGACTTACTATCCCTTGAAAAAAATCCAGTCAATTGCTGTAATTGTGCGGGTGGTGAATTGAAAAAATATTGTCTGCAAAATAGGTTTTTTCGGAATAACTTGGCAACGCTGCAATGGAAATTCGAAAATAAAAATTCCTCGGAGAGGTAAAAAAATGTGGATTCGAATAACATATTCCTATACTGGGTGTTCCATTGAAAAAAATATAACTTTGGTTGTCCACGCTCGGCTGAATCACTCAGTATGCAAGAAAATAATTTTAAAAGATAGTTTTTATCGATATAACTGCGGAAAAAAATTGAGCAGTTCAAAAAATTATTGCCCTGATAGGTTTAAAAAATTGTAGAAAAATCTGTACGAAAAATATGCAAAATTGGACGTCTTCGAGCGCTTGCCACAGCTTCAATCTTTCACTCTGAACTACTATCAAAATTTTCTATAGTGTCGTGTTTTGAGGAATGAACCTTCAATACACCTTTCACTTGATTTTTATTGCAAACCTTTCCCTCATTTGTACGACCTTGATTTTTGGCCACGTTCTGAAGTGGGGGAGTACTTTTCATGTCCGCACTGTATATCGACATCATGAGACCGCTGTTGAGAATTATTCGTAGATCTTTCATCGTTTATAAACTACGATAGCACCCATTTCATCAATACCACTTATTACACAAATAATCATCAGGACTTTAATATACACATACCTCGGCTACAATAAAAACATTCAACTGAGTAATGGCCAGAGTGCAGTTTTAATGAGCATATGTAAATTACGTAATGAGTAGGAAGTTATTGTAATTTCCGACAAGGGAAAATCTCATTAGAGACGGAACGACTTTCATAAAGCAACTGAGAGCGCTCTCTTTGACATAATGTCGGAAAGCCCCTAATAAATCTGTCTAATCATAGGACATAACGTGCCAACTACGCACTAACATAGCATTAAACACTAAGACTTGGCTAGGCCGACTCGTAATGAGACAGCAGCAAGATTCAATGCTGAACTCGCCAGCCTGTGGATGCCTGATAACGGACCGATTTCTTCCTTCTTATTGGTCTAGGAGGAGTGTTTATAGATAATATAATAACTAAAGATACAGAGCGATGCTATCTGCACTGAATCTGAGAAAGATCGACATAAAAATTCTGAGGCGTTAGTAAAGACAGTTTATCATTGTATCAGATTACTCGTAAGCACACATGAACAATTATGAGTCCTCTATAATTCCCAAGTTATATTCCCGGATCAGAATTCAGAGTATGTTTACAGGGAGCAGATGTATTCACCGAACAAAAATGCACCTTTAAATATTTTCTCACATTTGTCAGAATTTCATATCATTGATATGTGTTACGATTAGAAAAGTGTATTGGAAAGTGTATAGTGAAAATTGGTTGTATCACAGCAGAGTAGAGAAGTCTGTAGACAAACCTTTAAATATTTTGAAATTCTCACTTTCATCACAATTTCATATCATTGCTATGTGTTACGATTAGGAAAGTGTATTGATTCCCATCCTCTTCACCGACAACAGGCGGTTTTGTAAAAAATTCACCCACCTAGGACGAAATATTTTCAAAAAGCCTCCTGAAGAAAGTCCAACTAAGATTTCTGCCAAGTTCTGAATGAATACTCTCTCGACTATAACATAAACAGTTGCATGTTTGTAGCAATCAACAGAAGGTTCAAATTTTTGATATATATATATATATATATATATATATATATATATATATATATATATATATATATATATATATATATATGAAGATTTACACGAAGAGGAAGCCCTGTAATGTTCAAAAATCACCGTATGGATTAAGGTGCAGAAGATACGAGTTAACATTCACTAAAATTTTTTGAAGTACCTCCAACTTTCAGCTGTTCTATTGCAAAAATGTTCCTGAACAAGACAGTTTCGACAGGTCCCCCAGCTCACAACAGAGGGGTTAGAATTCTATACTCGTCGGGTCACCCGTGAAGTTACTGTCAAAGGTGAATCGATTGACTACAATTCAGAAGAGCACCGACTGTGGAAATATCTGTCGAAGAGAGACAAGTCTCCGCCCCTTCTACGTGAGCGAGTCCGTGAGCGAAGAATCACCAACAAGACGGATTGTTTTTCTCTGAATAGAATCGAGAAGTTTCAATGAATGTTTTGGTGCCGAGCCCCACACATGAGAACTATACTCCAAGAGAGGTTGTATCTGTACCCTGTAGATTATCAGGAGCTGACGAGAAGTGAAGTATCTTTTCACACGAAATAGAGATCCAAGCTTCTAGGAAGCACCTTAAGGTGTACTGTCGTCCGAAAAACTGTACACTGCACAAGATGTTTCCTCCAGCAAATCATTGATGTGACACAGGAAAGAACCACAAATGAAGTTAAATTTCAGTATTGTTCAACATTGTTAGCCTAGTAAGACTACTGTTTTGTATCTGGCTGAGAGTCGAGAATTTGTAGTTCCAATAGATACGTGAAACATGAAAGATGTTCATCCCATACAGATGTCTGAATGTGTGATGTTGATGTTATATTGTGTAAATTATTCCAAAGAGTAGTTGCGAATTCGAAAGCATCTACATATATTGCTTTCCATGTTCATTCGGAGACCTCTTGAAAATAACAAAAATATACGAGTGGCAGGATATATACCGAACTAGCTAATGTTCGAACTAATGTGAAAAATTGAAAATATTCATCATTCTCTATTTTCAACAAAAACCCCATTGGATATTATTGGTTTTATAATGAAGTTTTGAAAATGAAGTTTCACTATTGTCACATGATTATCCTAACGGAAGCCTTTTTATAATCCTGGGTGAATCAAAACACTAGTACAGATTTTCTCAATTCCTCCAAATGGAAAACCCTTTGTATTACGTGATCTTTCCCAATGGGTTTTATCCTCATTTCAATGGCCCTGTCATTGCAAAAATGTAAATACTTTCTCTTCATTCAATTTTTTTTCTTAATCACAATTAACCTATTTTTCTATGTAACACATATTCTATTGTAAATGTTAAATATTTTTTATGTACTAATTTTCATACTTTTTTCCATTTCAGTGTTCCAATACTGGGAAAATGTTAAATCAAGTTGTGATTCGCCATTTACACTTTGCTTTTGCTGTTTCTGCGGCTTTTTTTCAATGTTCATTTGCTGAATGTATACTCTTGTTATTTCAGTTTTATTTATAATATGTGTGTATGTGAGTATACGTATGAGCATATCACTTAATTAATTAGACATTTATATTTGGAGTCATTTCATCCACTCACATCATCTCAATTATATACACTTTACAGTACTTTTTTTTAGTGAATGAACAAGACTATAATTCTGAATTGTAAACAAACGTACAAGGATTTTTCCTTCTGTGGATTGTTTTTATATTTATTCAAATGCTTTGCTTATGACTTTTTACATTACTTTTTTGTAAGTACAGTATTTAGTAAATATTATTATTATAATCAAATATGCGAACTACCCCCAAAAAATACTTTCCAAAAATATTAGGATAAATGGGTGTATACCGAGTGGTACGATAAGTATAGCAAATCCAATGCAAAAATTGAAATTCACTGCCCCTGGCAATTTTGATCTGATTGTAATTCAACAATAACATAACCCCTATAGGAAATAATATAAAATCATTTACTTAATTTTGGAAAAATATTTCAACATCGAAACCGACGTGTTTAAGTTCTTACACTGTTGCTTTTACATTTCGTAATTCATGCATTGAATCGATCGTCTGAATTCCATCACTACGATAATATTTACGGATGGTGAATTGTGCAGACATTAGTTCTCCATATCGAAAATACAATTCCAAATATCACAAAAACCACGCTTCACATGTGAAAGAACTGTCATCGCTATGAGTTCTGACGTCAGAGTCCGATTCTACTTCTATTCAAAATTAACAATTTTTCATTACTGTCAATTCTACCTTCTCAAAAATTCTACGAAAGTGTTGCTTTGCAATAAATTCAGGCTCAAATGTTTGAAATTTACCACTTATATGATTACTAATGCAATTCAATTGTTTTAATCCTAGTGGCGACACCAAGTTGCTTGCCTTCTCTATTTGCATCACTTGAAGAAAATATTGAATTTTCTCCAGATATGTGTCGCATTGATACCGAGTACTCACAGGTAAAAGGTTCAAAACGCATTGTAATGATTCTGAACTTCTTGAAAATGCTCCAATTTAATAATCAGTTGTGTCAATATCAATTGACATTCGTAATTCAACATCCTCCAAGCAAAATCAACGTCAATTGCACTTCCTCGATTCCCACACAGATTTTCGATAGAGTCGGCAACTCGTGGTAATTCGATATCACTCTGATGGCACGAAGTATTAAAAAATTAATTGAAAAAAGCACCGAAAGAACAAATTCTCCGGCGGCTTCGTGCGAAACGAATATCCCAGTTTCTTACTGGCCCGCTCTAACCATGCGCGCTGAATCATCCACCAGAAAATATAGTTGTACACGTGAGAAAAGGGCATCAGTTAGACGTCGAGACGCGAATGAGAAGATCGACGCCTAGCGCCGCGGGGTTCTTTGGAACACGTGTTCATGTTACGCGGTTCTATCATTTTCCTATGAATTGGTAACTGAATTGGTGAGTTTTATTGGATGATGTCAGACGTCAGTAGGTAGCTAGCAGTTCTTTCAAATGGACTGGAAACTGAAAAATACTCTGGAATAAAGAAAGTGGTCGAATATAACTCAACATATACATTCATGTCGACATTCTGGTTATGATCGTGGGTGCAAATATTTCGCATGAATTCCATGGTGGATATCATATTTAACGATATTATTTTTTTTGTTATTGATAGTATATTATGCAACGATCATGTATAAGTAACCATTACATGATAGTTGCATACGTTATCTCTCAACACTCGATAAATAACGAAGAACTGTAAGTAATATAATTATATTCGTATTGAACACAATGGGTTACAGTAATTTTCCTATTTTTTCAAATAAGTCAACAAAATTGTAATTTATGGAATTACCTGGGGTATTACAATGGATATAAGAAAAATATAAACATCTTTTTATATTGAACATACCTAATAAATACTGTAATTGATCCGTTTTCTTGAAAATATTAACATTATATATTGTACAGCTTGGAAAGGTTATTTCAGCTCCTACTTCTCTGGAAGTGACATGAATATTTTCATTAAGTTTATTATTGCTAGTCTCAATAGAGTTCGATATTATATTGTAAACGCTGATTTTATTCTGAACCGAATTTTCAATAAAGCTTTATTCACCTCATTATTTTATGAATATTAAAAAAATACATCAAAATGGAACCAATGGGGCAACACATACATTATCTGGAGCAATTATTCGAGAGAATCAGACATCTTCATTATTTTTATTCTAATTGGATCGACAATGTTTCAACTTTCGTTTCTCATAGAGTAGAAAGAATAAAAAACACATTGACTAAGATAAGTTTAGTGAAAATCGAAATTAATGTATTGAGATATTCGGAGGAAGGCAAAATGAAAAATATAACTGAAGACGACTGATCGAGGGAATAACATAAAAATATAAAGTGAAAATGAAAGATTATAAAGGGATATTGACAACGAGTTTCAGAATGATTCGAAACGATGTACGCAGGGCCAGACATCTCTGTTATTCAGGCAGAAGCTTAAATTCGTTTACTGGAAACGATTGATGAATTATCGGAATACTCTATTCATAATTCTAGATGGATTTTGTAAATAGGAGATTCTCAGAACAATGATGCATCGTGGTGTTATATGAAGGAAACTTTCTATCGATATTATCAATTTCATTTCAAATGATGCAGTGACTATCTGTTCAGTGTAGACAATTGTCCTTGAATGTATTTTACATATACTTTCCGAAATCGTTGCAGATATTGTAGGCTAATATTTTTTCGAATATTTTTGAGATTTACTTCCTGCAACTTATTAGGAAATAACTCATTACATAACCAACTAGTGAAGGTTCAATTTTTCAACAAGTGCCTTTTTTGTACGAGGAACGAACTATACGAAAACTGTAGGACTACGCACGTTCCTTACAAAAAAATTTTTTCCGTTAATTTTTCCAAATCTTTGGTGTGATGTTGTTTTTGATGCCCTGACCAAAAGTGCCTATGGCAAAAACGGACAGTTCTGTATATATCCATTTTTTCACATTTTTGTGGATTTTGGCTCAGAATCATTCGACTCTTCTATCTGACTAGGAAGATAATTGAATGATTCCAGGGTGAGAATTGATTGAGGAATGATTTTTCCTGTATCAGATCCTTCCAAATTATGAAATCATTAAGCACTGCTAGTCTAATAATATCGACTTTTGTATTCCGTATTCACAGAAACAAGAACTTTATAATTGCTCTGTATATTACTAAACTTATCATATAGATCATTAATCGACTAAGGATCTGGAAAAAATAATATTTAATATACAATATTGAAGAAACTGCCTCTTTTCAAATATTCATCATAGAGCTTATCCAATCCATCTTGGCACAAGCTCAGATACTTTTCCAGTTGCACACTGATAGTGTAGACCACGAAGAAAGGAAAAAAAAACTTCTAGGAATCAATTTCATCACAGTGAACACATTCAATAGGTGATTTGTTATATTAGTATTCTTCACAGAGATTGCTGGGCACATACGTTATTAGTTCTGTGCCAAGATGGATTAGACAAGCTGTACTTTAATGTTTTTTTTTTGATTAGATAGATCTGAACTGGATTGAAACATTTTATACCGAGTGTAGTAGTCTGAAGTCTACGCCCAAATGATCATATCAACAGATCAGTCAACCTCAAAAACAAACGAATCCATGTAAATTCCTTGATTTCTTATCTATCATAGTTATTCGTTTATTCAATTGAATATACCATGAAATATATGATTTCTGATTATGGAAAAAATACAAAATTCTGACAGTAACTGAAAAGCGTTGATTTAATAGTGTCATTTAGTGACGGAAATCAAATAACTCAAAAGGAATGAAGGTACATTGCAAACCTATATTTGATCACTTGATTTACATCAAGTATATATTTTCAAACTACTGAAATCCTATAATTTTTCATAGTTCTTTTCAAGAAGAAAGTGAATATAGAAAGTAATATATAATGTTCCATTTAAAAAATATAATTTTGATGTTCTACTTTTTCTCTCATTATTTTACCTGTATATTACTGAATCAATTGAAAATGCTGAATTCGTTGATATCAAAACAGTAACAGTGATGATAATACTCCTCTTTTCTATAGATACGGGAATACTTACGTCAAAATATTTGTTCAAATTAGTCGCCAGTAACGAGCAATGCAGATTAATTTCATGAGTTGGTGGTATCTGATACGAAAAAACAATCGTGCTACAGTCTATTTTCACGCTGAAACAATCTTATTATAATTCTTAGAACAAATAAATTTGGGCCAAACTCGACACTATCTCAAAAACAGATGTTGCCGGACCATTTTTAAAGACTGTTTTGTTTGTGGCCAGGGACACTCCTGACTAGTGCATCGAGAACTACATTATACCAAAAATTCACGAAGAGCCATTTCGCAAAAGAAATGTCTGATGGCATTCCAAACATTTCTGAGAATTTGTTTTCCCGATGAATATGAGAAGAATGAAAAAATATATAACATCGACAACATAAAGGAGACTTACATGCGTATTAACGCCTGGCTTGTCACATGAGTAGAAAAATAGTTCTAGATGGACTCATTTTTGTGTATAAACATTCTCTGAATGACAAACACATAAAAACAGGATCAATATTTTTGAAATTACCTCTTTTGCAGAATTTTCAATCCTCAGAACTCTGTACGAAAATAATTACTCTCAGCAGAATTATTACAAATTCTACATCTTTCGGTGATTGCTGTGTGAGTCTAGTCTAGTTTGGGTTCACTGATATATTAACTCAAAGCGAGATTAGCGTAACTAGCTCATGGAAAACGTCAAACTGAACAACTTTACGAGGAGCACACTCAGTTTCTGAATTCTCAATTAGTTGAAATAAGTTGTACGATACTCGTTGTTTTTATTACTTTACTGGATCTCCCTGAGCTCGTCTTATAAAAGTCGCGCTCGTTACACATAATTACATTTCTCCCAATTTCACATCAATAACTAATAAAACATACAAGGGCGATTAATTTCAATTCATGATATTACAGGTGCTGATGTGACCAGACTAATATGTCAGTCGAAGAAGAATCGTTCATAAACGGCACCGGGAAAATGAGAAGCATCTACCAGCAATCTTCGACCGGAGAAAAACACGTTCTGTTCTACCCTACCAGTACGTTTCCTACTACAAAACTGGCGGAGAGGAAGGGGTGTCCGGGACCAACAAGGAGGCCGGAAAGCCAGGTATTTCACGAATCAGATAGAAAATCGAAAATCTTTTCAATAAAGTGGATTTCCGCTGACTTTGGAAATCTATAAAAATTCTGGTGCTGATGTCATATTGTGTGGTCAGAAGAACTCGACGCTGTAAATTCTTATCGTATAGTGTTTGCAGTGGGTGAAGGCAAAACTAGCAAAGTTCACATCGACCAATAGTTTCCTTTTGCACTGAGTGCAAAAAGCAGGTGTTTTGCCCACGGCGTGAATGTCTCAGCCTATGCCGTTAGGCCGAGTTTAAACACGACGAATAAAATATAGTATATTACTTTATGAGGCGGAGAAGCATGACTTTTCTTGACGGGCCCGATATAACGCGCCGAACGAAGTGAGGCGCGTAATAGAGGGCCAGTCAAGAAAAGTCGCTTCTTTGCCGAATAAAGTATACTATTTTTTCTTCAAACGTAGCAATTTTCAACCATAAATAGTACAATTCATATGCTATTCTTACTCGAAATTATCTGTGACAACTATCAAAGTCGTCTAGATGTTAGAAATTAAAATAATTAAGTCGTCGGTGGGATTTGCGTCCCCTTGGTTACAGTTTTTTTGACAGTTATTTTATGTTATTGAAGACAGCTTATTGTTGTTGCAACCGCAAGCACAAATTTAGTGCGAAAATGGAAAACCTAAACGAAATTGAGTCCGCGGCTAATGATGCAGTAGCACGTTTGGGACCCTCCAAGTCCGGAATAAAGTATCGGTTAGCGTACAAGCACTTCCAAGAGTGGTGCGATACAAGAGGAGACGACAAATTTGATCTTTTCCGATAATTGGTCAAAACTACATTGAACTGTATAAAAAGTATGCATCACTGCGACCTGAAAATTTCACAGAAAACCGATTTTTTATAAAGTACCAAAATGGAAAGTGTTACCGAAGCGTCATGGGAATACATTCGATCAGCGCAGTAGCCCAAAAAGTAGCTAGTTATTTGAATTTAAACGATGCAAGCGCATACACGGGTCACTGTTTACGACGAACTTCAGCAACACTTTTAATTGATGGAGGCGGAAATCTAGAATGGCTCAAACGACATGGGGGCTGGAAATCAAGCACGGTTGCCGAAGGATATATAGAGGATTCAATAAGAAATAAGAACGATAATGCTCAAAAAATTTTAAACCCTCATGATTTGCCAACATCGGGAATGATTGCTGAAAGTTGTGCTCGACCATCAGTATCATCAACAATTACCAATGCGTATCAAGAGTCGGGAACATTTTTGCACGGTTTCAATTTTGTAAATGCTTCATAAACTAATTGTACTTTTAATATTACTATAAATAAAAATGATGTTTAATTGTTGTTAATGACATTTGTATTGTTGCTTTGTGACATGTTTCATATTGTTGCCATGACAACATTTTTCCCTCCGCCGTAAAGAAATGGGAAAAAAAACTGTTGCCGGCGGAGACATCAAACTTTGACAGGATCAAGTTAGATAAGTAATGTCATCACTATTTGACGTTTGAAGAAAAAATACATTTCGTACGAGTAGCAAACAATAATTTTTCCACCTCTCTCTATCCAAAGTATACATTTCCTGCCCTAAACTATATTCTATTATATAAGTATACATTTTACCGTTCATTTATAGAACAGTCTGAATTTTGTGAAGTGGTAGGAATCAGTAAAGAAGGTAACATATTTTCAAGAAGACAATATATTGAAGAAATAAAAGTTAAACGTCAAATCAAATCATCTTTCGAAAAATTCGTTCAGGCTAGTATGTACTGTAAGTATGCCCATTGACTATCCCGAATGTTTTTACATTTCCCTCGCAGGAGGAATGGGCGAATTCGGTTTGCGCAATGACTTCGTGTTCTTCGTATCAGCTTGCCTTGAACTGAAGAGTGGCCAAATAGCCCGAAACTGGTCTGCAAGTATGACAAAAAGCAAATGCAGGATTTTCTTCCGTGAAGAAACCTAATTCAATGTCCTTCGTGGTATTAGCCAGGAAGGTACTTATTTTCTGATAGGCAGCAGCCAAAACTTACTGTGTATGTAGATTTAGGACTGGCTCGAACGAATTGTTATACAGATGATTTTGTTCAACGCTAGTCTTCAAGTATGCCCATCGATTATGTCGAATGTTTAAACGTCAAATATTATAATAAAGCTACAGCAATGCGCTATACTAATGATTCCGCAAAAATTTCCAGCCAGTTTTCGTAGTGCAAAGTGTTGATGAAACAGACTCTGTTCGTGACAGGTACGAACGCTAAAGTTGGTTTTTGTTCGAATTCGGCGTCAGTTTTTTTTTCTTTTTTTTTTTAATTCTGTTTTGTAGATTCTCTTTATTTTCTGAATTCCAGAAGCATGCAGTACTGTACCTACTTCTTACTTTTAATTCTTTATTGAATTTTATTTGTTAATTTCATGAATATTATTCTTTTTATGACTTTTCAATAACAATGGAGTAAAGTACCGTTTCCTTCCTTGAATAATCACTACTTCATTCCGCGGATGAAGTCGAATCAACAATGACCACAAACCTATCATGAATAGTGAACGGTGGCAGTAACTGGTTACGCTATTGCGGATTACAGACAATTTTTGCGGAATCATGATCATACCGTATTGCTGTAGCTTTATTATAATATTTGCCATTTGGCTTTTATTTCCTTAATATGTTAATTTTTTGAAAATATCCTACCGTCTCTACTGATTTCTACCATTTTGAAAAATGGAAGGTTTTCTATAAATGAATTGTAAAATATGTACTTGTATAATTGAATATAGTTTACGTCGTCAATGCCATATAAGTTATTTCATTGATGACGTACTATAACTTCACTTTAACTTTTTTTCCCTAGAGAGGAAAAGTACGACTTTGCTATCCACAATGAGGCAGGTTAGAGGTAGGCGGAAAAAGCATTTTGCGGGTCTAGTATACAAATAACTGTTTCATGATGACATGATTTTTGTACTTTGAGTGATGTTTTTATGTGTAACAAATGCAATTCAGTAGTCTGTAGAGAGTCTTTTTGCTTTAATCCATCTTATTGTTGAATTTCACGAATGCAAATTCTGGGTTTTACATTAACGTCCACAAATGCGCAATTTTTTTCAGATTTCGATTTGTTTTCCCTTTCGAAGGCAGATTGTGAAAATTCGTCCAAAAAAGCTCTCAGTTCCGCCCGGTCATTTTATCATTATCTATGTAAATCAAGGGTTACTTATTGCAATATAAGATATAACAATTTTCGAAGATTCGATGGTTGAAATTCAAATTTCTCGCAATGACGGGATACGAGACCATTTTTCTGTGTGAGGCTTTGGAAAAAATCGAATGAGAGCATTCAGCGAGATATATTTACCATTTAAAGCTACATTCCAGTTATTTATATGTTCATAAAAGTTATGGAGGATTAATAACAGCGTCCAGCAACTGCACTCCAACTGGGAAGGACATGTATGTTTCAAGCAATAAAGCTGGCAATCCCACATGATACTGATGCTGTAATCGGATCTTTTAGTCAGTGTAGGTGTTCTCATGGTCAATCAATTTTCACGGATTCAAATGGAGAGACCGACTTTAATAAACAAAGAGTGTGTAATTTAATTTCAATATACTGATATCATTTGGGATTCGCACTCAGCCCATAAGTATAATGAAAACTTAGTGCATGTAAGGTTAGAGGGCAGTGTTGTTTTATATCCGGCGAAACTGAATATGGGGTAATATCAATCAGAATTCGGTGAAAATATCAACAATTGGATTTGAATACAAATTATTGTGTGATTATGAAGTTCCATTTCGAAAAAAGTCGTTTTCACAATTAAGTACTATGATACCAAGATACTATTCCAGCGAAGTAATCCACCTTCTTGTTCGAAACTTACGATCAGCAATTAATGGTTTTTCAGAAAGTTGGTATCCTATTTCGTGACAAGAAATATTTTGTCTGTAATTCGATGGTATAACCAATAAATACAGTCTTCCTACCCTGTATAGTGATTGAGAAGAAAGTTTTACAAAGTTCTCTTATTTCTATTGAAAGGTTCGAATTTTTTGCCAAATATAAAAAAATATATGCTAGTGCGCCTTCGCCAGATATTGGAATTCCTGAAGCATAATAATATAGCTAATTTTTTTTCATAAAAAAACGCACATCAAGGCCGTTGGTCAATTTTATCGTTTTTGGTACGTTTCACATGATATTAAAATCATTTTACCCAACAGGGTATCAAGTAACGTCTGTCTGTATGATTCAGTAGATAAAAAATTGAAGCGAAGTATTTTCAAAATAATAATGTAATATTCAGACATCCGCTTGGAAAAACTTTCTACAACTGTGCTTTCACACAAAATGAGGCAGTAGATACTCTTCAAAACTTTTGGGAAGGTGATAGAGTTCATAATTGAAAGGATGAATGAAAGGAATATTATGTTTCAGGGCGAATTCGTGTAACTGGATTAGAGATGATTTTTGAAATTCACTAATTTCTTTATCAGTTAGGATTTGTATTCTTTATGAATCGATGTAATGTAAAAGGAAGGACAGATATCAAAAAACTAGATTTTCTTGTCGACGTTTCGAAAACTTATCAGCTTACATCGCAATTTTTTCTGGCTTGAGGACCGTGTCATGGAATTTCGAGTTTCGGAGTTTTCGGCTGCATCTGCGGCAGCCATCTTCAGCGGAGTGGTCTCAGTTGAACTCCTTTCTGTGAGTCTACTACTATGACTCAAGGCAAATCTGGAGGTACTTGTTCGTTAATATCTTCTGATAGGACCCTGTCGTACGTCGGATTCTGTACTTCTGTCTGGCTTTGTCATCAATGTCTTTAGAACGGGATGCCAAATTTTGTTTAGGGGCAGTCCCTCTCCCTTCCTGTTGAAGCTATCTTTATGCTCATATATCTCAATTGCTCCACGGTATAAAGGAGTGAAATAATGTGTTGTTGTTGAGAGGATTGAGGTTACATTAAATTGAATATTATGATTATCGAGAAGGGCGTGTTCGGCTACAGCTTATTTTTCAGTTTGTCCCAACCGACAATTTTGACTGTGCTCCCTATTGCTTGTCTTGAAACTACGTTTGGTGGTTCCTTTTCTAACTTTTTTACTTTTTCACATGAGCACGGAATCCTATATACTTCAGCATCGGATAGAGTGTCTCTTGAATCTTCAGCGGACCTCTGGTGTTCCTGTATTTTCTTCATGGGCTTGTAAATTGTTTTGATGTTGTGCTTTTACAAGATTTTTCCAATGCGATCTGTGGTTTCTCTCAGGTAGAGCAGAAAAGCGGTGCCTATAGGTGGAGTTTCGTCCTTTGTTTGGTCGTATTATTCGTTTTATCTCCCTGCCTTGGTAACTTGAATTTCTGTCGAAAGACTAGTTCAACAATTACCACAGAGTTATTTGGAAATCGGGCAAGCTGTTAGAAAACTGTCAGAACATATGTAATCAGGAATCCAGCATGATTTTCAGTTCCTATATCAATTGTATAGGAGGCAATGATTTCGAAAAAAATAAATAAATAAAATGAGAATCTATCTTGAGCAAATATAACTCCATCTTCATCAAGCGAGTTTGCCGTGCTCATAAGAGAAATGAATATCGACAGAACTGAGGACATGGACAACAAGGATTTTCGTTCATCTTAAAAAACACCTGAACGAGATATAGGGCATAATAATTTGAAAAAAAGGATACAGTCCACTGGCGGTGAATAAAGTATATGTGAGATTCTGTATGATTGGATGCAAGTTGAATAAGGACAGGCAACATTTCCGACGAATATGAAGAACATGTAGCAAACCAAACGCTCACCTACTACTGGACTATTGGATCGGTACTTCCTGAGACTTGGGGGAAAAATAAGTCGAACTTTGTTAGAATATATGTGGATTAGTGTCAAATCATGAACTTGTGTTGGTTCACTGTATGTTTTGTCTTTAAACTGAAGAAATGAGACATGATGTCTTATAAAACGCAAAATATTACTATTTCTTCATATCAGAAAGGCGAATTTCTGTGAGGTATTCTTCATAATAAATCTCACAGATCTTGCATGGAGTAACGTATTCGATGTCTAGAAACGCCATTTCCGTTGGAAAGTGAGAATGACTTACTCAGAAAAGTAACAAGTTTTGGTTTCTTCACTTCTCGATTCTACCAAATTCATTCATCTTCATAAGAATCTTAGTTTTCGTTTCATTTGCTATATTTTTTTTGTCAGTATAATTCCATTTTATGTATGTGTCTTCTAACAATTCCTAAACGAAATGTGAATATTCGTCATTTTTGAGGAAATTAAGAATCTGAAGACTGGATCTGAATGACAGCACATATATATATATATATATATATATATATATATATATATATATATATATATATATATATATATATATATATATATATATATATATATATATGTGCTGTCTATATGATGGACTATAAATTCCCACCTACGTCGTGATTATGTCAAAATTATTGATCCCGAAAATAATTCCTCAAAACGCTTATAAGTCTTTAGACTTCATGGGGAATGATTTCCTTTTATTGGAACTATCAGTATAATTCAAGTTTGTCAGCCACTTGGTAAAATATTGTCATAACAGTAGGTAATTAACGATTGCTGACGTGCTCAACGAGTTCTGTTTACAGTGCAATCATTACTGTGAAATATTCTTGTTTGCCTATTATTCATTTGGCTGATGGTAGAAGAACTTCATATTGAAAACGATCGATGATACCAATAGAATATAAATTTTTCGATTTGGATGAAATTCGAATGATTGAAACTAATTATTTCGTCAAGATAAAATTGTATCTGGAGTGAGAAAAAGTGGTTGGAATAACTCAAGATGTTTTCTGATCAACATCAATATGAAAGAACTCTGTACTCATATTTATTTATTTCTATAATCCCTTCGATGAAAACTCTAACGAGTTCGACCAGAAGGCAGAGCCTTGTGTCGGCAAGGGATGGCCAATTAGGTTGAGATGAAATTAGGTAGAAAAGAGTAAGGAAAATCAGATACAATTTTCACATGCTGGTGCCATTTACATTTCTTGGACACAGAGGGTTATGAAAGAAATTTTCTATGATTATAACAATATAACTATTCCCATCAAATCGGTAGTAGTGTCCAAAACATCGTCACACATTTAAAACAAAGGAAAAAAGAAGTGGACCTAACACCGGTTTGAAGTCGAACATTTCACAATAAGCGTAAACACATTGATTTCTGCCACTAAAACAAGATCTCAGTAGCTCTAATGTCTGTACCTTATTCAGTGGAATTTAAATTATTTTCTCACAGAATATGGTGGCAGATACAGTCGAAGGACTCAATCTTGTCACCTATGTGTTCATTCGATTCAAGTCCGTCCACAATATCTTCCATAATCCAAGAAAATAGCATCTATGGTTGAGCAGCCACCCGTGACACCTCACCGTAATGATTTTTATGTAACAAGGAGTATTGCTCAAAGCAACTTGTTAATCTTTGATTTAAAATAATTTCCTTAATCTCGGAAAGTACTGGTACCCAATAAATTGGTCGATAATTATTGGGTTGTAATTCATTTCCTTTTTCGAATATGAAAAATATTTTTGAAACTTCAACTTTAGAACTTTTCATCGGCATGGATGAAATACATAGTGAAGATACTCATCAATACAAATATATAATTTATAAAAATCTGATGAAACATTTGAAATAATGTATTGCGATGAGCGCATCCTGAGGTTTCCAAATATTTATTAATATAAGGGAAGCCATATCAGCCATTTTATCGGCCACAGATAACTTTTTCGATTGGGTCTCTCTTAGTGCCAGTACTCTTTTATTGCCAAAAATGCCGGAATATTGCAGATAGTATTCCTGTCATTACTTCTTTGCAGCAATTCTTGAGAAACATACTTGAGATTTTTGGTTATGATAGGAATGTCAAACACTTTAATTACATTACACATAATGACATATCTATTTGAAACATGAAATCAAGTCAAATGAACCTCGCAAATATTTATAACTTTTTCATTACATAAAAAATGGAAATGCTGTTGCCTTTTGGAGGACCGATACTGGTTTCAAAAATTTTTCACTATTAAATGGTAATCATAAAAAAGAAAATCGCCCGAAAGGATATTAATATCTAAACTAAACTGCTGGGTAATATCTTTTGGTAATAGGGCCAGAACGGAAGAAAAATGCGATTATATCGGGTTAATGGACTATTCTTACGCGTTTATTCTCTAACTAGGCATTTTCGTTTGTTTGAATGCTGTTGAAATTGTTTCTTGCTGAGTTGTATCGGTTGGGACATCAATTGTTTATAAGATCAACTCTATTGGAATCTGTTGCACAAACTTAAATGATCGAAAAATTTGAACTGTAACAATAAATTTCAAATGATGGAATTGGATTACACAGTTCAACAATCGATCAAATAACTGTCAAACTTTAAAAAAAAAAAAGATGTTGATCGAAGAGCAATAATAAAAATTAAACCCTTCAAATAGTTAGGCTCTCCAAGTTAAATAAGATAATTAAATCCAAACAGGAAAATTCTAATGGGTTTATATCGAAGAATGAACTTAAGAAAGAATAAATGATCAGAAATGTAATTGGTGTGAAATGGTATTGCGATAAAATGATAATGTTGAATATGAAATAGTAAAATGAGACAAATTCAAAAAAGGTGAATATGAAAATATATTAAAAATTGTTGAAACCAAGTTCCATTCGTAGAGAGATTGGTGGTTTTTAAGAGAGGAACCCAATAACTTTTCTGTCTGTTCGATATTGAAATATTGTTTTTCTACACCCGTACTATAATAATACACTCATATGCCAATCATCTGTTTCATACGATCCAGATTTTTCATAACGATACAGATCTTTGATCAATTAGAAATCTAATTCGATGGCTACATTGAAAATTCAGTTCAGAATATAATCTGCATTCCCAATATAATATTGAAATCTATTGAGGCTAGAAATAAAAAAATAAATGTTAATATTCCTCCCATATCCAGATCAGTAGGACCAACAATACAAATATAAATATAATATTTATAGTTCTTCATCATTTATCGGGCGTAGAAAATAAATCGTATGCAACTCTCATGTAATGGTCCTCAATACGCTCGCATGAAACATAAGGAACTCATCTTCGGCTCGTTTCGTATCTCGGTCAATCCTTATGTATTAATAATCATCATTACATGATCGTGTCATACTATACCATTTTGACATCATTTTTATAATTATGTTGGTGTCTAAAGAGAGATTGGCATTTCGAATGAATATAAAATATGTCGCAAAACTGCCAAGAGGTAGTATAGTATGACACGAGGGCGTAAATGGGGTTTCGTGGTTTAATTGTGGTTCTAATTTTTCATTTTCAGAAATGCCTTATCGTCTGTTTTTTCTTGAAATGTGCCTCACCAATGAAAGTCTCGTTATAACAGCCCCAAACTACTCCTTCAATTATTTGCCGGATTCTGTGCGTTCCGTTCCAGCATCAACCCCAAATTACCGAATGCATATTCAGTGTGATACTAATCAGGAGACAATGAGCCAGAAAAGCACAACGATTATTTAATGCAAATCTCTCCAGAAAAAATTCGCTGTGGATATACATTGTCCAGAGTTCGGAAAGGTCGATGAGAATGCGGAACTGAGGGTGGAACAATGTAATTAGTATAATTTTGGAAGATTGTTGAGTTCTAGGATGATTAGAGGTATTGGTTCGAACTCTCACTGTCTTATTAAGTCTGATATCTGTCGACAAAGGGTAGGATGTCTGAAATGAAAGTAGTATGATATAATGAAGTGAAAAATCGTTCGAATAAACAAGAGCAAGGAATGAATCATCTCAAAAACAATGAAACATTAAACTGAAACTAGAAAAACTGGCACACTGAAAAATAAAAAAATGAAGTTTCAGGCGTGTTGAATGATTACAATTCGTTATTCGTTTTTCTTTATCATTATTTTTTTTTGAATTCATCAAATTTTTTATTCTTTCTTGTTCCATTCCTATTACTCTTTTTTTTGTTTCGTACTCAACTCATCGGCATTTTTTCCCATTTGTTTCGGTCTTTCGAATTTTGTTTTTTTTCCATTTGCATTTCTTTTTCCGATTATTTCAGTTTTGCAAATTTTTTTTCTTTGGATTATCCACCGTTATATTTCATTTCAGTAAACACATTATTGTTTAATTGATGATCGATTATTTATTTTGTTTATATCCCATTATCATTCAGAATACAAAAAAAATCCATGTTCCTTATTTTTGGAGGTGATGGTGGCAATGTGGGGTGTTTTGTTTCCCTACAGTTGAAATAGCGAATGTGCTATCGTAAAAATCAGTGAGACGCCTCAAAGCGCTACAGCACTCGAGATAATTAGCCGACCCTTGCCCGCACAAAGCTTGAACCACAAAAAAAATTGGGGAGCTATTGATGCTATTTCATATGAACAACGACAGCGGAAATTTTTATATGAGAGATAAAATCGGTGACTTTTTTGTAAGTGAAGAATAAAACGACTATTTTAATTGCTTCATTCCTGTAATATCACATTTTTTTCATGGAGAATCACTTGTCAAATCATGAACTGGAGACTTGTTTCCATATTTCGTGCCAAGTGATACTTCATATCACAAATTCGTCCTGGCCTTTAGTCCGTTCGCCGAACAGATCACGTGAATTTCAAGCAGGGTCCAGATCAAGCTCGCGAACTGTTTCCGTACAGACAGCGAACAGATATCGAAAACAATGCGCTAACTTGGTAGAGACGGGAGTAAGCGAACAGTTCCAGAGCAGTAAGCAAACATCACAAAGTTCGCTCGAAAGGTGAAAGGAGAAACTGCACGAGAACTGTTCGCAATCCCTGTTCAATGTTTGTGTGGACGTGTCGCTCGCATACAGCTCTCGAACAGTTCTCGAACAGGTCCACAACTTCAATTTTGGTTTGGAAGGAGCCTCACGTATCTACAAAATAAACGTCCAGATAGACACGAAGCCATCAAAACTGAATATGCACAGCAATTTCACCGGAATGTTCGACTCAGAACAAACACTACGGAATAACGTAATAAGTAAGAGAGAAAATGTAAATTTACCGTAGCGAACAGTATAAATTGCTCTTTAATGAGCAAGGAATGATAGTCAATTCCCACGAGTATGAAGTTTGTAGCATGATTCGTAGGCGAATGCTGCAAATCATAAGGGTGAGAAATTAGCAATACATACGGGTTATACACTATACTTTTTCATAGATAATAGCGAAAAGATTTAACAAATAACATTAATGATATTTTCTTAGTTGTTGGTGTTCTACATGAATGACTGAAAACAGTTTCCATAGTAACCCAAGTAATTTTACTACGAATTTCAAAGCACCATCAATTTGTGAATGAAATTATTCGCGAATTTTTCAAAATCGATTAATATCCATCGAATTTTGAACAATTTGCGGAAAAAATAGTATGTTTACCTTGTACGAAATGCCATATTCCTGGACTCAGTGTTGCGCCTCGACTTAGCAATCTTCGCAGTTGCCCAGGAATGTTAGGCTTTCCCTACCTGGTGAAAAAATATACTAATTTTGAATATATATGTCATTTCTGAAAATATCTCATCAGAAATGTTGAACTGGAAGTATTTCTCTAGTCTTCGCACTTGTGTATTAATTCTAGAACACTTGTAGAAATATTTCAGTTAGTTACTTTCGAATCAGATTTCAATGCACTTTCATACATTATTGTGGATACAAACAACACGAAATGAAAAGACACTGGCAATATCTGACGAAAGACCAAAAACTGAATCTAGAAATATTATAGGATTTTTGTAAATCGAACTGAATAATAAGCCGTTTTGTGCATCACGGCCATGTTCAATTTCATCTAGCAAATCCTAGTTTTTGAAATTGTTCGTTCTCGAAAAAAACATATCTATTATGACTTCAGTGAATGTACTTCACATTACTATATAAAATAATATATAAAAATTTAATTTTTCCATGATGCAATTCATACAGTTCATGCATACACTTTCAATCTGTACACGAAATTTTTCAAAGCTTTCTGTTTTCAATACTCATCATTCTCGCTCGGCCAATAATCAATTCGAAAACCGAAAGAGTTCTCTTAACGAGGAAAATTGAAGGTGACAACCGCTGCCGCCAACGCCGCCCGCCGCACTTCATCACAATTATCACTTTAAAAAGGTCGAAAATACAGCGATTCCCATACCACCAAAACGCCGTAAATCTCGGATCAGATTTCAACATGGGACGGTGCGCGGCAAATCTCCAAATATCATGAGAGACGCCGGGCATGATTTTTGTAAACGCCATTAATTTCCATTAGCGTACTGCAAGTGGCTCTACAAGTTCGGTCATAAGTTAGACAGGAGGCTGGCGCTCAGGAGCAGCTTCGACGTGAAAATGCTACGTGATTTCCAGACAAAGATACGGGATTTCATAAATTGCCCTGAACCGTGTGTGTGACGCAATACATTATCGTGATTTTCGGGAACTTTCCCCGATTCTTTCGGGGTTTCACTGAAGAGTTTTTCATTTTATCTTCGGATTCACGAGGGATGGGCAGTCCTGTGGTGTTCAGAAAAAAAATATGTGGATTTGAGGCAAGGGATCAGGAGTGAATTTCGAATGTTTGTATTGGTAAAATTTGGAAACATTGGGTGAATAACCACCGAAGGCGCTGATGGTGGTTGGTTGGTAACTGAGTTAATTGGTGCATCCTTGGACATACAGTGTGTTCAAGATAAGGATGAACAGCATGGGGGACGTGCCATATAAAAAAACAAAGTTGATGATGATTTCTTCCAAACGAAACGTTGTACGGAGATTTTGTGGGTGCCATTTTGTAGAGGTAAAAAAGTGGCAATGAGAAAGTGCCTTTGGTTTTTTCGAAACTTTTCAAATAACTTCGGAAAAAAATAAAAACCAAATCGCCAAATTTCGGTTTTTCCCGAATATCACCGGAAGTAAACAACATTTTTGGGATTTCTCAACATCTATTTATTGACCCCTTAATTGCGCAACTTTTTGTCCATTTGACCTACCGTGTAACTGTTACGGTTACCGAGATCCCCATGCTGTTCATCCTTATCTTGGGCACACAGTATACCCAACGTCAAGTAAAAATTCTTTAAGTCATAGGAACGAGTGCGCTAACCAAGCGCGTCTAGGATGTCCCATACTCGCTCCCGTTATTGCTTTGCAAGTAAAACAATCTTATGGGCATCAATGACTTCGCCAAATCCGTTGGCATCCGGCCTGGTTACCGGCGTAGGGAGCCACCGATCCTCTTCTTATTCTTCGGTTTCTTCTTCTAATATAACTAAATGCTTTTATTTTCTTCTTCCTCTTCGTCTAACTAATTTTGTTTCCTTCTTCCTAATCTTCTACTTATTATAGAGATAATCTTACATGTATACCACGTGTTTTTTGGAGGTTATAATAACGGTTTAGTAATATAAAACTTTGCTATGCACGTTCTCGTAACGGCAGGTACACGAACAAACAAAAATACACGTAAAACAGGTTCCGACCATTAACCAAACAGCCATACTGGCTTCAATCAGTGTGGAATCGCACCTCTTGGCACAGACGTCCGTACACGGCCGCCATTTGCACCGAAGTTTGCTGATGGTGGTTATTTTGTTCCAGTTGGGAGTGAAGAATCGCAAACTTCCATATATTGGTGTCAATTGACTAATTTTGAATAGTGCGAATCGTGAAATTTGAATTTATTCCAACAAATTGGTTCTCTGTGAGTTATGAGCTGTATTTTATTCGGGAAATAGATGAGGACTGAATATTTCTAGAAAAAAAATGGGTGGGAAAGTCATCTTTTTTTCCCAAGAAAAACCAGGTGATTTTCCTTGGATTCAATGAATCGAATGATTGCACTATGGAAATATCCCTCGTAACCAAATTTCCAACCCAGATTTTCTGAGCAAAGGGTATTTTTTGGATTTATGATACCACGTTCTAAAAGAGAACTAACATAACGCTCTCAATTATCTCAAAATTCCAGGTAAGTTAAAGAAACTGGTGATTTTTTTTAACTGCATCATATACAGTGCTTTTCTTCAATCTCCTCATCTTATATTTTTTTTGAACGGGCCTATTGAAAAAAAATGAAACTTGATATAATGAAGTTGATGCATAAATACTATATTCCGGAGTGGAATTGACACATGAAAATTTCAGGATGGCGACTGGGTGCCACCTGGGAAAAAAAATAAATGAAAGGGGGTGTTGTGATACATCATTTTGAAGCTCCGTGACGAATATTTCACAACTCTGGAATAAAAAGTCAATATCTCCATCTACCACAAAATAGCAGAACATTTTATAATTGCCTGGATACATCTACATTTTACTACATACTTTGAGGAAATAAAATCAGTTTAGTGCAGAAGATGCTCGAAATGGTTGCCTTGAACGTCTTAACATAAACCAGCCGATCAGTTGATTCACGCCGAACACAGTAACGTCGATATTTTTAAAAATATTTATTATTCTCTGCCGTATATCCAATATTGAAGCGGGTTCAGTTTGGTACACCTTTTGCCTCAAAGAGATCCATAAAAAGTCTAAAGGTGTCAAATCTGGCAAACCGGCTGGCTACGCCGTAGGATCTCGAGGGCCAATCAAGCGAACATGGAGAGTAATATCCATATGGTTTCCTACTTGTCTGGAGCCATATAGTGGTGCTTCATCTTGTTGGAATAATAATATTCATATCGAATTCATTTGGAATTGCTTCGACGATTTCGGTGATTAGAGGATCAACAGTAGTTTCCTGCATATTCATATACAGTTCCCCTGTTGAATATTGTTTAAATGATCATTTTGTAGACAATTTACATGGTATCTATCCACTTGTAAAACAGAAAACTAAATGAGGATATTTGAACTGAACAATGATGTTCGTTGTCATACTGACATTTTTATCTTTTTTATAGAAGAAAAATAACCTATCAAACATTATCGGATTGTTGGGATTGCCATATGGCGGATAAAAACGAATCAATTATTGGATGTTCCGCCATTTTGTAATAGGTGAAGATATTCACTTCATATTCTAGGTTCGTAAAGGATTCGTCAGGAGGGGGAGGAAGCCCAAAAAATGGATTCCAAAAAATCAGAGAACATTGTGCGAAGTGAACAAGTAATTAGGAATTCGCGTAGATTTACAATTCTCCTCCTGTTGTGCCTTAGGAAACATTGGTCTTGAAGCGGAACTCTATATATTTGTTCCGTATTTTTCTGTCAAATATTTGACAAACGTCATCAATTTTCGTAAATATCAATTACGAAGATTGCTAACGAGAAATATTTGCATTTGAACGGGAATTTGAATTTGCTTATAAGTTTTGATATATATATATATATATATATATATATATATATATATATATATATATATATATATATATATATACCGTGTGGCACAGACTCATGGTACACCCCCGTTTTCTCCTTTGTTTTTCTAGCTATAATTTTGAAATTCGGAACATTGATTATGCTTTTTGAACAGCATTTCTCGACATATCTGAAAGAAAAAATTAACTTCCAATTCTTCCGGAAATGACATCAACTTTCGATTCTTGAATGGGACACCCTGTATATTGTTACATGATCGGCTAGGGATTATCATGAGGAATCCAACGATACCAGGTTTGATGATGTTATCTCCAATGACTGCGGAGATATCGCCATTTATTTTATTCATAAGCTCAATGAGTGGGAGAGAGAATAGGATTGACCCGTCAGAAAATGTTTCTCTCTCCTACTCGTTGAGCTAATGGATAAAATAAATGGCGATATCTCCGCAGTCATTGTAGATAACATCATCAAACCTGGTACTGTTGGATTCCTCATGTCCATCTCTAGCCGATCATGTAACAATATACAGGTTGTCCTATTCAAGAATCGAAAGTTGATGCCATTTCCGGAAAAATTGGAAGTTAATTTTTTCTTTCAGATATGCCGAGAAATGCTAATATATAATATATATATATATGGAAGAGGGTAGTCGTTGCTGACTAGTTAGGGATTAAACTAGTGAATAGTGGGGAATGCAGCAATGTCACAAAAGAAAGACTCTTCTAAGTTGATCCAAGCTTTCGGAACTTTGTTTATTCCATCATCAGGGAACTACAATAAGATTACATTCATGTGAAAGATGTTACAATTGGTTGTATTATCATACATACATTTAGGCGAGGTTATATGACACGATGTTTAAATTTAAAAGTAATCATTGATGGAGTGCTCATGGAATGAAGTTGTATTATGAGAAACGGGTTAATGAATGATGTACACAGATACACAATCACAAAATACACGTTGAAATTAATATAAAAACTAGTCAATCTGTGTAGACCGTGTGGTCAGATTTAGAATGTAAGGTTACTGTCTTCATAACAAGAATGAATTATGAAATGTGAAATGTGAAGTTGACAGCGACAAGAATAGTCATCTGTTCTGAAATTGTTGTTTTTTAAATTGTTCGTTCCGTTAACCAGCTGACGAACGTCAACCCTCAGAAGTCGAAACTTGTGCGAGCAATGGATCAACGAGGCCTTACCTTTTAACGTGCGATTACCCAGCACGGTGGCCTGGCGAGGATTCGAACCCCGGCCTTCCGCTTGATAGGCAGATATGCTAACCACTACACTGTCCAGTCAAATGTTGAGCAGTGGTGCCACTTGTTATGTGTAACCAACTGATGTTTGGGAAACGTTCCTCGTCGTTTCACGAGTATTTGTTTTGTGACTTTGAATTTTATGTAATGATCAATGGATTTGAGTGAAATGTGAAGAAATTTACTAATTGCTATATATGATAATTACAAATATAAATTTAGAAAAATATTTGTAATTATCAAATATAGCAATTAGTAAATTTCTTCACATTTCTCCTCTAGTTCGAAAGAGAAGAACATTATGCGAACCCAGGGCAAGGGATCGAGAATTCGTGTGATTTTATGATTTTTCTCACCCCTCTTCCGCTAGTTCTCATATTATTATATGTACATTGTATGATTTTCGTACAATGTAGAAGAACGAACCCATATCAAATTTATCGAATGGAAGGGCACTATCGATTTCTGAATCATCAACAGTCATAAATATAATCGCCCAATATATCCTCAAGGAGATGAAATCATAGATCTAAGCCGAATACGGTAAGTTTCATTGTCATTCCCTCAAGACAACAAAACGAGATGGAACTGCGGTAGATCTTCCTGCATTGATTAAAAGCTAATTGAACGTAACAAGACATATACCTGAAGCATGCCATATATAATTGTTGGTGAAACAGACAATTGGTAGCATCGGTGTCCCCTTTGATTTTATGTAATGATAGGCAAATTCGAATCAGGAATGAAATAGACATGTTGAGATCTCCCTCATTTCAGCAGCTTTCATAGTAGTTATCAACGCAATCATTTATTAGCCCAGCTCCATTTTCTAGAGAGGTTTCGCAGCAAATGATAAACAATTTTTCTCTGCGAAGGAAAAAAGCCGAAATATCTTTATCTAGTATTCAGATGTCAGGAGGATTTTGACAATATCATATCGAATATTTGCTGTCAAAAAATTGAATAATTCATCACCTATGGGGTTCGTTTTTTTTATAAAGGATCTCTGCCCAAATTATGGAATTCCGAGATAAAACGTCGAAATCACGAGTTTCCGAGATATCAGTTAAGAACTATGAAATTCTGATGTACTCGGAGGTAATCAAGGAATTTTGAGAAACTGAGTCCAAAATATGATATCTGAGAAATTTGAATCATGAAGTTTGGAGAGATTCAGTCAGTTCATTCAAATTCGGAGTTACCAAGTTGGGATTGAGAAACTCCGAAATACTATATGAGTCAAATTTATGAAATTTCGAGGAACAAAGACTGAATCATGAAAATCCGAGATATTAAGTCAGATATGAAATTTGGGATTGAGGTGGCCTTTACTTGATGGAAATCCATAGTTATTACGCTATAGGGTAGACACGATTAAATTTCCACAAAATTTATTGTCTTCGCGACATGTTTCGATACACTGTATCTTTATCAAGCGATGTCTTTAAACACTGAATTATTCTTCGTTAAAAGCTCCTTAAATACATCAAGGTCTACTCTAATTATCTCTGATTCCTAGAATGATACAACTGACACTGATGATGATTCCTAAACTTATTAACTGATGCTAATGACTGATACTGCGAACAATTGAATTTTTTATCTTTAATTTATTGAAATCAATAAATTAAAAAATTCAAATTGTTTGCTAAATGATCAATTGGATCTCAATAGTTCCCCTTTGTTGAACTTATTCAATTAATAAGTAACTATGGTCCGATATCATAATCATTATCAGTGTAATTCTAGGAATCAGTATCAGTCATTAGCATCAGTTAATAAGTTTAGGAATCATCATCAGTGTCAGTTGTATCATTCTAGGAATCAGAGATAATTAGAGTAGACCTTGATGTATTTAAGGAGCTTTTAACGAAGAATAATTTAGTGTTTAAAGACATCGCTTGATAAAGATACAGTGTATCGAAACATGTCGCGAAGACAATAAATTTTGTGGAAATTTAATCGTGTCTACCTTATAGCGTAACAGATATGAAATACTGAGGAATTAATTTTGGAAAATCAGGTCATCATTGAGAAATTCCGAGACACTAAGGACCACCTGAACAAAACTGATTTGTTCAACTTAAATCCAGTACCAATTTTGATTCTCTGAGAGAGGGAATCTTAAAGAAAGTCGAGATTGAACTGAGTCATGCTTTCAAAATCATGAAATTTTAAAGAACTGAGTTCGGATTATGAAATTCCGAGATATTGAATCAGAAGTATAAAATTCTGAGGAGGCAATTCGAAATAAAGAAGTTCCGAGATAATCTGTGAGAATCAGGTAATTTTGAAAAATGGAGTTGTAATTTATTCTTATTCTGAGATTCTGACAATCCGTGGATTGAACAAGCTCCAGTGAAATGTGAACTGCAGTTGAACTGAACCAAGTTCAATTGTCAACCAACAAGTGCCTAGCCACTAATTGAATAGATTTCATTTGAACTAGTCATCGACACTAGTTTGTTGAAGTGGACGCCAGTACGAATTATAATATTCTTCAGAGAGTGAGTCTGATTAAATGAATTTTGATATAGAGGCAACTTCAGAAGAACTTGAATCTTCACAGAAATATCATGAAAAAGTAATTCTTATCAATCTTCATTCTCTCATTGTGTGTTACAATTTATAACCCTCGCTCACCATTATTTAAAACAACAAATTTTTCTAATAAATAAAACTCTTTTTGACTTCATTTTTTTAAACTTTTTATTTCTCAGAAAACTTAAAAGACTCAACTACCTGACGATAGAGTAAATCTAAAATATCGTTTTGAAGCACGGCCCAGCTCTAAAGGTTGACTGACAGTCATTCGATATCTGATGTTAGCTTCTGATGTTAGCGCTGTTCGCCGGGCGTGGTTAGTACTTGGATGGGTGACCTCATGCAGGAAAGAACCACGTCGAAAGCCCATATAATTGCAGCAAAATAGGTTATCATAGCTCGCAGACAATATATCAATGATTATAAGATATATTGATATGCCGTCCTTTGGAGGGAACGTAAAGCCGGCGGTCCCGAGTCCATGGATGTTGGGCTCATAAAAAATCCTCCCCTCTGGTTGTAATGCCAGAGGGTTTGGAAAAATTTCCGCATAGGGAAGTGTGGTCACCGTCGTCGGTGATTGGCCATGGTAGCGGAAATAGGCCGACGTTAAATAAAGATATAAAAATAATATCATATTTTTATTAAAATACTTTTCAATGGTTATTTTGGATATCTATTGTCACGTAAACGTGAATTCAAACTGAAATAAAGAATAAGTAATTAGAAAATTCTGATTATATCCTTTTCTCACTATGTTTTGCTTTCGACGGAAGAAACCCGATTTTTGTCACTCAAAGTTTCCTAGATATTTTCATAGTGGGAAAATGGTGTTCTGGGAAAACATGGCAGAATGAAGAAAATCCGAATTATTAAGTCAGAGTTATAAAATTATGAGGCATCAAGTAGGAATCTGGATTTTTTTACATGCAGATTCACACGAAAGGTGAGCCCTGTAATGTTCGAAGAACACCGCGTGAATCGAAAGACACCAGATATGAATTAACATCCACTTTGGATTTTTGAAGTTTGTTAGCCTCAGGAAAAACCTCCCCCAGCAAGTTCAGCTGTTCTATTGAAAAAAGATCCCTGAGCAAGGTGCAACAGGTCTCCAAACTCACAACAAAGAGGTTGGAACGCTGTACTCGTCGGATCATCCATGTAGATATTGCCAAGGGTGGAACGATTGATAACAATTCGGAAGAGCATCGACCGTGAAAGTATCTATAGAAGAGAGAAAAGTCTCCGACTCTTCTACGATGCTCCAATGGAGTGAGCGAGTCTGTGAGCGAAGAATCACCAACAAGACGAATTCCTCTTCGCTGAATTCAATCAAGAAGCTCTAATGAATGATTTGATGCCGAATCATATTCATGAAAATTGTCAGGTCATATCTGAGCCTTGTAGATAATTAGAAGTTGACGAGAAGTGAAGTATTTCTTCGCACGAAATAGAAAGGGGAGCACCTTTAGCGATCGATCTCACATGTTTATCGTATGAGAGATTATTACTGATCGTAATTCCTAGCATCGAGATACTTGACTTTGTAGGAATAGTTACTCCTGACGTCTGAATACTAGATAAAGTTATTTCGGCTTTCTTCCTGAAGGGACATGCCTGGGTTTTCCTAGCATTAAATTCTACCAAATTCATGTCACCCCATTCCATTCTTTTCACCCAGTCATCGTTACCTTTATTGACGTGAATGTTTCTTTGAATTTTTGTTTCTCGAGCTGGTATGGGGACTTTGGATATTCACTGGGAACTATGAGATTTTAAAATATTAATTTGAAATTTTGAGATGAGTATGGGATTAGAAATGTAGAGATTCCGAGTAAAAAACACATTGTCTCTTCTACTACTCATACATATGTAACCCAACTGGTTGAGCTCTACACTTCGGCGTAATTCGGAAAGTGCTGATGGAGGTTGAGTGCATAAATCAACTGTCTTCATGTTGTTAATTTCGTGTCTCGGCATGTGAATAAGTTAAGCCGAGCACACTGTAATATAGTAACATCGACCTGCCGCCAGTGCCTCCAACTAATTACACTTTACAAGATATTAATGCCATTTCGTAAATATATTCCGTTAGATTTTGCGAAGCTTCCCGAAATATATAGAGTAATATAGAACGAGGTAGAATGTGATGTTCCTCCGCCGAGTGTCATAAACTTTACTAGTTGAGGTGTGGAATTGGTGGAGTTGAATGTATGCAGACAACTGGCTCGTTGCGTACGAGAAATAACTTCGATTATGCGGTTGTATTGTCGCAACTCAGTACTTGCTTGGCTTGCGTTGAGAGGCTTTTTCGCTGTTTCACCCAACCTTCATTCATCCAAAATAATGAAACGACTCATTTGAAAACTGAATTGAATGTTCATTATAAAAAATATGAAGAAAAAATACTTTGAACATCAAATAGTTGAAAAAATATAAAGAAACACTAAAACTCTCAATATACTGCTTCCTAGCAGGATCGTCGATGAGGAGATGTGCTGCATTCTGGAAAAAAATGCTCTGGAGACCGTTTCTGAAGAGTGATTAATGAATACTGACTAATTTCTGAATAATGGATACTGAATCTTGACTTCCCTCAATATTTATAGAGATTCATATGCTGAGGTTGCAAGTTTGCTCCGGTCACCGTACTAAGGTGAAATGCCTAGCGCGCATCCGTGCAAGTTTGCGAATTTCGAGATTGTTTTATATTTCTATATCCTGTAATCGTATCAATTTGATGTCTATGAACCTGGATTATTGAAGATGGAATTGTGAATACTCAGTGTTTTTGTTCTAAAATATTAAAGTTGAGGTTGAAACATCTTTCAATTATGTATTTGCTTGAGGCAACACACTTAGTTAGTGCATTCAACTCGAGTTCGATTATTAAAATGAGGAAACAATCATGTTTTATGTCGATTGTGCTTGCATTCAGACTTATTGTTACGGTAAAAATCCTGTTCATCTAGAAATCAGCCTACCTAGCTGCAAAATTAATAAGTAGTAATTCACCTGCCTTTAAAAGTCACTACAGTTATCTGTCAACTTGGTTGCTGTAATTGCGTAACGAAATATCTATGGAAACGATTGATTTCACTGAAATATTTATGGACCAAGCTGCGTCAAATATTTATTTCGAGAATATTTCAAATCCTGAAGTAGACAATTATTGCTGATTAATATAGCTGTATGCCAGAACTTCACAAATTTTTATGTCAGCGACGTACCGTAGCGCTCAGAAGTTTATTGGTTCTCAATTGAAAAACTGTTTCCCCTCTTCCACGAAGCATTTTCACTCATTTCAATTGAACTGTCGATGATTTTGAATCAAATTATATTCAAATAACGTTATCGATTTGAGTTTCAGATTGTTCTGTCATGTTTTTTTTACTGAATCTTTCACGAACTTGAATCAATCACGGAAATGTTTTCTCATTTGAAAATAACTGTAAGTGGGAAACGCTCTGATCCGAAACGTTACTTCAGTGATCTGTCGAGTATCGACTTTGTTGAAATTTCACATCGAAATATCCATATTTTAAATTGATTCCAGGAAAATATAAATCAAACAATGAATATTATTTCCAATTACCCCGACAAACTGCTGCCTTATTAAAAACAGTTCCTTCTGGATGGAACATGTCCTTTTGATTAGCAACTCCCTGTAAATTTGCCCATCACTGAAATATAATCAGTACTATATATGAAAATATTTAGCTCTGTTAACTCGGAAACCAGGTCCATCTCCTTTCTCGGATTTTTTTCACAAAACTTCACTTTGATGTAGGTTTTTAGAACATTTTGCAAAGATCTGAGATTGACATATCATTTTGTCATTCTCAATTTCACGATACAATTTCAATAATTCCCATTGAACCATCGATCATTCCGATTCAGTATAATTGCAATTGATTTCGGAAAATTCTCAACTCAAAACCTTTTCCAGAAGTAATTCAGAGATTTTAGTGAAGAACTTTTTGTTTTTTTAGCAATTTTCAGAGAAATAAATGGTTCTTTGATCAGTAAGATTTTTCGTCATGTTTGGTGCTTACTTTCAATCATTTTCGAAACTTTATTATACTTATTGCAATTTATTATAACTGCAAATTCTCGAAATGAACATCGGGGCGCCAGGGCTGCCAGACCAGACAGACCACAGACCATGGTTTGAAGTTTGAGCTTTCATCATCGAAATCATTTCGAAGTGACAAATGCCAAGCTGTCGATTGGGAATTCAACATAAGGAGTACTCCCTCTGGTGTCAAATTTTGAAACTATTCATAAGTACATTGAAATCGTTGTTTACGTTTAAATTCCTATGACTCTGGTCGTTGTTTTTGTATATTTTTGTGATTATTATTATATGATACGTATAAAAATCTTGTACATGTATATGGTGTATATTCAGGATATTCTGTTTCTCTTGACTGTTACTAGTTCTCAGATGTAAAATGAGTGCTTCAAGTTCAAACCATTATTGTTGTGTACCTCAATGTGACTCTTGGGCAAAACGGCAAAGTAGTACTGGAATAAGTTTTCATGTTTTTCCGCGGGAAAATGGAAGAAACGTTATAGTGCAGACCAGTCTAGGATTAAGAGAGTCTATAGATAGACGGCGGGCCTGGATATATCCCTGAAAATAGGAAAACCGGTGTCTAACTTCATGAAAGTTTGTTCTCGTCATTTTACCAAGGAAGACTATTTGCCATTCACGTAATCCATGTACACTCAACCATATTCCAGGCATTATTTCTTACAAAGAAATAATCTGAAACATTTATTATCAATTAAAGCATTTTTCATCACTTTTGACTCACATCAAATCCAATATGAAAAAGTAGTAGGTTATTAGCTAGTGAACCAAGAGAATGACAAATTTAGTGTTCCTGGAAATGAAAGAAAAGAATTGTTATTATTGTGAATCATTCCAACCCACAAAATAAATGTTTTTTGCAAGGTGATTAATACATACAAGATTCCTTCAAAATGAGTATTAACAAATGATGCTGTTGTACGACCTGGAGAAATCACTTCACTTGAGTCTTGAAATGAAAAATAGTGCATGGACAAACTGAAAACTATAACAAAATGGAAATATTCAAAGATAAACCGTAAAAACCCAAAGACAATAATGATAACAATGTACTCGAGAGTGGTTCGAATTTTTGCCACTTTGGCGCTGGCATCTAATCTTGAATTGCCAATAGTCATTCAAATCAATATTCAAGACCAATTAAATTTTCAATTCATAAATTCGTAATAATTATGTCTATAATGAAATGAAAAAAAAATTTTTTTTCGTTTATATGGTATTACTTATTTGGTATATTCCAGTAAAACCGAGTACAAGTTAGTTGTCAAAAATATTAGTACGATCTGCTCAGATTTAGTACGTTATCGAGATGAATTGGAAAGAATTTCTTCCGATGAGGGCGCTGATGTCTGTTCGAAAATGTCGGCAACAAACCGTAATCAGAGGTGTTTTCTGGCGCTCTTGTATTCAAAACGTATTCGTCTCTCCATCTCTCTCACTATTTGGCTGGTCGTAAGAGAGAGAGAGCACGAGACAGACGAATACGTTATGAATACATGGGCGCCAGAAAACGCCTCAGCTGATCGTAATCTATCAAAAACATATTTTTACTATTGTTTACGTTGTATTCTGTATTGTACCTTGTGTTTTTCGAATTTTGGCAAAGTTCTGTGTAAAACAAATGTGTAGACTAATCAGTGTGTGAATGTGTTAGAGAAGTGTATCATAATTTCACATTCAGAAGTTTGTTTTTGTTTCACGTGATGAAATAGTTCAAATATTTTCCGATAGAGGCGTATCTGGATGATGAACTCCCCAATAGCCCACAATTTTCATTCTGGCAGCACTGCTGGAAGCATTTACGTTGAGGTCCGTAACGACCGTAATTATAGGCTAGTTCCTACATTGTAAAAAGTGACTCATAGGTAGTACGGTTCATAAATGATAAAAAGCAGTTCGAGAATTATAACATAAATTATATAGTTACTTAGGTTTCGAATCAAGTTTTTCATTGCCACTTTCTTACAACTTTCCCCCTCTTTCAAATACCCTTGAAACCTGAAAATGTACGATGAATCGCTATCTATAATTTAGGAACTAGGACTTTACCTCTAGCACTATCTCAGTCAATATTAATCTGGGGGCGCACACTGTGGTATAAATAGTAATCGTCACAGTCGTTACGCAACTTCATGTTACGTCGATACGATCCGAATGTCGTCTAACATAGAACCAATCGCAAAAAGGAATATCATGAAAGATTCCATTCCTTTCCTACAAGTTATCTTAATAAGGTATTCATAACCACGACAAAAAATTGACGCTGAACTGACGCTTTTACTGATTCATCTCGTTCACTTATGGAAATGCTCTGAAAAAATTCAGTCAACATCCCTCATGCATGCATGGGTGAATAAGAACAGTTGTGACTCCTCAGATTGAAGGAATCCGGACGTATTCATAAGGCAACAAGGAAAAAACCGTCGTTTGTCAAGGGGGATATTGACGATGGCTGCTGACTAAGCTGACGAACCTCTTGACATTCAAAGATGTGTTTTTCTTGATGATGCGCAACCAAAACCCAAGGCAATGACAGACTCTGTAATTGGTATAACTAGTTGAAGACTTAATAATTTTCTGAGTCATATAGAATCATAAGTCTGCGTTGTGTGTGTAATCTCCCCCTTTCTCTTAAATAAAAAATTCAAATTTTGAAATGGATACAGTCATAAGAAGCATTGCTATTTAATCTATTCCAGGGTTCTCCTGATTTTGCTCTTGATAATTTCGAGCTGGATATGTTTCGAATCTCCATTGTTTATTTTAAATCAAGATTGAGAAAACAGTCGATTTCAACAGCAAAGGAAACCCCACCACTAGTACTTTTATACTTTGAATGGGCGTTTACTTGAAAAGTAATTTGGAGTAATTGGAGTCAACTTGGAAAACATCAAATTTAATTCTTACTGAAATGGCAATATACGTGTTATTCAGTTAGATTAGAAGATAAAAAATGCCGTTCGTTGAATTTTGGAGTTTAACAAAGTTTACCTCACGCGATATTATGAGTTGTCACGTGAAAATCTCTGATGCGAAATAACTGTTATTTTGGATAATAGGTCTCAATGATTTCCACTTTCACTCGGAAGGCATTTGCTGCAGATTCAAAAAGAAAATGATGATTTGGACTCGAACAATGATGATTCATTCATTTGGTCAGCTTTGGTAAATGAGTGACATTGAAAAGCTCGTGAAATGATTTGAAATATTGGTATGTCGTTTTCAGGCACGATAACAGGGTGGCCTAATGAGGGTTATTACCCCTTTCAAATAAATGTCTGGTTTTCCATACATTCATTATGCAAGTATATTGGAATCTCATCTTGAGAAGTGTAAGAGAGTGGAAACAAGAGTATTTTCTGCTAGGAGTGCGTATACCCATATCAATTACATGAAAATTTTCCATCCTGTAAAACCGTAGAAATATGATTTTTCCCACTTTATAATATCATATAATAATTGTACATACTTACCTAATTTTTACGTCGTGTGAAGTTCATATACACGTCGGATGAGACAGAGTTTTTGAATAAATGAAGTGGCATCACCTCATTTCAGGCTGTTTATAGCCAGAGGGATACGATCAGAACGCGAATTGACATATAGCTAGAGTAGAGTCTTACCAGGATCTTTCTTGGGATCTTGGAGAATACAATTCCCAGATTAAGTTCACGGAGTGAGTGGTGTGTCAACATGTGGAATATATACCAAAAAATGTTTTACAATACAAAACTTCATTAAATTATTCTGATCGACCGTTTCCAAAGTAACTCTAGTTATAAACAGGTTGTTTCGAAACCAACCCCCCAATAAGTAACTCTAGTTATAAACATGTTGTTTCGAAACCAACCCCCCAATATTTTACCACAGTATTACAAAAGCAGTCACACAAAAAAATATAATGAAAGTACAATAGGAAACGAGATGACAAATGAAACTCATATCACTTTTTTTCTACAAAAGATGTTCTAAATGGGCTCCAATGGCTTCAACGCAAGCTTGGTCCAGTCGAATTTATATTTTGTTGTATGATACCTTATCCGACCACCTTTCAGGACAAATACCTTTGAACGTTTTTGTTTTTTATCTCATTTTCTGTAGTACTTCATTTTCATTTATGGATAACATTTGTCGAAAAAGTTGTGAAAAAATCTGTATTTTCACATCCAAATGGTCCTGTGAGAATTGAATTCATATTTAATAACCTAAGCGAACAATTTGTTCAGGCCACCCTCAACTCACCTACACACTAGGTTGATGGACTTACATCAATCAGAAAACAACTACTACCCTGGCTAATACCACGAAGGGCATTGGCATTACGTCCATGACTTTCTGTATGCCTCGGACTATGTGATTCGAAGAATAGCACGCCCATCATCTGTCATCGCGATTCGTCGAGAATGTTTGACCAACCGCTTTCCTACACACACGGAAAGAACCATCGTGAGAGTTCTAGAAATGTCGATGCCTGTTCGAATAAGAAAAATTCCTGAACCTTAGACTTATATATGTACATGAATTTGGACGACTTCTATTCAACAGCCGTGCCAAGGCACCAATTTTTTTGTAGGTAGTTTGGACCTGAAGGAATATGGTGTGAAATTTGTGGGATCGAGAAATTACTTTTGACAGAAAAAAATAATTTAAATAAAAAAATATTATATTTTGATGTTATTATCTTTGGAATAAGATTTATCGAAAAATGTTTCCTACGAAAAATGTGCGCCGTAGTGAAATCTACAAAATAAGTCCTATGCAAAAATCAATTAAAATTCTTACTTTAGCAATGAATCACTGTTAAACGACGATTTTTCTAAAAATTTATTATTGTATTTACGGGGTTTATTCATAAAGTACTGTTCTCAAACTCATCCACCATCTGAAGGAAAGTGTCCTAAAGAGATATCGGTAAGGTTTATCCAGTCATGTTATATAGTTCAGGAATAATGACTGATTTTCGTAAATCGGGCGTGTCGCTACAGTTCTTGTTCCACAAGGCGGAGGTGCAAAACAATCAGAGTGATCCTTTTTAGCATGTACATTCAGGATTCAAGTGAAGAGAATAGGTTTGAAAAAATAATTTTTTTGAGGATATAAATTTTTTTCTTATAAAAAATAGAAGTCAAGCGTTAAATATTTAAGTTATTCATTATGTTCTTCAAGATTCTCGTAGGCCTTAGTGAGACGCGCAAATAAGAAAAAAGATACAATAATTTTTACGTTTTTTTTCATTTGTTATTGTTAAAATCAACATTTTCGCGAAATTAAAGTTTCCGAGCATTCGTAATGGTGTTAGGCATAATATTCGATATTATAGAAACCGTTTTCAGCATTGATTTCATGGCAGATCATGATTGCATTCGGTCACTCCCACGCGACTTTTGTTTTCGAAAACTCGAAAAGCCTTTTTAAAAAATTATTTTATTTGAACAGAAAAATATCAAAGACAATGGTGTTGATCGTTTTAAGAATAATGTCAGACTGAATGCATGAAGTTCCCATAGAGGCGATGCACTCTCGGCGACTTGCTGATAAGCGGCTTCTTCCTAGGAATTCTAGCATACTGTCAGCAGAATACGGGGTCGGTGACAACGTAATTCCTCCCCCCTAAGATGGAAAACATGGTTTCATGGAGTGAAGAATGTTTTCCGTTCCTTTGGTAAGGGTTGCTCGGTGTTGTTCTCTTGAAGGGTAGCAGGAGGCTGGCGTCGAACTATCAGGTGCTTGTACTTCTTAATGATAACGATACCAAGAATGATTATCATTGTGGCATATATCGGAAGTGTCCATGGGTACACTGGGGATGGATGATGATCTCTTGTCAGGAGTGATAGGCGGTCGGCCTCTCTATGTATTTCGTTCAGCTTGTCTAGTGGGGTGTCTTGGAGTTTCAGGGCAGGCATCTCTTGGGTGGTTGCGTGTTGTGGTAGCAGAATATCAGGCAAGAGCAAGGGTTGCTCTCCTATTTCTGTCACATCGTTGACGTATTCTTCTGTAGGAGTTCTGAATTGGCACCCCAATGGAAGGGTAATCAGATGGGCTCCTGTGAGGGTGGTGATATCCGTGGAGCTGCACATTGTCTGGATGCGGGTGGCGTTCGTAAAAATTGCTATATAGTGGGCATCGTCCACTTGTTCAATGATGTTGGATTCCTGGCTTATTGGCACGGGGTGGCAATTGGACAGGTCACTGTCGATGCCAAGAATTTGGAAGGTGCAGTCACTCGTGGAGACTCCTGGTAGTAGATTGTTCCAAGGGCAGTAGTGGACATCATGAAGGTCCAGGCAGGGCATTGTCGAATATTGAAAATATACCCCATCCGTAGTCAGATATGGTGAGGGTGGTATAATGGTGGTTTGATTTGGGGTAGGAACTGAATATAGGTGATATTGGGTAAAAATATTCGGGAGTACTAGTGGGAGTTTTATCACAAAAACTATCTTATTATTTTTTTGATATGTTCCTATTTCGATGATTTCATAGTATCGAAATGTATTAGTTGAATCTATCCCAAACAAAAGATTCTCGAAAGTATAATGTTGTGATACGAATATGATCATGTTTTCGAGATCTTTTATTTTCAAAACACTCGGGTGCGCTGTGTGTAGTTTGGCGAATGCAATTGCGTTTTCCAGATCAGTTAATATTTGGATCAATAATTGAAGAATAGAGTTGAGTTGTTCGAAAGCTTCCTTCGTTTCAAGAAAATCATTGAAATCATATATAAAAGTTGATAAATCCGAAGCAATTTTATTGATTCTATTTGCCATTACTTGCTGATTGTGTTTAACTGTTTTGGTTGTTTCTTCAAAAGCTTGAATCATGTGTTTAGAGAGTGAAATTTGATCATTAATTTTGGTTACAATATTTTCTTGACTGTTTTCTAATTCTGCGATTGCCTGATCGTATTTTTCTGCGTCTTCCGCATCTAAATTACCGCTGATACTTTTGATTATACTACCGAGGCCGTTTATTAATCCTCTTTTTGGTCTTCTAGCTGGTACGAGTGAATCTAATTTAGTGAATGATAATTGAAGTTGGAAAAATATTGTTTGATTGATTGTCTTCAGTTCTGCAAAGTATGGATGAGACAGTCCGCTATTTACTGCTTCGAGTAATTTCGAATATTGTGATTGAATAAGAGAGAGTTCATCAGATATAGGGGTGAGGTCAAAATAGTGAATAAAGGTATGGTGGTTTCCTTTTACACGAGTGGTTCCTATTTTGAAGGGTAGGATACCTGGATTTTTATTCAGGGACTGTATTTGAACATCCTGGCTCATCGTCAGTGACAGGACGTACCTGAAACAATGGTCTTTTGAAACTTGATTTGTGCATGGTATTTTTTGGTAATTTTAGTTTAGTTGTTCTATTTTTCAAAACGGTGACTCGCTTGAACTTTGGAGAAAGTTTATTGCGTGTGTCTGTACGTTTGTATGCTGGCGTTTTTTCTTTATAGTTGAGTGGAGGTTCGCGTTCGGTGTTACGTTTTTCAATTATTTTCTGTTTGGATTTAGAGAGTTTTTCGTTTAAATGTCGGTACAGTTCAGCTGTTTTTGTTTTATGAGCTGTCATGTAGGCGCTCTGAACAAGATTTTCTAAATTCACATTGAAAGGATCTGAGGTGGATAGGTGACCTGTGATGATGTCAATGGGCTTCATTCCCGTGGCTGAATGAATCGAATGATTATATCCCATGATAGCATATGGCATTTGTTTAACAATGTCGAGTTCTTTGTGAGTCTCTTGTAGAATTCTCAGATGTTCGATAATTGTAGAATGAAATCGTTCGACTATTCCTTTGGATTCTGGATGATCAGGGGTGACATAATGTAATTTTATTTTATGAGTGTCAGCGAACTCTTGAATCAGTTCGTTTTTGAGTTCTGTGCCATTGTCCGAATGAAGAGACTTGGGAACACCATGATGGTTGATGTAGGTCAGTAAATTATTTGCAACCTCGACAGCACTGAGATTAAGGAGAGGGTATGCTTGTGCGTATTTTGAGAACGCGTCAACAATAGTCAAAAACTTTTGGTTTTTTGCTTGGAAAGTGTCTATAAAAACGGTTTCGAAAGGCCTACTGGGTGTTGGGGTAACTTGAAATATTTGTTTTGGAGGATTACGGTCATATTTATTTGGTTGACATATAGGGCAATTGTTGATATAAGTTCGTGTGTCAATACCTAGTTTTGGCCAGTAGTATGTTTCTCTGATTCGTTTTTCTGTTTCGACTATACCTCTGTGATTAGTTTTGCCTTCGTGATATTTTTGAATTGTATGCTGTTGGTCGTCTGTCCTGAGAACGTCTTTAAGGATCTTAGTACATCTAACAAATCTATATGAGGGGGTTCTGAAGGTATTTTTAATTATTTCACAAAATTGAGGTATCATGTTTTCGTCGGGCAAATATAAAGCGTAAAGGTATTTTGGGTCAAGATAATCTTTGAGTAATCTGATCACATCTTGTTCAAAATTTTGAAGGGATAGTTGAGCAAAGATTCTTTTTTTGTTAGGAAAAATTTCTTTGATTTTTGGGGTGGCTGGTGAATAGAATACGAGATCAATATTGACTTGATGTTCAAAATTATTCAGAGGTTGTTCTGAAATTGGGATTGTCAAAACTGGGTCTTCTTCATTAGAGTGAACAGTTTCACAGTTCGACCCTTGTGCGTTGGCGTTGTCATTATTAACGATTTCAATAGAGGCATCGGTATTAGGAATGTCTCGATTTTCGTTATTACCACTGGCAATAGTTTCGTTTCTACTTCCAGTGTTACTGGTATCAATTGGGATATCGATGTTGTTATTGGTATTGTCGGTGTTGACAAGAGGAAATTCCAGGTCAGTGGTAAGGTCTTGTAAAGAAGGTGTTATGAAATCTGATGTAGGTAAATTCGCATCGCTATCAACGTCATTGAGATTGGGAGCTTCTCCCAATTGAGGAATGATTGATTCCTCGTCCGTTGAACGATTTATTCTTGGGGGAATATTGTTTGAAATGTCTAAGATTTCACGATGATTTTCATTGAAATTATCCATGAAATCCTGCAATTCATTGATGTGGATTTCGATACGCGACAGCGCGTCTGCATTGGTATTATTTTTCCCTTTTTTATAAATAATTTCATAATCGAATTCCTCGAGTTTGAGGCGCCATCTTACCAAACGTGAATTTGGTTCTTTTAGTGACATGAGCCATTGGAGGGGCCTGTGATCTGTGAAAATTTGGAACCTTCGGCCATACAAGTAAGGTCTGAAGTACTTAGTGGCCCATACGATCCCTAAAAGCTCTTTTTCGATGGTAGAGTAATTTTGCTCTGATTGGTTGAGCGTCCGTGAGGCGTACGCCACAGGTTTATCAGAACCGATAGGTCCTTGTGAAAGGACAGCGCCTAGCGCAAAATTACTGGCATCAGTAGTAAGTATAAATGGCTGGTCAAAATTCGGGTAGATAAGTATAGGTTCATTAGTCAATAATGTTTTGCAGTGTTCGAAACATTGTATGAATTCGGAATTATGAATTATTTTTGCACCTTTTTTCAAACATGCTGTAAGGGGTTTTGTCAATTTTGCGAAGTCCTTTATGAATCTTCGGTAATAGCCAAGGAGTCCTAAAAATGCTTTGATTTGTTTTGTCGTAGTCGGGATAGGAAATTTCTGAACAGCAGAAATTTTACTTGGGTTGGGCTTTATACCGTTAGTGGTTATGACATGTCCAAGATAGGCCGTTTCTTTTTTTAGAAATTCCGACTTATCCATTTGGACTTTGAAATTTGCGTCTCGTAAGCATTTGAAAATCTTAGTAAGACTGTCAATGTGCTCCTGTAATGATGTAGAAAATACAATTATGTCATCTAGGTACACTAGGCAGATTTTATTAATATAGGGTCTGAGGATGTTATCCATACAGCGCTGAAACGTCGCAGGGCTGTTTTTCAGACCAAAAGGCATTCGCACATGCTCATAATGGCCTCCCTCAACATTGAAAGCTGTTTTTTCAATGTCAGAAGGATTCATTTGGATCTGGTGAAAACCTGACGCTAAGTCCAATGTCGTAAAATACATAGACTTGCCAAGTTTGTCCAAAACATCCGTTATATTGGGTATTGGATATTTGTCATCGATTGTCTTTTCGTTTAACTTTCGATAATCGATAACAATTCTCCATTTTTTCTTTCCTGATGCATCTGACTTTTTCGGGACTATCCAAATAGGAGATGACCAGGGGGATTTGCTTGGTCTTATAATATTTTGTCTGAGCATTTTTTGAATTTGTGCCTGCACTTCTTGTTTGTGAACAAAAGGGTACCTATATGATTTCGTATAAACGGGAATTTCGTCTTTAGTTCTAATCTCGTGTTTGATTTCGGTTGTAGATGTCAGTGGTTCGTCTTCTCTGTAAAAAATGTCAGAAAATTGTCTACAAAGTGTCAAAAGTTGTTTTTTTTCTTCAGAATTTAAGTGATCTGTACGTATTATTTTTTGAATATCATTTTTTGAGACGTTCTGTAGATTTTCAGAAAAATTGATTTCAAAATTATTTTTCCAGTCATGTTCACTGATTTCAGGAAGATCAGAACATTTATAAGTTTCGTCATATTTAAGGGGTACAGTCTTGATTGGGTATAGCATGGTTAATTTTGTGTCATTTCCGGTTGGGTTGAATATTTCAACAGTGGCTTTTCCATTGGATGCAACTGTTAAAGTTTCGGGAATTATGCACGACAAAATCTCTTGTTTTGGTATAATGATGTGTCCGTTCGAGCAATCAATAGGAATTTTTGTAATAATTTTAGAATTTTTTGGAATCAATTCCTCGAATAATAATGTTGGATTTGAGGTGAAATATTTAATAGTTAAAATTGATTCTGGTGTTAAAAGTTTGCTATTGATCAAGTCCAATCGACTTTTCAACAATTTCAAATTATCGATTCCCAATAATCCATCAAATATGTTATGGAACTTATACAAGAAAAATTTTATTTCTTTATCACTTTTGAACTCATTGAATGATGGAATCGTAATTGATGAACTATGATTCGAGGTGTTGAAACAAGTTGAAACTGAGAAAGGTTCATTTTGAATGAAATTTTTAAAGTATTGATTAGCAATTATTGGATCCAAAAATGATCGTGTTGAACCAGTATCGATTAGTAATTTTAAAGGAGGGTGTTTTATTTCGATAAATGGGAGTTGTCTTTCTAGTAAATTATTTGATTCGATGACTAAGTTTGATCGTCCTGGTCCTGGGCACTCGGAAAATTTTCCGTTTCCCAATTTTCTTCGTCATAAGTATACTCTGGTTGGTAACATGCATTATCGTTCCCGATTTCATCAGGAATCGGTTCGGAGTAATCGTTATAGGGAACGGAACTTTGTTCTGTATGGAAAAGTTCTTCGGAAATGAAGTTTTTATTTTGGCCATTATTTTGAAAGGCGTTCGGGCGATTTTGTTGTCGGAGTGTCGTACCGTGTGATATGCCACTCATTGGGGTAGGTCGAGTATTGTTTGTTCTGTTTGGAGGATTTTTCCAGACATTTTGGGGGGGCCCAAATACTTGAGCATTTGTCAGAAACCTTTGTGGAGGGCGATTGATTGGTTTTATAGCAATTGGTTGACTTGGAAATGTTGGACGCTGTGATTGTCCACTCGACTGAGGGAAATTTGGTGCAGAAAAAGATGGTCTCTGTGAACTGAAGCTCATTTGAGGTTGGGAATAATTATGGTTTATTTGACGATATTGAGAACTATAATTGGGGCGAGTGTGGGTAAGGTGAGGTTTAGGGAAAAAATTTCTTTGCAAATTCATTATATTCATTTCATCATTGACAATAGTGAGGGCTTGTGGTAACGTTTGGGGGTTACGAGCTCTTACTCTTGTACCGAATGGTTCTTTCAAACCCACTAAAAATACACGTAAAGTTTGGTTGGTGAAAAGATTTCTTTCACATTTTTTCTCAATCTCTGTAGCAGTGTGTAAATCAATATAATTGCAAATAGTGTTTAATACATGAATACAATTTGAATAAAATTGCTGCGGTGTTTCATTTCCCTGTCTCATGTGCATTAAATTTTGATTTAAAGAATTCAAATCTCTCTGATCTCCAAAATTGAGTAACAAAGTTTCTTTAATTTCATGCCAAGATTTGGCATTGTAAATATTGACTGCTTCAATCGCGGCACCGGTGAGTTTTGATAGCACTGTATTCACTATGAGAATATTTTGAGGTGCTAAGGCATTTGTATTATCAAAATAAATATTCGCGAGTTCTTGCACGGTTTTTATGAATCTTACTAAACCTGTTGGATTCCCATCATATTCGGGAATTGTTCTCAAAAGATCGGAATTGATTACCGGGACATTCGCGGTATCAGGCATTCTGAGAGCCGCAAGTCTTCCCGCTAACAAATCTATAACCGGATCTATTTTGAGAAATAACTATCTGATTATCGAAAATTATTTATTATTATCTATATGAATGATCAATATTTTCAATATGCGGTGTATTGAAAAACTATATACTTATATTATATATTGAAATAGATAGATCTCTGATCTTCGAAATTATTTATTATTGATTATCTGTATGGATGGTCAATATTTCCGATATGCGGTATATCGAAATAGGAATTTCTCAATATTGAAGAGAAAAAAGAATTGATAATAATGTGATAAATGGAATGAAGGATACTTAAAAGGAACTCTGAGGTTTCAGAGGAGTCTGACAATATGAATGAAATATACTCACAATAAAACCACAATGCTTTTTGCCATTTGGATCTCTGCAACGGGCTGGTATTTCTCTGCTTCTCTGTTTCCACTTAAATGTCTATGAACGACGATTCCTCGATGGATGCGTACCGTTCGCGATTTCGAATAAACAGTAAAAACTGAAGTGAACGATTTCCCGATGAACTTTTTCACTTTCGAAATCCTACTGACTGCGCCACTTTTGTTTTCGAAAACTCGAAAAGCCTTTTTAAAAAATTATTTTATTTGAACAGAAAAATATCAAAGACAATGGTGTTGATCGTTTTAAGAATAATGTCAGACTGAATGCATGAAGTTCCCATAGAGGCGATGCACTCTCGGCGACTTGCTGATAAGCGGCTTCTTCCTAGGAATTCTAGCATACTGTCAGCAGAATACGGGGTCGGTGACAACGTAATTCGCGGAATATACGGATGGCGGCCTTGCTCCTCCTCTCGCGCGGCTTACTTAACAATTCCCACATCTCCCTTATTAATCGTCGTAAACAATTATTTTTATTCAACGTAGTTTTTTCTCATGAATTCGAAAATGTTCGTGGAAATCAATATTTTTCAGTACGTACTGTAACGAAAATAAAATTTCCGTTACATTTTCTATTCAAAACACTCTTCAAGCGCTGCAAATCACCTTTTCCATCGTGGTGGTAGACGCATTCAACACATCTGAGTTGTTCTGTCAACCCTTCAAGATACGAATCACGCGTGCGCTAGAAAAGCCATATATGTGCAATCGGAGGTGATTCTGACCTTCTTGATATCCCTTCTAGATTATTGATTGATTATCGGGATCGATAGCGCGTATCGTATCTGATTCTCAGGTGTCGTGAGAGTGTGACTTCGAAACAGGTGATAGTTATTTTGAATAATTTGAATCATCTTCAAATATTTTATCATCTTACCTATTTAATAATTTTTCAATGAATTAATATCTCCCAAGTATCGTTATATTTTTGATTCAATCGTAAAGTGTGGTGTTTTTCGAGAGACGGTGCCTGGAACATCGAAGGGTTTTCCGAATTTTGAATATCATTGCAATCCACGAGCTTTTGACAACCTTTATTATTAAGCAGTACTATTTCGACTTACTGAACCCAATATTTCCGGAATTGAGATAAAATATTTCATTTTTATGTGGAAAAGTGAGGTTATTTTCAACCGAATTGAACTAAATTCACTTGAGGGAGAACGAGTACTTTCGTTTGAACGTTTTTCAGTGAAACCACGGATTTCTGGCTTATCTTTCCGTTGCCGGCAAGTACCAATCTCATCAGGAGACCAGAAGTTAATCAAGGTCAATTCATCTCAGTTCCAGAAGAATACTGCTCATATTCCTTTTGAAAAACTAAACCCTGTGGAGCAAGGACCTCTGACGTTTGGTAAGTAGTTTGCTATCATTCATTTCAATTTAAATTTAACTATCACTACTTACCAAACTGTCACAGATTCTTTTGAATCTTAGTTTCAGTCACTGTCTTGAGTGTTGATTTCATATACCTTGGGTAACATAGAGAGACTAGTCCTTTCAGTCACGGTTTATAATTTGTACCATTCAACTCACTAACTTCTTTGTGAAGTTTGGGCTTGGCCAAATTTGAAGAGTTGAAGGGTTACTTAGTGATACTGGGCTGACAGGTAACGGTTTTCATCATTTTGAATACTCATTGAACAATTATTTATTCTTTTTGTATACCTACTGACCTGTTTCGAAGTATTGCGTTACATGAGAATTCAGCGTTATTGATTTCCTTGTTTCTATCGATTTCTCATTATATCTACTTATTTCGATCAATTTAATCAATTTACCTAGTTCAATTTATATTGATCAAACTGAGTATTTTTCTCAATATTTCTTTAACTGATATTGTCATTTTTTTTATTCAATTTTCTCTCCTGGAGATATTCAGATTTCATATTTTTTTTTATGAGAGAACTTTCACTTATTCGAGTGAATTTATTAATTTCCTGAGACTGTAAATTTGGATCCAAATAGTCTATAGTTTAGAAATAATTATTGAAACTTTTTTTTTAATCCAACAAGTTGTAGTCTCAGTGACACTCATATATATTTATTACTTTGGTCTAATACCTTGTCCCCCCATCTTACATGTAAAACCATCGACCGTTGAAGAGGACCAACACCAACCACCTACTAGCTTCCTACCATTGAAGTGAGTGGACTCCTGAACTGTCATCAAAGCAGACAATAGCCGAATACCTGCTGCCAAGGATTAACCAGGTTAGCCAACAACTAGTGGCAGAAAGGGGTAGCCGCTTTGAGCCTACCAGAACCTTCGATACCTGTTGCCAGCCAACAACTAAAGGCAAAAGAGGTAGTTGTCTCAAGTAGAGTCCACTTCACCAGTCAAGGAGGAGCGTAAGTGGCCATTCCAAAAAAAAAGTCAACAGAACGGTCAGAAGGATAGACCATTGTGTCATTTTTTTCAATTAACTTGCTAATATTACTCAAAACTCAATATTACTTAACAATTTGAATTGTAAAAATTCACCTGAATAAAGGAAAGGAAGTTTGTTAAAATTGAATTGATTTTTCCTTCAGCAGCACATACTTCTCTTTCAGGAAGTTTGGCGTCCTAGGTTTGTTTCAAAAAGGGATCATAGTGTAAATTTCTCTGGAGGTCACACTTGCTTTTAGTAGGAATTAATTTGCATCTGCTAAGGGTGAGTGTCCCTTACCCACACCCGAGCTAGTTGTGGTTATAATTAATTGGCGCCCAACGTGGGGCCCACTTTTACTTTGAGAAATTTCTTTGGAAGTTGTGACGTTCAGAGAACACTGTGATTGTTTTTTGAAACAGCTAAAGTGCTGTTGAATGAAAATTTCTCTGTTTGAAAGTTCTGTTGATTTAGAAATAATATCATTTACCTACTGTCTGATTATTTGAATTTCTGAATAACTCCAAGTTTCTATCTTTGATTATTTTTTATTGATTTATATCTTTGATAATTTTTTTTCTGATTGATCATGATGGAAGTCAACGATTTGAAAGTAAATGAGATCAATTACGAGCTCAAAATAAGAGATATTGAACCTGTAGGGGACGTTAACCAAAAAAGAAAACTTTTGAGGGGCGCTTTGAACCAAGAAATGTCAAATCGTAGTTTTGCTGAGGGAAGTACTAATCCCTATGATTTCATTGTTGATACTACCGAAATGAAAGAAACTATTAATGATTTAGCTTTAATAATTGAAGACTTTTCTGGTGTTAAAAGCGACCCAACCTTCAGAAGAATATCTTCAAGGTTAACACATCTATCTGGAAGATTGCAAAGATTAAATATTGTGGACGATACTCAAAAAACAGAAAGAAATAAACTTAAATGTCGTTTATTGGAGTTAGAGGGAGATTTTTCTCTTAAAACAACTAATGTAGTTTCTCTAGGAAATATTCATCCGATAGGAACATCTTCTCCTTCTGCAAATGTTCCCATTGTACCTTCGGCAAAATTTGTGGCTCCTTATAAATGGAACATCCATTTCACTGGTCTGAGTCAACATGAATCAGTTCAATCATTTTTAGAAAAAGTTGAATTATTGAGTACAGCAAGGGGGGTCTCAAAAAATGATCTTTTCTTGTCAGCCTGTGATTTATTCCAAGGTCCTGCTTTGATATGGTTCAATAATAATAGAAGTAAAGTTAATAACTGGGATGAACTCGTCAAAAAGTTGAAGAATGATTTTTTGCCCTATGCTTATGAAGAGGACTTGAAACGTGAAATTGATCAAAGAACACAGGGAAACAATGAAAGGGTTACTCTGTATATTTCTTCAATGGAAGGTTTATTTAACAGGCTACAAGAAAAACCTGATGAGAAGATCATGGTTCAGAAAATTCGTAGGAACTTGTTGCCATTTTATGTTTCCTCCTTAGCTCTGAATGATATTAATACCTTGGATGAACTGTCTGATTTGTGTAAGAAATTAGAAGAGTCACGAATTTGGTCCGAACGTTACAAACCTCCCCCAACGCAAGATCGCTCTCTTTTAGAACCAGATTTGAGTTGTCCAGCATCTTTGACAAGCAAAAATCACTCTTATAGAAACAATTCTTCCAATTTTCTCAATTCCCCTCGTCAAAATGTCTCTGCCATTTCTAGTATTCGATGTTTTAACTGCCGAAGGCTAGGGCATAGTTATACAGAGTGTCGAAGCCCAAGAAAGATTTTCTGTTTTGGTTGTGGGAAAGCTAATGTCACTAAGTTCAGATGTGAGAAATGTAATCCATCTCTTTCAAAAAACGAGTCAAATGGCTCTGCAGGTCTGGATGCGGTAGCCAGTTCTTCAAGACCAGACACAAGCGTCCCACTAACCAAAAACAAGAAACCTTCCAACAAAACTGCCCAAAAACAGTAAAAACTTCCGAAGGGGAATGGGAAACATGGTTACTGCAGGTTAAAAATTTCTATAGAAAGTCCTCTCTTAGTCCAGTTTTCATCAAGAAAGCAAACGATAACCGTCCTTATCTGAATATTAATATCTTTGATGAGAAAATATCTGCTTTAATAGATACTGGAAGTAATGGTACTATTTTGGGTTCATCTGGTTTCAGTTTATTAAGGAAATATAATTTACCTATAAAATATGATAATGTTTTGAGTATTACTACTGCTGATGGAAGACCGCAGGATTCCTTGGGCTATGTATTTATTCCTATTACTGTTAATAATGTGTGTAAAGAAATGAAAGTCCTGATCATACCTTCAGTAAAACATCAGTTGATTTTAGGCATGGATTTTTTGAAACTTTTTAAGCTTTTTGTCAATTTTGTGGATTTAACTTATGACACTGCTGTATCTAGTATTTGCACAGTAAACAACATTCAGTCTGTTTCTGATTTGTCCATCTCTCAAAAGGATGAATTACAAAAAGTTATCAATCTTTTTCATGATATTGCACCAGAAAATAGATTAGGTAGAACTCATTTATTGACTCACTCAATTGTTACAACTGAAACAAAGCCTATCTGTCAAAGACAATATCCACTAAGTCCAAGTATGCAATCTCATCTGAACAAAGAAATTGATAAAATGTTAGATCAAGATCTAATTCAACCATCAAACTCTCCTTGGTGTAGTCCACTCTGGTTAGTGGAGAAACGTTCAGGTGGATACAGGGTCTGTTTTGATGGAAGAAAACTGAATGAAGTCACTGTAAATGATTCTTATCCTATGCCTTTGATTGACTCTATTTTAAACAAACTCCGTGATTCAAAATTTCTGACTTCAATCGATCTTCGTCAGGCATTTTTCCAAATTCCATTGGAACCAGCTTCAAGACCAAAGACAGCATTCGCAGTCTACGGGCGTGGTTTATTTGAGTTTAAAGTTATGCCGTTTGGTTTATCAAATAGTCCAAAAACAATGGCTCGTTTGATGGATCGAGTAATTGGACCATCTTTGGAGCCCTACTGCTTTGTTTATCTTGATGATATTATCGTCACCAGTCCTGACTTTGAGACTCATATGCGAGTCTTGAAAGAGGTTTACCGTAGACTGAAGGAAGCTAATCTAACTATAAACTTAGAAAAATGCGAATTTTGTCGTCACTCTTTGGTATTTTTGGGTTTTGTGGTAGACAAGGAAGGTTTGAGAACTGATCCTGAAAAGGTTTCAGCTATCATGAACTATCCTGCTCCTAAAACCACTACAGAAGTTAGACGCTTACTTGGTCTAGTTGGATGGTACCGTAGGTTCATTAAAGATTTTTCAGCTGTTGCTACTCCTATCTCAGATCTTTTGTGTGGCAGGAAAAAAGGTCAAAGTATCGTTTGGACTGAACAAGCCGAAGAGGCCTTTAATCAAATAAAGATCCGTTTGACCACTGCACCGGTTCTAGCGAGTCCAGACTTTTCTAAGCCTTTTGTTCTGCAATGTGATGCCTCTGACACTGGAGTTGGCTGTATATTATATCAGGAGTGTGATGGAATTGAACATCCAGTCGCTTATGCCAGCAAAGCATTAAATAAAGCACAAAGAAAATACACTACTACCGAAAAGGAGCTCTTAGCTGTCATTTTTGGCATTGAGAAATTTCGCAGTTTCATCGAAGGTACAAGATTTGTGGTAGAATCTGACCACGCTTCACTTGTTTGGATTAATAATATGTCGAATCCTTCTGGTCGTCTGGCCAGATGGGCTGTGAAATTGTCTCAATTTGATTTCAAAATTATTCACCGTAAAGGCTCTCAAAATGTAGTAGCTGATGCTTTGTCACGTTCCATCAATGAAAGTGCTGTATTGGATATATCTTCCCTGAAACCTGACAAATGGTATAAATACATGTTATCTGAAGTCGAGAAAAATCCTGAATCTTACCCTACGTTCTGTGTAGAAAATGGAGTCCTTTTTAAACATATTTTACCTAAGCATAATATCATTAGTAATACCTCCGATTGGAAAATTGTTGTACCTACGGAAAATAGATCAGAAATTTTGAAATTTTATCATGATGACGAAACAGCTGGTCATTTTGGGATACTCAAAACATTGTCTCGTATCTTAGAGTTATATTATTGGCCCAATATCAGAAAAGATGTTTATCGTTATGTTCGTCGCTGCAATGTTTGTGCAGCCAGTAAAAGTGCTAACTTACCTAGAGCTGGTCTAATGGGTTCATACAAGAACATCAATTTTCCTTTCCAACTTATCTCTGCAGACTTATTAGGTCCCTATCCTAGGTCAAAGAATCAGAATCAGTATGTCTTAGTTATTGTGGATTGGTTCACTAAATTCGTTCTAGTACATCCTATGGCAAAAGCTACTTCCAAAGGTATTATCAAATTTATTGAGAATAATGTCTTTCTTATCTGGGGTGTTCCCCAAATATTTGCCTGTGACAATGGAAGTCAGTTTACTAGTAAAGAGTTTAAGAATTTCATGGAGTTGTACAAAGTACAGAAAATTTGGTATAATGCTAGATATCATCCTCAGGTTAATCATACTGAAAGAGTGAACAGAGTTATCGTTACAGCTATTCGATCATACATTCATGAAAATCATAAAGTTTGGGATCAGTCTATTTTCAAGGTGGCTCAAGCTATACGATTAGCTAAACATGAGAGTCATGGTTATTCCCCAGCATTCTTAAATCTTGCAAGGAATGTTCCTCTTACTGGAGATTATTATGGAAAAATATCGGAAAATGCAAATAACATCATAGCTATCGGTGAAAAAAATCAACGTTTGACTGACATTCAGGAACTTCCAAAACTTTATGAAGATGTTCGGAAAAAGTTACATCAAGCTTATCTCCGGAATGTAAAACAGTATAATCTAAGAAAAAGAACTTTGAAATTTCATGTAGGGGACAAACTTTGGAAGAAAAACTATGCTCAATCCAGTGCTCCTAACGATTACTCTGCAAAGCTCGCTCCGAAGTATATTCCGTGTATGGTTAGCAAGGTTATCTCTAATCTTGTCTATCAGTTGAAGGACATGGATGGTAATGATCTTGGCCGCTGGCATGTCAAAGATCTGAAAGAGAACTTTTCCACGCTTAACGACTCTGATTCTGAGACTGATTCTGAGACTGATTCTGAGACTGATGTACCTGACCTAAAGTGACTTCCTCTAATTTTTTTGCTTAGTATCTTCTCTTATCTTACTTTTCGAATTTTCATCATCTTGAACATTATCTTCGATATCTTATTTATCTCCCTTCCAAAACCTAGAACCATGAATACTATACCAATAAATAAGCTTACACCTGGAATATTTATCTCGCCACTTATGGATATGTTCCATTCAGTTTGGCAGTGAATTTTTGGGAAGGTAGGAGTTGTGAATGCATTATGGTACTATTTATATTTTCGCGTTTCTCCCCCTGCCTTTCTGTTATCCATTCTGAGGTTGCATAGGAAGTAAGATGGCCGAGGATATTAATTCATTTTTCTCTATTCTCTCATATAACTCATTATCTATAATATCTCTCTACAGATGTTGCCTTTGCCTCTGTAGAATTATCTAGTAGTTGAAAATAGTTTTAACTACAGTTGAAGTTTGTCTCTTCAACTTTCCCTTATCTTGTGATGTAGCATGGCCTGCTACAAACTATCTGCCTTTAGAAGGCGTATATCTTACCTAATTACCTGTGTTAGGAAATAATTGTCCTAACAATTTATAGTTATAGATTTCAAATGAGTTATATATTACTTTTTAACTTCCCTCCTGTATCAACTGGTATATTAAAAGTATTCATTGTCTGCGTTATGCTGATAGCAAATACCTGGTTCTTTGTATGATGAAAATTCTTTATCTACAGATTCTTCTCTATTTTTTTTTCTTCCTCTTCACTATGGCTCTGTGGACAGGGGCCTGAGAATTCTGCCACCATAGCATACACCAGATGGTAGGTAAGAGTCCTACGACTGGCCACTTTTGATATTACATAACATCTAGTAATTTATTTGCCATTGAAGTTTGCCTCAGAATATTCAGATGATGTTAGTCATGCAGTAGCTATCTCACACTTTATCTTTCTTGGATCTGATATTCCATATCTTTGTGCCTAGGTGGCATGTTTTGACCAGTGGTGGTCGTATCTAGGAAGTTTCAGTTCCGCTACCTGCGAGATAGTGGCACTCGTGCTTTCATTCTGAATGTACTTTGGTAGAGTCAATGGTGATCATTTACCTTTTTTTATTGAGAGAGAAAATCGACTGACTGTGTTTTATAAGTTCATACCGTTAGTATCTATCTCACTGTGGAATTTTGTTACATTTTTCTGATAGTTAACAGTTGTAGGCAATGGAAAATTGACAACCCATTCAGTTGTGCATTTTGTGATTGGAGTGATGTTTTTGAACTTTATATCTTTCGATATCTCCTTAAGGAAAATCTGTTGTTCAAGAATCAGACCTCCATTTTCATTGAATCTAGCATTACAGTTACGGTTGTCAGTTTTGTCTATTCTGTGTTCGATGACTTTTCCAAAATTATGTAGCATTTATCTTATATCTTGATGAATTGATTTCTGTAGATGGTTGAAAATAACTGTTTTTCTCAAGCAAACCAGTCAAGTTGAGTCCTCTTGATACTTTTATTATATCTAAACATTTCTTATCTTTATCTTTCTTGTATCTTTATCGCTTCATCTATCTTTCTTGTATCTTTATCTCCTTATCTTTCGTCTCTATCTTAACTTTCTATCTTTTCTCTCTAGGGTATTTTTGGGGTTAATTGTTTTGTTGGTTATGGGATGGCAGCTCCCTTAATGCTGGACGATCTTGTGGTGGGTTCGGCTTGGCGAGTCGTTTTGGCTGTTAAGGTTCCATGCTAATTCATCTGGGGTATCGATGTGGTCATAACGCAAACCTTCCACGCTGTTGGGAGTTTGGTTTTGCCAACGTAGTCACCATATTCGATGTCTTAGTAGTCTTGGTTGGAATTCTGATAGCGGGTTCGATTCGATGGGTTGGGTCCACTCCACAAGGATCAGGTGTGAGTGAGTTGGATAGCAAACTTGGAGGTGGTTTCTATCTGGGTTTTAACCTCCCATTCATTTGTATTGAATGTTGTGTCTGCTAAGGTACCAAGACTTAAGGCGGTTTGGTGTCATGCATTTCAATGCCTTCCCCATTTTTTTTTGTCTGTAGGAGACCTGGTGTGATGGGCGCGAGCATAGTTCAGTCCGGCAGCTTGACTTGTCGAGCAGAGTCCATGGAAGGGTGAACTTGGGGGGTGTCGTGTGCGCTAGCGTGGAGGCCTAGGCCGGTCAGCGTGTGAAGCTCGCCTAAGAGCGGTCGTGCGGCACTACTGGGGGATCCTGAGCTCCATGGATTCGTCGCGACTGAGGACTTGTTCGCTGCATCAGACTCAGGAGGATCTCCGAATTTTTTTTGTATGGGCTTTGTGGTTTAGCCACTTTCAGCTTGGTAGAGCTACATCTTACCCCAATTGAAGTGGACAATTGGCTATCTCTGTCTTATATACTTATTTATCTTAACTTCATTTCCTTTTTTGTTTCCACACGTGGATTCTTGTGGGGTTTCTGTTACTGCTGTGATGGTTGGTGTGGTGCTTTAACATTGAACTCAGGGACGAGTGGTATCAGATGTTTCGATGGCGCAGCATTCTCATCTAGCAGCGAAAAGATCATCTGATCTGAGTTCGGTGTTGAATGATCACTCTTAGCTTTCGCTTCAGGGACAGGAGGCCAGCAACAATCCACAGACACCAGTTTAACCGAGCGTTGACTGTTTTACCTATGAATCTGTATCTCTCATATCCATTGAAGTATTTTATTTTTTTATGATATCTGATATCTCTGAATGTTTCGGAACCTTGTCATCTGGTGGAAACTAGTGGAAAAACTCAAAAACCTCAGGTTTTTGACTTTTTCTTACAATTAATTATAACCACAACTAGCTCGGGTGTGGGTAAGGGACACTCACCCTTAGCAGATGCAAATTAATTCCTACTAAAAGCAAGTGTGACCTCCAGAGAAATTTACACTATGATCCCTTTTTGAAACAAACCTAGGACGCCAAACTTCCTGAAAGAGAAGTATGTGCTGCTGAAGGAAAAATCAATTCAATTTTAACAAACTTCCTTTCCTTTATTCAGGTGAATTTTTACAATTCAAATTGTTAATTAATATTGAGTTTTGAGTAATATTAGCAAGTTAATTGAAAAAATGACACAATGGTCTATCCTTCTGACCGTTCTGTTGACTTTTTTTTTGGAATGGCCACTTACGCTCCTCCTTGACTGGTGAAGTGGACTCTACTTGAGACAACTACCTCTTTTGCCTTTAGTTGTTGGCTGGCAACAGGTATCGAAGGTTCTGGTAGGCTCAAAGCGGCTACCCCTTTCTGCCACTAGTTGTTGGCTAACCTGGTTAATCCTTGGCAGCAGGTATTCGGCTATTGTCTGCTTTGATGACAGTTCAGGAGTCCACTCACTTCAATGGTAGGAAGCTAGTAGGTGGTTGGTGTTGGTCCTCTTCAACGGTCGATGGTTTTACATGTAAGATGGGGGGACAAGGTATTAGACCAAAGTAATAAATATATATGAGTGTCACTGAGACTACAACTTGTTGGATTAAAAAAAAATGTTTCAATAATTATTTCTAAACTATAGACTATTTGGATCCAAATTTACAGTCTCAGGAAATTAATAAATTCACTCGAATAAGTGAAAGTTCTCTCATAAAAAAAAATATGAAATCTGAATATCTCCAGGAGAGAAAATTGAATAAAAAAAATGACAATATCAGTTAAAGAAATATTGAGAAAAATACTCAGTTTGATCAATATAAATTGAACTAGGTAAATTGATTAAATTGATCGAAATAAGTAGATATAATGAGAAATCGATAGAAACAAGGAAATCAATAACGCTGAATTCTCATGTAACGCAATACTTCGAAACAGGTCAGTAGGTATACAAAAAGAATAAATAATTGTTCAATGAGTATTCAAAATGATGAAAACCGTTACCTGTCAGCCCAGTATCACTAAGTAACCCTTCAACTCTTCAAATTTGGCCAAGCCCAAACTTCACAAAGAAGTTAGTGAGTTGAATGGTACAAATTATAAACCGTGACTGAAAGGACTAGTCTCTCTATGTTACCCAAGGTATATGAAATCAACACTCAAGACAGTGACTGAAACTAAGATTCAAAAGAATCTGTGACAGTTTGGTAAGTAGTGATAGTTAAATTTAAATTGAAATGAATGATAGCAAACTACTTACCAAACGTCAGAGGTCCTTGCTCCACAGGGTTTAGTTTTTCAAAAGGAATATGAGCAGTATTCTTCTGGAACTGAGATGAATTGACCTTGATTAACTTCTGGTCTCCTGATGAGATTGGTACTTGCCGGCAACGGAAAGATAAGCCAGAAATCCGTGGTTTCACTGAAAAACGTTCAAACGAAAGTACTCGTTCTCCCTCAAGTGAATTTAGTTCAATTCGGTTGAAAATAACCTCACTTTTCCACATAAAAATGAAATATTTTATCTCAATTCCGGAAATATTGGGTTCAGTAAGTCGAAATAATACTGCTTAATAATAAAGGTTGTCAAAAGCTCGTGGATTGCAATGATATTCAAAATTCGGAAAACCCTTCGATGTTCCAGGCACCGTCTCTCGAAAAACACCACACTTTACGATTGAATCAAAAATATAACGATACTTGGGAGATATTAATTCATTGAAAAATTATTAAATAGGTAAGATGATAAAATATTTGAAGATGATTCAAATTATTCAAAATAACTATCACCTGTTTCGAAGTCACACTCTCACGACACCTGAGAATCAGATACGATACGCGCTATCGATCCCGATAATCAATCAATAATCTCGAAGGGATATCAAGCCGGTCAGAATCACCTCCGATTGCACATATATGGCTTTTCTAGCGCACGCGTGATTCGTATCTTGAAGGGTTGACAGAACAACTCAGATGTGTTGAATGCGTCTACCACCACGATGGAAAAGGTGATTTGCAGCGCTTGAAGAGTGTTTTGAATAGAAAATGTAACGGAAATTTTATTTTCGTTACAGTACCCCAGAAAAATAGTTTTTAAATTCAATGTTGATGTTGGGTGGCCTATAAATAATCTCATATTTAAAAGGTGAGAAGAACGAAACTGAATTTGAATTCATCCGTATTTTTTCTTATTAAAATTAAAACCTACATAATTTCTTACAAGTACCTTGGAAAAGACATTGTTCTCTCCGGTTCACATCTAGCGTTATCATCGTTATTTCCTACAACGTCATTATCCTTACTTAATGCAAACGTTACATCCTCTGTATCATCGATATCGTCTGAAATTCGTAAAAATTGTTCGTATATTTTATCCGTTACATTTTTTGTACAATATTGTGCATTTTATCCCTACTCTCCGACACGCACAATTCGTTTGACATACTTGTATCGCAACTGCAAGAAATTATTTCTGATAAATTGGCCGGAATTGGGTCTTTTCTAGTAATCAGCTCAAAATACCGTTGCTTTTTTTCCACCACAAATGCATTGGATGCTTTGAACAATCGCCTTGCCATTCGTGCACTTGCCTCCCAATAAGTGCGAAGCGAATGTTCATCGCATACCTCAGCGTTTGGGGTACGTATTGAAAAATATTGATTCTCACAAATATTTTTGAATTCATTATGAAAAACTTCTTTGAATCAAAGAAAAAATTTTCACGAAAATTTATAAAGGAGATTTGGAAATTGTTAAGTGAACCGTATGAGAGGAGCCGCGAAGCAAGGCTAGCACACGTCACCCGGCTGTACCGAGGCTATCATCCGTATATTCCGCATGCGAGTGACCGAATGCAATCATGATCTGCCATGAGAATAATGCTGAAAACGGATTCTATAATATCGAATATTATGCCTTACACCATTACGAATGCCCGAAAACTTTAATTTCGCGAAAATGTTGATTTAAACAATAACAAATGAAACAAACGTAAAAATCATTGTATCTCGGCTTAGAAAACAGATATTGGGATTTTTTTTTTCTAAACTACGCTTCTCACTAAGACCTACGAGAATCATGAAGAACATGATGAATAACTTAAATATTTAAGGCGTAACTTCTGTTTGTTCATTGGCTAAAATTTTATATCCATTAAAAAACATGTACGAAAGAAAAGCTATTCTTTCCACTTGAATCCTGAAAGTTCATGCAGAAATAGGCAGTATGTGGCGTCCGTGGATGAAAAGTAATAGTGCTTCTTCCAGTGGTTCGTTAAAGAAGAATCACTTATCTTGTGACGCGAAAATCATTATAAAAAATGTGTATAGTTCCTTACTTCAGCAAGGATATAACGCGGGTGCTGCAGCGAAAGTAACCAGTAATTTGACGAAGGTGCCTCTTACTTCAGTTAGACGAATTGTTGAAAATTCCATGGAATCAAGAAAAAAGCGTAAAGATTCCGGTGTCACAAAAAGTCTAGACGACTTGGAAAAAGATTTGATAAGGCGAAAAATCTACACTATGTACGATGAGCAGCGTGTCCCTACAATCAAAAGTCTGAAACAGCGGCTCATCAATGACGAAACTCACATCAACTGTGGCCTCACTACTCTTTGGCGAGCTCTGTCTGCAATGGGCTTTAAATATCGCAAAATTGACAAGAGACAAGTAATAATGGAATCCACACGTTTAATAAACTGGCGTTCTGAATATATAACGCCAATAAGAAAATACCGGTCTGAAAATCGGCCAATACTCTACCTCGACGAGACGTGGTTTGACACGCATGACACCCCTTCCAAATGATGGTCTGATTCCTCTGATGGGTGTAAAACAAAAGCACCTTCAAATAAAGGGAAGAGAATCACAATATTACACGCAGGATCAGAAAATGGTTGGATCCCAAACGCTATGTGGCTTTCTGCCAAAAATATTAAGGACTCTATCATCCGTATATTCCGCATGCGAGTGACCGAATGCAATCATGATCTGCCATGAGAATAATGCTGAAAACGGATTCTATAATATCGAATATTATGCCTAACACCATAACGAATGCCCGAAAACTTTAATTTCGCGAAAATGTTGATTTAAACAATAACAAATGAAACAAACGTAAAAATCATTGTATCTCGGCTTAGAAAACAGATATTGGGATTTTTTTTCTAAACTACGCGTCTCACTAAGACCTACGAGAATCTTGAAGAACATAATGAATAACTTAAATATTTAAGGCGTAACTTCTGTTTGTTCATTGGCTAAAATTTTATATCCTTTAAAAAACATGTACGAAAGAAAAGCTATTCTTTCCACTTGAATCCTGAAAGTTCATGCAGAAAAGAATCACCCTGATTTTTTTGCACCTTCTCGACCTTGTGGAACAAGTGCTATAGTGACACGCCGGATTTACGAACATCGGTCATTATTGCTAAACTATATAACATGGCTGGAAAAACCTTACCGATATCTTTTCAGGACAGTTTCTTTCAGATGATGGATGAGTTTGAGAACAGTACTTTATAAATAAACCACGTTTATACAATTATACATCTTTGTAAAAATTGTTGTTTAACAGTGATTTATCGCTAAACTAACAATTCTACGTGATTTTTGCATAGGACTCATTTTGTAGATTTCATTACCGCCCACATTTTTCGATAAATTTTAGTCCGAAGATAATAACATCAATATATGACATTTGTTTATTTGAATATTTTTTTTGCCAAAACGTCGTCTTTTCTCGATCCCACAAATTTCACACAATATTCCTTGAGGTCCAAACTACCTACAAAAAAATTGGCAATTTGGCACGGCTGTTGAATAGAACTCACAGCGATCATGTAAATAAATAGTCGAATACTATTATTCATTTGAGTTATTTATTGAGCTGTGAACTAGTTTTTTGGTGATTTGTTGACTGAATTGAAGTAAAGTTGTTGCATTTTGCCATACCAATTGTCACTTATTTCCGAACGTAACAATACGTATTCCTATCATATCTACTTCTCCTAAAATGCATAAAAAATGAATACAGCACTCGATAAAAGTCCCTTCCTATCCCTCGACGAATTCATAGGAAGGGGTAGGAAGTATGACTTCAATTCCTTGATTTGTAATTAAGTATTATTCATCAATGCGTAGAACGCGAAGTATTGTATCAGGTATTGTTTGCGACGAAAGCGAATATTTCGCAATGAGTGTTTTGGAGGGCATTGGAATCTGTTTAAAAGATACTATGAATATTTTGTCTACTACCTATACCAAAATATTCACGATCACTCCGTCAGTACGGATTCGAGGCAAGAAAATTATTCATTCGAAGTCTCTAAACCGGATTAACCACAATTTAACGTCATGCAGGATATGCACAATATCGAAGGCTAGTTTTCAATAGAAGAATCAAACTGTTATTCGAGCCCATTGCACTTATCGGATCCAACATGGTTTTTCAATTAAAATCACTGACGCTCGACCACATGGACTGAAGTTCATTTTAAATTGAAGATTTTAAGGGTCAGCTGACGGATAGAGTTTTCAACTGATTAACTGAGGTATGGGATTAAACATGATACATTATTTCTAATAAAAGTGGACTCTATTGCAGAATATATTCATTCCAGCGGTGGCTCAGTAGTGCATCGATTTCTGTGTCATCAAAGAATTACATTGATAGCTATGTATTTTATTATTCATTTTTCGTCTCTTTCCATGAAGTATCTGAATAAGTACACAAAAAATGAGAAAAAGTCATCTTACCAGCGTGTGGAACAGGGACTTGACGGAGAGTTGCATTGATCCTGAAGGTTGTACTCTGCTCTTTTTTCAAAGAGTTGAAACTGATTATTTTCGTGTAATAGTTGTAAAGGTGAATATTGTGACGTTGTAACTCTAGGTTCGAGCAAAAGTGCAAAAGTTTTTATGGACAAATCCAACAACTTCATTGCAATGAACTCAACAAATCACTAAACAGCTAATTCACAACTTAATAAATCACTCAATAAACTATTACTATTTTACCTATTCATTCTCTTGATCGCTGTCTGTATTCAACTAACTCCATACTGCTTCTCGTCCGCTATATATAGGTCCATGATTCTGGGGTTTTCCGTATTCGAACGGTTATAAATATTTCTGGAACCTTCACGAGAGTTCTCTCCGCTTGTAATCAGATGCGGTTGGTATCTCTCTCGAACATTCTCGATGAATTGCGATAACGGTCGATGGGCGTGGTCTTTTCCGAATCACAAAGGCATAGGCGTAGAGGATGTCATGGGCGTAGAAGAAAGGTTTCATTAATCTTAAAATCCATAACAATATTATGTCCATTTATGTTGACATTAAGGAAAAGTTTCACTTTGGGTAACGAGTGAAATTTTAACGGGAAAGCATGGCGGGTCTCCGCGAAGTAGCACAATGTGAAATTTACCGTCTTGCTACTTGAAAGAATTCTTCGGGATTGAAAAAAATTGTTAATTACCCTTTTTTTCTTGTCGAAGTATCGGTTAAGAAGATTTTCTGATAATCATGTATATTTATTATACAGTACGGTCGTAAGAAGTATCTACCCTCTAAACTTTTAAACGGAACAACATATTGAGGTTGCGCCCAGTTGAAGATGAGAATCTTGATTTCGGAAACGACGCAGTGCCCTAGAAAAATGATTGTATTGTCACTCAGATCTAAGAGTATTAACAATTCATTTTTGTTCAACGTACCGACTGTTTCTTGGGATATGTACAATTTTATTTTGTTTTTTGAAAACGCCTTCTGTTCTATTGATGAGCTTTGATGTACCCACAGCCCATTCCTACAATTATTTGCCTCTAATGATTCATTATTATGTTTCCTTGACATCTTCAGGGCCACTGAATGTCAAACTACTCCTTTCAGTTTGGTGTTATAGTACTTGATGTCTGTTGAAAGTTTTTGCTTTCACATCGAGGGTTACAATCTTATCGATGTGCCAGGAAATGAAGGGGGAATATTTTTCAGGAGAAATTGGGATGCGTTTTATATAAATTATTATGTTTTTTATCGTATCGATATTTAATAATCGAATAAAACTGCTGATATATCAGTTACGGTTAGTACCATCTCCAACAGAGTTGATGGTGTTGGATAGATATTCAGAAGACCTTTCGAAACAGGTATTCCGGGCCACTGTCTTTCATTTGCAAAACAACTTGAAGACGCTTTCTTGTTGTCGAGTGACTTGACAGAAATATTCTCTTCTCATTCTGAAATAGGTAAAGTGGTGCCTTATAGCCTAAACTTTGTACGACACTGGTTTATCGATTCGTTCGAAAGTAAAGTGGGTGGGGGAAACTTTTACGGAAGTTCACTTGTCAGGTAGATAGTTTATGCTCGACTGTTCTCCAGTGATTTTTGAGTTGGAAAAAAAATGCTGACCCTATGATTTACAATCACAATTATTGATATTCGAGTCGTGAAGTAAGAATGACTAAATCGAATTTTCTGTTACTGGTATGGCCTTTTGACATCCACTTCAATTTTGAGATATGCTACTTTATTTGTCAAAATGAGAACAGGTGTATCCATTTGATAACGGTCATTTTTCTGTATTTTTTACCTTATCACCATGGAATGTTACCCAAAAATTATGGTTCAAAAGTGATATACCGAACGTCGCCGATATCGCCACGTGAAGGGTTCACCATTGAAGATCGCCATTCAAGAGGGGAAAATTATTTGAAATCATTATTCCACTTCCAGAAGGCAAACATTTTCACACTCGTATGAGAATCGTGGTGGGTGAAATCATCATCATCACGTTGTAACATAAAGGGGCGATTGTTTATGAAAGGTGGAAAATTGCATACATTTTGCCTGAAAAAAAATGTTTTTTTGCAATGAATAGAAATATTCACATAATCCAGTTCATCATTGAATGCGATGATATCTTTAACTGTTTCGACAGATCCACTTGTCAATGAACAATGAATTTAGTTTTTCAAGAAACATAACTTCGAATGGGATTTCTGATTCTCATTGGTAAGCAGGTGATCACTGAACTAGGACACTGCTTGTTGGGACGAGAGCCATTACAAGCAATATACGTTGTCCGGGAATGTCGTTTTTTCTTACGGGGTATACACACCATTATTCCGAGAATCATTCGCCTTACCGCACTCAAGTTTCGAGTCATCGCCCAAAGATATTCGTAGGTAGTAGTTGAATTGGACCGGTAGGGTTACCCAAAACGATGGTACGGCATCACATGAGGAACTGGGTGAGGACAACACATGAATATTATTCGTGACATCTACCTAGTAGCGTTCACGGGAGAACTTTAATTAAAGGACAGTAGAAGAAAAAGACTGAAGAGCTGCTCCAGTGCAGCAGGAATCAAATAGGGGTAATATCAGAGTTACAGACTGAACACTATCCATTCAAAGGACACCTGAATGAGAAAAGGCTGTACAACGGCGAACCCAGCTGCAGACAATGTCATGAAGGGACAGAGGCAGCTCGACACGAATGTGAGGCTCTAGTCGACAGAAGGCAACATATATAAATATATATATATATATATATATATATATATATATATATATATATATATATATATATATATATATATAGTACTTGCTTGGTTCATTGGTTCTTGGGATTTGGATTCTTCTGGGAAAATAATGAAGTCTTCTCTTTATTTGTATACAAAACGTTTCGCCCCTGGCCAGGGACATATTTAATCGTTTATTCAAAAAAATGTTTTCATAGTTAAATGGACGGTTTTCTGTAAGAGAATTCACATTTCATTTCTGTTTTTGTCTTTTTTCTCCTTTCCAAAATCATACATTTGTTGATTGTTAATAACCTTTGTACGTACCTCGCCTAATATTATTGATTATATATCACAGTGAAGATGGATGGATGTTTCTGTATATATATTTGAATCTGCATTTTTGTTCAGCTGTAATTCTTTATTTCTTGTATGGTTAGTGAAAGAGCGTTGTTCTCATGGAAATGACGGCGCAAGAATTTTTTGTGAATGTGTGGAATTTCGGTGATTGAACGGAGATGAGGACGGATATGACATATTGATGTACTAGAATTTGATTTGTTCAGTGCTGATATCTTCGCGCATGTGTATTTAATTTTTTTTCTCTATTGTGAATTGGGTTTTGTTTAGGGAAAATGGGTGTTGTTAATTCAGAGGATTTGATAATCTCTTTATCAGTTTCCTGATTTCTTTGCTTCATAGCAAATATTACTTTCTACTTGTATCATTTCAGATACATTTGTGGATTCGATTTTCGATAACACTCTGAGAGTGCTTGTCATTATTTCTGCAAACGCAGTTGTTAGTTGACGTGGCGAACTGTCACCACTGACGGAAAACTATGACAGCATTTTCTTAGAGTGTAACACCCTAGGTGGTTCCACTTATGTGTCGCTTGCCGTATAGGCACGATTCATTTCAAATCCTCTGTCCTATCACAATTTATCTTCGATACGAGAACCATGCCAACCCACAGCTGATGAAGGCCAAAGCCAGAAACAGCTAGTTGTCTTGTGGTGGGCATTTCGAGTTGAATGCAAATTGTGATAGAGAGAGAATTTGATAATCTATTTATCAGTTTTCTGATTTCTTTGCTTCAAAGCAAATATTACTTTCTATATATATATGTATATATATATATATATATATATATATATATATATATATATATATATATATATATATATATATATATATATATATATATATATATATACATATATATATATATATATATATATATATATATATATATATATATATATATATATATACAAGGTTGTTGAAATGGGTGTCTTGAAGAATAGGGAAGCAAGGCGCAACAAGCCATAGGGGCTGAAATGCGTTCCAGAGACCTGGCAGTGAGATATAGGTCAGACATGGCTTCAACGAAGCAATAAAAACAGTAACTGAAACGTTGTTGGTACACGCAACTTGGAAATTGCTCTCCATAATTTCCCTATTTTTTTCTATATTTTCATTTCGGTTTTACTGTTTTCAAATTTGCCAAATTATTATTATAATCATTTGACATCTCTTATTAATTATTTGTATCAATATTCTTGTTTAGATTTCAGAGCCTTTTTTACTCTAATTATTTTGACAGAATACTTTCTTTTTGGTAGGTTCATTCCGATTATAACCCTTCCTTCAGAGCCGGTAATTATGAAGACGCAAAGTACCGGCCCTTAATTAATCTCAAATAATTTTTCTACTTATTATTTATATTTCCGTCACTTGATTACCTGATGTGCATTACAATTCTCCGTCACGATTTACTTCAATACAATTTTTTAACGAGGTGGATTATTTAAACCAACACCATTCAACTAAGAACATTGTCAATCGCATTCAACTAAACATTTCAGTGAATGGAAAAACGCAAATTACAAAAAGTAATTACAACAAATATTTATCTACTCAATTGTCAGCTCCCTTCACTGAAGAAATCCATACCCCTTACAGAAACAAAGAATATAAAAAACTCCGTCTCTCGGTTCATGAACAACATCGGATTTCTTAACTTGGCGCTCTCACCCTCTCAGGAAATGAGAGCCTTCAGATAAGTCGAGTTTTCTGGTTTGCACACTCATTTTTATGTCAGCCATGAAATTGTTTACATAAATATCCATGAATTATCTCGAATCTGAATAAAATATGGGCGGAAAAATTCTAAAAATCTTATTATTTACGTGTACTTGTTGTGACAAGTAAGACGTCCTGAGTAAGGGTGCGTCTTGATTTATGAACAGGCTGCAAAGTGAGTTTTGTGCTATAAATCGCTATTCTCTGCCGAGGGGCGAGACTTTAATGAGACATTATTTCTGAAACATCTCAGACATTAATCATAATGTAGTTCGAGTCGTCGTCGTGAGATTTCACCAGTAGAACGTGACTAAATCGAGATACGTTCAGATTCGATTCACCGCTATGCTACTCCAGACGAAATAGTGTCAACTATATACATTTTTTTCGAAGTTCCTGGGGGAGTTCTGGATCATTTGGCGGGGCGTGATACATTGGGTGTTTCGTTGCTCGTCTCCTCCTATTATAATTCAAATTATTAGTATGACATAACAACTATTTGGTTTTCACAAAAATTGTGGTTTTGTAGCATTCTGTAGCACGTGAAACACGTATAGAATTTGAGGTTAGATATGAAACATAATGCAACGCTTGTTGGTTTCTCAAAATTAGTACAAGCAATACAAAAAAACTGTGCCTGTATATAGTTAACTGTTCACCTCCATCAAAAACTATAGAATGCTCACCTAATCATTGCCCGGTAGACGGAACCCTCTGTTTCATGTTCAAATCAAACCCTTCGTAGAAAATTCAAAAAGTTCGAAACTTGAATCTGAAATTGTTGAAAGACATGTATATATATATATATATATATATATATATATATATATATATATATATATATTCCTTTGTACTTTTGCTTTAGAAGAAGACATGATATTGAAGTCCATACAAGTGTTTAATGGCAGATTTCCAATGAACCGTGAAAAGTTGCTGCGTTGAAAGAAAAGATCCTCTTGAATGAAACACGTCCCATTTATTACCCAACTTCTCGTATGTCTCAAAATTAACTATCACAAAAATACAAGAACTAACAGGGCATGGCCCAGCTCTTCAGGTTGACTGACAGTCATTCGATATCTGAAGTTAAGCAACGCCGAGCGCGGTTAGTACTTGGATGGGTGACCATACAGGGAAATACCGTGTCGAAAGCCCGTACAGCTGCAGCGAAGTAGCATATCATAGCTCGCAGACAATATATCAATGAGCACAAGATATATTGAGGATATGCCGTCCTTCGGAGGGGACGTAAAGCCGTCGGTCCCGAGTCTATGGATGTTGGGCTCGTTAAAGATCCCTACCTCTGGTTGGAATACCAGAGGGTTCGGCAAAATTTCCGGTTGGGGGAAGTGTGCTCACCGGCGTCGGTGATTGGCCTTGGTAGCGGAAATAGGCCGACGTTAAATAAAGATTAAAAAAAAAAGAACTAACATTTATAAAAAAAACTTATCTTTGTTAACGTTCCTGATAACAAATCCGCTTCCGTTTCCACAATTTATTCATGAATATTTCTAGTCTATATTCGTTTTAGCAAACCTGTCAAAGATCTGAGATTTTATATCGTATTTTGACTTTGAACATGGGTAGCCAGGAGCGATTCATATCATGCCATTTGATAGGGTTATTTTTAATATATATTCATGTACTCTATTGCTGTGCACGATACCTATCAATAAAATCTATTAGTATTATTATTATTATTTATCATTTCTACACGCCTAGTCGGGTCCATACTTCCTAGTATCAAGGACCTCTATACCTATCACACGGCTCCGGTAGACAAGGATGTGAAAGACACCGTCTTGGTACGCTATGATGAACCCTTAAGTCTCCAACTTCAGCTCACCTGAATATATATTTAATTATCAAATGTCAGCTTAACAGACAAGCCATGGTCCTCGATGTTCTTGAAGAAGACCCTATGCATGGGCTTATGCAGCTACAGCATTCTCTGCAGCCTTGATGTGAGGTTTTATCCGTGCGGCCTCCAATTCGGTGACAGAGAGTTGGTTTACCCACTCGGTGTCGAAGACTATACCAAGTTCATCAGCAGCGCGCCTGGCTGCCTTGAATAAAAAGGCTACGATTTCTGCATGTTCGTGTCCTTGGACCATGCAGTGTAGGGGATCCGTACTCCTGATGATTCTACAGGCTCCATTCAGTATCATTCTGTTATGAAGACACTCCAAACTCGAAAGTCCACGGCCCCTTGTCGCTGAAGGAGATATAACCGTGAAACGGACGATTTGGAATGCATGCTTCTGTGCATGTGCATCATTTTACGAGTTTTTACGTCAAGTTGCCACAACTTCTCCTGAATAAATTTGACTACTCCGAATGAGTACAGTAGAATCGAAATGGCAAGCATGTACGAGTCAAAAACTTTGTTCTTGCCCAACAGCTCTGAAGACCAGATCTGCCGTAGTTTTTGCCTATACTTGCCACGGAGAGCATTTTTCACCAAGTCTACCTCTTAGGTGTGGCGTTGTTCCACACTCAAATAGGTCTCTCCGGCATTCGAATGATGTAGAACGCTTCCGTCTACGAGTTGGGCATCCTCAGGGAAATCCTCGCGTCGTCCTCTTTTAAGATGAACCTTGTGGACATTTATCAACCCCCAATTCCATATCCAGAGCATGCCTGAACTCCTACACCACCTCGAGGGATTACTGTGAGTCCCTTTCTCCAGAGGCATAAAGCTTAAGGTCATCAATATAAAAAAGATGGGTGACCTTGTGCCTGCGGTCTCCAGGTGTGCCGCAGTGCCGGGTTTTCCTGTGTTCCATATCATTACTATTATTATAAAATGAACTCGTTGAGATGCAACTGTCCGCAGACAGCGTGATCAAAGCAGATTCCTTCAATTTTTTTCTCCTGGAATTGTTTTTCCTTGCCATCTCTCTTGTCACTCCATTCTAATTTGTGATCTCCTACGGCAGTGAGAATGTGTTCTGACAATTCAGATCCACCAATCTGTCTGTTTTTGCTGTATATCTTGTGCTCACTCGTTCGCACTTGCAGAGTTTTAGATGTTTCACTGGTATATTTCTGACCGCACGTACAAGGAATTGGATAAATACAATTATGTTATGTCTGTTGGTTTAGTAACACTGTCAGCATTGAACGTGAAGTATTGTCAAATATGGAAAGTTTTCATTAATTTATTGAAATCCATTCGAACAAATACATGAATTGAGAGATGTTTCAACCTCAACTTCGATATTCTAAAACAAAAACAGTATTTAAAATTCCATATTTTGATACTCCAAGTTCATGGACATCAAATTGATACGATTACTGGATATAGGAATTAAAAACAATCGCCAAATTCGCAAACTTGCATGGATGCGTACTAGGCATTTCACCTCAGTACGGTAACCGGAGCAAACTTGCAATCTTTATAAATATTGAGGGAGGTTGAGATTCGGTATTCAGTATTCAGTAAATCAGTCAGTATTCATTGATCACTCTTCAGAAACGGTTCCAGAACATTTTTGAGAATGCACCACATCTCCTTCTCGACAATCCTACTGGTTAGCAATATATTGTAAGTTTTTGGTGTTTTTTATTTGTATTTCTCGTTAGCAATTCAATTTCAGTTCATTTTCAAGCATATTTTCTCATTTTTTATAATAAATATTCAACTAAGTTTTCAAATGAGTTCTTTCACTAATTGGATGAATGAAAGTTGGGTGAAAAAGCGAAAAATCATCTCGAAATAAGCCAAGCGAGAACCGAGTTGCGACAGTTTTTGATTTTTTGAGTATTGTTCTAATATTATACCTGATCAAGTACATATAATCAATATTGAAACAAAAGGGATATTCTACACCAACTACATATCCCATAACATATATTATAATACCTCATGTCCCTCGACTGTCTGAGATGATCAAACGGATAGGCCACAGGTATAATGTTCGAACAACATTGAAATCAACAAATACTTTTTGTTCAATACTGACACATACTCAACCATCTTACATAACATAAAATACGAAAAGAACTGCAATTATCAAATTCCTTGTTCGTGAGGTCGAAAAATATAGGTGAAACATCAACATCTTTGTAACCGAGAAAGAATGAATACAAGAAGTACTTAAAGAACAGACAGATGGTTTTGAATCATCAGAACACATTCTACTGTCGATGGATTTCACACAGTGAAATTGGATGACACTCAGTGATGGCAAGGGAGGAGAATAGCACCTGGTTACCCCTCTTGAATTACGAAATGTTGAATCTAATCTCAGACCTTTGACATATTTTCAATAATAAACATAGAAGAGAAATATTTTTGAATAACATAATAATATTGTTGAAAACGAAAGTAATAGGACGTGTTTCATTCAGAAGAAATGTTTTTAATTAACGCAGTAACTGTTCGGGGTGGATTAGAATTCCACCCTTTAACAATTGTGTAAATTCCAATAAAAGTTTCATTTTTGTGAATTGTGGTTGGTTAACAACCCAAAAAATTACGAAGAAAAAATTATCTGCCACAAAATAATGACTTCTAAACAGTATATAGCATTTGAAAGTGTTAAACACACGGGTAAATGACATGGTTATGAAATGGAATTTCAGAACATGAAAGTCTAAATCCGCATTCTATTCCAAGTCCGGTCGAACTGAGTTGATGTGCATCGAGACTCAAAACGGTTGAAAATACATCAAGTGTGATACATCGCCGATTGCACGACAGGAATGGCTGCAAATAAAATTTCACCTAGAAAAATTCAGGCTCGTATTTAAAAAAAAATTTAGGTGACCATTATTGTACGAAACACCTTCACGAAAAGAGGATGACGCCGAATGAAAGATTGACCTGAATACATAAAACAATTATTGCTTTTGAATTCTGGAAAATGAAAACGTTAGGGCGAGGGAATTGTTTTCAAATTTTCAATTTCAGTACATGGTCGTTGAAATACGCAACTTTTTTGTAAATTAACGGAGCCTCAAACTCTAAGGGTTCTTGAAATCTCAATATTGGTAAAAAAACAGCTTATATAAACTAAATATCCCTCACATAATATCACACACTATCTCGGTACCAGATAGACAGTAAATCAATTTCAACATCAAATATCCTTCATTGCCAATCAGTGCAACTGTCCCTGTTTAATTTAAGCAATACTCTCAACTCACCAATGCACCTATTGAAATCAATAATCTATCAATTTTGAGTAAACATATTCTCTTTGGTGGCCAAATGAGCAGATGAGGGCGCTTGTGTTCTATTTACTTTTTCATTGACAATTCGTTATGGGTTCGATTCCTGGTCACGGCAGAAATTTTTCTGACTTGCGAATTCGCGATATAGGACATTGTGAGTTGCCCATATATCTATCACTCCTCGTAGGTGGAGTCTCTTCATTGAATACATCAATCAACCCGGTAGCATTGTAAGTTTTATGGGTTAACCTCAAGAACACAACCGATCCTTGCCAGCGCAAGACTCATATTTTTTTAGGTTCCCTCCTGAGGGGGGTTTCAAAAAAAAAAGAAAAACATTATCGGAGAATATACACAGTGTTTACAATAAAATCAGCCGTATTAAACATAATTTTCAACAGATTATAATGTTTTTTTCATTATGGAAAACAATCGAGAAGTCTGATTGAACACCAAATTCCAGGAACGTCTTCGTTCAGGGCCTTTTATTATTTTTGAATCTCAAAAGTTGAAATTTTTGAAATCAGTTGGAATTACATAGTTCTCAAAGGACTTACTAAAGCTATAGTCGGGCTGTTCAAAAGATAGAATTCAAGGACGCGTGAACAGTAAATGCCTGCATAGCCACGCCTTCTGAACTGAAATGAATGAAGAACTGTTTACACTGTACTGTACTCATTCGTGCTTTGTATTTACGTATGTTACGTTAATTAAATAATATGGATGGAAACACTCTTTCACCTCCAAGAAAAAGATCAAAAAAAGACATTTAACTGTTGAGGAAAGAGGTGTAATAATGAAAACTTATAAAAAACCATCCCAAGAGTTGATGGGAGGACGACGTTTTTGTTGAGTGGTGCAAATCGGACTTGTTACATTGGGGAGAGGAACATTCAAAGAGTGCGTGCCGTTCACGTGATCATTCTATCTTTTCAGCGGCTACACTATAGATCGGAATACGTTGGTCGTTAAAAAAGTTATGAGGGACCGTCATTTGAAAAATATTTTAATTGATTATCCCACCAAGTCAATTTTTGAACTTTCATCACAAGTTTGATTACTTCACTGGATTCAGCAGATTTCGTTTTGCCATTGTTCTGGATTTTATCGAAATCTGTTCCTCATCAAAAAGATTAGGAGTGAAGAAAATTGACTAGAAAATCAACAGAAATTTCAATACAATACTATTTTTACTCGAAGCTCTTTCAATGAAATTAAGTCAAAGAAATTCTAGACACTAGTGAACAATATCCTCCTTAATCCAATGGAAGAGTTAGGATTTGATGAAAGTTTCGAAATTGAATTGTTGGGACGGTTAAATGACATTTTTAAGAAAAACTTCACATAAATTTTGCCATTACGCATGTATTCCGATATAACTTTGACATTAACATTACTAGAAAAAAAGAGAATCCGGTGGTGTGAGCAGATCGAAAATCGATAATGTTTTTTCCGAATTTCGACATTGAAAGCAAATGAAAGTTGGCCTTGAAAATGAAACCTCATTCATGAAGCCTGGAGTAAACTCCTCGATTGCTCACCTGATAAAAAAGAATCATCCCAATTGGTTGAGAATTTACTTATATTCACACAATCCTCGGAGGAAGTACAATTCGATTTTTGGGAAATTTAAGGGTTTTTTCTCTCGAAACGAATCGTATTCGTCACTTTAAACTCGTATCTTGATTGGACCCTGCACTGAATATATACTTTGATGTAACGGTGCTTGCATTACGATAAGGTTCGATAATTCTTTCTGTGTGCAATTTTTCTAATGTAATAGTTGAAAGTTATGATCGGAGTGAGCTACAGGAATGAAGAGTCACAAACAAACCAATGCGTGCAGATACTTGTACAGCATTGTGACGATATAAGCATTAGTATAGTAGAATAATGCATAGTGCATATAGTACACCCATCGTACAGAGATGAAAATCGACTATATGCAATCGAAAGATATTGAATCAAAATTGGTTCTAGAGGCACCCTTAGAAAAAACAACAAGAAGAATGCCTGTTTCCAGCGGTCAAGGAAATGTTTCAGTTACATTGGGCGTTACGGAGTCAGATTTCCCTTTGCAAACTGTAGACCTTCGTATTTTTTACAATCAACACTGCAAGGAAACAAAAAAGCAATGAACTATGATACCTTCTGATCATAAAAAATATTCCCGCATGCATGTACGTGAGTTTGCGATATTGGCATTCAAGCTTCAATGCCAGTAACATCCAGATTCGATTAAAGTTGTGAACCTTGTTGCCTGAACTAATGCTACTCTTTTGATGTTCCAGTGTGTTTTGAACTAATTCCGGCCTACTGTACTCTGTGTGACGAATTCGATAGATATGGAACAAATCAATTATGTGTGAAGGAAGATAATACGGGGTATCTGAGAATCACTACACAGTATGAAACAAAGTCTCTCGCTGTTTATCTGCCCCCATGTATGCTTAGATCTTGAAAACATCGCAACGGATTTCAATGTCATTTCTTCAAGATGGAGTGATTCAAGAGGAAGGTTTATACGTATAATCAATGCCTAATTTACTAGAGATATACTGATAATTTTAGAGGTTTCTGATGTGATGTCGTAAATGAACACAATAATCTACTAGACCTTAAAAAGGTCTACGGAAAAGTCGGCGATTATCTCTTAGGGATAACCTACAAAAACTATTTTTTAGTGCAAAGCCGGGGCGGGTCGCTTGTATTCTATCAAAACTACGGCTCACAGAATTAAGAGTCAGTTAGGCTTGTCGTCCACTGGGAGCGAAAAGCTGCGTACTCCGAAGCAACGAATTCGTGCGAAAGCCGGTCGTCAGAAATCTTGCGATGCACATCGTCATTGCCTCAGTAGATAGATAGATGCATTTATTGTTCATAAAGAATTTACAATCCTTATAACAAAGAGTTTGATTGGCTCTCGAGTGAGAGAATTACAATTCGAGATTGACAACTATATTAGTAAACATAACAAACCTGAAGAGGTAGTGACAACATCATTCATTAATGATAAATGAGCGCAGCTTGAGGGTTGCTGAAATATAATTTACTATCATTTTGAGGGACTCCATATTATCTGTATCGAAAGTATCTAGCAAGTCGTTCAGAGTAGTGATTTGTGGATAAAAGTGCAAACGTAGGCTCTCATATACAGGACACTCGAAAAATATATGTACAATAGTTTCATTTACTCCTAGGTTACAGATAGTGCAAATTTCATCGGTTTTTATTATGTAAAAACAGCCATTTGCAGTGAATCTAATGGAAACTTTGTTGCAAGTTCTCAATTGGGCAATTATCCTGATGAAGGTTATATGGATTGAAGACTTTAAATAGAGTAGGCCGTATGGACTGGAAAAAGTTTTATAGAAATATGAGTGCGGACTCATAGGAGTCTAAAATTTGTTGAGACTGTCGTTTGAAATCAGTATGCTGACAGGTAGGATTCGACTTGTAGGGACCAGTTAAACCGAATATCTGAGTCCTGAAGTGTCAAGAGGCGTAGTAAACATATCTCTGGGAGACGGGTCGAGGGCATCATTTTGATTTTTTGTAACCACGACAGTACACATTTCATAATATTATAGGATAGCTTCAGTCGACTAGTTTCGATTCTAACTATATAGTCTGATGTGTTTTTGGCAAGGGCAAGAACTTTTTTGGAAAATGCAACTTGAATTCGTTCCAATATGTCGGGGCACCTCAGTACTCATAAGGCTACACAATATGAGAGTGAGGAAATCACTATTGACTCATAAAACTTGATTCTGGCCTCCCATGAGGTCATCCTAGACTTAATCATAAGGTCCATAACAGCGCCTAGAGCTTGTTTCGCCTTGTTTACTGTTACAGTAGCCATTTCGAGAAAAAGGGCAGAGGATGAAAAATGAACCCCAAGGTAATTGAATTTACTCACTACATCTAATTTCTCGTTATTATAGTAGAAACTCAGATTTTTGTTGGATGAAAAACCTCCCTTAGTAAAAACTACTATTTTAGTTTTTTGTACATTCACAACAAAATCATTTTCTATAGAATACTGGTTCAGTACTCTAAGTTTACGCTGTAGATCTATTGGTGTATCTGCTAGCAGAACCAGATCATCGGCATACAGCAATAACAGCAAGTCATTTGCATTATCTATAGCGTTTCCCTGCAACCTTTTTCTTCGAAATATTTTTCCATATCCGAGATAAGGGCTTAAAGGTTCGCCTTGTAGCACCCCTGAGGAAATTTCGAATTTTCGGCTGAATTTCCCGTCGCTTTTTATGGACATGTTGGCATTATCATACATATTTTTCAGGAATCTGATCAATTTCGAACTGATACCTAGGCGGTACAGCTTGTGCATTAATAGATTATGATTAATTGAGTCACTGTAAATCACTGAACTGAGCACGAAAACATTGTCGATACATTGTCTTCTGAAGCCAGATTGGGTTTCAGGAATAACTTCGTTTTCATCGCACCATGTTGTTTATCTTTTTTGAAGTATCAAAAAAAAAAACTTTTGTCACACTGTTAAGTAGCGCGATACCCCTGTAATTGACTGGATCATTTTTTGGACCTCATTGCCTCAGTATTCTTCCGGATTCGAAGTATTTGAGAGGGCTCTTCGTTATGGAGAACTGACGACTGATACGGGTCCGGTGAGTAGACAAGCCCTACTAACCTTGAATAGACAACGTATTATCTCAAGGTTAGCACTAGAGTGCCACCAAGATTTAGCTAACGCCTCGGTAGATAATAATATCGTACTAAGGTGGGTGAAAGGGCACGACAGGAGCGAAGGTAACCGCATTGCTGACTCTTTGGCCAGGATGGCGGCTGGACTGAAAATTTTGGGACCAGGTGACACCCATGGTTTGACGACTTCGACAATTGCGGAACTAGCCAAACGTTACACCCATACTCAATCCTTTAAGAGATGGGATGAAACCAAAGGATGCAGTTTTGCCAGGGTCACCTTGGGCGACCCTGAGAAGATGGATCCGAATAAATATTTGGCAATGACCAGGAAGAAGCTACGTTTAACAGTGGGATTTCTGACTGGACACTGTCAACTAAGGAAACACCTCCATATTATGGGGCTAGTGGACACACCTCTATGCAGGATGTGTGAACAGGAAGATGAAACTGTCAGGCATGTCTTATGTGAATGTCTGGAGCTATCGTCGATAAGAGAGTGTGTGTTCGGTGAGTCTTGGCCTACACCTGCCGATATTAAGGAGATGTCCCCTGATGACCTGTCCTCCTTCCTGGATAAGGCAGGTTGGACAATGTCCTAGGAGGGCGACTCCTTGGGAGGATGTACAATGGGCCATATTATGTCCTAAGTGCTGTGGGTCTATACTCACCCTTCCTACTCTACAGATACAGATAAGGGTCCGGTGGACGCGGTTCCCTACTGATCCATGTGTTTGGATCGTTCGTCCGTTGTCGTGCGAATTCTGACAAATTGATTTCGCAACTTATCGCAGTTTTCCGCTCCCAATGGACGAGAGGCCTTTAGGCTACTTGCACACACACCGATTTCATACCGGTCGTCCAAATTCCAATAGTGAACCACATGTGGGAACGGGACCTGGCACACACGCCGACCGCTGATCGGTGCCGGTCAAATATCGGTTAGCAGCCGTCCACTGCCACTGCATGGCCGGTATTACCAGGAAGTAGTGGCGTACGTAACTAAATACACGCTTGCACACCCACCGATTGTTTACCGACCATTCCAATCGACTGCATGGTGAAATTGTAGTAATTGTAAGTACTACGTTTTAAACTAGTATAAGAACAAGCCTTTCTCGTGAAGGAATAGAGTTTCTCATTTTGGTATTCTGATGTTGGATTTCATTTTTCAACTTCTCATGGAGTTCGTCAAAGGATGCAATAGACATTCCGAAGAAGTTGAAAAACGTACTACCATCACGCCTCAGTTCTTCAAAAAGAGTGTAGAATGTTCCTGTGTGTTCTCTACTTTGATTGATAGGATGAATCCAGTACTTACGCTCAATCCTACGGCTCTTAATACGGCGATACAATAACCACATAGCAACAACTCGTTTAGAATACATTATTTTTCAATAACTTCGTGTCACGACAACAAAGCAACTGATTGTTTGACCGGTAAAAATCCGGTGAGTCTGCAAGCACCCGCTATTAATAAAATGTCGGCCGATTTTATACTGGCCGTCCAAAATCGGTGTGTGTGCAAGTAGCCTTTGGCAATGCCTGATACAAATTCATAAATTGTTGATTAGTTATCTTGAAATATGACCGGCCGTGTTTTTTTCTGTGAGCTGCATTCCTTCAAGTCATATTTATCAGGCAGTTTGTAGTGTCTTCATACCAATGAGACCAGTGGATTTCTATGGATACTTTTCTGAAAATATTTTCCTGAATATCAGTTTTTGACATGTTGTTCACTATTTCTAATATGATCAACTCACCTAATTGTCTCGGAAACGACACAATTCTCATAGCAGGGACTATAAAATGGAGATATTCCAAGGCTATGTTTTGGATTACAGAAGGCACAACAGAATATTTTTCAATTACTTGGAGTTAAAATGATAGATGCGGGTCAAATTGATCTTATATATTCCAAAATATCTGAGATGTTCCCATTCGGCACCTGCCTCTGTCAAGTATTCGGATTCTGAGTTGCCTAGACTATTAAAAACGGTCATGTTACTTATATAGTCAGCTCAGGTGAGGATGAATTCGTGGCAAGTATGAACCACTGCACTTAACGGGTGGCCAATGAACCAATTGCAGTGCTATCTGGTATGGATATGTACAGTTTATCCAATCCATCCTGGGACAAACTCAGATACCTTTCTAGTTGCACACTAGTAGTGTAGACCATGATGGAAAAAAACACCTTCTAGGAATAAATTTCAACAAAGAGAACACATATACTAGGTGTTTTTTAATCCTAGTATACAACACAGAGATTGCTGGGCAAAAACGTTATTAGTTCTGTGCCAAGATTGATTGGAAAAGCTGTACAAATCTTTGTTTGACCTATCTACGTTGGACGCTACCCTGCATACTGGAACTCAACAGATTCATTGAGAAAAGTTGCCGCGTTCGTTCCTACTTGACGCTCGATGAGTGAACTAATATTTTTTGGAAATATAAAAATCTGTGTTGAATTGACGGCGCATTTCGATGTGTTTATGTGAATATGTATCATTTGGATTTTAGTTCAGTTTGGATTCTTCATGTTCAATGAATATTTCATTCAAAACAATTTCAAGGCATAGATCACACTTACCCCGATAAAAATGAATTCTGGGGTGGGTGTTACCTCATAGGTTGGGGTAAGTGTGAACTCATTATCGCGTATACGTTCATACTCCAGTGCTACTCAATTGCCACCATAAAAAAAATAGCCAAGCAAAGAAAGAGTATCTCGGAAACCGGCTCGCATCATCTCAAAATAAATCAAAAGCTGCGTGGTCAATAATTAATGAAAATACAGGCAATGTTGACTCGATTTTAATGCTAGTTTATCATAAGGACATTTGTAATGCGAATTTATGTGACGCAATATCTATGTTTATTCGTATAAACCTGAGGAAATAAAGAAATACTACTACTCTAGATGCCAAATGATCCGAAATTATCGCCAAAAACCCAAAGAAATTATCGCCAGAAACCCAAAGGGCCTCAAATTATTCTCAAACGGACCTCGACAATGCGGTAGAAGGAATAAAATGAAATACGATGGTCAGGATAATTCTGAAATATGGCAGAAATGAATTCTCATGGTTAGATGTTGAAGTGAACCCAGATATTGTTGAAGTTCTTTCCGATCCAATTATAGACAGAAGTGAAAATTTCAATTTCCAAGACATTTTGGTTGATTCTCATTTTTGACCTTTCCAAAGGTTATACACTTTTCACTTATGATTACAGGAGAGCTTTTTTTTGTCGAAGTGAACTCGACATTTCGATAAGAATTTTGTGGCCTGGCAACTCAACGAAAGAAAAAGCCTCTGAAAAAATCACGAGTCCGTGGGACGAGTAATTTTTTCTGGCAGTTTTGCCGGTAGGCAACTAAATATGAATCATAAATGTCAAGTTTTCTTCGACAAAAAAAAGCTCGAGTGTAATACGGTACGACAATTTAATTTATTAGTTTATTCAATCAATTCAACGGAAAAGTACAATTCTTATATTTCATTTTCACAGATCCGATATACTCTTTTGACAACACAAGTGAAAAATGGACAAAGACGCCGTCAAATATTTGCTTACAGTTCTGATTGCCATGCTTTCAAGAGTTAGGTTCCGTTTTGTCGCTGAAAAACTTAGGGCAAAGTTTTTTCGCTGTCATAAAGACAAAATCACGGAGGCTCATGGGATATTTTATAAATGAGTTGAATTGTCACCAATAAAGATATTTGAGTGTTTGAAAGTAGAAAAAATGTTGTTGGTATATATATTTTTCTTATACTGTGTCCATTCTCATGGTTACAGAGAAGTGCGGCTTTTACACTTGCCCCAAAACTTTGGGAAAGTGTGATCCAAGGTTCTGATTTTCGAAAAGAAAATTGTACAGAATACTATTTGTCACATCACAATAATGATAGGTAACTTTCAACAAACACTAGCATGTGACGACCACTCCATTTTGAAAATTTTGAAAGAGCTAGAAATGACAAAACAATTTACTAACAACTAAGTTTTACTAATGAAAAAAGCGATCACACTTACCCGATATATAGATTTTTGTGCTAACCATATTAATTGCCCTCAGGTAACATGTTACACAGAATAAGACTTATCATACAGCTTTGCAGATACACTCCATTCAAATTTCAACTTTCCTTGAACTTTCTCCTGAACATGAAAAAAGGTTTCTCCAAAGTACCTAATTCCAGCGGGGCATGAACACAACGTGCCTATATCGAAATACATTTGGATTTGATGCACCGCTATAAATGTTCGAACAGTTATTGAATCTCACGTACAAGATTCTGCCGATCTGCTCGCAGAAGCGATTTTTAACGAAAAACACATTTCGTACGACTGAGATTGATCGGTAACGAAAACAAAACCAGCGTTTCGTGCTGGAACTTACGACCCATATCTGCAGAGGGTTTATGTTCCACGAATGTTGAGTAGGATATCAGTTTTATCAGAATAAGTAATGAGCTGACTGGCCATATGGAAGAGCACAAAGCATAGATAGATAAGTTGGGAAAGTTTTGCGAAGATCGTGTGTAGACGCTATTGAGGAGAATGGCAACTCGGAATAACAGTTCCAGATTTGGTCCCATTGGGATAATCTCAGTGCAGATACAAATTTTATCTCATATGTTCATTATGCGCAGTTTCTATTCATTAATTTAAATACCTAACTAGCATAACCACACAGGGGGATATAATTCTCTGTTTCAGGATTCAAACATTTCTTGTTTCTTCAAAATGAATAGTAGCTCAAATCAGTGAAAGTTATTACATATCTCTTTTTTTTTGAGACGTGCCTCGATAAACATAAGAAATGCTGTCGTAAGACTATAGGATTGATTGGTCACGAAAACGGAATCGGAATATTGTGCTGGAACTTATGACCCATATGTGGGGGGCTTATGTTCTACGAATGTAGAGTAGTTTTATCAAAATAAGTAATGAGCTGACTGGCCATATAAAGGAGCAGAAAGCATAGATAGATGAGAAAGTTTTGCGAAGATTATGTGTAGACGCTATTTAGGAGAATGGAAACTATGAGTAACAGTTTCAGATTTGGTCTCATTGGGATAATCTCAGTGCAGATACAAATTTCATCTCATATGTTCATTATGCGCAGTTCCTATTCATTAATTCAAATACCTAACCAGTATAACCACACAGGGGGATATGAATCTCTGTTGCAGGGTTCGAACATTTCTTGTTTATTCAAGATAAATAGTTGCTCCAATCAGTGAAAGTTATTACATATCTCTTTTTTTCGAGACGTGCCATAATATACATACGAATTGCTGTCGTAAGTCTATAGGATTGATTCGTCACGAAAACGGAATCGGAATATTGTGCTGGAACTTATGACCCATATGTGGGGGGTTTATGTTCTACGAATGTAGAGTAGTTTTATCAAAATAAGTAATGAGCTGACTGGCCATATAAAGGACCAGAAAGCATAGATAGATGAGAAAGTTTTGCGAAGATTATGTATAGACGCTATTGAGGAGAATGGAAACTATGAGTAACAGTTTCAGATTTGGTCTCATTGGGATAATCTCAGTGCAGATACAAATTTCATCTCATATGTTCATTATGCGCAGTTCCTATTCATTAATTCAAATACCTAACCAGTATAACCACACAGGGGGATATAATTCTCTGTTTCAGGATTCAAACATTTCTTGTTTCTTCAAAATGAATAGTAGCTCAAATCAGTGAAAGTTATTACATATCTCTTTTTTTTGAGACGTGCCTCGATAAACATAAGAAATGCTGTCGTAAGACTATAGGATTGATTGGTCACGAAAACGGAATCGGAATATTGTGCTGGAACTTATGACCCATATGTGGGGGGCTTATGTTCTACGAATGTAGAGTAGTTTCATCAAAATAAGTAATGAGCTGACTGGCCATATAAAGGATCAGAAAGCATAGATAGATGAGAAAGTTTTGCGAAGATTATGTGTAGACGCTATTGAGGAGAATGGAAACTATGAGTAACAGTTTCAGATTTGGTCTCATTGGGATAATCTCAGTGCAGATACAAATTTCATCTAATATGATCATTATGTGCAGTTTCTATTCATCAAATTGAATGCCTAACTAGTATAACCACACAGGGGAAGATAATTCTCTGTTCCAGGATTCAAACATTTCTTGTTTCTTCAAAATGAATATCAACTCGAATCAATGAAAGTTATTAGATTTCTCCTTTTTTCGAGACGTGCCTTAATATACATAAGAATTGGTTTCGTAAGACTATAGGATTGATCAGTCACGAAAACGGAACCGGAATATTGTGCTGGAACTTATGTCACATATCTGTGAAGGGTTTATGTTCCACGAATGTTGAGAAGGATATCAGTTTTAACAAAATACGTAATAAGCTGACTGGCCTTATGAAGGAGTAGAAAGCATAGATAGATGAGAAAGTTTTGCGAAGATCATGTGTAGACGCTATTGAGGAGAATGGAAACAATAACAGTTCCAGATTCATTTATTTATTTATTCATACACTCTTCTACAGGTTACACCCAACTACAGAACAGGGATATAAGTCAAATTAGAATACAATGCAATTATAATAAGTTTCGAGGATTAAACAATACTTACAGAATCAGCTGAAGTGAGAAGAACTAATCGCAGAGAACAGTTAAAAATATCTGGCTGTCGACTTGCTCAGATTTGGTCTCATTGGGGTAATCTCAGTGCAGATACAAATTTCTTCTCATATATTTATCATGTGCAGTTTATATTAATCAAATTGAGTATGTAACCAATGTAACTACTCAGGGGGATATGATTCTCTGTTCCAGGATTCAAAATTTTTTGTTTCATCAAAATAAATAGAAGCTCAAATCAGTGAAAGCTATTGCACTTTAACACACTAGTGTTTGGAGTCTTTCACTATGATTTTCATTGGAAAATCTCTATTGAAAGATGCCAGGGAAAAAATCGATGGTAACGGAAAAAAAATAGTGTATTACTGGAACATATGACCCATACCTGCAGAGGATTTATGTACTTACAATGTTAAGAAGGATGCCAGTTCCTTCAGAATATATGAATAGCTGACTGGTCCTTTGAAGGACTCTGGGGACTGCTTCGTATGATTGATTGAATTAAACCTTCAGTTCTAGAATTGAAGTTTTTGTCCAGCAAATTCAATGTGGGAGTACCTGATAACTCAATAAATCTAAAGACAAAATTGATTTTATAAGCCAGAGTGTAGGCATGTTTCATGTTTGCAGATCATCTTATGATACAAATATGATCCTAAGAGGAAGAAGGAAGCATATGAAAACAGGTCAACTTCTATCTCCATTCAAGGAAATGAAGAATGAAAAAAACGTGCAATTCAAATTAAGCCATTACCGACATTCTGCAAAGTTCTTATTCAGTCAGACTTTGATCTTCATTTCATATTTATGTTATATTTGAGTTGTCTTGACATTCCTCAATGCCCACGAACAGCTTAAGCCTTTGTAGGTTTCCTCTACTTATTATGGAAAAAACTAAGAACAAAAAGCCCAATTTCATTTCAGTATTCTCAGTATTTTTTCTAATAAGCAATATTTGATCTGTTGATAACTAACTTTCATTCAAATCAGTTTTTCAATAAGCTAAGTATAATTTAACTCGTCCCATTCTTGTGATCCTCAACAAGAATAATTATTTCTCATAATCTTTCTCTTTCCTATACTCAATGTTATTGGGAACCACTTGAGGAAACTTCAAGTCGACAATAATTGTCTCCGTTCTATTCGCTCCCATCAATGAACATCCTGTAGAATACTTCAACCGTTAACGGATTCGTGACTATCCCCAACAACTAATAATTTCAGTCAGAAGTGAGAGTTAAACTAGTGTACAAGGACAATAGATGGAATGTATATGTGTATCTCTGGGGATTCTCCCAGTAAATTTATCCGTCATGGGATGATGGATTTTGGGAAGTTGGCCATTAAATCATGGAGAAATGCAACGTTTGTTACCCTCTCTTAGACAGAAGTCTCCATATAATATGCAGGGGATTCAATTACATTCCAGAAGACTAGATATGAGGGAATTTATCTCTCTGGGAACTGCAGGATTGTATTCTGATTGATATTGATTCCTGATTTTTTTCAGCATGGAGAAAACGATGAAGGTATGATATCTCGAATTGGCAATTGTAAAAAAGCGACTAAATCATGTCACCATTTCATATATTCAAGTGAACCAAGTCTGCACACTCATAATTTAAAACATCAGTAAAGGTCCAGATGGGTACATAATGAAATCATAAGACTAGTTATTCCACCAGATAACTCAATTATATTATTAATGTTTCCTACTGGAAACCTTTTCTAAACTTAGCATTTACCGTTCAGTTTCACGAATTTGTATTACCTATAGGACCAGTCACACCCAAAAATGTCGAGGTTGACAGCGCTCATCCTGGACCCTGCTCACTAGACGCGTTCAGTGGGGACCAGGGCTTGAATGTTCTTACCACAAAACGAAAGCGCAACAACAGGGTGATTTGCTCTGAAAGTGACTGAGTCCTATGCACCTATAAACCCGCACAATCTCATTCTCCCTTTTCCGTTTTTGGTTACAGAGTTCCCGCCCCTAGTAAATTGATCTCAGTTTAGTTAGGATGGTTTACCTTCCACAATTATTTGTTTCGTCAAGAAGTGGTTGACAATAATCTATTTGAATGGTACGAGAATTGCTTCGAATTTTCATTGTCTATATAATTTATAATCATGGACGGTAGTAAGATAAACCCCGATGATGTTGCGGATGATGATAGAATTTTATGTCGACATTTTTACAGATCATTTCGTTTCCTAAATTTCATCGTTAGATGATGCCAATTTTCAAATATCACGAACGTCATATGATTTGATTTCAATTGAGTTTTCTTCTGAAAGATATGGGTTTCACCTCCAGATGACTTTGAATTCTTCTAGTGATCATCCCAGTTTTGAGTAGTTTCTTATTTATAGTTTACGTTTTTCATTGAGAGGTGCTAATAGTTTTGTTTTGAATCTTGTGAGCTAGTAACACGTGTGATATTACTGCTTTTTCTATTGTGGGTACATAGTCTGTGGCCCTATTCTTGAATCACTCGCAGTTCTGCGTATACGCTGTTGCTAAGCTACGACACATCTGATTGATCTCTGCCTAGGAACAACGTATACTTTCAGCGAACGTGCGGTTCAAGAATAGGGCCCCTGAAGCCGCACATAAAACTTTCCATTTGCGTGCAGTACCGAAGGAGAGTACATGTTAGATATCATCATCTCAATGATTTTGTAGCATAATGAAAATATAATTAAAATCGATTTAGAAATTTGTTATTTTTCGAATAGTTGTCTATTTGCATTTTGATTTGAGTAAAGTTTTGTTATCATGTATCGTCATGTTTTAAAAATATTTTCACAACTTGTATTCCGACGTGTACTATCCAAATGAGAACTCAAAGCGCGGTGTAATCGCCTAGTTCCTAACCCTCTAGTTAGAATATTGAAAGTGCATAGTCAACCAACCAATCGGGTGACTATACTTCTCGATTCGAGCAGTAAACGAAATCAGCAAAATCTAATGTCATATTCATAAAAAACAGAATCAAATGAAAGGATACGAGAATAATATAGGCTGCCAATCGGTCAGCGTCCAAAAGTGAAAGTTAAGTGAAAGTATAGCCAGGAGATCGGTCGGCTGATTATACATTTCCTAGGAGATTTGGACGAAATCTCTAACACTCTTCATTGCAAGCGCCATTTAATGGAAGATAACATGGAGCATATTATCTGAATAGGCATGTCTCGCCAATTTTATCCCAAACTATTGTAGGTATGAGTCCCGACATCAGGATTTTAGGAATCTTATACAATAGTGCCTCATTTCAAAGTCTGTCATGAACTGATATGTCAAATGCATCAATCATCTATGGAAGCTGAAATATTGTGAAATTTCCTATGCAAATGCTCGAAACGATTAAAAATGAAATTAATAAAAAAATCAGGATAGAATGGTTTTTTCGACGAAATCTCAGATTTCACTCGAAGTCATATAAAATTTTCCCTTCAAGCTGAGTTTTCCTTCCCAAACTTCGTCATTTTGATTACATGTTTTTTAACTTTTCCTTAGTGAACTCACACCGAGAAAAACGTATTTTTTGAATTATTCGATTCAATCAGGTCTTTGAAAAAATAAATTTTTCAGTCAAAGAAAACTCCACTTCGTGTAGGAAAAATGGCTTGCAACTCCATGAACACAGTTCATGAAAATCAAATTTATACTTTTCATATCGACGATTGATGCAGCAAAATGGACTAATGCTTGTAAATACCCTAATTCATTTGTTATGCTGCTGATTTTGTTTCTATTGCAACTTTCGAATTGATTGGTTATTTCGAATGAAAATTGAGGTCATTGTTTACATTCATTATGGTTCCATATATTAACTGAGAGATTTATATTTTCCATACAATATTAATACATTTCATTGTTTCACCGCAACTATTGAAACAGGAGGCTATTTGAATTTGTTTGAAATACTGCTTCGACATCAATTGCCCCTCTATCTCTCATAACTTTGTATTATAACTCATTAGTAGATGATAGAATGGAACTGTATAATGTTCACTGTATTTTAGCAGGAAGCTAACGTGAGAGGTTTTTTAAAATTTTGTGCATGGAAAATAATGGATTGGAAAGGATGTGAGGAAATAAATCAAAATCTGATTGTACTGATATTTCTCATGAAAAATATATGTATCGAATTGATTGGAACACCATATTTCTTCAGGATGCCTGTACCAGCGTTGCCAGATTTTTTTGTCAAGTCGGGATTTTGAAACTTTCCGAGTGAAATAAGCGAGATTCCATCGTCGAAAGCGGGGCATAGTAAAAACACGTATATAATCGAAAAAATTTTGATATATATCTTGCTATTCGGAAGCCATTTAATTTTTATAGAAAAAATTGGGACGTCCATCCAAAATCTCAATACAACCAAATGTTATCACATCACTTTCAGCAGAAACACAAACCTAATACCGACTTCTCACAACATCTCAAATCAGAAATGGAAAAATATCTAGAGTGTCACATACTTTGAAAATTATTGTTTAATCAACATATATTTGCAGTCTCCAAAATAGCAAACAGGCTTTCTGTTCCGATCCTACAGTGATTTGAGTAGTTCAAGAATTCTGACGACTCTGTACATGTCTTGAGTGAATAGAATTATGGCTCGGTGATCTGGAATCCACTTCACAACATATATACTCATAAACTTGGAAGTATTCAAAACAAATTCATCAAATATATCAATAGGAAATGCATTCCACGAATCACCGAAAGAAGTATTATACGTCAAGTATTGAACCTGATATCTTTAGAACATCGAAGGATGATTTCGGATGTTGAATTTTTGTACAAAGTTATAAACTTTCAATCCTTCAGCTGATACAAAATGCAGTTCCTGTATATATTACTGGACATTTTTCCTTGTTTTTCATATTTGGATTCCCCTCTACATGGAATACTCATATCTTGAGTAGCAGAATCAGCAAATATAGTTTTGCAAATAGTGTTTCTGAATTTTGACGTTCACTACAACTGGAGTCCCGATGAATATCTGGCGAGCTACTTCTTCACCACTCTATACAGCGTCTTCTTACGTTTGAACAATTTCACGTTTTAGAACATTCAAAATCAACTCATTGTAATTTTATACATTTACACTTGGTGATATGTTGTATATGTACTTTCTCATTATTTCATTATTTGAAAACTTAACTGTATACATGCTCTGGGTTTGTCCTTTTTGTCTCCCAAATGAATGAATTAATGAATAAAATCGGGAAGTCCGGCAAGGCTGACCTGTACCCACATTTAGCTTGGCAGGTGACAACTAAATTAATATAAAAGGCACCATCCAGTAGTTTCTAGTGGCACCTCGATATTTGGAATGAGAGTATAGCTTGTTGGGATCGATATTTTCAACACTACAACAATTTGGAGAGGACGGAAGTCTTCAAGGGCCCATTTCTGCCCTGGTAAAGCTAAGAAGAACTCGTGTAGGTTAACTGTAAAATAATTTTGATTTACCTACACAGAAGAATATGGAGTCCACTCATTTGAGGTAAATATTTGAACATCATTATTGGGATTTTAATTCAGGATAATAATTAGGGTGGATTTCAACTCGCTTCACGAGACATTTGAGAAATAAAATTATTTTTGTCCGAACACGTTTCATCATAACTCTTTTCTTTTCTCAATAACAGTTCTGCCAGGATTCTACATTGAAGCAATCGATTCTACTTTAAAGCAATCGATTCTACATTAAAGCAATCAATTTCCACAACAGAGCAATCAATTCAACAACTATATTGACTATTGACGAGTACTTAGACCTCATATAGAATTGTTGAGACCTTGTGGAGAATTTTGAAGAGATTAATGGTGATAGTAGAGACCTTCCTGTCTGTGGAGATCTTAATGGAGGATATTAAGGGATAGCTGAGTTCTGGAGCTATCATACTATCGTGAAACTGAAGGAACAGTTTTTGGAACGAAGTGAATATCACACTGGAGTAACGAAGTGGAAAAACGTCACCCTTCAGCAATAAATATAAATGTAACAGGTTTGAATGCATTCATCTTGATTGTTGATGTCATTATTGTTATTATATTTACCACTGAAATTTTGATTGAATATTTCTATTTGACACCTGCGTGTTTGTTTGTATGTTTAAGAATCTCTTTTCCAGCGTGGTAAAGTTTTTCTACAGAGATTGGCTTGAGATTAAGTTTATATGATCTTTCTTTCTGTAGATGGCGTCCAATTAACAACATTTTAATTCAGACTCATTCTCAGTGCCATCTATTGGATTTCTGGGAGTTCTCAAATAGCACCGAATCACGCCCTTGCCTCCCTAAAAAAAGCTAGCTGTTCGCAATCTGTACCTTGTGTTGGGCATTTAATCTGGCAAGGGCGTCGTCAGCTTATGACTAAGGGGGGGCAATAGGGCTATATTATGGAGAATGAAAAATATGAACGCCTGGTACAGTCGAAAGCATGAAGCGTTACACTTTGGAAGTCTTTGCCTCGATGACGATTGTAATAAAAACGGTTCTGATATCAATGTATGAAACTCCACAAGCCCTCGACAACACAATAACTAAATCAAAATTTTAAACACAGTGATACTTATTAATTTTAACAATAATAATATTCAGTTAAAACATAACCTGCGGGGATTACTTGCAAAACTTGCAACCACTTTATCATTGAAATTATCTGGGTTTTTATTTGTTACAGCTGTATGTACACTTATCATAGCCAGACCATTGAGGCGATATTCTGCCGTGGTGCTTCTTAGCCATGTTTTCAGTCTTCTGAGACTGCTAAAGGATCGCTCTACTGTACAGGTCGTGCATGGTAAAGCGATCAAAATTTTTAATGCTTTTTCCGTTTCGGGAAAGAAGGAATTTGTTTCTTTTAGGACATCAACAACTGTGAGATTTGTTAGATTAACCCTATCTTGCCACAACTGCTGCCAAAGTTCGATTTCACTTTTAATGTTCGGTAAATCATAAAACTGGGCAATAGATTGACAAGTTTGTTCCAGATTTTCAATTGTCATCTTTTGCACCTACGCTGGGCGTAACTTTGATAAGGCGAATGATGGCGTGTTTTCTTCAGCAAAACGTGTACTTCAAGTGAGGTGATAATCGAATCCAAGTATGGAATTACTAAAGACCTCTTCCAGTATTCTGAAGGGCTTTCTGCTGGATGATTGCTTCTATGACGTTGTTTCCCCGTAATTCGTGGCATTGATGTTATGTCCTCCTCCAGTCCGACTTTCTCCGCAACAGCAGTAGCTTCCTTTATAATTTCGTCTGTCACTTTTTCCGGATTTTCACGGTGGTTTTTGATCGAAAGTAAAATCCCTCTGACGTGTTCCGAGGCTTTGACCACGTCCAAAGCTACAGATTGGAGTACGTTGACAACGGGTTCCATCAAAGCCGAGTATTTGGCTACCAATTAACATAATCCCGAGAATGAAAAAAATTCTGGAAGTAGCCGCATGCAATTGGAAGGAACTTTTCCGAGTTGCACTATTTCCTTCGTGAGATGAGGTTTGTAGGGCTTCCAGAATTATTGGAAGATTTTCTTTGAAATCTCTGATGGTTTTGTGTTTCTCACTAGATTCTTGTCTCGCAAAGTCTGGAAATATTAGGTATCAACTTCCTCCTCAAAACTGATTCCTGGAAAAAGTTTATAGTATCTTTGGTGGTTCCCATGGCATTTCTGATTTCAGGAAGTGCATTTAGATCATTGATAACTAGATTCAGTTTGTGAGATGAGCAATGAAAGTAGAGGGCTTTGGTGTACTTTTTGCGTAAGATCGCTTGTACCCCTCCGTCTTTTCCTGACATCGTTGAACAACCATCAAAACCAAAACCAACGCATTCATTTATATTCAGATCTTCTTTTGTCAAAAACTCATCTATGCTAGGTGCAATCGATTTCGCATCCAAATCTTTTGGCTCAAAGAATCCGACAAACATTTTTTGGACTTCCTGTGTTTCTTCATCAAAATATCGCATCCCAATCGATAGTTGTTAAGAGCCAGAAATATCAGCTGTTTCGTCTGCTAGCACACTATATGCTGCTGCTTCTTTCACAATATCAGCTTTAATAACGCTTCCACAAATACCAATAATTCCATTTTGAATATCCACTGAACGGTAGCTTGCATTCTTTTTCCCTTGCTCAATGTGTTTCTTTGAAATCAAATCTCCCGCGTCAATTCGCAGTATGTATAAATCCTAGCAATACTAGGTTTTACAAGGATTGTAGTCGATTTATTCAACTCTAGGCTGAAGGTGTTTCTTATGAACACTACTTACACATTTGATCTCTAGGGGGGGCAACTGCCCCCCCTCTGGCGACGCCCTTGTAATCTGGTATACCTCATCATATGAACAAGATAAGGTTACAATATATATATATATATATATATATATATATATATATATATATATATATATGATGAATTGTGTTTTCGGGTTTCATTCCGTGTTCTGTGGTTTTGATCCTCTGAAGGGTAATTGTCACAACGTTTCGGCAAAGTCTCATTTGTCATATTCTAGGTGATGATTGAGTTTCGACCTCCGAACTCGACTAATTAATTCGAGTTCTGCTTCTCAATATATAGGGGTGTTCAATGATGGTATCTTTGACCTGGGCCCCTCCCACTTTCTTCGTTGGTCCGACTGCATTTTTCATTATGCCCGTATGGTTATTACTTGATAAGGTTCGACCTTGTTCCTCTGGTGTGATCGGTTTGTTTTTGTTTTGTGATAGGATGGATTTCCACGTTCTTGGTAATCTTTGGGCGCAATCTCTCTTATTAATACTACTCGGTCGTTTCTCAATTTCGATAGCCTCTCTGATTGTTCGAGAGTAGAAGTTTTCATCGCTCGCCAATGTTTTCGTGTTTTCGAAATTGATGTTATGTCCTGTCTCCAATACGTGTTGGAAGATGGAAGATGTGGTGACTTTTCCTTTCACTGATAGCTCATGTTCATCCTTGCGTACGTTGATCCGTCTGTTGGTCTGACCGATGTAGGACTTGTTGCAGTCTCGACATGATATTCGTAGACTCCCTGAGACTCCAGTGGTATCTGGTCCTTCGGATTACGGAGTATCGATTTTATTGTACGTTCTGGTACGAACGAAGTAGCTATGTCGTGTTTGCGGAGAATTCTGCTGATTTTATCTGTAGTTCCTTTTAGGTATGGTAGTCTGGTTGTTATGACCGGTGTTTCTGAGGTTTTCTGCTGTCCTGGTTTGTTCTTGGAAGCCGTTTTTATAATTCTCTCCGAGTAGTTATTCATTCGTAGAGTCTCCTCGATCGTGTTCCGCTCTTGTTTTTGATGTTCGTTGTCTGCCAACCTGATTGAGCGTGTAATTATAGTTTTTGCCACAGCGTGAATCTGTTTCGGATGGTGATGTGAATTTGCGTTCAGGTATCTGTTGGTATGTGTTGCTTTGCGATACGCCGTGTGGCCTAGCGTACAAGAAAATAACTAGAGACCCAACAACCTATCTAGAAAAAAACCACCAAAACAATCATCAATAAATCTCCCATTAACGAGGATATTAAAAGACACCTAATCCCAAGGGAAAAATCATCTAAGTGCCCCAAACTGTATGGTCTCCCGAAGGTTCATAAAGAAGGTGCACCACTTAGACCAATCGTGAGCTCAATAGGGTCGCCAACTCACCAATTAGCGAGACACATTGCCCACGTTCTCCAACCACATGCGGAACAGGTCGATTCGTACGTACGCAATGCTGACCATTTCATAGATGTACTGAAAACACAGACCGTTAGTCCAAACGATATCCTTGTCAGCTTCGATGTAACGTCCTTATTCACCCAGGTACCCATCAGAGAAGCACTAGAAGTAATCAAAAATAAATATAAACCAGAAGAACATATCATAGACTTGGCTGAACATTGCATAAAAAACACGTATTTCGTCTATAACGATCAACGATACAGACAAATTGAGGGTGCACCAATGGGCTCACCACTGTCACCAATTATTGCTAATCTCTTCATGGAAGAGATCGAAACCAAAGCAATAGCAATGTCAGACGTGAAACCGAAACTCTGGCTGAGATATGTTGATGACATTTTCGTGATTTGATCACACGGACATCAGGAACTCGAAAGGTTTTTCAATCACTTGAATGAAATCCACCCACGGATCAAATTCACCAAAGAAATTGAAAAAGAAAACCAGCTCGCATTTCTCGATGTTTTAATCATGAAAATCCCGACGGTACGCTAGGCCACAAGGTGTATCGCAAAGCAACACATACCAACAGATACCTGAACGCAAATTCACATCACCATCCGAAACAGATTCACGCTGTGGCAAAAACTCTAATTACACGCTCAATCAGGTTGGCAGACAACGAACATCAAAAACAAGAGCGGAACACGATCGAGGAGACTCTACGAATGAATAACTACTCGGAGAGAAATATTAAATCGAACTGGTCTAAGGTTCGATATAAGGAGTAGGCAGATCGAGACCTTAGAAAGAACTCGTGACGAGACCTGGGGAGTAGGCAGATTGACACCCCGGCGTCAAGTCACAAACCCTTGCCCCCTGTGACAACACCTGAGGAGTAGGCAGATTGAGACCTCAGCGTGAAGTCACATTTACCTCTTGAAAATGGCTCAAAAATCGGAGCCGAAACGTCGAGAACAAAACTCCAGACGCGGTTCAACCCGAACTCAACAACAACATACATTCTCTCGGGCATGGGTAAGACTTATTGTATAGTCATAATACAAAATCCTGAAACAAATAATACTGACTCACCATCTCTAAAACTTTCAACAGACCCCAATTATCCCAACATCAAACTGAAAATATACACGGCTCACGGAGAGGAATTGGTACCTTATGAACCATCGCTAATCATGTTTATTACAGACTAATTAGAGTTAACAACCTCCTGCAGAACGTCTTCTCGTGTGTAATTTTTTGTATATATCCTCCATACAAGATTTGATATGATGGTCATGAAGCCCTAGGGCATTATAAGCGGTAATCATCATAATGCCCATGAATGATTGTTTACTTTGACCATTGCTAAATGTTTCAGAGTGAAAAAAACAACTAACACAGAATGATATAATATTATCAAGATTACTTGAGTTTTGAAATTGCACCACGTTATTTCGACAATTCAAGGAGAATTTACGAAATTCCTCATATTATTCTTTATGGAATATCACACCCACACTTTGGGGAAAGCTTGTATATCCTCAGACTTTGATGTATGTAGTCCTTCCGATTATTATTTTCAGAACATTCCTTTTCACCTCACCTGGCAAAAGACTTCATGCGTTACACAAATTGAATAGAATAGAACATATTATCGTTTCCATTGAAACGAACTATTTTATGCACTCCAATAAAACATCTTGAGATGATATTGGTACATGAATAACCCAATGAAATTGCTCGATGTTTTCACTTATGACTGCTGACAGTTCCACCAATCAAAATATTTTTTTAAAATTAGGCTGAAGGGCGGTTTAAATGGGAGCGACTCTGAGTTGAAAGTCAATTCACTACTACTACTACGAATTTTCTGATCAATTCCAAATCACTTCTACTGATCCTATAGTATTGATCCAGGGCAAGCTAGGCAACTCGAGCTTTTTTCACTTATAATTACAGGAGAGCTTTTTTTTGTCGAAGTAAACGGATTTGAATAACTATCGGCCAATTTCTGTTCTGCCAGTATTCTCTAAAATTTTGGAAAAAGTGTTACACATACGACTCATTGAATATCTTGAGAAAAATAAATTACTATATGATGGTCAACATGGGTTTCGTAAATACAGAGATACAGAAACAGCAGCAATGGAAATAATTTCACAAATTCAAATAAAAATTGATGAAAATAAAAAATGTTGCTTTTTATCTCTGGATCTATGTAAGGCCTTTGATACTGTTCATCATGGAATTTTGCTCAGAAAATTGTAGAATATGGGTATAAGAGGAACTCTCCTAAAGATTTTTTTAAATTATTTATTCAATAGAAAACAATACGTTCATATTGGAAACCATCGAAGTTCTTAGAATAATAAAACTTGCGGAGTGCCGCAAGGATCTATTCTTGGACCCTATTTTGTTTTTAACTTATATCAATTCTCTTACATATGTACCATTGAAGGGCACACTCGTATTATTTGCTGATGATACTACAATCATTTATTTTTCAGAAACTTATGAAAAGATTCAAAATAATATAAACGATGATATGAATGAAATCACCATTTGGCTTCAACAACACAAATTGACATTGAATTTCAACAAATCAACTTATACAAATATATTCAAAAGAACGAATGCCATTCCTACAAATGCGATAGTAATAGATAACAATTATATAAATTATACTGACACCACAAAACTTCTGGGTTTATACATCGATCAAAAATTATCATGGGCCCAACACGTAGAAAATATCAGAAAAAAAATTCACCGCTGATTGGAATCCTCTTCAGAATAAGGAACATCTTACCACTTAAGTTCTTGAAGAATATATATTTCAGTCTGATTTATTCACACCTACAGTATCTCATATCTATATGGGGAACAGCAAACTGCTCGATTCTAAAACCTTTGGAATTTTTACAAAATAAATCAATCAAATGTATACATAAATTACCGTATCTAGAGCCGACACAAAATCTTTACAAACCAAATCATTTGTTAGATATGAATTCTCTTTATGAACTGAAGATTTGCTGTTTCATTCACTCTGTTAAAAATGAAATGAAAACATCAAATAATATTATTTCTACTGAGATATGTTACACACATGATCATTCTACGAGGCAAAATAAATTATTATGTATCAAAACTGTTAAATCTAATTTTGGTAAAAAATCAATATATCAAGAGGGAATTGCTATTTACAATTCCATTTCTACAGAAATTAAAGAGAATAAGTCAATTTTCAAATTCAAAAATAAATTAAAATCCTTTCTGCTTGATTAGGCAAGCATATCTTTTTTTTCTCTTTTGAGGATTTGGTCCTTTTTCACTGCATCATTTTCTTGTTTTTTTTGATAGTAAGTTATTATATGTGTTATTCAAATTATAGATGTAATACTTTTATGAGATTCCTGCACATAAACATGTAATGTTTCTTGGGATAATAGGTAAATGTACTACCAATTTCGATGAGAATTTTGTTGCCTGGCAACTCAACTAAATAACTGCCTCTGAAACAATTACGAGTCTGTAGGACGAGTAATTTTTTCTGTCAGTTTTTTAAGTTGATTTACCGAAAGGCAACTGAACCCGAATCATAAATGTCGAGTTTTCTTCGACAAAAACATGCTCGAGTGTAATTCGGCACGACAATTTAATGAATACAGTTTAGTTAATTCAACGGAAAAGTACGATTGTTTAAAACACAATTCTTATATTTCATTTTCACAGATCAGATATACTCTTTCGACAATGCAAGTGAAAAATTGACAAAAACGCAGTCAAAGATTTGTTTACGACTCTGGTTGCCATTCTTTCAAGAGCTAGGTTCCGTTTTGTCGCTGAAAAACTAAGGGGGCAAAGTTTTTTCGCTGTCATAATGACAAAATGACGGCGGCTTATTGGATATTTTATACACATGAGTTAAATTGTCGGTTATAAATAATTTCACAAGTGCATAAAAATTACCGATAATTTTGCAAGAAAGCGTGATATCTAAAAATTGCAAGAGTTTATTTTCATATTTTGGCGAGATATTTACAAAATATGAAAATAACCGAATGCAATTCGTATAAGATATCACGCTTGAATGCAAAATTATCTGGTCATTTTTATGCACGAATGTAATTCATTGGAATATTTCACGAATAAAGAATTCTCAAGGAAATGTTATTTTTTGTTCATTTATACTTTCCTCTATAGATTGTATGGAGTACTCACCTGAACGCGAAATGTTCTTCTATTTCTGAAGTCTATCTGACATTTATTTGTGTTGTTTACTGACGTCTTGCGATACGGGTTCAAATGTGTTGTTATGATGACTTGATACAATGCAATTACCGCTGCAAGTTTTCGATAATTGCATTGCTCTTATGGGACATTTTATATATGAGGGAAATATTCAGTCAAATTTGTGTATTCAAACATGATTTTTTTTCATATCTGCTCCGATTGAATGATTTTCCATCGAGTCTTTCAATAAGGAAGAGGTAGAAGAAGGTATCACAGGTGGAATACTTCAATTTAATTCCGTTTTAAACACCTATAGTCTGCTAGAACTCAGACATTTCTATTGAAATTCTTCTTGTACAAACAAGTTTATTTATAATACTCCTGGGCAGTGTGCATTTGAATTCATATCATCTCAAGTTGTCTACGCGTTTTCAAGACGAACGGAAGAAAAGCCATCTATTAAAAAATACACGAGTATCCTTTCCTCTACGGAGTACGGCACCGGAAAAACTGTTTCGTATTCGAAAACGTAGGACCCTATATTTCAAAAGTTCTGAAGTTTTAAATCATTGTCAGAAGTCAACCGATGGGGAGAAATATTTAATTTCAAACTTTATTAAGGTGAGTGTTTGGGGAGTTCTCAGTTGAAACGTTGGTACAGTAATTTTGTTTATTGTCCCCGAAGAAAACCGCGAGATATTGTAGTTGACTGAACCTTCCTGTTGCGTTTCTGAATTTCCATTTCACCATCAACAAAAAAAATCTACACCTCGATGAACAGATAAGTTTTCCAAATTTGCATTGTGTCAGAGGTGAGACTGAAGTAAATGATATGTCAACTTTTTCAATGTAATCAATGTACTCGAGCATTTCTTATGACTAATTCTCTCTATACAGGATGGTCACATTGATATTGATGACAAGGCAGCTTTTGATACATGCGTGTAACGATGACAAAGCGTTATTGTTGTATTTGCTGAATATTAGAGCTGTGAAACATGATTTGGGATGTTGTTTGATGAAGGTTCCGATGACATATCATTATGAGCTTTCATTTTCATTTTCAATCTTTACAATATGTCATATTCCTGAAAGGAAATATCTAAGGAACTTCTTTCAAACAGCCTATATATGAAAAGCTCAGTTATCACAGATATTTTAAAATGAAATAGATTGGTATAAAATGAGATTAGTGAGTGATACTTGAATAAACTGTCAGAAGTAGTGTTGATAAATACCCTTGAATGAATGAAAGTCGCCAACAATTTCCTGTGGATACATTTCTGTAAGACTTTCTCTAGAGATCGGTTACCATAACTCCAAACTGATATTACTTACACTCGACGAACGTTTCGCTGAGAAAGAAAGCATCTTCAGGAGAAGAAAATTTATACTGAATCCAAAGACTAAAATTAGCTATTTATATATTTCATTGGTGGTGTAGGCCTGCAGATATCTTTTTTGGTCCAACCAGAACTTGATTTACGGGCTAAATGGAAGAGGCTTTTTGTGACCATTCATATTATTTTTCCATTTTGCTATTTCTAGACTCTCGAAAGCATCGAGCAGCCTCGTACGTTTTCTTGAAATATTCACGTAGGAACAAAACTCATGTATTTGACATTTTCTGCATGAAATTGTTGGGTGCTACTCGCTGATTATATGCACTAATCTTATAATCATTGGCCAAGGCATGCTGGATGACACTGGACTTTTCCACTCTTCCTCATCTCATGTGCAAGTAATGTTCCGTAAAGCGACCATTCATAGCCCTTCGGCTCTGGCCAATGCATTTTCTGTTATAATCGTGACAACTAATTTCACAGGTCTCGATAGAGTGAGCTCTGTCAGCAATTTCGTGTTTGATTATGGAATACGAAAAATTCATTGGTCCAAAATGAATTTAAAAATTACTAAGCACTTGTTTGGAATGAATTATGATTTTATTTCAATTCCATTTATTACACATAAGATATATAGTCAATGTGAATGAAGAGCAGTTTCTCTATCCATTTGTGAAATGAAATTTCCACGAACATATAAAAACTGTTTATGAGTTGATTTATATAAAAATTAATATTATTATATAATGTAAGAGAATTCATATAAATATCGAACGTATATGAACAAATCTACTCTTGAATATTCTTTTTAAATAAATTGAAAAAGTGTATTTTGTGCGCTGAATGTGTTTTTTCAATTTTACATTGCCATTTACTGAAAGAGATTTTTCATAACGCCCTCATTTCACTTGAAACTCCAGGTGAGTTCGAGGAAATGATGAATTATATTGAACTGCATCATAAAATGTAAGTCGTCTTAGGGTACGTGATTCCATATTTTCCGAAGATGTGTTGTAAGTTGGGTGATGAGATAGATTATGTTTCAATTGTTGGTTTCTATCCATCGTTCCAAGCAGGGAAAAATTGCTGTCACATGTCGTTAATACAATATCCTTAATTTTTATGTTTCGGTGATACACTCGATTTTGTTCTATAGTAGGGGAATTGTTTATAAAGCTGTAGTTGCCAACCTTATGAGAATATCAATTGAAGAGATGGATACTACGGGTAGATGACACTAGTGATTTCGTTTCCAGGTCATGTCTTTTCCTTCATTTTTCATACGGACTCCGTAGCCTGAATCATACATTTTCTCGATAAACTATTCATAATACTCAAAGATGGCAATCAATTCAGAAACAGAAGTGGAATTTTTGGTCAATGTCCTAGATCATACATGTTCAGATGATCATTTTAATACTTTAACTTTCATTTTCGTCATAAGCTTCAATTGTCAACTCTATTTTGAAAATCCATTATCTTTCTCTCAACATTCCACTCAAACTGATAGACAGAACTCTGCAGGTATTTTTCTCTTCAGAGTAGGAAATTTTGTCGGGCATTGTCAAGTAACCAAAAATATCGACAGAATATTATAGATGGCGTAAGAAAAACGGTCAAATCAATTCCACGCATCGACTAGCTATTGGGATTTCAAATTAAGTTGCCAGCGCCATGGTGACGATTTTAGTACTAAAGTTGTCTTTTCAAGGTCACTCATTGTTTGTCTACCTTTTTTTATTTCGTTGCTATGAAGGTTGAGGTAAAATGGATGTAGATGAAAGTATCGTTCATTGTGTGATGAGGAAGAGAAAAACATATTTAAATTTTCTCCGGAATTTCGATAAATTTTCTGAATATAGACTTTGTTGATCCATGTACCCATCAGAAAAATTGCATTTCAGACCATATTCAGTATCAAATCATCTTTCGAACAATCCGTTCCGTAGTAGGTTCCGGCTGGCACCTGTCAGAAAACAACTACTCCCCTGGATAATACCACGAAAGGCATTGAATTACATCCGACCGGTGCCAGTGCAGGTTTCTTCACAGAAGAAAATCCTGCATTTGCTTTCGTCGATACAAATGAAGGAATTGATTTTCAATTCAGCTCAGACATTCATGTAGTGTGTGTATGTGTGTACCCCTGTTATTTTGCATGAATTGAGTAGGTGTGCATAGCTTATTGATAGTTTTACAGATATTTCAACATATTATTTATAATTTTATAAATAGATTTTCTGTGTGCTTCATATTTATTGAGTACCTGTAATATTTAAAAATTGTACATACTTTGGAGTTTATAGCATTTTATCACTTTGTATTTTTTTTTTATTTCAGTATATTGAATTAGATTTAATGTGTAATAATGTATTAACGAATTGCTTCTTCCATTGTTCATTTGGTTGACATAATTCTGTTTTATTTTCATTGTAATTTCATTTCCAGCGAAACAAGTGCAACAGCACTTATCGCTGCACCAACTTTATTCGCATTCGTATACAGTTTGTAAACTCATCTCATCTGAATAAAGTTATTATTATTATCATTATTATTAATTATAGGGACGGACACACTTGAAGACCGGTTTCGGGCTATTTGGCCGCTCGTCAGTACAAGGCAGTGCCATCATCAACATAGAGTCGATAACTTCCCATAATTGAAAATCAAAATCCTTCCAGAGTATCAAGCCTTGACCAAAGTTGATGCGAACAACGTGTAGGTAGGCCATTGTTTCCAGTCTTCACTCCACCAAAATCCAGTGAATTCATTCAAGTTTTGACTGGGCTCATAGTCAGAAGATATTTTCAAAAGTTTGTGTTGGATATCAATGAATATCTCTTTATTTTGAAGAGCCTACCTATATATACATACTGCGGAAATCTAGATGTTTTCTTATACTGTAGCGAGACATTCTTCCACCTTGTCCATACGAATATGCTTCTATATGCTTGTACATGGAAGCAACCTGTATATGGATTAGAAAAATAGTTGTGGAGTACTTCCAGTTGTTGGTTTTTGTATTGGACGAGAACATGAAATGAATGAACAATGTGCTTTGGAAGCAGCAATACCAGTCAAATATAGAAAGTGGATAAACAATGGGATATGACCTTTAGTGTGAAAGTTCAAACTTTTTGTAGAGATCAATTACTCTAACACCAAACTCATATTTTTGCACTCGACACGCATTTTGCTAGCAAGGTAAGAATCTTCGGGAGAAGTAAACTTATTGAAAAATCAATCAGAATAATCCGTAGTTATCAGGCGAAGTCCATGTTGAAATAAAATTAGATTGTAATGTATATAAATAATTAACCCAAGTCTTTAGATTCAGTATCAGTTTTCTTCTCTTGGAAATACTAAATGTGTTAGGGAAACACGCTTCAAGTCCAAAAATATCAGTTTGGTGTTAGGGTAATCGGTCTCAGAAAGTATAAATAGAAAGTGTTACTTATCATCAATAACTCTTGAATACCGTCCTTCTGTTATGGTAGGTTGGATAAGATATTTACTGTAAATCAAATTTCAAAAGCAGCTCTTTTTTGCACGATGAATCTCTATGAATTGTATCTCAATTTATCAAATACCTGAAGAAGTAAATACACCCATTTCTATATTTATTGACATTGAGGTACGTTGATAAATTCTTGGTAATAGCCATAATGGCTTGCTTCCGAAAAAATTATGTGGGGTATTTTACTTTCAAAATCCAGTGTACAGTATTTACTAGAAATCGAGGTTGAAATCTTGAATGAAATTCCTGATTCGATAATTTTCTGTACAAATTCACCTGAGTGAAACACCTCTCAAAAAATTATATAGAGTACTTCTATATATGAACAAATAACTCCATAATCTAGTGATTTCAATATATAATAATAATTTACTTCTCACATACACAGAAAGTTACATATTGGCACAATCAGTTCCGACAAATTTGGAAGTAGGTGAATAAAAATTTGATTGATCGAAAATGAATAGCAAATCAATCGTAAACAAAATTTCTCAAAACATGCAATATACTTCTCAATTGTTCAGGATATAATACTAATTGAAAGCTTAAAGAAAGAACAGTTTAGTTAAGGATCAATAGAGGGAAGTCTTGAAATTGATTTTTCAATACTTAATATTTCGTCAGTGCATACATAGGTGAATATGGCTAGGTATGCACCAGATGCTCTGACACAAGTCTCCATAAAGAAAGGTTGGTGGGCCCTTCAGATCTCTAGTTATGTGGAACCAATGGAGAGGTGAAGGGCTTCGATGATAACATAATATGAGAGATTTGACTGTTTCAAGCAATTATATATATATATATATATATATATATATATATATATATAGAAGAATATATAGTCGCTGACTAGTTAAGAGTTTTTAGTTTTAAGAACCACAACTGATCGATCAGTTGTGGTTCTTAAAACTGAAATTGTACTTCCTGTTATATTCAAAACGATAATGAGAAATTTATTTCTCAAACACAACATATATGTAAACATCCTCAACAAAGATGTAAGTACTTATATTTTCTGAATTTTACATTTTATATGACATTTTATATTGTAGTCCCTGATGATGGAATAAATAACATTCCGAAAGCTTGGAAAAACTTTAAAGAGTCTTCTTTTACAACGCTGCAGATCCTACTATATAGTTATACTCTTAACTAGTCAGCGACTATATATTCTTCTATATATATATATATGTTACAGTGAAGGTTTTCACGGATGCTTGAGTATGCGAAATTGGTTTTCTGGGAGTTTATCCGTTGGTTTGTCGGTATTGACTTTCGACGTTCCGCCAACATCTCAGTTGGCATTCCCAAGAATGTTACTGCTCCTACTTGGTGCTAGCAACTCGGGTCGAGTTCGGAGGTCGAAACGACCTTTACCATATATCCATCATGTACCAAGTATGCACTATGTTATTTGATACATTCTTGGATGTGATCTTAAGATTTTTTTTGATTCAAGACATATTTCAGTGTCAAAAGCTGAGTTCTTCTTTTGTCGGCGAGTAGCGTCAAAGTGAATATTAAAGTACTTGACTGCTATTTTTGAAATGAGGTATCGCTTTCAGGAGAGTTCCTTGGTGGACATATCTCTAGGCATGTTTGGAGAATCAGTAGAGGGCAGTTTGTTTTTAAAAAATTTGAATGCGCTCGGCTCTTTTGAAGTATTTTATCAATATAAATAAGTTTCCTGCACCACTTGTGGATATTTTTGAATAATATGTGAATAAACAAATTCGAAGATGAATATTTGATTACATGTAAGTAAAAGTCGTAAACATAAACAAGAAACGTTTGATATCACTGACATATATCACGTCAATGTCTGACCTTGACAGACAACTGTCAATAGACAACTTTAGCTCGTGAACTGCCGCCAGGTAGCGTATCGCTTAACTCGAAATCCCAATATTTCTATAAACAATGCTATATCTCTCTAAAAATGGTAAGGATCAACAGCTGCTACATGAACGTGGCCCAAGAGTTTTTGGTTTATCCAAGTGTGCCTTTGCCTATCTAAACTTGTTTCTGTAATCTGTGCCCTGATCTTCCTAAAATTCATGAAGACCACAACAAACGCATCGGTAATCGGGAGTATCACGATCTAATTCAGCAGCATTCCTAATTATGTTTGCAACAATTGAACCGACTGTTTTTCATTGAAACAATGAAAGCGAACACCAGCGTGGAGGGACGTAACTCATCGTTAAAACGGGTCGAGTACCCGCTAGTGGCCCAGATTGCATTCAGCAAATTACAATATAATCAAATTAACTTTTAGCGGACTAATTTACAGCCCTACCGTACTTGTAATTTTATTTATACTTACGTGTGAATTGGAGGCGCGAAACGTGTATAATTTCCCCCAAGATCGCTTAACATAAAATTACACTTCACACTGAGTGTGCGGCAGATGAAAGTTCCTGATAGTTGTTTTTGCGCTCTTAGGTAGGGTTATACGGCGTTGATGTTCCTTTGAAATTGGATTTTACACGAATATTATTACTTTTATTTTCCGGATGTTGCTCAGATTTCGTTTCGTTATGGAAGTTTCAGAGATGTTTCCAGTCGAGAATTTTCTGAATTTGTTGCAAGGAATTCAGTGAAACTCTTTCAGTACCAGAAATAAATCGTAAGTGGAGTCAATAATTTCAGTTTTTGCCTTCCTTAAAGCCGTCTGACTTCTGCATCTTTTGCCAGATCATCGGGCATTCCAATAATCGTTTCTCCTGCACAAATTTGTACAAGCTGATTGCTTGATGCATCTCATATTCTCCTGGATCCAGAGTAGGTTGTCTTTGTGATTCAGCTAATTATTTTCAAGGTACGTCTCGATTAACCTTATTATGGTCTTCATCCGATTCATGTTACAGTCTTTTTTCTTGTCTATTTTATGAGAGTTTTTCCAATAGGGCTTCTGGGCAAATTTCTTCAAATAGTCATTAGGTTTTGCTCTCATCCTTCCCTTATGTGGTTTCACATTACCGTTTTATGCTAGTTATTTATTGAGTAATATTTTCATTTGCTTTATCTCCTATCCAATGACCCATCTCACAGTGATCCTTCAGTTAGTCGAAACTGACAGATTTTTTCCTCAATAAAACTTAAACTTGAAACTCAAATTTAAAATTCAATAGCTAGGGAAGTTGTAACAAAACCACCCTTCTGTTCAATATATAATAATTGTCGCACGGTATTGTTCTCTGGTAAATGAACCCTCTGGTAGGCAACCTGTCACTCATGGCCTTGTACTGAGGATAGTATAACATGCAAGATGGCCAATGTTATGTATTTCGATATTATTTGCTCTCTTCAACTTTATTCACAGAAAGTGCGAGTCTTGACCTAAGGACAGAAACTATATATGAATTGCCTTGAATGGTTTCAAATGAAGAAATTGATTAAGATTTCATCCTGTGCCTGCATTTCTTTGTAGGTAGGTTATGGTATTTTTATTTTCATTAGAACTGTATGAGATACATATTTGTTCACACGTGTTATGTAGCCTTTCACATGTAAAGTTTAGATATTCCACTCTATTGCAATATGCATTTCTTTCCATGGTTTCAGAACGTTTCAGTATAAGCCATATTGAATTATCACCAAATCATTCGGTTTTTCTGTGCTGATAGATATCCAGTTGCATTACCCATAAACTAAACTAGCCTGAGATACTGATCGATTTCAAAGTTTGGTATATAATGATATAAGGATGAATGACATAAGAAATATCGATTTGAAACAACCTTTCCAAAGAACTCAAAATGAAAAAGTTACAAAACCGACATTATAAAATTACATGTTTTGATTGAACTGGGAATCAGTATGTGAATAGAGTTATAATATCTTGATAATGCCATTCTCAATTTTTTTAGTTTCGCAACATAAAGAGTACTCTTCTACGTTTTTCCATTCATTTTCAATCTATCACATCAACATACCACTACAAAAGCCCCTTTACCACTTTTTTAACCACTTCTCATTTTGTTCGACCAATATCACTACCAACTTTCAGGAAAAAAGGGATAGACGTATATGCATGTAGGATTTAACGAAAAAGTGATGAGTAATATACCAAATTGAGAAAACTGCAATGGTTATGGCATCTAAAGATAAAAAAAACATCGGTAAGTGTTTGGAGGGACTGTTAGCAAAAGTTCTAATTCCGAAACGAAGGACTGGAGAAAAAAAGCAATAAACATAGATTAGTGAAAAAAAGTTATAAAGCCATGGGCTCAATTTAATAATAATTATATGCATTTTCCTTTGGAATAATTTAAAAAAAGCTGCATTGAATATTGAGCCATTTTCAATCAGACATAAATCAGTATGAAATGTAGAATTGACTTCCTGTTTTGGTTTATAGGATACGACAGTTTTTGTTTCAATTCTCAGTTACAGGAATGTTACAAAAAAACTTGTGAGCGTGAAAAAAATATTGGTTGAGAAAACGGATCCATACCAAGTTTTGTCGCAATATATAGGTGGATCTGAAAATTAATTATGATAATAAGGTTACAATCCGATTGGAAAAACCCAACTTCACATTAATATGTCAAATGTCGTAACGTTAAAATTCTTGTGCTCTGCGAGTGAAGTTGAATGAAAAAACTGCTGTCTTCTCTGGACCAACGTATATTTTCTGTTATTTCATTCTCCACTTTGAGAACGATAACTCATCAGATGATAGGCAATTGGGGCAATAAACAATTAATCTGACTTTGGCTACTTTTACCTGGAATTTGTCAATTCCAAAACCATTGATCTCATGATTTCACAGGGCGATCAGTTGGGTGCAATCCTAAATTTTGAGTAATTGCATTGAGTGGTTCAGTCCACAAAGGAGCGGTGCATAAATTTGTTAGTAAATTATTAGGAAGACGCTCTTGATAACTTACTTCTAGCGGTTACTCACAGCTGCTGAATTTAACAAGATAATGCTCCAGCATATAACGCTAGAATTGTTTGTAATTATTTGAACCGTCGCTTCCCAGGACAGTGAATTGGTATTCATAGTGATACATCCTGGCCTGCAAGGTCCCCCGACCTAACCCCACTGGACTTTTTCTTTTGAGAATATATCAAAAATCAAGTGTACTCTCATTAATTTCAAAATGAATAAGATTGCCTACTGTATCCTTTAATAATATTGTTCCGAATATGTTAACTCAAGTTTCAGATTCGTTTGTGAGAGGTGCGTACTTGTGCTCAGAAAAGCTGATCTATCATCATCGTTATTCAGATGTCAGGAGTAACTATTCCTACAAAATCAAATATCTCGATGTTAGGAATTACGATCAGTGATAATCTCTCATGGGAAAACCATGTGAGATCGATCGATGGAAGTGCTTCCCAGGAACTTGGATTTCTATTTCGTGCGAAGAAATACTTCTCGTCAGCTTCTACTGATCTACAAGGCTCAGATACGACCTGTCATGGAATACAGTTCTCATGTGTGGAGTTCGGCACCAAAAGATTCATTGAGGCTTCTCTATTCCATTCAGAGAAAGACAATTCGTCTTGTTGGTGATTCTTTGCACACAGACTCGCTCACTTCATTGGAACATCGTAGAAGGGTCGGAGACTTGTCTCTCTTCTATAGATACTTTCACGGTCGATGCTCTTCCGAATTGTTATCAATCGTTTCCCGCTTGGTAATATCTACACGGATGACTCGAGTACAGAATTCCCACCCCTTTGTTGTGGATTTGGAAACCTGTCGAACCTCTCTTGCTGAGGGATCTTTTTCCAATAAAACAGCTAAGGTTTGAAACTCCTTGCCAAGAGAGGTTTTTCCTGAGGCTTACAAACTTCAGAAATTCAAAGTGAATGTTAATTCGTATCTCCTGTCCCTCGATTCATGCGGTGTTCTTTGAACATCACAAGGCTTCCCTCTCGTTTGAATCTGAATTAAAAAAATGGCCTACTTTTCTCTGATTCAATCGACCCCGTATAACTTATCGTTTCCGATATCCCCATGCTGTTCTTTTTTATCTTGGACACAGTGTATATCGAGTAGGTGGATCGAATTCAGTCAGTTGTGAGATAAATGTAGTTGAGTATCTGGCAAGAAGATCCTCCGAATAATATCGCAACGAAACAAAGTAACAATAAACGGCGTTCATTGAAACGGCGCTCTCAAAATAACTTTATACCGACATTAGGCTAATGAAAGCTGAGAGATGCTCGAGGCAAGCCGATAATTAGCCAACAAACCTCCGGCGCGGCCAATCAAATTACTTAGTCGACTTAACCGCCGCGTAATCTTGGTGCTCAGGCCAACGCCGACGGCTGAAAAAGACGCCGCGGCGCTATGCGTCGAATCATAGTTACGATCCTCGAAAGGGAGCACGGTTATTCGACTGGGCTAAATGGACTACTTGCTGTATCTTTATCTCTTTATTTCCGTCTGAGATGCCTGAAAACCCCGGTGTTGAAATTGAATTGAATGATTTGGACGACCTTTTTCACACGACTTGTCTTCAACAAACTGAAAAATGAAAAAACACTGAATAGAAAAGGGCTCTTGATCATACTTCAGGTAATTTTGTCAGTCTAGAAAATTATCTTCGTTTTTATTGGAAATTGCGAAATTTGGATGCTGTATATCAAAACTGATACCGGCACATCTAATCTATGAAAAATGCTTGAGAGAGTTTCACAAACCTTGCGTCTTCAAACAAAAACATACATAGGAATTCATAGAAGAATACAGAATTAACTGATGCGCGGAAACCGAAGAAACTGAAGAAGAGAATAGTAATTTAAAGGTAAATACTTGAGATCTGACAGGGAAAACCTAAGCAGAGAGCAGGTTGGTAGAGAAACTGAATATTGAGACGAACATATGCAGGTGTTCCACAGGGTTCAGTTCTGGTGCCCACTTTGTTTCTGCTTCATATCAATGATTTGCTCGAGAAAACTTCTTGTTCAGTAAACAGTTTTGCGGACGACAGTACTCTTCATACTAGTTTCTCTTCCAGAGTCCCCATACCAGATCGAGAAACAAAAATTCAAACAAAAATTCACGTCAATAAAATTAACGATGACTTGGTAAAAATGATAGAATTGGTTGACATGAACTTGGTTGAATTTAATACTAGGAAAACCCAGGCATGTCTCTTCTCAAGGAAAGCCGATCTATCATCATCTAGTATTTAGATGTCAGTAGTAACTATTCCTACAAAGTTAAGTATCTCGATGCTAGGAATTACGATAAGTGATAATCTCTCATGGAAAAACCATGTGAGATCAATCGCTAAAGGTGCTTCCCAGAAACTTGGATTTCTATTTCGTGCGAAGGAATACTTCACTTCTCGTCAGCTTCTAATGATCTACAAGGCTCAGATACGACCTGTCTTGGATTCTATTCAGAGAAAGGCAATCCGTCTTGTTGGTGATTTTTTGTTCACAGACTCGCTCACTTCATTGGAACATCGTAGAAGGGTCGGAGATTTGTCTTTCTTCTATAGATATTTTTACAGTCGGTGCACTTCTGAATTGTTATCAATCGTTCCCCCCTTGGCAATATCTACACAGATGACTTGAGGAGTACCTAATTCCCACCCCTTTGTTGTGAAGTTGGAGACCTGTCGAATCTCTCTTGCACAGGGATCTTTTTTCAATAGAGCAGCTGAGTTTTGGAACTCCTTGGCGCAAGAGGTCTTCCTGAGGCTTACAAACTTCAAAAATTCAAAGTGAATGTTAATTAATAATAATAATAATAATTATAATCGTCTTTATTATCAACACACATCTTACATTCACACAGTAGGCATGTCATTTATTACGATCATGTGCTGATAAAAGGCGAAGTTCAATTGTTTCCAGGGTTAGCCGGAATTCGTATCTCCTGTCCCTTGATTCACGCGGTGTTCTTTGAACATCACAGGTTAAGGAACGTCTATAAAGAGATAAGGATATACAATTTCCACAAATATTGTTTTTATAGGTAGTATATCATTCAAAGAAGGAGTCTAGCTACTCACCTACCTATATGGCGCGACGAGCACACACAGTAAATTTCTTGCTCGATTTGCATAACAAGCATATAAAAATTCAATCGAATAGATAATAGCAATCATGAGAAATTTTATAGAAAAAATATAGGGTAGATTGTGGAAAAATCTCAACAACCGTTAATATTTAATTGAAGCACAGACAAGATTTTGTTTCGCTTGATCCTCAGTGAACAAATAAGTGATCCATAGAACACTGTTACTAAATTTTGATCACAATTCTTTCTTAGAGGTTCTGTATTCACTTTCTTTCGCGAAAGAAAAATTCCGCAGAAAAAAAGATATTTTGTTTTCGATTGTTGTCGATTGAAATGCGTTTTGAAAAGTAATTTACTGTTAGGATTTTTCCGTTTTCGATCACAGAAACTGTCCAGCGTACCTTTTAATCAGCATGTCACCTTTTTTATCTTGTTCTACGAAGTTCAAAAATTTATCTAGCAGAATTTTTCATTTCAAGTGATAAAACTCGATTTGGAATTCTCGGAGAGAACTCATAAATTTCGGATCTTCAATACTATACCTACATTGGAAAAAAAGGAAATTTCAGCAGAAAATGTTCGCTTATATTTGAAACACCTTTTATAAAAGCTTTGTTTTTTCAATTGGTTTGGGGAAAGAAGTGGACGTGAGATTGTCAGTATCATCATTGGAAGTAGCTAGCCGGATACTTCAATATCAATATCATTAATTGATAAATCCAGTTTTACTAGGCGTAACTTAACACCCACTACTTTGTAGCCTTCGTTTACAATTTCCATAAATGATATTCTACCATATCAAGCCAATCCAATATATGTAATATCACTTTCTACAGCTCAGGTTCAGGTCCAGAAAGTTTTTGTTTTCAATAATTTCAATACCGAATAATGAAGAGTATTGTTAACCGCATCAAAACGATTTTTTTCGTTTCTCCTCAATTTCCATTTCAAGCCCAGTTAAACTTTATTCTATTCGTCTCTTTATTTGTTCCACATCCTGTGAGATATTTTTCCAATTATTTCCACCTTCCTCCATTTCCTGAACATAATTAACACTGAAAATTTTCACGAGTATGGTGAAATGTTCTTTGTACTATTCTGAATGAGGGTCGTTATACTGTGACTTTCCTTCCTAAACTTTCATGTGTATTCGATTTCGGCTGTTATTAGTGCGAAATACGTTTCGCTGTTTTTTATTCGGAACTACTCATAATGACCGTTTTATGTCAATATCAGGTTTTTGTTGTGCCTAACAAAGTTATTTTTCGGAACATTTTTGCAGAATGAACTTGATATGGTTTCCGACTGTGTTGCAATAGGATTTGGTAGCTTCTGGTAACTATGGAACAAACAAAATATAAAAATTACATTGATGATATTCGAGACAATAATGATACTACTTGCTCCTGTTCGATCTGAGAATTATTCATGTTTACAAACCTCGGAACACATGTGAAATATTATCCACCACACCTTTGCGTTAAATCCCAATAGAAATGAACTCTTTTTCTGTTGCATAATTGCCTAGGCCGATATAAAGAGGGAGCAATTGTCTGCCAGAATAAAACGAGAAAGGGGTATTTATTTGACTCTCCATTGAGTGCTGAAAATCTCGACTTACTACTTCTGATTTCTCTCGAGTATCTTATCGAATACAATTTTTTTTGAATATTGAATTCAATTGATGAAAAGTAATTGCCAAAAAGCATTGCGAAAGTGACAATTTTGTGTTTTTCAGATATATTCCGACATATAACTTTGGATGATCCCAAAAAAATATGTCCTTTTCTGTTATATGCTCGATACCTATTAGCACCGTGAAAATAATATTGATTATTTTTTTCACATGTCAAAATTACTTTTTTGGCATTTCATCCAATAGTAGCAAGTTATTCTAGCCGATCATTCGGTTTTATACTGATAAAACGGTCTGGTCCTTGATGAACCATTGTTTACCTTTGAAGGTCAAAGTAAGATTATCATGATTGAAAAGTTACTTGATTATCAATAGTTATTCTCTTTTCACTTTGTCAGCATAATAATAACATAAACGACACATTTCAATAAACACTCAAATTTCACTCACGTGAATAGCCCACGAACATAACCAAGTTTATGGCAGATATTGCAAATTGCAAACTACGACTTACCTCGTGGGCAAAATTTTACGATTATTTTTTTTTAATTCGATTCGTTTTTTTGGTTTGAGACGAAACCGTTTTATGAAGATCTTCATACAACGACATAACGAATAATTTTATGTTACTTCTCGCGCGATTTTCAACTCATAAGAAATTTTCAGTTATCAACCTTGTTTAGTGAGAGGTGTGGCTCCATATCTTGGTATCGTCAGAAAGCATTTGTAAGGTTTGCTTCAAACTATCATAATTTCTAGATATCCATATCATATGCACCGCGTAAGCATCATATCTCTTCTGGATCATAGGAGGCCTACATTGTTGTTTGATATTTGAAATCGACTGCCGCATGCTCAACATCAAGCAATGTAATATCAACTAATGACTTGGAAGAGACATTAAGTGTTTCTGCTGCCCGATCCATTCACAAAAACTGTGTTTTCAATAATAGTACATTTTCTAATAATTGAATATTCCTCTTTTCTCTTCATGTTAATGAAATAGTAATGAATTAAATTGTTCTTTGGTTCAATAAATAATCCCTTAGAATACAACTAGTTCTCCAAATTTAATGAGATAAATTGTCATTTTCAAAGCACTCAAGTTTTTTCATTTTGTGGCAAAAGCATTCAAACAAATCGAATTTGATATAATCACTCTTCCTACGGACTCGTGATTTCATCAATCGGTTTGTTTTCATACTCTTGCCAAATAAAAATGTTTTCGGTGGAAAATAAAGATTTATCGATAAGATTTGAAGGACTCGTGGTATTGCCTTTTATAAAATATTAAGGTTTGAAACTGAAGAATACCGCTCGTCATTTACATTCACAACTGTATCAATTCATTGATTTCATTTATAATAATAAAAGAAAGTGAGCAATTGTTTCTTGGAATGAGATGAGGTAGGAATATTTTTTAATTGTATACTAATGCCGCAAAATGCTTTTTCGCGTTACAAGATGGACCATCTCGATTTCGCGACAACATTTCGCGGCCATAGTATACAGAAAATTTTTTGTGTAAGAGCGGAAATTATATAATTCCAATGAACATTATGTCGTTTTCAATTGACAGCGTTCCAACGCAAATGAAAAGAAGTAAACTGGTGGCATCAATATCACGGTGTTTTTATGGAAATGAAATATTCAGCAATATAAACTTTCAGTTTGCCGGCAATTACTCTGGGCAACGGCCGTCAAAATCTTTTACATCCTCGAAAAGGCTGCAAAATATTATTTTGCGGCCACTCTTGCGGCTGAGGAATGCTTGCTTTGCGTCCGGTTGTAAGAAAATAATTCCCAAACTCTGCTACCTCTTCATCTTTTATTCGAAACGTCATTTTTTCACTGGAACATTGTTGTACAAAACAAGCTAACCCTGATATATTATTATAACCACCACACAATCTCAGTACTGAACGTACAAAAAATATAATTGTACTCACTCTTTGTTTCCCCACAACCACAATCCTCTTCTACTACTGGAGCCTTAATCAGTTTTCATTTATATCGTTCAAAATACCGCCAATATTTCAATGAGTGATTTGCAGCAATCCTCGTTGAAGTCTTGGTCAATGTCGCAGATCATTATTGTTTTGTGTATTATTCTGATGCCTCAACTTTCATTGCCTTCCTGAAGTTTTTTCGACAACTCTATTTTGAATCTTGATTATCTTTGATTCAACATTTCAGTCAATCTGACAGACATAAATCTGCACCTTTTATTTCATTGAGAGTAGGAAACTTTGTCGTGCTTTGTCAACTAATGAAACGGAAATATCGACATTATGATGTAGAAGTAGGTGACGTAACAACAATGCCTCAAATCCTTTCACACAATGCTTGCCAAATAGCCCGAAACCGATATACATTTGTGCCCGTTCCAATAATTGAAAACTAATTTCGGCAATTGTATCACCAGAGCAGAAGTAGGAATTTCTTCTGTGAAGAATATTGCACGGATCTCTGTCGAAATAATTGAACGCCGTTCATGTTATTAACTATGAAGGTATTTTTTTTATTTCTTCATTTAACGTCGGCCTATTTCCGCTACCAAGGCCAATCACCGACGCCGATGAACACACTTCCCCCAACCGGAAATTTTGCCGAACCCTCTGGTATTCCAACCAGAGGTAGGGATCTTTAACGAGCCCAACTTCCATGGACTCGGGACCGACGGCTTTTAATCCCCTCCGAAGGAAGGCATATGCTATTTTGCTGCAGATGTACGGGATTTCGAATCGAAATTCATAACAGGCTACCTGCACACATGAAAAATATTTCTGTTGCGAAATTCAAAATAGAGATCAAAAGGTATTTCACAGCTATCAATAATAATGACTAATTATCCACAAAATTATTTTTATAATGTATCGATAATGCCTGATTCAACTGATGCATTTATACTATTTTATACCCATCCTTCCATTCATATATGTATATGCAACTGACGTAATACTTCATTTGATTTGTTTCTTAATTTGTTCATATCTATGTATTTCATTTGCCTTTTTTTTTTCAACTCCCTGAATAAACATGTATGTTTCTTGGGATCATTGAAGTTATTATTATTATTTCCCTGCATGGTCACCCATCCAAGTACTAACCGCGCTCGGCGTTGCTTAACTTCAGATATCGAATGATTGTCAAAGTCAAAGTCAAAAATAATTTATTCAAAGTGGTCAACCTGAAGAGCTGGGCCATGCCCTCATGGCAGTTTTCGGACAGGTCTTAGCCCATTACCCTATTATTGAATGATATGATTTGTAGCACGTCTTCAATTAAGCTCATCGGCTATTTGTGATGGTCGAGTATGATATCTATAAGATATAAAATAATTGAATACCATAGTTATGTTATGTTTGAATATTTACCAAGACACAAAATCGTCACTTTCACTCCACAGTTGTCAATTAATAGATATCATATCGATGACGAAACATCGAATATGTTGCCAATAGTATACCAGACCTTCGAATGCAATTCTAAAGTATTTACATCATGTATGAACAAACTGAATAATAATTCGATTGGGATTTCAGTTTCGAAATGAAACTATTTGAAGATAGCTGAAATACTGACCTCAACTGCTTGGTTGGAAAAGCAGCAGCAAGAGTAACTAGGTCAGCACAAGGTAATAGAGACAGTCCTGAACAAATTGTTCAATAGACGATTGTTTTCAAGATTGCTCATAGCTTAGTAGAAGTGTTTTTACTTTTTATTTTTCTGTACGGGAAATGGATGCAATTGGTTTTATTTTTGATATCTCGTAATTTTGAATTTTGTGAAACCAACTACTTTCAAGTTGTTGGTAGAAACTACCTTATCAGCCTTGGCGGTAGTTGTTTTCTGACAGGTGTTAGCCCTATTGAATGATTTGATTTTCAGCTACTCTTCAATTATGCTCACCGACTATGTGTGTCGAGTATGATATCTATTAGATATAAGATAAATTGTAAAATATCACAGTTCTTGATAGTCATGTTATATTTGAATATACACCTAGACATAAATTCGTCACTTTCACACCACAGTTGTCAATTGATAGATATCATATCGATGACGAAACATCGAATATGTTTCTAACAGTATACCAGACGCAAAATTCAACCTTCCAATGCAATTTTTAATGATTCAACTCATGTATGAACAAACTGAATGATAATTCGATTGGGATTTCAATTTCGAAATGAAACTATTCGAAAATACCTAGCTGAAATACTGACCCCAGTTGCTCGTTTGGAAAAGCAGCAGCATGAGTAACTACGTCAGCACAATATGTCGATTTCTTATGGGATCTGTTGTCCACTGAAATGAATTAGTAGAGGCACAGTACATGATCCATATAGCGAAACCGCTTAGCCAGAATTGCCTCCTGTAAAAACTCAAGAAGAAAATATCAAACGAGAAATAAACAATTCAGTAGCACGATGTTGTTATATGTGTTCGGGAACAGAGATGGGGCAAGGAATTACCGGATTATTGACATTCAATTATGGGGACATGAGCTCCATATTGATCCAGTCCTATGCACTTCAGACACGAGAGGGTTGTTTATATTTTGCCGTGTATTTCAGCAAGGTTTTTTCCCTGCTGTCAATAGGCATGAGAGTTTTGTTTACTGTGTGTTATAACATCGCAGAAATATGTGGAACTGAAAACAGGTGCGTATTAAATATATCACTTACTTAGTATGAACTTAGGCCGGAGGATGCAAAATAAATGGAGTGGGTATCAGTCCTGAGGAACATCTGAGAAAATATTGTCTTCAGTGAATATGTAGTTTCGAATTCGGAACTGAAAAGGGAGAAACGGAAACGTATCCAATCTGCGTATTAGAAATTATAATCCCAACCATTTTCAAACTATCAGCCTGTGAATAAGATATAGGTAGAAAATGATATTTTCTGAATCCATTTGATGCTAACACTGTGAATTGGCATACTACCGATATCTTTGGCGAAATTCATCCAACTTTGATATCAACATGATAATGGTCTCAAGGTCGGGACCCTCTTACATTTTATATCTCACATTTCTAAGCTCGGAGATTCCATTGTCATTGATGATATACTGTTCCTGACCATTTAGGTAGGATTCTGAAACGATCGCTACCAAACTACGGATACCATAAAAGTATAATTCCCAATGAGTGTATCGCGAAAAAGACAGTCAAACGCTGTGAACAAGTCCCCGAAATGAACCATAGAATTCGTCATTTGAAGAATCTCAGTTCAGAAATTCATCAATATTCCTGAAATACCACAGAAGAGCCCTCGATATTTTGTTTGTGGATAATTTCATGGTCTTTGGTCATATTGGAATTCCTTTAGTCTTTCCATTTTCGACAGTTTCGTTAGGGTAGATCAAAATATTACTATGTATTTACTGTTTTGTTGAGTATGAAAGATATTGTGGTTTATTTTCTTCATGAAGCTAAGTATGTGATGAATCATAGAACCCAATGTGGTTGATCCATAGTCATCGGATATGGTGTATTGCTTATGGCAAAAGTATCTCGCTTAAGCATTTTCAATTTGAACGCAAAGTTTTCAATACGATTCTTGTGATTCCACCTGGTGAAGACTACGAAAAATTTTCCTGAAAAAATGAAAAATAAGGATTGAGTGAACTCATCACTCAGTCATATCGACTCATTTGTTATTTCATCTTTGTTGAAAAATCCAGGTATATTTGTTTTTTTATGAGAATGCACTTGTGATATCGCATAATTCATGAATCACCAATGCAATTCATATAACATTCATCTCTTGGTTACTCAGAATATGCTTGCTCAAAGTCCATATCCATTACTCGATGCATCTTACTCAATATTGTCTCCAACCAGATCCAGAAATCAAAGGGAAGATTCAACGTGATATTCCAAGATATTCATAAATGAATATATATATATGTATATAAATGAATATATATATATATATATATATATATATATATATATATATATATATATATATATATATATATATGATTTCGGAATGGAATTTTCATGGATGGAATGAGGCTTCAGCTGTGGCCCTCTTATTCTCTCGACGATGACAGAAATCTATGAATGTTTCATAATTTTTTCTCGGAACAAACGCATATTAAATTATCCTCGAAAACAGGTTATTCGCTGAGGGGTTGAAACATCAGCGAATGGTGCTCTATAAAATAATCTGAATTCAATGACGTCCCTATTTTCTCGAACCATTTCTCTGTGAACTCTCAGCATACACAAATCTTTAGAGGTGTGTGGTATATTGTCGAGCTTTTCTATTTCATATTCACTTTCACTAATGGTCGTATCTTCTCTTTTCCTCTTTGCTGAAGAATACACAACCAATTTCAAAATAAATAATGATTAACAAAACGCTGACGAATGATAATAAAAAATAATTTTGTTTGTATCCGGGCGAATTCTGGCATGTGTCATAAACTGAAATGTAATGAATAATTTAACAAAAGATCAAGTATATTTGTTGTTTCACAATCGCTTCTTGGTAATGAAAATTAATAATAGTATGAACAGAAATATATATGACTTACTAGACTTACATACTGAATGAAAGTCGAACTTTATGTAGATACTGTACGTGCAACTAGAGAAAAATTGTTAACATTGGGTTACACATGAATCACTTACCCTTAAAAAATTCTTATATCCATTTTCATTTATATGAAAAACAGGCACTATCTAAGTTAGATTAGGCGATGTCACAATAATTACACAATAAACATCTCTTTTCTTTGTACAAATAATAGAGATGCATTAGACTTTCTAGACTATCAAAGAAACGTATACTGAGTTTCATAGATAAATGTTCTGTGCTGAACACAGAACACGAACCAGAGAGAAGAGAACGCAGGAACTGCTGAATTTACTACCCTTGTGGCCGTGTACCTACCCGTCGTCAAGCCTAGGCAGTATTATCCCTGCCGTCCGTCTTTTGTCTAGGATCCCCGCATTCCATTGTTTAGAAAAGAGTATTGGGTTCGCCAACATCTACAGCCCGGTCTAGGGATGGGTGGCTACCGCTTATGCAAGGTTGATTTCTGTCACTGACAGTGTTAAAGAGTGCATTTCTACAAGCGCTTATGCCCAGCTAGGGGGGAGGGCAGCAGGCCCCTCCTGCCCCTGCCTGGCTACGCCCGTGGAGGAAGGAGCGCATATAACACCAACTGGTTCTAGAATGATTCAATATTTTATTGATTATTATTTATCATTTTTTTCATGCAGGATGTAATAGCCCTCATCCAATGACCTTGGATGAGACAAGCTGAAATTATTGGCTCCACATCATCAACTGGTGAAGCCTTTTTCCAAAAAAAAACTGATATTGTTAGTTCGGTTTTCTTCAACATATTTTATTTCATTTAATTATTTGCACAAGTTCAATCCAATTTTTCTTTATTTCATTTTGAATCACTCCTTAGTTCTGATAATGTACGGACAATGGAAGTTCGCACCACCTGAACTCGTGATGAAAATCTAATGGATTTCATGTTCCTAGCGTGAATATTTCAATCGATAACAACTATTGTCAGTTATATTGAAAATGACAAATCGCAAATACTTGCTATTAGTTGTTGAATTTTAATGAGTCATCATTGAAATTCTAAAAATGGATCTTCTCATTTCGCAGCATCCATGCAATTGAAACCATCAAAATCGGTTTGATAGAAGCCGAGTGTGGCCTTTCAACTTTTTGTAATCACGCAAAATTTTTAAAATTGGCGAAATTAAGTCTCATCGTATCATAAAAAGCGCCACAGAAAAATAATTTCAATACACTGTCTTGTTTCCGCAAGACCTTCTATCAGAATATATACACGTGAGAGAATTTTATATGGGAATATGGAGAAATATCCATGCTTATTTTTCCTTCATTGAACGTTTTTCGACCCTTGGACTGATTTGTGAAATTTAATAACTGAGAGGATCTAGAAGCGTCACTTTCCATGTTTGTATCAGTTGCCTCAAGTCCATCGTTGTCGATGGTAACGAATAGACAAGAATTGTCAATATGCGTATAACCCACAGTGGCATCCTCTGCCCTTCCCGATAAACAAATGTATCTAAACATCAATCACCCATAGCGTTGCACTCATTTGCCCGAAATGTGCGTTTTGTTTCCAAATTTAATGTCACTGAAAATGATTGATCTACCGCTGACCAAAAAGAATCAAATGTTCAATAAACGGTGTTTGTAATGGACGAACTAATCTGTACATTTCCTATAATTTCAGTGATTCAGCTGTTATCATATACCGCTTACATAAAAAACTGTTCTATAATATTGTAGGAGAGAAAATCCTGGCTTACTGATCTTCAGCCTATCCCAAGGTCGATGCCAGTCACTCCACAGGATATATTTAGTTGATATCCAGTTTAGATCCCTTTCTGGATATCCCAATTTCATCACAGTTGACTATTGTAGGACCTCCGGAATAACATCACGGTATCACTACTTTTATTCGGGTTTGAAGGCCTTCGTTTTTTGGAATTTCTTCCTGACGTTTCGCTTGCTCGAGTGGCTAGCTTCTTCAGAGGCTCATTCATCTTGAAATTCACTCCGAAATTCATCGGAGTGAATTTCAAGATGACGGCCTTCAAACCCGAATAAAAGTAGTGATACTGAAAACCTCGGCCGCGAAAGCCTTAACTATTTTGTCAACATTACGGTGTTACGTCCTCAGGATTTCCCCACGTATTCCGTGTGCAGTGTAAAAAATATCCTCATCTTGATCTCGACGTATCCTGAGTTAATTATAGGACTACATTATATTGCTCTGTGGTGATAAAAATTATTCAGTATAAATCTCATTTGTATTATGAATCCCAATACTTTTGTGATAAAAGTTCAAACAATCGTAGAATTCTCTACAAACTCTACAATTTTACACTCTCTTCAACAAAGACCCGATATTTCCTGCAACCTTCAAGTAAACGAGCTATGGTGTTTGGTTTTTATCGGTTGGAAATTTGATATGAATCATCCATTACAACTTTTATCCGATGACAACTGAACGCTTTAGCTCATTTACACTAACTCTGTGTTTAGCGTTGAATTTGACAGTTCGCATAACATGGAGGGAAAAATGGCGTTGGTTCAGTTGTTTGTAGTAATTTTTACTCAGTTTGTAGTTATGTTGGGTTAATTGAATCATAAGAAACAAAGAAACTTGCAGAGCAGCAGGCAGATGTTAATAATAGTATTTCCAGGTAAGTTAAATCAGTTCGAATCACTATGTCCAAAAGAAAATGTGATAAAGCATGTCTTATGAGAATGAAACGAGGAACAGATAGACTTTTGGAGCTTTATAATATCATAAATGACGACTTTGAATCAAACTCAAATATCAATATAGAATCCCGGCATTATATTGACAATCACAATGAATTGAGAACATTCAATTATGTGATGGATACCGATTATCCTTTATTTCAAAGTGAACATAGGAATGGATCATTTGCACTGAATGACGAGATGGATATATCTTATGATAAGTGGCTATGATAATTTGTATTTCAAAGACTCTGATGATTTGGAGTTACCATAATTGTTTCACCAATATTGTAATCAAATTCCAATGACTTCCTCTGCATTCTAAACTCTGAATATTCCGAATTCAGAGGGCATTAGGAAAAAACCATCCCTAAAAAGTCAAACAGAAGCCTCGTTGGAGGCTACAATTAAGAGCTGGCTATGCATCATGCCAAAGAAAGGACAGATAAAAAGAAAAGACCTCAGTAGATAGTTGGGATTTATTTCAGATTAGTAATGAATATACTTCTGTTCTTTGTCAATGTTTTTTTTATTCCCTATATAGAGGCCAAAAAAGGTAAAAAATATGAATATAGTACAGGATATCCATAGGACATCATATTTATAGAAAAAATGATCCGGAGCTTAACCTGGCAGGGTCCTCTTCATATCCTTCTGACGTAAACAGGATCTCCTGAAAACATCATAATTTGATCCCCAACATATCCCATATAGTCCCAGTTTCATACTGATGATTTGTGCAGGACATCTTGGGGACGTCCTAGGAAGTAGGAATTTGGTAACATTTCCGCTTCCTAGTGACACGATTGGGACGCCCACCGGTATCCTACGGACGATTCAACGTTGTCCCCTATTGGTCCCAAATAGGTCATTGTGCTATCTGGGAGTGACCTCTCTGTATAAGCTTTCCTGTACCAAAACAAATTTACGCTGATTGCAGTTATTCCTCAAACCAAGAACAAGTTAAACCATATGAACTATTCGGTTAACGAATGCACATTAATATAAAGATGACAATAGAGCGTAACAATGCGCGTTCATCCTCGAAAACAATGCGATGACTAGTTCATATCTAACAAATCCCGTATCCTCGGACTATTACATTTAGTTTTCCCCCTGACACAAAGCCAGCAACCCTTTTCGGTAGTTGGAGGACAGTTGATTCGATTTGTCGGATTAATTCATATGTGGCCACTCGACTACGCGAGATTGGATATTCATCGCAAAGTTTCAGGGGATGCCACTTTGGATGATTTGGTCGGGGAATAATTTTCATGGACAACTCACTCATTCGAGGAGATTTCAATCAAATTTTTTCAAATCCGAAGTGAACTGTTATTTTTTTAATACGTTTTTTTCAGCATGGTACGTATCTATGTTTGCAACGGAAACTTTGAAAGCGGTTTCGACCAACTTAGATTCGTCGGATTAATTTGAATTTTTGCATACTTATCAAGGACTGATGATACGATGGCGTATTAGTGCCATTGCGAATATGAAAAAAAAATCTTTCAATTGCGTCTTTTGATCTCTCAATTGACATATTCAATGTGTCAATAGACAGATTTCATCTGTTTATTTTCAAAAGAAAATCCCATTTATCGACTTCTTGTCCCAAATTCTTCAAAGCCCTTTTCAAATCCTTTTCACTATATCCAATAATTTTCTGAGTTGTGGAGCAGACTGTTTCATTATTGGGGGAAATTGAAAAATGAATCAATGTGGCTCAATGCAATGAGCCTTTTGTTTTCAAAGCGTTGCTTGAATGAAATCCAAGCCTCACTGTAACTTTTTTCTGAAATTTTTAATGAGCTTGTGTGACTTTGGCTGCATTATCTTGAATGGAATTTTTGAAATAATTGAAGCCTTCAATATCGGAATGTTTCGAATTTGTATGAGCCAATTACCAGAATGAAAGTCGCAATAGCCAGATTTTTTACTTTTGCAATGGCACCAATGCAAAAATACGATGACAATGCAATAAGGTAGGACCTTCAGAATTAATTACATGTTTTTCTGGTGACCTAGAAGTAGTAGTAGTAGAATATAGTTTTTGGCGAAGGAGACAGGGTCAAGTATGATGCATGTAATTAAACCAGTGTCGATACAGTTCCCTCCTAAATATACCTAGCCTCGGTGTCGGTGAAAGAAGTATGTTTCCATTGATCCTGAGTTGGGCAATGACTATTCACAAAATGCAAGGCTGCACAGTTGATCATACAGTCATTTATTTAGGTTCTCGATTGTTTGCCGCTGGACAAGCTTATGTAGCCCTTAGTTGCGTCAGATCTCTAGACGGTATTAGGATGGAAGAACTTGAATGCGCTAAGTTGACCGGAAGAGTCCTATGTAATGGTGGGGATTTACAATCCACAGAAATATTTCAAGTTTTCATATCATATTATACGCTTCGGTCTGATTTCATAATCAATAGAAACATCATAATATTCAAAAAATATTAGTTTAAAAAACCTGAAAAACAAAACGCTTTTATGAAAAATCTTCATGAAAAATTATAATAAAAAATTGAAGAAAAAATTAAAATAATAGCTCAAGAAAACTAAAAAACACACTTTCGTAAAACAATTAAATGAAGAGAGAAAAATATTTTTTTCATTTTGAATTGAGAATCGTGAAAATTCAAAAACTGTATTGCAATGGAGTGCTTGTCAAGTAATCTATTGGCATATTACACCCCACACGTTTTTCACATTGCAATACATTTTTTTATTTACACTATTCCCAATTCAAAAAAAAATTACTTTTCAGTTAATTTTTCACAAGTGTGTTTCTCATCTTTTTGAATTTTTATTCATTTTGGAATGTATTTAAAGGGTTGAGACACTAGTCATCACCGTTAAACAAAAACCGCCTGCAGAGGGTTTCATATTGATAACCGATTGGAATATCAAAAAGCTCTGGACCATCCAGATAAAATATTTCTTTGCAATGGAGGGCATTCCTTTTTTCTAAACGAATTAGTCTCAGAGGGTGGGGCCAAGAAATTGTTTCATGCGACCAAAGCTAGATTTTCGATCGTCCGGTGTACATGTATTATACTTCAGTCGGTGAAGCAATCACTAGGATAGGTACCCCTATAGTCTATTCACGTTGAAGATAGAGTGCGCGTAAACAATGCACCTAGCGTGATCAGCACGTGGACAGTTAGACTCCGCATTTCGATTGGCTGTCACAGTTCAGTACTGAATAGTATCGATACTTATCGTTAACAGTGAATGTGTTACTTTAGTCGATATTTCCACTACAGATATGGTTGAATTTGATAACAATGTTGTATCAAACGTTAATAATCCTCAAAAACGTGTGAAGATTAGTCATTTAATTAGTATCTAGAAGAATATGATCTCAGTGTATACAAAGATGAGGTGCATACAAATCCCGAAAGTTTGGTTGATCATATTCTTACGAAAGTGGCCAGTCATACAGACGTATGAAAAACCAGTTTATATTAGTATTGTTCGCGACTTTCTCCAACCCATAAAGCAAAAGACTCGTTCTGAAATTGTAGATTTTTGTGATTGATTCAATGAAAATGTCAAATTCCTTTCATTAAAAGTTCCAAGTCCTGCCCTGATCTATTCGAACCATCACGTGTATTTGTTCACGAGCACTCTATCTTTAACGTGAATGTACTATATAGTGAGCTAGATGTCAAATATGTCGCGATTGAGAACTGAACGCAATTTGATTATGAGGGCTGCAAGTTTCACTGGAGGCTAGCTGTTGCATATAAAGCACAATAAAATTGTCTCATTATTGAAAATATCATTAATAATATGCATTCTCGATACAATATTCAACGAGGAAAAAATAGTCAGTTGATCATTCGATTATAAACAATGGTGCATGCATATCGAGGTATAATATGTCAATATTTTGAAATGGAAATCTGACAATATTACTGGAACAAAACTGTGACTATTTGAAATGACCAACTCTTTGCAATGCTTCTCCAAAAAATAAATGGTATTATTATTAGGTAGAATTCAACTGCAGCTCTTGAGGTCCTACTTGGACTTTCGCCATTGCACATCTACATAAAAAAAAAGCTCGACTGGTGGCACACAGGCTAATGCAGGGGCAAACTCCAATCAGCCAGTTACATGGAAGAGAATACTTGAAAATGTACAAGGAACTGAAGGCAGATCCAATACTAGGAATGCCCGTGGATAACACAGTTCCGCAGTACAACTTTCAAGAAGATCTTTTCAAAATCAGGACTGGAAAAATAGCCCAACGGTTGAAGCGGAAGAAACTTGGTACACAGATGGCTCGAAGACCCAAGAAGGAGTGGGAGCCGGTGTATACGGAGGCAAAGCAAAGACGAGAATCGCACTCAGCCTCGGACATAATGCAACTGTGTTCCAGGCAGAAGTAGCGGCCATCGAACACTGTATAAGGGAAATAAACAGGCAGAAGGTCGTAAATAAAACTATTGCCATCTTCTCCGACAGCCAGGCGGCAATTAAGGCGCTCAGCTAATTTCAAATCTACTCAAGATTGGTGGGAAGCTGTCTGAGCGCACTCAAGGAGCTGAGTACCCAAAATAGGGTTACTCTAGCATGGGTACCCGGACATGAGGGTCACGAGGGTAACGAGGAGGCCGATGCTTTAGCCCATCAAGGCGCATCTAAGGCTATGATCGGCCCAGAAACCTTCTGTGGGGTAGCGAAAGCGAGTATAAAGACATCCATAAATTCATGGATGCAAAACAAATCAAAAGATTGGTGAAATAAGCTTCCTGGAATGAGGCAGGCGAAAGAGTTCATAAAGGAACCAGCGCCCAGATTCACGGGAGACGTGCTGAACCACAACCGTAAGGTTGTAAGGGTAGTGGTAGGTCGTGGGTCTACTAACGGGGCATAGCCGGCTCAGAAAACATATGAGCAACATTGGTTCGACAGGAGAAACCCAACGCAGGTTTTGTCAAGAAGGGGAAGAAACCGCACTGCATGTGCTCTGTGAATGCGAAGCGATAGCAAGGCTAAGACACGAGTTACAGTTCGATAACCCCTCACATCAGCAGGATATTGTTCGATGACCCGAAGACAACATCAATTATTCATTGCTGATATCAGCAAGGTCGGCAATAGTTTATATATAAATAGGTGGAATCGATTTATAATAGAGAGTACTTATATTTCATAGTTTTAAATAGGTACTCTGTTCAAATAAAAAGTTTTTTTAAAACCCTTTTGTGTGAACGAGAAATATAATTCACGCAAGATGCGGGGAGGATAAACCAGAGGCTGCTAGCTATATGAAGGGGTCAGTGTTAAGGCTATGGAGTGTCATCAAAGAGATCAAGCTAGACAACGGGCTCTAACAGCCAAGGAGCATCACAATAGATCTGAAAAGGTCGCAGTGAATCAGGCCATGGACCAGCTCCCCGATAATCTAATCTAGGTAGAATTCATGGCAAACACCCACATAATAAGTTGAAGTAGTTATTAATGTACCAAGGGTTTGTGAGTTGACAGATGCCTATACTCGTTGCGCATACCGACTTTTATGTCATTCTAGTTTGATATTCCACCGAAATAAAAAATCTTTGCAAAAAAATCAATTATTTTTTCGATTTCAACTAGATAATAGATAATAATAGAAAAATTTTGTCTTTCTATTCCGCACATGTGGCCACAAAGTGAAATTTATGTCCGCATGGGCCATAAAGTGTACTTCATGTCCACACATGCATAAAGTACACTGTTATGTAATAGGTAATTGACCAATAAAAACACAATAATGAACTAGTTCTACATAAAAACACTAAAAACTATAATAATCGCTTCCTACATAACTACAGATACTTGCAGTTTCATATTCTCAAACACTGTCGAAATCCTAGTCAATTAGACATTATTGAGCAAATGAGTTGAAGTTTTTGCCAAAGTGGCCCGATTTGATAAAGCGTTGAAATGAGATAAGTTACTGAATGAAACATTTCAGCTACTGTATGTATGAGATTTTAAAACTGGAAAGATATAAATTCTCTCAGAATGACCCTTTCAATCGGATAATAGTAGGAATAATAAATGTTCCATTTGTTGTTGAAACAATCTGTGTGACAAATGGTTCCGAAAGTGAGTTTTTCAAAATATTTATACTCAATTAAGTAAACTCCTTTGGGTTCAAAATTTTATCTTTCGGTTTATTGTTGTATAATTGCAGAATCACCTATTAAATCTCGAATATCAATGTGAATCCATCGATGAAATTGTGGTTCCTCCTTATATCACCCATGATTTCGATATTTTTCCATTTTTTATAATAAGAAATAATACTGCGTGAATATAAGGTCACTATATTGCCCATTTACCAACCATTTGGTGACGGTTCTTTCGAAACTTCCCGATTTTCCCTCAAATACTTTTACCTACTTTCCGCATCTCACAATAGAACATTCCCGGTATAAAGGATAAAGGCATTGTATATCTTGATGATTAAGAGCCAGACATAAGAACACCGATATTCCAAACATCGAAAAGCCCCCAGAAAGTCATCTAGCCCAAATGTCTTGCTTTCCCTTTGTGCAATCATGGAAAAGTACAGAGATAACGCTTTTATAATACACGTTCAGTGAATTCCGGCCTCCTTCTCATATTTATCACTGCAGAAATCTCAATGCGGCATCGAAGGACAAAAAGTGCAGGAAAAATATTTTGCTACTCCAGAGGTATTAAAGTTTCGTGATTATAGCAGCAATTAGGATAATTGTCTAAAATATATCAGAGTCATTTATCAAGAAATAAATCATGCTAACACCTGGGTTAACGAAATTACGAAGAAATTTGATATCTAATCTGAATAAGTAATTGTACGGTGCACAGGAAAAACGCGAGGGCCAAAGACCCATGAATTACACTGGAAATTAAACATTAATCGATAGGAGCATAAACATCGTGCGCGGCATACTTATCGCATAAATGAGGGTTGTAAATTCAATAATAATCATTGATGTCGAGCTTGAGAGACAACCGTTTGAATAATTGTTTCGATGAGTTTGTTGATATTATCACAAGTTTATGACGAATCATCTCTCCTTCTTCATAAATTGCTAGTTTGTCAACTTATGTTACACATTTACAAATAGTAATTTGGTATAGAGGAATGTTGGCTTTTGTTAGCTGACATTTCGATTGTTAGTTCGAGAAAGATAAAAACTTATGTAGGTTAGGTTGTGTGAAAGTTTCCTATTGTTAAAGCGCTGGTTTAACTTTCCTCCCTTCTAGGCATGAATCATGATACGTGACCCTGTAACGAACGGTAGGGTTTGTAATTGTTGTTTTCCTTTTATTGCTCTTCTAGGTAACCAATAATCTCTCAATATTTTCTTCCTAACACTGTACCTCCATTTCAACCTATCTATATCAGTTTATCTTTACAGGATAGACAACTTCACAATTCACAAGCCCATCGCTCTGTTACTGGTGTGGTAATTGCTGAAATGGTATAATTTTTGTATCATTTTAACATTATCATTTGCTTATCAATACTTCTCAACTAATTCACACTTTAGCAAAAAATAATCCCAACGCTAGATCACCAGATGTAACGGCTGCGAGAGTTATTGTAATTCTGCATGAACGCTTCTAGTATCTTATTTCTCTTTATGTAAATCATTTATCAAAAATTACTTTATGCTTTCTTCAACAAAAAAATCATATATCAAATTACAATCCCTCTGCACGTTACTAGATGGAATAATTGGATAAATTAAGGCAGTCGGTGTCACCAGACGAGGAGGGGATTTCCACGTGAAATTTTGGATGTTAAGGCTATTTCCGGAAGAGACATGAATTCGGCCCTTTGCACTAGGAAAAAGTCTTTAGTGAGAAACCCAGGGTTTAATTTCTGTTTCCTCGTATACTCTGAAATCTGAAAATAGGGCGACTTGTAGGAAATGAAATCCTCTGATAACTTTGAGCAATATATTAGCAACGAAATGAAAATAGGAACCCACAGAATAGATCAGAAAAAAAATATATAACAAAAGAAATATGCAGTGAAAACAATTTATAACAAAAAAAAACTGACATTTACCGCACTATTTAGTTTAATCAAAATATTGAAAAATGAACTGAGACCGGCAATGGTCTTCCTTATGCATAAGAATAATGGAAATTCCACAAACAGAAAAATGTGTACTCAGAACACAAAAATCTGATGTACTTATATCTATAAATGCCTCTAAATTTGTCCTACTGGCTAAATGTATATTATAGGCCGCCCTACGGCCCATCTCAATAACTACTCGATGTCAGAGAGAGTCAGAAAGATTTATCAACTTGTGATTCAAACAACAGATATAAAATAATGATGGCTTCTCTTCCCGGAAGTGAATGAAATGGTTATTTACACACATCAAAATTGACATACCAAGTCTTCTGACTATCTTGCATGGCTGTTTCCATTCCATTCCATAGATTTTTTGGTATTTCAAGATATGGCACTTTGCACACGAATCAATTTGACGTTATTTATTTTCCCGATTTTTCCGATCGTAGTTAGATTCTCGTAATGAAACTCGCCCCCATAATTTTGGCAGGGGACAAACCTTGAAAGGCCGTCCCTTCGCGTTCCCCAATTTTTTTTTCCTTCGAACTTTTTTCTGTTCGACTCCTAACCGTGTCTCTGGATCAACTACCTAAGAGCGACTTTTTGTCCGCCCACACAGCGCTGACCGTCGGCTGATCCCACGCGAAGGCGATGTTTTGCCTATCAAAAAGTTTACACATTGAAATCTCATATTTCGTCTAGACTGGAACAAAGACTTCTTTCATTGGGTGTTTCGTGGGAGGAATTCTCAAATGAATTTTGATACATTGTATATGAAGCTTTCATATACAGGGTGCGAATACTTATATTGAGTTGACTTAACAATGCTCAGCATTACAATCCATACGTTCCACTTTCAGGTAGTCTATCCCGCTGTCCCCAGCGAGGCCGCCATAGTCCCGCTTTTTCGAATTGATAATTTAAAATATATTTCATTTACAACCATATATGTAATGCTGTCATTACTAACGTCATTGAAGGTTGGGAAGTGTCACATTACACACCTCTACTTCCCGCCCTCATTTCATCTATTCTTGACTGTATCTGTCATTTATTGACTTCATCTGACATTAATTTATATTGGTAACAATGGTATACCGCGTAGTCACGGTAACAATATATCTACTTGATTATTCTGAGAAAATAGCGTTCTTGGTAATTTGTCGTTAAATGTAATAATTTAGATATGTTCAGAACGAAACAGAGATTTATTAATTTTAATCGAAATATTATGGTTGTGAATAAAATATTATACAAACCTCGGTAGGAAGTTTCATTCCTGTCTCGAGATCATAGCTAACCTCAACGCTACGTCTCGGTTAACTAACTGATCTCACGACAGGAATGAATCACTTCCCACCTCGGTGTATAATATACTATTTTCCTCTCGAAATGCGTGGCATGACATGGCCTCCGCACGGAAAGTCAGATTTTATAAGATTTTCTGGCATGGTTATCAAGAAGAGCCTCAGCACTCTCAGACGGTAGTAATATTCGAAAAGTTTTTTAATTCATTAGTGTGGTACAATTGCAAAACAATTCTGACAATTTGAGTACATGTACTCGTATTTGGACTCAATATTCAGTCAGTATCACGACATCAGTGGTTTCATTTTAGTTGAAGTAGGACGAAACTAGGATCATGGACGCAGTGATTTGTAAGACAATAATAATGCCTGAACGCAAGTATACCTTCATTTTGAAACAAATTTGTTCAGCCGTAAAATACAAAAATACGACTTAGAAATCACGCCATTACTCGGGCTCAGTAAGTAGTGCCTACTTAACTCTATTTTCTATATTGAAAAACTTGTAAAACACTATAAACTTTTTTTAACATATCGAAAGACTTGACGGATGGCCTGCTTCAGCAAAAAAAATAAATGATCATGATAGGCATGATTTATATCAAATATCCGACCTTGCCAACCCACAGCTGATGAGGGCCCGACATGGCTAGTTGCCCTGTGATCAGCGTTTCGAAGTGAATAGAAATTCTGGTTGATGGGAGAATTCGGTAATGTAGCTATGAAACAAAATCAAAAGTTTCTCTAACTTATTTTTCTGTCATTGAAATAGAGTCGGTTGAACAAGAAACATCGAGAACTACCTAACAATTTCAATTTCCCAAAATAGTCATTTATATACCAAGGATAAAAAATTCTCTATATTAGGGTCGGGTTTACAATTTCAGTAGACACAATAGGCAGTTTTTCATCGGGGTGCAGATGAAATTTTTTCCTCAACTCCAACTCAACTTCCAATATTGATCTAAGCGTTGATAACTTATAATTATTGATTATTATTAGCACTAATATCCAAGCCACGATTTTATTCACATGTGAAATCTAACATATTGTTACGGTATTCACCTTGATGGCTAATCACCTTGATGACTAATGTGGATTTTAGCATAAAATATATTGATCTAAGCGTTGATGACTTATAATTATTGATTATTATTAGCACTAATATCCACACCACGATTTTATTTACAGGTGAAATCTAACATATTGTTACGGTATTTCTTTGGGTTCGTTTATTAAAACTCTAAAAAAAAACGAACTCCTTTTATTATAACTCTTTACCACAACACAATACAATCACGTAAATTGCTCAGCTAAACTATCCAAAGCTCTGTACTGAAACACTGTGATGAACTCTCTCTAGTAGAAACTCTGAAGAACTATCATCCGTGGCGATGGATCGCGTCCGTATATATACTTGCTTACGCTTATGAAGAATCTTCTAGTCAAATCTCGATGATCGAATTTTCTACACGAACCGAGATCCCGCAGGTAAACAATCTTTCTTCGACCCCTCATATTATTTTGCGTTTACGAGCGACAGGGCCCGCGCTAGGAGATTTCGTAAAAATATTTCGTAAATAATCAATTTGACAACAGCAAGTGACACAGGTCACAGGTGCCTATGTTTGTGGTTTTACGAAAATGATCTAATCGCCGCTCTAACACCGTGCGGATTATAGTGACCACAGCGGACGAAAAGGGTTTGCGGACGAAAATTGTTTTCGGACAAAAATACCTCATTTCAAAAATAGGCCATTCTCCATTCATAAATGTCATTTTTTCTAGAGATCGATAGAAAACAGTTTATTGATATTTGCGATCTGAAATTGGTTCATTATGTTATAAGAAGAAAAAGTGATATTTTGTGTGATGAGCGTGGAGATTGTGCCACCATGCGAGCCAGACAAATCACTTTTTCTACGACTCTACATGTCATTTCATAGACGTGAAAAATTCCAATCTTTGGAATATCGAGAGAAACTTGGAAATGGCCCTTCTACTATCTAGACAGAAAAGGTAATTACTTTTGGTTCCGGCAGCAGTAACAGTAGAACCTAAACATGGTGACGATGATTTAAATTTGATGAAGAGGATGACGAAGTCAATAACATATACAATATGATTAAGGAAGGGGCATACATCTCTTGTTTGAAGAACGTTTTTGTTTCGTGGTGAAACTGATTCTACGTCCTTCTTTAAAGAATCACATATTTACTGTCCTTCTTACTCGATTGCGACTATTCATTCTATCAATACAGCGGAGACCAATATTATTATTCTACTAAAAGTATTTTCGTCATGGAACTGGCCTACATACTTTTAGTGAGACTTCGGTATTTCTGGTGAAGTATATTACACTATTTTTATCTCTCTATTGTGGTGTTCTTTCGCTCGACTTCGGAAATCCCTGTACGATACCAATTACTTTCAAATTCCGTGTTAATGAGAGAAGTTGGCTGCTTATTAATTTCATATTATGAGAATGAGTGAAAAATGAGAGAAAACGGGGAAGAGTTGGGTATCCCAGTTGGGATGGCAATTATCAGTTCATTCAATGATGACAGTGTGGAAATGATGTGAAAATGAGATCGATAAGAGGCTGAACCCTCATCAATATAAAGTGTGTTCCAGAATTCAATCTGAATCTCTGGCGACAGATTTTTTTTGCAAAATTGAACCTGAATGATCGAGAATAACTGGGAACTGATACTGCGAGCAAAGTAAGTAAATCCCAAAAGCGAGCGCCATTGCCACTTGTCTACCAACCGGCTTCACAGTTCAAATAGCACATACTCTTCTAAAAATTCAATGTGTCTCCCCGTGATGCGACAGTAAACATAAACGGTAGTCGTCCCTTGTCCGCATAATGCACTACCATCTGGGTCTATTGAGAGTGTTCTAAAAGGAGGATTATGGAACCAAAATTTTTTTTTTCAACTTTAACTATTCAAATAATCATTCCATTGAAGTCTACCAGGCGTGTTTCCCATTTTCATTACTCACACTTGATCATTTTCTGTGATATTTCTTTTTATTCCTTCGTTTCAGCTAAACATCGCTGAGAAATTCTGTTCAGATTGTTTACTCTTCAACTATATCATTGATTTATTTCAGTGGAATGAAATACAACCCCCTTCATGGTATTTTCCAGGTGCTTAGTAATTTATGTGAGAGGTTGTTCTTCTAATCGTTCGAAATCAATGAAGCACAACCAGACGTTGACAAAGTGAAGAAATTTTAGGGAAATGAGTATATTACAGTAATTGGCCCAATCATTGATACTAGTTGAACAATACCAAATTTTTTCGCGAACTTAACCAAAATTTGTGGATTATCAAAATAATTAGTACAAAAAATAAAAATTGCGGTTACCAAAGATTTTGTGGCAATATTGAATCATCATTTATACATATAACAATAATCTATTTTTTTCTACTCCCACTATTTGAAAACGTACATTACGTATTTGACAGCTGCTAGGATATGGCTCATCAAGAGTACACTTGTATTCTAAATTGATGGGGGCCGCTTACGGAAGTTTTTTTGTGAAATTATGGGAGATTAAACATCTAACCTGATAAATTTGACCTCATAATTAAATTCAATTTACGCGCGTCGAGTGCAAAAATATCAGTTTGGTGTTAGGGTAATTATTGATCTCTAGGAAAAGTTTCATCTTTTACACAAAGGTTTCAATCTCATCGTTTATTTGAGTACATAATGAATCGTGATCCTACCAAAAAAAGTAAAATTAAATAACTTGCTATATGTTCGAATTCGTTCATGCATTGGCTTCTGCAGGTATTCCATCCAAATTAGATCCAGTTGGAACATCTCCGGTATATGACTGTAAAAGACCTGATGGAACTACTCTCATACCTTGGTCTGGAGGTCGAGCCATGGTATGGGATGGTACTTGTGTGGATGTGTTCGCAAAATCGAATTTGAAACATTCTTTAACCGCACCTAGAAAGTTATCTAAAATTGCTGAGGAAAGAAAACTTTCTGAATACAGTGAATATAGGAACAATTATATAGTAAAACCCTTGGCATTTGATACCCTCGGTGGATTTGGTCCAAACTGTCTTGAAACTGTCAAAGAAATAGGGAGGAGAATAGAAGAGAACACTGGTGAAAACAAAGCCACTACATATTTGATGCAACGTATCTCCATAGAAATAGTTCGGGGCAATGCCGCATCCATTCTTGGCTCAATGCCTCGACACCAGGTTCTAGAAGAAATTTTTGACATGTGATTTTTTTTTCTCAATTTTTTTTTCAGTATGGTCTATAAATATTGTTTATATTAGATTATCAATAGTATCATAGTGTTTTTCACTCCATTGTATTTTTTACTGTTGAACCAAAATAAAGTGTAATTCGTTCATGAGATACATAATCCCAATATTTCAGTATGTTCATCAGCCACCGTTGTCTGAAAGGCATAACATCCGGGAAATCACTCTTTATTTTTACAGTTGGATGGAATAAATGAAAACAAAATTAAGCTCTTTCCTGGTTACGCAAATATACTTATTCTCTTCAGCTTTCAGTTGGCTGTGAATCCACTCAACAGAAATAACCTTTATATTATCCTTCCCGCCTTTCTGAGAAAATAATCATTCTATTTCTTTCAACTTCTTTCTGTTTGAATATTTTATCCATCGTTCCAGACCATAGTCACAACTTGAGAATGCTACAACTCATGAAAATACTCCAATTATGTCTGAAAGTCAAAAGAATGAATCTGTTTGGGTTGTTTTGTTATTTTCATTGTAGTGAGAGACTACAGAGAGGAGATAATTACCCTACAAATTTGTCCTTATGAAAGATACCTCATCGAAATATAAGAGTTCCTATCTATCAAGGGTTTAGTTGTTTTGTGATCATTTGCAAGCAAAATAATACCCTCAATTGTCCCACGAATTCAATTTCCTGAAACTTCATTCTTGTTGAGGATTTTTCTGCTATTGACAAAACAATCGGACATTTACTGAATCGGAATAAGAAGTCCAAAACTGGGATTCTCCATGAATACTTCTTTAAAAATATCGAGTGCAATACCAATTTGAGTACCTCAAGTGGTTTGGCTATTTATGGAAATTTGTACCAACTCATTGTGGAGACCACGAAAAGCTGAGCAATTCCTGAACTGCTTTCACTCCTCACACCGTTAAGGACACCTTCATACCTTCCCTTGGTTTGAGTTCAGAAAATTGTCCACTTTCACCATTTTCTAAGTTCATTTGATTCTTGGAAAATATCAAAAATAAATGGTCTGTTTTGGTTAAATTTACAGACGACAGTATGGATGAAAACTATTAGAATAAATGCTAATAGTTTTAGAAGAATTAGATTATACAGGGAGACACTTTATTATATTTCAACCAAAATTGAACGTGATTTGGAGGACACACAAGACAGTTGACAGTCGTTTCCCCTTTGCTCCTGTTGTTGTTTCACCAATTTCTATAATGCTGAGCTTTCGACACTTCGAGGGGCAAATGATCACTGTGTTCGAATGTATGGAGGTCATAGTTCAATTCGGAAAAACCATAATACGACTGATTGCCTTTGGTAAATCTTTATTTGTAGGATAACTTTCATTATTGAAAAATACAACTGAATAATTTCAATAGTTTTTATAACTATAATTTTAGATTTTTTCGCTGCTGAAACTGATATTTTCTTGTTAATCTTCTTCAGTTTCCATCATTCTGTATTGCAAATTGTTCATTTTTTCAGTCTTTTCCGGTAATTATATTATATAATAATATATTATATTATATTATGTTATGTTATGTTATATTATATTATATTATATTATATTATATTATATTATATTATATTATATTATATTATATTATATTATATTATATTATATTATATTATATTATATTATATTATATTATATTATATTATATTATATTATATTATATTATATTATATTATATTATATTATATTATATCATATTATTATTTTCCTTTCAATAGTGTGAAGTTTGCCTGTTTCAGCAATTATCTAGAAGGCCTTTGTCGTCTCGTTAAGAAGCCGCTGTTAAAGTTGGCTGAGCTGTTTGCTTCTTTTCTAGGTCTTAAAAACAGGTCACATTTCTGCCTTTTTTATCTGAATGTGATTTTTTCAAAATATTTTATCTTGAGTCTTACAAGGTTCCATCGCTCCATGTGAAAATGATTTTGGACGAAAAAGACACCAAGGCGAAGATGGATTTGTCAGATTTTCAATGAATTAATGGTACAATAGTCGACAATATTGCTGAAGTGATCGAACTGATCTTTACAAATCACAATACAGTGCACTCACTTCGTTTATCTCATCAGTAAATTCTCTTGTGTTCGTAATATTGCGATATCCTTCTCTGTCCTCCGAAGCGTTTCATCTCCAGTTGCAGATCACCCTCTATAGCTGGATCACAGTGAAGGACTTTCGAGAAAGTTCCAGCTACTTCTCGCTTTGCAACTGAGCTTATCGCCATCTAGGGTACGGTAGCAGTACTACTCACGGCTCTTTGCACCACTACAACTAAGGGAAATCTTGATACTAAGAATGACTTAAATCATCGGATTTCGTTCGTGTGCTGGCTGCAACTTCCGGTTGATCCGCGTCTGGAATGATTTACTTGTCTACGTTTCGGCTCCCATTTCGGAGCCATTTTCAAGACTTAGTGACCTTGCGTCTAGGTCTGAGTTTTTTTACTAGCTGGCTATCATCACTGGAGATCAATCATCACTGGACCTTCAATCCTCGATCTCCAGTGATGATAGCCAGCTAGTAAGAAAACTCAGACCTAGACGCAAGGTCACTAAGTCTTGAAAATGGCTCCGAAATGGGAGCCGAAACGTAGACAAGTAAATCATTCCAGACGCGGATCAACCGGAAGTTCCAGCCAGCATATATATATATATATATATATATATATATATATATATATATATATATATATACAGGGTGTCCAAACTCGATGGCCTATCAGACATTTCTGGAAAACGAGACATAGGATTATTTTGAAAATTTCATTTCTTGGGTAATTAGTTCTGTTCTATCGATCTAAAATATTTTCAGCGCTGCGACGTTGCCGCTTATATTGAAAAGTAGCAACAACTTTGATATTTTAAATAGGACACCCTATATATTATTGCATTTCTCGCTTTGTTATGGCTTTCCGATTATTTTTGTATGATACTTTCCTATACCTATCTCTAGTGGTTTTCGAGAAATTCATTGATATCCATATTTTTGGTGCGGAACATAGCTTTAATCAAATGCTTATTACTGCGGTATTTGAATTTGAAGACAGCTGAAATTTTGGATGTACTTTGACAATGCCCTGTGTATTAGTTGTGTCTAAGGAAATTCTCTTTCCATAATACAGGGTCGTTCAAAATTTGTGATTTTACCGACACATACAAAAGTGGGGAAAAGAGCATTTTTTCAAATGGAACATCCTGTATATTATCGAAAATCTTGAAAGACAATTGAAGTTCCTTCCAAATGATATGTCATGTTCCTATACCTAAAAAGTCAGGTTTCCGAAATAAATGCAAGTTTCTATAAAAGCTGGATTATTTTGACATATTTTGTATTAGGTAGCTATGAAATGTCATGGAACATGTCATTATGAAAATTCTACAATTAATGCATCAATAATGAAACGTTTGCGCGTCATTAACTTAAATTTGATTAGAAAAGAATCAAAATAGGAGGCGATAATAATTCAAATGAAGTTTGATTAGAAAAGAATCAAAATGGAAGGCATAACAGTTCAAATGAAGTTTTGATGAAATTGATTATTCTTCATGGCAAATGTGATCAAATCATAGCAAGAACATGCAAAATGTTCTGCAGTATATTGAAGTGTGTGACTATCATTTTCAATTCCCAGTATAACTAATCAACATGATCATATTTCCCAATTGAAATGATCTAGTGTGCCGTGACCAGAAAAGAGCAAAACAAATTTTAAGTTTGACAAGCGGCGTTTTTCATAGTGTTTCTGTCAGAAGAAAGTATCAAAATGGATTATAATGCATATTCAAATGTAGATATTTTAAATTTGTTTTATATTCACGGTGAGTGCCAAAGAATTGTTTCGAGAACATGCAGAAAATTCAATGAACTTTATCCAAATTTACCGAATATGAATAGAAAAAAATTCAGAAGAATTGAACGGAATTATGCTGCGTTTGGGAATATTGAAGCACCAAGAAATCAATTCAAGCCGATAACTGGTGACGAAGTAAATGAAATTAACGTCTTGGGGTATTTCCACGCCTACCCTCATGCATAATTAAGAAGAGCCACTGGAGATTTAGGTATGACCCGCAGTTCAACATGGAGAATTTTAAAAAAACATAAAATGCATGCTTATAAATTCATCAAAGCTCATGCGCTACATAGAGATGATCCTCCAAAACGTGTTGATTTCTGTGAATGGTTTTTAACATGGACTTATGAAGATCCAAATTTCCTTCGGAAAATTATATGGACGGATGAATCTAAATTTTCGAGAGAGGGAATATTCAATCGCAAAAACAATCATTTCTGGGCTGCAGAAAATCCCCATTTTATAAAAGAAAAAGGATTTCAAGAAAAATTTTCTTTCAATGTGTGTGAATGATAAATTATCATATTGTATTTATGATGCAAACTTGAATTCTGGAAAATATTTGAATATTTTGAGAACAACACCCAAATAGCACACGACGTCCTGAAGACGAACCATTTATGTCCCAGTTACGTCGATACGTCCCGGGACGGATAGGAGACATTCGAAGAACGTACATTACCGGATGTACCATGTATGTACTGGTTAGACGTCCCATGTAGGTACATACTTGGTCCCGTTCCAATCGGAATGTAATAAAAACGTACATGCTTGGAAGTACTATGTACGTACTTTATTAAGTGTCCCTGATACGTTTACATTAACTCCTCTTCAGGTACGTACTTTTCGGAATGAATTAGGGACATACCAATGACGTGTTTTTTTGTGAATCCCATGTACGTACTGCTCAGACGTATCATTTACGTACACGTTTGGAAGAACTATGTTCGTACTATTTGGACCTTCCAGGTGCGTACATATTGAGTCCCTTTCAGATACGTATATTTCGAAACGTTTGCGGGACATAATAGTAATGACGTACATTTTTGGAAATCGTATGTACATACTATCTGGACGTCTTGTTGACGTACTTTTTTGTACATACTGTTTGGACCTCCCAAGTACGTACGGATTGGGTTCCTTTCATTTTCTACATTTCTGTTAGTATGTAAATACTGTTTGGACCTCCCAAGTACGTATACGTATTGGGTCCCTTTCGGTTCAAGGGGTATTGGGATTTTGAGAGTGATCACTTAGTGTATTCATACATATACAATATTGGTAATGGAATATTCATAATGAATTATTTCTAAAAAAAATTTGGAAAAATTGAAACATCGACATGTGGTGAATTTAAATACCAGAAAATTACATACAGAATTTTTTGCACAGCAAGTTTGATATTCCAAAACCGCCATCACATGAGACAGTGATCCTTTATTGTTTTTTCGAATATATTTTCATTGTTACTGAACTTTCTGAAATTTTAATATTATCTCGAACAAAACTAACTTGAAGTCATCACATCTAAAGCACCCAACTCCTTCTTAAAAACAAGTCTCTCCGTGCCGTAGAGCGTAACAGTGGTCGACAATAATATCTCCATAGAAAAGGTCGAGAGTTCAAGCCCCGCAGCAGCCAGGTCTTTTTCCAGGTAAGTATTCGGTTAGATGGTTAGTACACGTGAATGAGTAAAATTTCCAACTTGACTATTTGGTAAAAAAGAAATGAATAATCCCGAATATGAAAACTTAGATTCATTAAGTGATATCATATGATATATCATTACGTTGTTTTCGAATATTGAGCTAATATCGCCGAATGTTTACATTTTTTTGTGGCCACTATTGATATCATCTACAATATAAGGTTGATATTCCCGTAATATTGAACCAATATTGGTCGAATATGTTTGTTCACTTGGGATAGCGCATACAGAATGGAAAATGTACGTTTTCGGAATGTCCCAAACAGTTCCCCTTTCTGTACATTTCAGGTCCTGTGTGGACTAGAAAAGTACGTACCTGGGATTACCGACTATGCGGAAACGGTAAGTCGCAGGGAGGTCTTATGTACGTCTGTCGGAGACAAAAGTACGTCCTAAATACGTACAATGCATCCTCCCCGTACATATGCAGTACGTCCACTGGACGTACTTGTGCTATTTGGGCAGTTAGCGACTTTTTGGACACTTTGCCGCTTCATGTATATGGGAGTTGTTGGTATCAGTTGGATGGTGCCCCCCACACTGTACACAAGAAGTGAGCATAGAACTGACTGCAACCTTTGAAGATCGGTGGATAAGACGCTTGGGTCCACAGCCTTGGCCACCGCGATCCCCAGATCTAACTCCTCTAGATTTTTACCTCTGGGGAAAAATCAAACAGATCGTCTATGAAACACCTGTGAATTCAAGGGACGAATTGGAGCAGAGAGTAATACGTGTTTTCGATGAAATTCGGCCAGAAGAGGTTCAGAGAGCAACAACCAACCATGTAATGACTTCGGTCCACGAATGTTTGCGTGTAAATGGTCAGCACTTCGAACACATGATTTAGCGATTAATATGACCTTCTTTGTTTTTTGATTGGAATAAAATTGAGTTCTACTTAAGGTGAATCATGATTTCTCAACAGGTAAATAAATGACTTATGGCCGTTTTTCCTTATCGCCTACAAGAACCTGTTTTTCAGACACCCCGTATAAAATATGGTCCAATCATTCGATAATACTGAAATTAATCACTATTTTCTGGATGAAAGTTGAATTTGAGTCCTGTGTGGGCAACAGATAGAAAGGCAGATGATATTGCTTGAACGTCATTTTTTGTGGAGGAAAATCAATTTTTTACTTGAGTTTTCTTTGGATTTGTAACCTTCCACAACTTGAAAAATTATGGAATTAATATAGGAAATCTATACAAGAGTAGAAGGGCAAACTTGTATAGTTTTTCTATATTAGTTCTATCATTTTTTAGGTTGTGGAAGGATACAAACCCAAAAAAACTCAAGTAAAAAAGAGATATTTGAATTAAAGTTGGTCCCAATTTGGTAGCAAAACAATTACAAAATAATCAATATTCGATAAAAGGTAGAGAAAGGTATACGACATGTTTAGTAAAAGTTATTTGTATTTATCAGAAGAATTCAAATACGGAATGAAATATTGGGTGTTCCCCATTCAAAATTAGGAAGTCGATATTTGTTACAAGCAGATGTGGCAACACTGCAACGGTGAAAATATTTTCAATAGGTAGATCGCAATCACTTATCGTGGAATACAAGATTTCAAGTATTTATGTCCCACACCTCCCAAAACGTCTAATAGTCCATCGAGTTTGTAATACCCAGTATATGAATCATTCTTTGTACATTCAGTTTGTTATATTCACACACTTCAAAATACTACAGAACATTTTGCATGTTCTTGCTATAATTAGATCACATTGACCATGAAGAATAAACGATTTCCATTTTGATTCTTTTCTATGACGCGCAAACGTTTTATTATTCATGCATTAATTGTCGAATTTTCATAATGACATATTATATGACATTTCATAGCTACCTAATAGAAAATATGTCAAAATAATCCAACTTTTATAGAAACTTGCATTTATTTCGGAAACCTGACTTTTTAGGTATAGGAACATGACACATCATTTGGAAGGAACTCCAATTGTCTTTCAGGATTTTCGATAATATACAGGATGTTCCATTTGAAAAAATGCTCTTTTCACCACTTTTGTATGTTTCGGTAAAATCACAAATTTTGAACGACCCTGTATTATGGAGAGAGAATTTCCTTAGACACAACTAATACACAGGGCATTGTCAAAGTACATCCAAAATTTCAGCTGTCTTCAAATTCAAATACCGCAGTATTAAGCATTTGATTAAAGCTATGTTCCGCACCAAAAATATGGATATCAATGAATTTCTCGAAAACCACTAGAGATAGGTATAGGGAAGTATCATACAAAAATAATCGGAAAGCCATAACAAAGCGAGAAATGCAATAATATATAGGGTGTCCTATTTAAAATATCAAAGTTGTTGCTACTTTTCAATATAAGCGGCAACGTCGCAGCGCTGAAAATATTTTAGATCGATAGAACAGAACTTTTTACCCAAGAAATAAAATTTTCAAAATAATGCCATGTCCCGTTTTCCAGAAATGTCTAATAGGCCATCGAGTTTGGGACACCCTGTATATATATATATACCGTGTGACACAGACTTATAGAACAACCCTTTTTTTATTTCTTTATGCTTCCACCTATTTTTACGGAACTATTAATATAGATTATGCTTACAAAGAGGCACTTTTTGACAAAATTTGAGATTTTTTTCAACTTCAACCTTTTTTCAGGAAATCTTATCAACGTTTAATTTTCAAATTAAACACCCATATATTATTACATTTTTGAAATCTACACAATTTTCTGAATCCAATTATACCCCATACCCAAATAGCACACGACGTCCTGAAGACGAACCATTTATGTCCCAGTTACGTCGATACGTCCCGGGACGGATAGGAGACATTCGAAGAACGTACATTACCGGATGTACTATGTATGTACTGGTTAGACGTCCCATGTAGGTACATACTTGATCCCGTTCCAATCGGAATGTAATAAAAACGTACATGCTTGGAAGTACTATGTACGTACTTTATTAAGTGTCCCTGATACGTTTACATTAAATCCTCTTCAGGTACGTACTTTTCGGAATGAATTAGGGACATACCAATGACGTGTTTTTTTGTGAATCCCATGTACGTACTGCTTAGACGTATCATTTACGTACATGTTTGGAAGAACTATGTTCGTACTATTTGGACCTTCCAGGTGCGTACATATTGAGTCCCTTTCAGATACGTATATTTCGAAACGTTTGCGGGACATAATAGTAATGACGTACATTTTTGGAAATCGTATGTACATACTATCTGGACGTCTCGTTGACGTACTTTTTTGTACATACTGTTTGGACCTCCCAAGTACGTACGGATTGGGTTCCCTTCATTTTCTACATTTCTGTTAGTATGTACATACTGTTTGGACCTCCCAAGTACGTACGTATTGGGTCCCTTTCGGTTCAAGGGGTATTGGGATTTTGAGAGTGATCACTTAGTGTATTCATACACATATCAATATTGGTAATGGAATATTCATAATGAATTATTCCTAAAAAAATTTGGAAAAATTGAAACATCGACATGTGGTGAATTTAAATACCAGAAAATTACATACAGAATTTTTTGCACAACAAGTTTGATATTCCAAAACCGCCATCACATGAGACAGTGATCCTTTTGTGTTTTTTCGAATATATTTTCATTGTTACTGAACTTTCTGAAATTTTAATATTATCTCGAACAAAACTAACTTGAAGTCATCACATATATAGCACCCAACTCCTTCTTTAAAACAAGTCTCTCCGTGCCGTAGAGCGTAACAGTGGTCGACAATAATATCTCCATAGAAAAGGTCGAGAGTTCAAGCCCCGCAGCAGCCAGGTCTTTTTCCAGGTAAGTATTCGGTTAGATGGTTAGTACACGTGAATGAGTAAAGTTTCCAACTTGACTATTTGGTAAAAAAGAAATGAATAATGCCGAATATGAAAACTTAGATTCATTAAGTGATATCATATGATATATCATTACGTTGTTTTCGAATATTGAGCTGATATCGCCGAATGTGTACATTTTTTTGTGGCCACTATTGATATCATCTACAATATAAGGTTGATATTCTCGTAATATTGAACCAATATTGGTCAAATATGTTTGTTCTACTTGGGATAGCGCATACAGAATGGAAAATGTACGTTTTCGGAATGTCCCAAACAGTTCCCCTTTCTGTACATTTCAGGTCCTGTGTAGACTAGAAAAGTACGTACCTGGGATTACCGACTATGCGGAAACGGTAAGTCGCAGGGAGGTCTTATGAACGTCTGTCGGAGACAAAAGTACGTCCTAAATACGTACAATGCATCCTCACCGTACATATGCAGTACGTCCACTGGACGTACTTGTGCTATTTGGGTACTTGATATTTTAAGTGTTATGAGGCTCGGTTTATTTTTCGATCTAGAGAACCATTAAAATTAATAAGCATTTTCGCAATTTAATAAAGGTAAGTTAATGAGGTGGCTATGAATTACAAACGACATTCGACATTTCTATACACTGACATTGTTTGGTAGTTACTGAACACATTGTCAATCGGATTTCTAACAGAAATAAGATAAAAATGCCACAAGTGTATAACAGAAACGAGAAAATATTATTGACTTATGGGGAGTGTCGGCAAAATGCAGTTGCGGCTCACCGGCTATACTCCGAGCAATATCCCGCACGACAATGTCCGGCTAGAAATTATTTCAAGCGTCTTGAATAGGAGTTCAGTCGTGAGCCTGAGGGTAATGAAAATTTTATTATATCTGAAGAAATGGAAATAAATGTCCTCATGAGGTTGGAAATCGATAAAACAGTATCTCCTGGCTTCTGAGTTGGATATCAGTCGTGAAAGTGTAAGAAGAATTGTAAAGAAGCACAGGTATCGATTTTTCAAATATCATCTGTATGACGCCGACATTCCCCATAAATCAATAGCATATCTACTTTCTCGTTTCCGTTCTACACTTGTGGCATTTTTAGCTTATTTCTGTTAGAAATCCGATTGACAACAATGTGTTCAGTAACTAATAAACGATGTCAGTTCATAGAAATGTCAGAAGTTGTTTGTACATAGTCACCTCATCAACTTACCTTTATTAAAATAATTTCCATGTCCCTCTAGATCGAAGAATAAACACTAAAAATATCAAGTACAGGGTTTCATTGGATTCAGAAAATTGTGTAGATTTCAAAAATGTAATAATATACAGGGTGTTCCATTTGAAAATTAAACATTGATAAGATTTCAGGACAAACCGGAAGTTGAAAAAATCTCACATTACGTCAAAAAGTGCCTCTTTGTAAGCATAATCAATGTTAATAGTTCCGTAAACATAGGTGAACGAATAAAGAAAAAAGGGGGGTGTACCATAAGTCTGTGTCACACGGTATATATATATATATATATATATATATATGCAACAAAGTGCGAGATTCACGAGGAACGTCTTATAACCGAAGTTTTCCGCCATTACACTCGTGTGATGTTGTCACTTTTGTTGACAACAAGCCCAGCGGATGCTCTCGGAATTTCCATCCGAGAGCCTCCGTGCAGAAGGTTACATTTGGAACCACAAATCTGCAATCCAATGCATGTCGCCAGAAGCTGATTTAATTACCAGCAGGCGTCATGGTGTGGTCTATCTGTGGACTGCAGTTTCGTCCTTTGGGACTCATCAGCACAGCGATGACCGCATTCGAACAACGACTAATGTTCGAATGCACCATGACGAATTCTGGGAACGCCACTTGGCTCATTCCTCCACGATCTTACGATGAGTGTGAGCTCAGCGCCCAGAATTCGTCATGGTGCATTCGAACATTAGTCGTTGTTCGAATGCGGTCATCGCTGTGCTGATGAGTCCCAAAGGACGAAACTGCAGTCCACAGATAGACCACACCATGACGCCTGCTGGTAATTAAATCAGCTTTTGGCGACATGCATTGGATTGCAGATTTGTGGTTCCAAATGGAACCTTATGCACGGAGGCTCTCGGATGGAAATTCCGAGAGCATCCGCTGGGCTTGTTGTCAACAAAAGTGACATCACACGAGTGTAATGGCGGAAAACTTCGGTTATAAGACGTTCCTCGTGAATCTCGCACTTTGTTGCAGATTAGGCCTACGCCGGCCACTTCCACCAGATCCAATGCTTTGTCAATCCTCCACGAGATGGCGCTGAGCTCACACTCATCGTAAGAACGTGGAGGAATGAGCCAAGTGGCGTTCCCAGAATTCGTCATGGTGCATTCGAACATTAGTCGTTGTTCGAATGCGGTCATCGCTGTGCTGATGTGTCCCAAAGGACGAAACTGCAGTCCACAGATAGACCACACCATGACGCCTGCTGGTAATTAAATCAGCTTCTGGCGACATGCATTGGATTGCAGATTTGTGGTTCCAAATGTAACCTTCTGCACGGAGGCTCTCGGATGGAAATTCCGAGAGCATCCGCTGGGCTTGTTGTCAACAAAAGTGACAACATCACACGAGTGTAATGGCGGAAAACTTCGGTTATATATATATATATATATATATATATATATATATATATATATATATATATATATATATATATATATATATACCGTGTGACACAGACTTATGGTACACCCCCCTTTTTTCTTTATTCGTATATATATATATATATATATATATATATATATATATATATATATATATATATATATATATATATATATGTATATTTAATGCGGAGTGTGCTTTTCAGTTATGCTGTTTTAATACTCATGATAATTTAGAAGATTTAGAAGAAATATTGAAGTATACATTTAAAAGTTGAGTAATATCTTCAAAAACTCAATTGTACCAAACATCATGGTAGAATTATGAGAATTATTTATAGGTTAGTCACGTGAAGCGTCCTGAAGAATGAAATAAACATATCCGAAAGCTTGACGCAATACCAAAGAGTTTTTCTCACTCCCTGGCATCCTCAAGATTGACTGCAACCTCACCAACAGAAATCACCTAGTGGTTTCGAAGTTCTTTATATATATATATATATATATATATATATATATATATATATATATATATATATATAAACAATGGTACCCACCAGTAGGTAGTTACTGGCTAGTCACCTAGATGGTTACACGAGGAAACGCGCGTTGCGCAAATAACGAGAAAATCAATGAAATTTGTGTTGAAAGCGCATAATACATACGTACTGCGCGTCTAGTGGTAAGATCACGTGTCCTGTCTGGATGTCGCAATTTATATCATCTATTGCTTCGTGAACTAATTCAACGCCCCACAATATTATCTGTGCCCTTTACCGTCCTCGCTATAGGCCTTCAGCGCCTACAAGGAGGCGTTACCTCCCACTTTAAGAGTAATCAATTCCATTCAAAATAGGCCACACTGTATCTTCCGTACAATATTAAACTGGAATTCAAAGAGTCGAAAAAGACTTGAAGCTAATTGAATCCTTAGGAAATCATTTGTGATAGACGCTCGCAGCATAGTCGGGATACTCGTGGTTTTCGACATTCTGAATCTCATCACGTCCCATATTATATACCTGCGCTCCTTCGCGAAGCCTTTCATCTTTTCGCATTACAATATTGCACACGAAACCAATTATCTCCACCTTTGTGTATTGGCTGCACTATACGTACGATCAAACCGGCACCACGTAATTTCCATTTAGTACTTATATGGAACAAAAATATGATCATCGAATCGGGTTATTGAACATGTTCTATAAATTTCGAACCTAGCGCTAGTTTTCGAGTTACGGGGGTGTTCACAATCTATTGCATGATCACTTTTTTATTGTACCTATCTGAAAACACTATATTCACATTCAGCGCACCAAAAATGGGCTTTTTCAGTGCGCAATTTTACGGTGCGTTAGTGTGATTAACTGTCTACTCACCTTTCAGAATAAAGTTATATGTTTATGACAGTTCTCTAGAAATGGCAAATTGTTTGTATATTTCTTTAGCAACGGGGTAAATAACGCATGTTTTGAGACAATATTTGTATATTTTTAGTGAAAACTAGTTATTTATGATACTAGTGTGATATGTTGAAAATAAGTCACACGAGAAAGATTTATAAATTCTCAAGTGACTTTAGAAACATAAAACACGAGTGGCATGAAATGCTTCATCCAACACACGACAGTTATGACTCTCATTATTAATATCATATTCGACAAGTAAACTATCAAGTAACACAGTCTTTCTCAACCTTTCAGCATTCGCGACCCAATATATCGAATTCATTTCAACCACGCCCCCCTCCCATAAATTTTATTGATATTCGTGAAATACTAATAACTATTCAGTATTCAAAACCCAAGTCTATTTCTCTTTCAAATGATACTATTGCTTGCAGAATTGGTGATATATCCGAGGATATACAGCAACAACTTTTGACTAAGATGCGCAAAGGACTATTCGCAATCCAACTTAATGAAGCCACAGATATCAACAAGGATGCCCATTTAATCGCGTGTGTTCGATTTTGCCAAAGCCGTACCCAGAAAACGTTTTCGGGGGGGGGGGGACTGTGGCACCAGGCGGGGCCGAAGACCCTCCCAAAAGAACGTTAAAACTGATTATCAAATATCCCATGTTCACGCCATCACAAGCTTCATTAACAAAAGTTAGGACGACACTAAATAATAAATATATAAATAATAACAACAAAATAATTTTCCCTGTTCATTTGGTGTCTAGGAAAATAAATAGATCGACAATGCAAATAGACTCAACACTGTTTAGTACGATACAGTACAAAATTACGTCTGTAGACAATAACAGTTACATTACAAAACAAAATCCATTCTTCTATTCTTTTTTCTTACGAAGTCATCGATCACTTCGTCTGTTGAGATTTTATGGCTTCTATGAACCGACATGAGAGCCAGTCCACTTAGTCTGTCTTGTCCACACGGATTCCTCAAGTACGTCTTCAATCGCTTGAGAGTCATCTCAGCAGTTGCAGTGGTCACTGAAAAGAAGCATATATTTTCAGAAGGGTCAATATTTTATTTACATTGGTTTAATGCCTCAATGGCACAGGGAGGCTTCTCGAGTTCCATTTGTTTTTTCCAAAACAATTTCCACAGGTACTAGGTACTAGTTCTAGATCAACCATCTTTTCATAAAGTTTCAAAGATTCAACGTCTACTTTCTCGTTCGTTTAGTTTCGGAGTAAGCCCCCAGTACTGTACTGCCAACATTTAAAAACAAAATATGTTTCCGAAAGTAGTCAGAGTCAGTGACTTGCGAGAGTAATGCGTTTAAAAAATCTTTTTTGTAAAATTTCGGGGGGGGGGTTAACCCCTATGACCCCTCCCCCCTGGGTACGGCCTTGGATTTTGCGATGGAATTTCAGCAGTTGGGGAGCTACTCTTTTGCAAACTGATAAGAAATAGAGCAACAGCAGCCGAATTATTTGAAATATTTCATAGTTTTTCAAACGAAGCAATTATTCAATGGAAATACTGTGTCGGTGTGTCTGGCAAACTCCAAAGCTTACAAGCGCTTATGAGACAGAAATCTCCTCAGTGTATCTGGACACACTTCATGATTCACCGAGAGGCTCTAGCTGTCGAATATATCAGTCCTAGTCTCAACATTGTGTTAACGACATTTTAAACTGTAGTAAATTTCATAAAAATGAGGCCCCTGAATCGAGACTTTTTGCTGCACTCTGTAAGGATATGGGCGCAGAACATACTGCGTTACTATTTTATTGTGAAACAAGGAAACAGAATGGTTATCACGTGGCAAGTTGCAACGTGTCGCGTCCCGCTCTGTTTTATTATTTTTGTTCATTTTTTTTTATATATATATTCTAAGGAAATGAATACATTTCTGTTGATATTTCATTTATATTCCATTTATTTTCAATTTGTACTATTATTTACATTCAAGTATCTTTGTGGAACCACCCTGTATCATTTTTCAATCCATCACCTCTAACCCAGATCAAGCCAGTCGGCATTCAGACAATAGCGAAGCGGTTTGCTGTTGAACAGTTCACGAATATACGTTTCCTTTTTTTTCTCATAAAAAACCGCCGTGCAATCGTGAGTGCTGTTGTCTTCCGATTGTTCGTATGAACTGAAGTTTTATAAACCCCAACATCGTTGTGCAATCCTGTAACCACACCGGAGAAGATTCGGCCGACACATCGACTGAATTCTCATTGCAAAGGACATTGTGTCACTCCAGAAGAAATACCAAGGTGAGATCTGGGTTCCTCTGGGTACACTTCCTTTTACCATCCACCGCAAAGATACAGTCTACTAAACTTATCGAGATATCGACATTGTATAACCGCGTTGGTTATATGATTAATAATTCTTATAGATCATAGATCTAATTCACCCGCACCAAACACAACGTGTCTACGAATTGGAGAGGAAATTGCAATATTTTCAGAAGACGAAAATCGTCAGGAAGCAAAGTTGTTTCGAGATCAGTTAATCGTGATAAAATTGAGCTACTTGGTTGATATATTCGAGAAATTGAATAAATATGTTGAATCTATAACTGCAAGGCAGAAATTCAAATCTCTTGGATATGAGCGATGAAGTGAATGCTTTCTGTAGAAAATTGGAATCGTGGAATTAGTACAGGTAATAGGGAGCCAGCTACTCGTGTCCATAATGCATAATTAGGCAGGAGTTATTTTATTTCATAGATAGTTGCAGTCTGACGTACTCAACCTAAAAACACAAAATACTTACAAAAATGGCGAACGGAAGTGCCGCCATTTTGTGAAAAACCGTTTGGGCCTGTATCTCCGTAACCGTGCACTTTAGGCCCACAATTATGAGGACCTTTTTTATAGATAATTAAATTTCCTATCTTTTTTTTCCAATAATTTTTTTCGTAGCACTTACCGTTCACGACTTATATTATTATTATTACTTTTTGTTTATTCACTTTTTTACCGATATCTCTTTGAATAATTGTTCAAACAATAAATTGTTTATAATAAAACTTTTGAATCGATACATTTTCTACAACTTTTATTCGAAACTTTTTTCTCTAAAGTTAATATTTTCGAAGTTACAACGCGTTGATTTCAATCGTCTTGTATCTGGGAGAGTGCATTTCATGCAAATGCAGAACTGGCTGTGACAGAGCCTGTGGGTGCCAAAAAGCAGGATTGGACATTGGACTGTAGGGTAATCTGTGAGAACTGCATAGAGGAAACGTGCACTAATCAGCTGAAAGTAATCGTCAACAACACAGAATTGTGCGATATCGATGAAGATATTGGTGATGATTCTAACGACAAATTAATAGAGGCGTTACAATCTTTATATGCCACTGACGAAGATAACGAAGAGGAAGAGGAGAATGTAACCAACATCGAAAATTCACCACCCTCGAAACGCCAAAGAGTCAGAGAAGACATATGATTCATTTTGGTGTACATTTCTAAAAATAAATTTCACGTATATTCTTCAATAAATATTCAATTTTTTTATTTGCGCGTTCAATTATGACAGTAGTTTTCAAATTAATTATAGTAATATTTAACTGTATAAATAATAATAATAATAAAAATTTATTAACCATTTTTGGTACAACCAGGTACATATGGTAGGTCAGAAAATATAAAGGAATGAAAAATTAGACAAAAAGGGGACAAAAGCACCATTAACAATATTTGAATAAATATTTCAACGTCGAATTTTACATATAGAATTATACAAAGTACACAACATTAAATAAATAATCAAAAAGTATCATTTATATACTCCTGCACAGTATAGTAGCACCTGTCAATTAATAATGATTTGACCCTATTAAAGAAGATGTTATCACTTCGAGAATTTATTACATGAGTCGGCAATTTGTTGTAGAGAGACACAACATTGTAGACTGGGGAGTTTTTGAACTTGGCGGTTTTATGACTTGGCAACCGCAACTGTCCTCCGAATCTTGTACTATATGTATGTGTTGATGCAATCTTTTCGAAGTACTCGAGGTTGTTTCTAGCGAATTTTACACATTTGAGAATATAAGTACATGGAACTGTTAGAAGTTTTTCACTAATGAAAACCGGTTTGCAACTCTCGCGAAAATCCATGTCGAATATAAGTCTCAAAATACGCTTTTGGCCCACAAAAACTCTATTCAGATCTGAACCGTTTCCCCACGCCATTATGTTGAGTGAAATGTGAGAAAATGCCATGGCAAAATAAATGCTTAGTAAACTTTCTTTTGTTACGCAGGATTTCATTTGTTTGATTGCAAAAAATGCTGAATTCCGTTTATTGCAAACACTATTGTATAAAAGAAAATACAAAGAAAAAATTTTAATGGGTATTCGCTATTTCTTGCAGGTAAGAACTTGAATTATTAATTATTTATTGAATCAAAAAAATTCTAAAACTCATATTTTTCTTATTATGTATCGGATTCGCTACATCATTACGCTATGCATACTCCGTTCTTAATAACCTTGTACTCGGTAGTACAACATTGAACGCGTTGTAACTTCAAAAATATTAACTTTAGAGAAAAAAGTTTCGAATAAAAGTTGTAGAAAAATAAGTCGTGAACGGTGAGTGGTACAAAAAAAATTATTGGATAAAAAAGATAGGAAATTTAATTATCTATAAAAAAGGTGTCCATAATTGTGGGCTTAAAGTGCACGGTTACGGAGATACAGGCCCAAACGGTTTTTCACAAAATGGCGGCACTTCCGTTCGCCATTTTTGTAAGTATTTTGTGTTTTTAGGTTAAGTACGTCAGACTGCAACAATCCATGCAATAAAATAACTCCTGCCTAATTTTGCAAAACAAAATCCTCTATTACCTGTATTAAATACACACTTGAAACGAAGAAACATAGAAATGTTTACAAGTTTCAATGAATTATCAGAACTTACAACGCTGAAGAGATGCATATCGAAGTTTAATTTGCAACCATGGAAAATCACTCAACAATGTCGATGAAGAATTTCAGAAAGTATTTTATAACGGAAAACTCTATAGCAAAATACGAGTGGGTGGTCTCCAACCCATCACAAGAGAGTTTGTTGATGAAGCCTTCTCTGATTTTTGCTCCGGTCTGGTTGATGAATTTCTTGCACTGAAGAAAACAGCTTTCAGATTTCTTTTGCCTTTTCCAACATCATATCTATGTGAAACTGGGTTTTCTGCAGAGGCTGAATTGAAAACAAAATACAGGTCGCAGCTGAACATTGAGAGAGAACTGAGAGTGGCTATTACATATATATCGCCTGCCTATGGATAGCTCTTCTCTGCGAGACAGCCACAAGGGAGCCATTGATGTTTTACTTGTTGATGGATGGATTTATTGATTTTTGAGTACATTCCGCCTGAGGTTCTGCTATGTATCTACTCGTTTGTATCGTTTTTTACTCCATAATATATGTGTTTCCGAGTAGTAGTTTTTCAATGAAAAATTATATGCTGTGACTTTTATTTACTTATATCTCCCTACTTTTTCGCGCCCCCCCAAGGAGGCGCGCCCCACAGGTTGAGAAACGTTGAAGTAACACACTAGTGTGTTATAATCCATAACTCACCAGTGAGTTATCGTTCATTACACTTCCATAAATGCCTTTTCCGTGCTTGCACTTGTCGCGTACCAACGGAAAAATCCTGTTTTCCAGACTCCTAATTGAATATTATAAGTATTCTCCATTCAGTGAAGATAATATGTTCTGCTCTCGATTTTTCATAGGGTCACTTACAGACATTCAATATGGGTTTATCGAAAAATTGGGTTCAATTTCCAAAAGGTAAGTCGATAAACGTAATTCATGGCTTCTTCATCTCCTGATCTGTGTAATACATAATATTTTCAGTGATGCACTCATGATATAGGTTCACTTCTAGATTGTGGAATATCGAAAAAATGCTTTATATACTATCTTTTGAACATAAACTGAATCTTATTGAAACATTGGATACTAAAGTGGAGTTTGCCAATTTCTTACAAGTAAATATTTTGATTTCAATGTCATTTCTTTCTTTGGTGATTCATTTAAAAGTGACCTGTGAGTAATCCAATTATCATTTCCACCCTTCGATTCTTGAAGTATCTGAGCTCTCTTAGATAAAAGCTGTTTCAACATTTGCGTTTGTTTCATTTTGAAACGGAGTTAACCAGGCGACGTCTCCTGTGTGGTCGAGGTCTCACCATTTAACGTGTGATTCCTGTCATTCCATCCGAGGCGAGATCTCATCATCAGGATATCCCAACAATGACAGCCCACAAAAAGTTATCTGGCTGGGCGCAAATTGAGACGAGTATGGAGCGTGCAAGGTGAGGTGACACGAGAAATTTTTTTTTTTAATTCATTATTTAACGTCGGCCTATTTCCGCTACCAAGGCCAATCACCGACGCCGGTGAGCACACTTCCCCCAACCGGAAATTTTGCCGAACCCTCTGGTATTCCAACCAGAGGTAGGGATCTTTAACGAGCCCAACATCCATGGACTCGGGACCGACGGCTTAACGTCCCCTCCGAAGGACGGCATATCCTCAATATATCTTGTGCTCATTGATATATTGTCTGCGAGCTATGATATGCTACTTCGCTGCAGCTGTACGGGCTTTCGACACGGTATTTCCCTGTATGGTCACCCATCCAAGTACTAACCGCGCTCGGCGTTGCTTGACTTCAGATATCGAATGACTGTCAGTCAACCTGAAGAGCTGGGCCATGCCCGTGACACGAGAAATACAACGAAAGTAGATTTGATTTTATTAAATTAGAAAGAGATGTTCTGTACAGAGTTCGCGCTGCGCCGCGCTCAAATTACGACCAGCCTCAGCATTCATCTTCTTTTGAAGTACATTCGCTTTCTCGTTGATATTTCATGTCATGTCTTACGATTTGGTACCCATAAGATATATTGGCACACACGTTGTTGAAATGCATACTGTTGAAAAAAAAATAAGTATCAGTTCATGCAAAATGCATCAATGCAGTGATAACGTGGTGACAGTTGATAAGGTTACAATTATTGAGGATTAAACGACTTACCTGAAGGAAGTTCAATCCAAATTATACGAGGTTGGTCACATCCGAATAGATCACCTTGTAGTAGTACCTCTATGACTGAAATGCGCAAGTTGAAAGAAAGAATGATTCACGATGCCCCTATCTCACGATTCCTCACTCGAATATCCGTCAATATACCTTGCGATGATATCGCCTTTTTGGGTCGGGATGACAAAAAAAATAATATATAGGATTTTTTTTTTCTTCTTTGAGATGAGTGGGTGTCTCTCTATTCGGATGTGACCAACCTCGTATAATTTGGATTGAACTTCCTTCAGGTAAGTCGTTTAATCCTCAATTATACTTCGGTTGGTCCCATCCGAATAGATCACCTTGTAGATGTTTAAAGAATTATTAAAAGGCGATCAAAATTTTATTCAGACTGATCTCATACTAATGAAGTAGTCTAAATGAACTGTTTATTCTTCATATAATTCACCACTATAAACTAAGAATTTGATACAGACAGTATTTGAATGCTAATACAATTTGATGTTGCAAAACTCAAATAACCAGAAAACGTACACTCGTTTAATGAAATTGCGGAGGTAATCCGCAAATGTACCATTTGTAATTACTGGTCTATGTAGAATTTACCAAAAGTATTTTATTTTTCGGACCAGCCTACATTTGATCGTATGGTGTCCGTGTTCAAATCGATTTTCTTGTTTCTCATAGTACATATGGAAAATTTTCTTCAATTCACGTATTTGTAACCAATTTACACTTTAGAACTTATCACATTCAGCGCAAGAAGTATATTGACGGATATTCGAGTGAGGAATCGTGAGATAGGGGCATCGTGAATCATTCTTTCTTTCAACTTGCGCATTTCAGTCATAGAGGTACAACTACAAGGTGATCTATTCGGATGGGACCAACCGAAGTATAATTAGAGAATACAGTCGCGACGGACTATCAACTATTCATCTGATCCACCGAGCCCCTTGATTTTTTTTCCAAAAAAACTGAATGATTGGACATTAAGTAGTTTAATTGCATAATTAATAGGTTGTCGCACCGATTCTATAATTTTAGGCTGGTCGACTGTGATTTCTGAGAGCCTTGTGTGGAGAAGAGACGTCTTATGTTCTTGGTGACGATACTGATCATGAATTATCGAGTTATTTTTCTAAAATCCAAACTAACTTTTTTCTGTCTAGGAGAAATAATCATATGAACTCCATCGGTAGAACGGTATGAAAAAATCATGGAGTATCCCTAGGGTATCACATATTTTTAATTGCAAATAGAACAATAATATGAGCATATATGTCCCACTTCGATTGATTCACTCATAATTGTCTGACATCTGGTATTGCAGTTCACGTATCTTACATTGGTTTGGAGGAAAACAAAACAATCAATATTCTCTATCATGTTCATTTTTCATACACGAGATGAATATGTCTTGAACCACACATCACAACAAAACACCATAATCTGAATGAGTAAACAGCAAGGTTTACTAGTGAACGTAGCGTAAATCATGTGGAGTCTGGACCGAGTTTCTCTCACAGTGGACCGACTTCATATCTTTGTCGAGTTGTCAAAGAACTTATTCCACCTTGTTGGCTCATATTACAAAAGTTCCGAACAAGAACAAACTTCATTTCGAAGTTCATCTTATACCCATTCTGGATGGTTCTCGATATTGAAGCCATGACGGATTAAATACGGTAATTCGTTAGAGGTTGCTGTGAATCGAAAAATTGATCTGGTTTTCGTAATGAGGTGGACATATTTAGCACTACATTATGAGGATTTTGGTGGGAAGAGTGTCTGGCACCCGATTAAGGACACGAAGCTTTGTTGAAGAGTTTCTCGTCCGATAGGTCTCTGTATGTAGTTGTCGAAGGAGTATCATCAGATATTCTCCCAATGAATGCAGGTGTTCCACAGGGTGCAGTTCTGGCGCCCACTTCGTTTCTGCTTCATATCAATGATTTAATCGAGAAAACATCTTGTTCAATACATAGTTTTGCGGACGACAGTACTCTCCATACCAGTTTCTCTTCCAGAGTCCCCATTCCAGCTCGAGAAACAAAAATCCAAAGAAACATTCACCTCGATAGTATTAACGACGACTTGGTGGAAATAATAGAATGGGGTAACATGAACTTGGTGGAATTTAATGCTACGACAACCCAGACATGTCTCTTCTCAAGAAAAGCCGATCTATCATCGTCTAATATTCAGATGTCAGAAATAACTATTCCTACAAAATCCAGTGTCTCGATGCTAGGAATCACAATCAGTGATGATCTCTCATGGGAAAACCATGTGAAAAGGATCGCTAAAAGTGCTTACCAGAAACTTGGATTTCTATTTCGTGCAAAGAAATACTTCATTTCTAGTCAGCTTCTAATGATCTACAAGGCTCAGATACGACCTGTCATGAAACACAGTTCTTATATGACAATGTTTGTCACGTTTTTCACGAAAGGTTGGTTGAGTAAAAGGATCAATTGTTTTATTGCCAACATTTCGAATTTGATTAAAGTATTCTTCAATAACAATGAATTTTTATAAACATAGCTCCTACAAGAGTTATATGATGAATTACTCTCGTTGAAGTAACCTGTTCGAAAGAAAATACAATTGGAAAGTACTTCTCAGAAACGAAAAAACTTGAACACCACAAGACATACAACCCAACATAAGTGCACAAATTGAATTGGTTGTAAAAATACCACCGGAAAATCAGTAGATCGCCCGAAGTGTAATGGCGCTTGGAAACAGCAACCGGCTCTTGCCAACACAATATACGCCAAGAGCCAGAGCAAAAAAAGTAGGTTCATAATGCAATCTTCTACAGAATTGATTTTCTTGTTGGAAAATGTTTGGGGGTGTCCCCTGAATATAAATTCAAGTTGGCGGGACAGGGGGGGTTGAGCTCCAGCCGCCATCTTGGAAAACACGTTTTATCAAATATCTCGTGAACCGTGCATCGTACGACAAAAACATTAGGGATCATTTTCGTAGATAATAAAATTCTCTTCAACTTTTATTCGAAACTTTTTTCCGTATAGTGCATAGGTTTTCATTTATAGCCCGCCAAACTGTTCCCAGCATGTTTATTGCTAAATATATAGTGAACGGTTGATGAAACAGTATAAATGGCAGTATTTTGGCGCGCCATAAATAAAAACCTATGCTTTATACAAAAAAAAGATTCAAATAAAAGTTGCAGAGAATTTCATATTCTACAAAGACGATCCTTACTGTTTTTATCGTACGATGCACGGTTCACGAGATATTCGATAAAACGTGTTTTCCAAGATGGCGGCTGAAGCTCAAACCCCCCCCCCCCCCCCGTCCCGCCAACTTGAATTTACATTCAGGGGACACCCCCGAACATTTTCCAACAAGAATATCAATTCTGTAGAAGATTGCAGAAAAAAAGTACCGGGTTCTTGGACTAATATTCTATCTCCTGGAATAATACAAGTAAAATCTGACTGTACTTCCAAAACATTCCTGGAGAGGGGAAACTTGAGTTAAGTCCGTTTCAAGACTCAAATGTTATGAGAGCCAGACTGAATCGGTTTGTACCCGGAACAACCAATTGTTTTTCACACAATCTCAAGAACAGCCACAAGTATTTACATCGTACTCTTCAGTGTAGTGATGTCGGAAACCTATCGAAAAATCCGTTTCATTTTCAATCAGAAACATTCTACAGTATTCAACATATCAATTCGAAACATCAGACAGTTCATAATTTTTAATTCAATTCCATATTCCACCGCCGCGTCGTGTCAAAAATCTGGTGTTGTATTCCGGTAACCAATTTTACCGATGTTCAACTCGTCAATGGATGAATCAAATCACAAACAGGCATCCCACTAGAAAATGTATTTTCATTTGATATGGAAGCAAAATACAATGTGTGTTGGAATCTCGGTTGGAATATATTCATGAATGCATTACTATAAGCTTTGAACTTCGGGAAGATATTTTTTCTTCAGATCCTTTATATACTGAATGCGAACACACAGCAAGATCTGAAATATTTCAATCATTTTCCATATGTTTCATATGATAAGCAAACTATCAGAGATCGATGAGTCAGATTTCAAATATAATCTATGAAAAATCAATAACGTCCTGTACCCCCATGATGCATTATGCACTCATTCTCACGCTAGGCAAACTGTCAATGAGGTGATCGATTTCCTCCTAGGATATAGTATTCCGTACTTTCTGAACCTCATGACGAAAATCCGACAAAGTATGTGTAGGGTGGCTTCGTGATCCTCTGCCTATTATATCCCAGACATGGTCAATGGGTGAAAGATCCGACGATAGGTGTGGCCTAAGAAAAAACTGAGTAACTCTCGCTACACGTGGCCGGGTATTATCTATGCATTATCTTTGTGGATTGCGAAGGTAAGGTAGAAGGTGAGGTGTTACTACCTTCCGCATGTCACGATGGGCCACTTATGAAAAGCAAACCATCACGTCTTTCATCTCATAGTCTCCTAAACCTACCCTTGCCCGACCATCATACATCTCCTAACAGATTCTGTGTTTGTCATGGAATAAAACTGTTCCTGATTTCGAAATCATCCATGTTCTGGAGTGAGAGGTGACAAGGATGCTCTGAATTCTGCGATAAACAGTACACTCACAGTACGCTTGTAGAAGTCTTTGAGAGCTAGAAGTAGAAGTCGGCAATATTCGTAGTCTGAGGTTCTGCGGCGATATCCTGGGCCTCTTGTTCTCGTTGTTTATCCTTTTTGGAACCATGCTCGGCAAGCCTCACCTCAGTATTCAGAGATTTGTGTATCCTAGTAGCGATGTCTCTGAGAGATAAACCGTCCTCCCCCAACACCTAAATTTGACTTCCACCAAACCCCTCTAATAATAATGAACATTGTTTTTTCAGAAACAAACAGTAGTTTGATAGTAGTAGTATTTGAGTACTAGTTGAGTAGTTCAGAAGTGGTGGTTTAGTATTGGTTATTATTTTACAGAAAGCTAGTTTATGGAAAGGACAACGTACCGATATGGCCCAAGTACTCATCAATTACTCATCTAGCCATAGAAAACATGTATAACAATAATGAATGAAATATTTCAGCTATTACTGGGAGTTCTTATTTTCTATGTCGCTCAGTATACTTCGTAGAACGACTGATTTTATTCGTGTTAGTTTAAACTCAGATGACAGTTTACTCTTTCTTATATATTGAACAATAAACAAATCCCACCCATACAAGTCTCACAACAAAATGAAGAATATACTGTTTGCTCGATTGCAGAAAGGAATGCAAGTAGAGAAAATGAAGGGCCATAAAAAAATCTATAGAAGAAAGATGTGGTGTTTCATCAAATGTTTCACAATGAAAAAATTTATTCAGGAAATATTGTTTTTTGCAGACACATATCAATCAGAAAAAAATAACTTTTCATGCCTAGGCAGCAGAGTAAGGACTGTCCTGTCTAGGCAGCAAAAGTAATACTTTAAGTTTGATATGTCTTGAGGAGTGAGTACTTCTAAATTGCTATCACTATCCATGATGTTGTCAAATTCTAATTACTACGAACATATATTTTTCCATAGCACCCAACCATTCCAACACTTGCGACTTCTATCAAATTAAAGGGTTGTGAGAATTGTAATAATTTGCAAATACAATATCCTACATATAAAATTATAAAAAAATTAAGGAAAAATTTTATGTTCAACTAGGCGAAGGAGATCGTCTATGAACTATCAACCGCGGCAGTCAATCTACTACTTTGCTGCCTAATAAAACAAATAACTATTCTCTGAGAAGGACCAATTTTTTTGATAACCTTCGAAGATATTGGGAGATATTCAACAGGTTTTTTGAAGGAAAAGTGCAAGATTTTCATGATTCTAGTGATTGTTTGGCAACGACGAATAGCTATTGGAAAAAAGTAAACCTACTCTTCAACTTCTTTCTTTCCTTCATCATTTATTCTGACTCAACCGTTTTGAACAACAAATATCAATCAACTCAACTTTACTGTCGATTCAATTAGAAAAAGTTCCAATCACATTCATGATTTCTGAAAATGGATTCGACCCTGTCATAGATGAAGCAATAAAAATCATGTTTTCTCTCAACAATTTCGTTTGCGATCGGTACGGGGTACGGCCGTAGAGGTTACGAAGGCGCATCAGGTTACCAACATGGCAATCCATCGCAGGTTTCCTGTGGAACACAGTAAAAGTAATTTACTACTAGAATTTGATTCAATTACATCGATTTCAACAACGATAAACCCAATTATCTATGGTATCTCTGAATGAAACTAAAGTTGGCGTAATTTATGACATCCCCGTTTTAATGGGCATTAATTCATGGAAACGGGAAAGACGGGAAGACAGAAAGAAGGTGGTATTGCTGTCCGAAATCAGATCGAACTCGGCCGAATGCTATAAATCCTGTACGTGCGGTAGGAACGAATAGCACTCCCGACTGGTGTAATTATTTGATTATTTCCTGATAAAAATAACAGTTATTCGATTATTTATCTGGCAACTTGTTGAAATATGTGGTGTAAATTGTTTTTTCAGATGTAAGAGACTTATCATAATAAATAAATGTAATGAATCATGAAACTATCACAACCGGTGGTGTGCCAAATGGGGTTTAGAAAATAAATTTTGTCAATAATAAATAAAGAAATGTTGTTTGAAAGTCAAAATATTTTCTTTCGGTTTGTTTGGATATTTTAACCTATCTCAATCTGTAAAAATGTATCAGTTTTGAATCTCTACAAGTGGGAGGGAGATGTCTTCTAGTTAACCTCTAAAATATGCTGCGTCGATATAAAAATATCAGTATGAGATATGATTATTCGACTTTGCTTGCGGAAAAATTCAAGAATGGGTTTCTGAGTCGTTGACATTACGGAAACTGAATCTTCTTTTCTCAGAACTTGACCAAATTTTACAATTTCGGCGTGTTCAATGACACTTTTAAGTGGGTAGGAAACGCATCTTGAGCAAGTGAGATATAGGAGTGGCTTTATTGAAACTGGGACAAGCTGTAATTTTTTTTTTCAAATCTAGAGTGATTTCTCTTTCTCAAGAATTTTTTTCGCTTGGTCCGAGGATTTCTGGCTGCTACAATAAAAAAAGAGACTCCAGTAGAAACCTCTACAAGTATAAGTATTAGAGTTTAAGTTTATCCCAAGAAGTTCCTGTGTCAATGAAAATTGCTCCTTCTGGATAAAAAAAGGCAGCATTCGTTAAAACATTGTTCTATAATTGAAATCAGCATACAAGAAGTAAAAATAGTTTCTATCCGTCGTCGGCATTTTGAAAACTGAATCTGCTTCTCTTTCCCGAAATTGATCAAATGGTACCAATGGTTTCTAGGAATCTCATTTTGAGCAAGTGATCAAGTGATTGGATATATTGAAATTAGCAGGAACTGTTCATTGATGTTTCTACTGTTATACATTATATACAATATCTCCATGATCAAGTAATGGTAGTATCAAGGTATTACACAATTGAAATGTAGTTCTTAAATTGATCACGTATTTATGAGTGTGCATTGCTTTCGATCTCATATAAGCTATTTTTCGTCTATTTGTTACATGTTTTTCGAAGGTTAGACCACTATCGAAATCCATGCCCAAATTGCGAGCATCCGACACGACTGGAACATTCGTTTCGCCAAATGTGACAGAGAAGTTGACAGATTGTATTAAGATGGGAGAGTTACGTGATTCGAATAGTAATGCTTTAGATTCAGTTGGATTAGACTATGATCATCAGCATTTTTCTTTTTTTACAGCTCTGATTGGATCGTTGTTTGTATTTGTATGTAATTTATTGGATCAAATTTTACACATATTGTGGAATCATCAGCATATTGATGTAGCTCACTATTGTTCGGAGCAGTTTTCATATTCGACACATATAAAGAAAAAAGGAGAGGTTCAAGTATGGTTCTTTTGGGTACCCCATGAAAAACTTCTTTGAAGGTTGATGACACAAATCGAAATTCTGAGGCAATCGACACACACTGTCTGCGACTGTAGATGAATGATCTGAACCATTCAACATTATTGAAAATCCCAAGAAATTTAGTTTGGATAGTAAAATCTATGGTGTCGAAAGCTTTAGAGAAATCCAGCAGTACCATACACGTAGCTTGACGTTGGTCTCTACCTTCATTTATATCATCTACAATACAAGCTAACGCGCTACAAGTGCTATGGTTTCTTTTAATTCCAGACATTATGAAAAATCATTTTCTCCCAAATATTTATTCACTACAGTGTGAAGATGCCTCTCAACTACCTTGGAGATCGCTGGCAGGATGCTGATGGATTTCAAATCATACAAATTTGATGGTCTAGGAACTTTTGGTAGGGGTTCAATAATAGAATATTTTCACAATATTGGAAAGGTGCACTCAGATATTGAGGTGTTTATAATATGTTTTGTAGCATTTAAACAATATAATATACAAAATGTAATGGCTTTTATTGAGTACCCATCAAGCCCAGCGGCTCCAGATTTTATTCGGTTGACATATTCAGTGATCTCGTGAGTCTTTATGTGGAAGATTCGAAGTTTTCATTCACATTACCGTGTAGCCTCGAGGAATAGTGGTTTGTAACAGACAATTTGTCAATAATATTTTCATAATTTCGATTCAGGAGATGATTGTTCATCTCTTCCGCATTCAAGAGCTCTAGTGATGTTATAATTTTTTGGTTTAGTGAGTTTCAGGTTTTGGAGAGTCACTTTTTGTACGAGTTCCATACGATATTTTTTCTACGATCGTAATAAATCAAACATATTATTTTATATAAGTTGAGTTGTTGAACTGATATAAAATTACATGATCAAAACGATTGTAACGTCCAACGATTATTACTTCAAGTTATGTTGAGAGTGTCATTATTTGGATTATTTTTGAGTACCTATCATGTTACCGGTATGCTATGCTCTTGATTTCGTCTACATCCACTCCTTTTGTAACAGTAGCTCCCGAAAATAATAGTGAATTATTATCGATGTTGCTTCCGGCTACAATTCTGAAGGCAAAGATAAGTTTCGCACTAACAGAACTCTCTACATGTCCCTCTGCAACCATGGACGACTTCCAACCAACGTGTGTTTTTCTAACTGAAATGACGTTCATCGGCGACTCAGCGACATAGACATTACAACTAATGGACTGGCCTTTATGACAGTTTTCATATAAAACGATGCGGAATTCAATAGAGAGAGGAAGGATATGCAAATTGAAGTGATATTGTGAAGGATATAATGATAATTCTATACTTGAATTACTTTATTCTTCTTAACCTCTCTTCATCTGCTACATCTGCTTCTTTTCTCAGAACTCAGAACTCTCTTCATATCTGAAATAAAGACCTGATTATACATATTGTATATGTTGTTGATTCTTGACTTATTTTTTTCATCAAGAATATTTATTTTGCTTTCTGGTTTCACCTAACAAAACAATGCTTATATTATTTGGTTTTCGCCAAGGCTTAATGAAATCATCATTTCATGTGTTGTCATGAATGTGCAAAATTCCTTTAGATATTGAAATAAATCAAAATATCAAGGTCTTTCCAATAATTTTTTTTTCCAGATAATCATCACATATATAATGGATAATTGAATCCTATACTAAAGCACGTCGATCTATTATTTATGTGGAAACCGAGAAAGAGAACGAAAGTCAGCCGAAAGTTATTTGGGGGAATGATGTAATGGAAGAGGAAGGCGAAGGTTGAACGTTGGAATAAAGGCATTAATTCCAGGATTAGCGGAATTGGGCTTAACGTAAATTGATCTGACCGCCCAAAGTATATTGAGCTGTAGATAAAATGACTGCCGGTCTTTCCGATCGAGTCAATGACAAAATTATTTTCACTCTACTGATTAAATTTCTCCAGAATCATTCGAAAGTTGCATAACGTTCCAATATTGATGACGAAATCACTTAGGGAATGTAATCCCGGACTGGGATCAGTGAACCGGGATTTCGGGATCGAAAGTTTTCGATCCTGGTATCCCGAGATCCATTATTCACCAACAAAACTGTTGAAAGTCCGTATAAAAGATTTGATTTTGATCAAAACATGAATGAATTGAAAAAACAATCCATATGAAGTTATTGCGAATTGGCAATATATCGATCTCAAAAAATATATTTAGATTGACGTATGCGACTACGACCTAGAAAATAAAGAACCTGTTCTATCTTCTGATTGATTTATGATCTGTTTTTTGTCGCTAGGGTAGTTCAGTTTGTGAGCGGAGCTGAACACACTGTTGCCGATTATAACTTTATGTTGTTAGATCCCATTAATATCCTCAGGAATATTTCTTGGCGAGAAAATATTCTTATTTTAGATTCCGAAAATCCGTAATTGACTTTTGACATTCTCGGACGATTTTTTTCCGGTATACCGGGATCCCATACCCCGGGATAACATTCCCAAAGTGGGTGACTTTCAGAATTTTGTCGCTTATCAATTTAATTTCTGAAATAATTTCACCAACCAAAAAAAAAATCAAAAGTGGTACCGCTCAGAACAATTAAAAAACCATGGATTAGGGTCGTGAATCCTAATTCATTTATACATATAGGAGTCATCAAAAGAAGGGATCAACAATTATTGGTCCAAACGTTCTTCTCGTCAAACTGTTGATTTTTTATGGTCACATTCTGTCGACACTATAAATATCTCGCCATAGATAAAGACGTTTTCCGCCTGTATATTAGAAACCGCACGTGTGCAGTATCCAATATTATACCAATTATCTCCCTCATTACGACGAATGAATAGATGAAGTTTTGTGGTCTTGGTAGTGCAGTGGTTAGCATATCTGCCTATCAAGCGGAAGGCCGGGGTTCGAATCCTCGCCGGGCCACCGTGCTGGGTAATCGCACGTTAAAAGGTAAGGCCTCGTTGATCCATTGCTCGCACAAGTTTCGACTTCTGAGGGTTGACGTTCGTCAGCTGGTTAACGAAAACGAACAATTTTAGAACAATTTAGAACAATTTGAGTTGAGGTCTAGGCATCCAAAACAAAATATTACGCTGTCTACAATTACTTATAATACTCAAAATTGACAGCTGGCAGCCATGAAAGCAACATCTAGGTGTGTAACCAATTACCCTTCTACAGTTGTATAGATTCCAATATTAATTCCTATTTTTTCAGATTATGGTAGGTTAAGAACCCAAAAAAAGCAGAAGAAAGAATTCATCCACCACAAAATAATGACAGTCAAACTTACCTGATTTTTTGGGCTTAGCTATGCATCATCATCACAATCCGAATAACTGCCAGTGGCAATTATAAAATCGAACTTAACCAAAAATGGGATGAAACATATATTATTGTCAAAGAATATTAGAACGTTGCATAAATGCTTCCGTAGAAATTCCGAATCAAATTTACTATCATGATTTCAACAGTGACTATGATGATGACAATGATGTATATTTGGATCCTATCTCTAACGAGACAACGCGAATCCTTATGCAGATCAAATGAAACTCACCTATACAATAAAAAAACACAAGAGACCAAAATGAAAAACAAATTGCCCAACTTGACCCCTTCACAAAACTTCACGGGAACAAGACGACAATCCTTCAATTCAAACTCCAACTTCTGTAGCACCAATTCATATATGAAATTCAGACATCTCAAAATCATGAAATAATAAGACATATCGAAACATTTTTCTGAATAGAAGCAATTTCATTGAAATACAAACGCTGGACCGATTGGTGATGTATTTGTAGCCGCAAGTAGGCTGGGTGTACGGTAGCGGTTTTCATACTAGCATAGTCATTTAATATATATATATATATATATATATATATATATATATATATATATATATATATATATATATATATATATATATATATATATATATATATATATATATATATATATATATGAAGATGAGTTATATCAGGCGTTCAACTGGAGAAAAACTCTTCTTTACTCTACCGAGCTTTCGATAATTTTTATTATCTTTATCAAGGTGGTAAAACGAGTTAAATAGATGAACTCAACATAATATATAAAATAGAAAATATTCTTTACTGAATGCTCACGGACACTTTCAGTAAAGAATATTTTCTATTTTATATATTATGTTGAGTTCATCTATTTAACTCGTTTTACCACCTTGATAAAGATAATAAAGATTATCGAAAGCTTGGTAGAGTAAAGAAGAGTTTTTCTCCAGTTGAACGACTGAACACCCGATATAACTCATCTTCATATCTATTGACAGTCGAGAACTTTCTACACTATATATATATATATATATATATATATATATATATATATATATATATATATATATATATACATATATATATATATAAAGGTAGAGATTTGAATCGACTGAACAGATTATGATATGAGAGATTGTGTCGGGTTTCGCAGTCTGAGGAATAAGTGTACTCTTTATTTCAGTTCGAGCTTTCGAGTCTATTTGGCTCTTCTTCAGGAACGCTATACAATCAAAAATCAATTCTCAAATATCTAAAATACAGTATAAGGGAATTAACTTACGAAATGTGAGATTAAAATAAGAAGCTGCAAATTCTATGTTTATCCATCACACTTGTATATCTTGTAATATTGTATAAAACTAGTAAAATAAATATATATATATATATATATATATATATATATATATATATATATATATATATATATATACATACCCTAATAGCACAAGTATATTCCTAAAATGTTCCAAGGATGTCCACGTGCGACAACAAATATGTTCCGGGAATGTCGCAAAAAGCCGCGGAATATCCCGGGGACATTCCCGGAAAAGACGTTGTGGTCAAATTGTACATTCCAGAAATGTCTTACTGGGATATTTTCGGAACGTCCGTGGATGTTCATAGACTATTCAGGGGCATCCCCGTGGCAGTGCGTAGGACCCTTCCGAGGACGTTCCGGGAACATCCCATGGGCATGGGAACACTTATTAGCGTTCTACGGACATTCCTGGAATAACCCGGTGGCATATTTCCCCAAAACTAGATTGTGTCATCTGTCATAGTGTTCTTCAAGAAGCCAATACGTACCGAAATTAAATTTATTCATTGAAAAAATTAACAACTTTGACAGCAAACTGCAGTTTTTCTACGGATGAAGTGTTTCAAAATTAACAAAACCTGTTTGACAACTTCGACAGTCAAATATTCCGTAGAAAAAAAACGCGACAGAGCATATTACACATTTCGTCAAAGTCTCATGCATCTATACCATCTTCAAGTATATGATGTATATTTTGTATGCACAAATAAATATATATATATACATGTTTATATATATTTATGATGATGATTCCGGTTTATAAACGAAACTTAATTATGCAATCTGTTGTGTTAAAATAAGATGTTCCTGGAATGATTCTGTGTGTGTGTTCCGGGGACATTTTCAGTGGAACGTTCCGGGTATATTCCATAAAGGGCCGGGATATCGCAACTCATATGGAGCATAAATTGGACGTTCCGGGAACAAAGTGTGCTATTAGGGTATATATAAAAAGGGTTTAGAGTTCTCAATCGTTGAAATATACTGATATAAGTGACATTGGCATTGATTGATATGTATCATTTCATACAAAACAACAGAAAATCAATTTGATCCTAACGATGAATAATCGAGTATTCAAAACAACCCATCCTACCATGAAAATGCAAAATTTAAAGAAATCAAGTCATCTTTTCGTGAATTGTGGATACCTTCCTCGTTCAATAATCAGTTTAATTTTCAACAGATCGTCTATCATAACTACCATACAAAGAAATCAACCTGAAACACCCAATACAAATCAGATAACTTATTTTTCTATTCCACATATCAATCATTTATCCTTTCAACTCGAAAAGATCCTCAAACAAATTCCAAATGTTCAAATTTCATTCAGAAATACATTGAACATAAAAATATTTTCAGCAAACTCAAAGACAATGATCCAATTTCACAAAAATCCAATGTAATCTACTCTATTTCATGTAGTAATTGTAATAAGAAGTACATTGGGCAAACCGGCAGACTACTCAAAGAGAGAATAACTCCTCATAAGAGTGATATAAGATTAAATAAAAATACTTGCATGTTAACGAAACATAGTCACGATCAAGATCATAAATTTGATTTCAATAATGTTACAATTTTAGATTCCTCAATTAATTCACAAAAAAGACTTTTTTTAGAAATGACTAATATTTTCAAACATTCTGATTGTATAAATTCAAGAAGAGACATAGAAAGTCTCAACGTAATATATACTTACTTACTTCATCTAGACAATAACAACAGATTTCAAATAATTCATTAATTTTCGTACAAATTTAATTTGACAAACATCAGATTTTTTTTTCATGAAATTCAGCAATGTTCATATACTATTTTCAACTTCGTTTTCATATAGAGTATTCAAAAACCAGTAGTTTTATGTCAGTGTCCACATACATATCAATCAATGCCAATGTCACTTATATCAGTATATTTTAACGATTGAGAACTCTAAACCCCTTTTACCCAATTTTATATATATATTTTACTAGTTTTATACAATATAACAAGATATACGAGTGTGATGGATAAACATAGAATTTGCAGCTTCTTATTTTAATCTCATATTTCGTAAGTTAATTCTCTTATACTGTATTTAAGATATTTAAGAATTGATTTTTGATTGTATAGCGTTCCTGAAGAAGAGCCAAATATACTCGAAAGCTCGAACTGAAATAAAGAGAACACTTATTCCTCAGACTGCGAAACCCGACACAATCTCTCATATCATAATCTGTTCAGTCGATTCAAATATCTACCTTTATATATATATATATATATATATATATATATATATATATATATATATATATATATATATATATATATATATATATATTAAATGACTATGCTAGTATGAAAACCGCTACCGTACACCCAGCCTACTTGCGGCTACAAATACATCACCAATCGGTCCAGCGTTTGTATTTCAATGAAATTGCATCTATTCAGAAAAATGTTTCGATATGTCTTATTATTATTATTTCATGATTCTGAGATGTCTGAATATCATATATGAATTGGTGCTACAGAAGTTGGAGTTTGAATTGAAGGATTGTCGTCTTGTTCCCGGGAAGTTTTGTGAAGGGGTCAAGTTTGGCAATTTGTTTTTCATTTTGGTCTCTTGTATTTTTTTATTGTATAGGTGAGTTTCATTCGATTTGCATAAGGATTCGCGTTGTCTCGTTAGAGTTAGGATCCAAATATACATCATTGTCATCATCATAGTCACTGTTAAAATCATGATAGTGAATTTAATTCGGAATTTCAATAATATATATTTCATCCCATTTTTGGTTAAGTTCGATTTTATAATTGCCACTGGCAGTTATTCGGATTGTGATGACGATGCATAGCTCAGCCCAAAAAATCAGGTAAGTTTGACTGTCATTATTTTGTGGTGGATGGATTCTTTCTTCTGCTTTTTTTGGGTTCTTAACCTACCACAATCTGAGAAAATAGGAATTAATATTGGAATCTATACAAGTGTAGAAGGGTAATCGGTTACACACCTTGATGTTGCTTTCATGGCTGTCAATTTTGAGTATCATAAGTAATTGTAGAAAGCGTAATATTTTGTTTTGGTTGCCTAGACCTCAACTACATCTAATTATTCGTCGTAATGAGGGAGATAATTAGTATAATATTGGATACTGCACACGTGCGGTTTCTGATATACAGGCCGAAATAGTAGTTTACCTAACAAGTGCGGAAAGTTATACTTTTCCGCACGCGATTGCAGATGGCCGAACGACGCGTTAGCGAGGTTCGGCCAGTAATCGCGTGCGGAAAAGTCACTTTACGCACGTGTTAGGTACACTAATTTTTCTACTAGCGTGCGGAAAAGACTCAAAAGTTAACACAAACATTTATTATTGAACACATATCAAACAGAACACGGAATGAAACCCGAAAACACAATTCATCATATATATATATATATATATATATATATATATATATATATATATATATATATATATATAGGATATATTTCAATATTTTTTCAATAGAACAGCTGAACTTTGGAACTCCTTGCCGAGAGAGGTTTTTCCTGAGGCTTCTATATATATATATATATATATATATATATATATATATATATATTATATATATATATATATATATATATATATATATATATATATATATATATAGGATATATTTCAATATTTTTTCAATAGAACAGCTGAACTTTGGAACTCCTTGCCGAGAGAGGTTTTTCCTGAGGCTTACAAATTTCAAAAATTCTAGTTGAGTCGTTTCCAGTGTCTCTGGATTCACGTAGTGTTCTTTGAATATTACAGCGCTTCTCTTTCGTGTGAATTTGTATATGAAAAATCTTACTATCCGAATTTTTTTATATGATTTTATACGCATATTTATTACATCCTGATAAAAATAACAGTTATTCGATTATTCATCTGGAACTTGTTGAAATATGTGGAGCACATGGTTTTTTCAAATATAAGAGACTTATCATAATGAATAAACTCATGAAACTAGCACAACCGGTGGTGTACCAAAAATAAATATAACATTTTTTTCGAAAGTAATAATATTTTCTTGCAGTTCGTCTGGATATTTGAACCTACCTCAATCCAGAACTTGACCGAATTGTACTATTTCGGCAAATCCAATGACACCATTGAGTAGGTAATAAACGCATTTTCAGCAAGCGAGATATAGGAGTGACCTATATTGAAAATTGGACTTTATGCTATATGTTGAACTAGAAATAATTTATCAAATTTCTTCTTGCTTTGTCCGGGTATTTCTGTCTGCCACTGCCTTAAAAAGAAAATAATCGATAAGGAACCTCTACAGGTGTTGAAGGGATGACTTTAGGGTTTCTCTTAAAACACTCAAATTTTTTCTGGTTAAGAAGAAGGCGAAATTCGTCAACAATTTGTTGTATAATTGAAATCAGCCCACAAGGAATAAAAATGGTTTCTAGACAGATAGACTCGCTCACTTCGTTGAAGCATCTTAGAAGGGTTGGAGACTTCTAGATATTTTCACGGTCGGTGCTCTTCTGAATTGTCGTCAATCGTTCTATCCTCGCCGATATCAACACGGATGACCAGACGAGTATAGAATTCGAACCCCTTTATTGTGAGCTTGGATACCTGTCGAACCTCTTTTGCTCAGAGTTCTTTTTTCAGTAGAACGGCTGAACTTTGGAACTTCTTGCTGAGGGAGGTTTTTCCTGAGGCTTATAAACTTCAAAAATTTTAGGTGAATGTTAAGTCGTATCCAGTGTCCCTAGATTCACGCGGTGTTCTTTGAATATTACAGCGTTTTCCTTTCGTGTGAATTTGTATATGAAAAAATTACCATCCGAATTTTCTATATGATTATTATGCATAGATACACATAGGGGAAATAACTTTTTACTATTATTATTATTATCAGGTACTACTCTTATTGATTCCATTTGAGAATTGATATTTTGTACATGAATATATGCATTTATTCGAGAATAATTCAGTAAATGATTTAAACGAATACCACTCGATCTAAAAATTTTCTGAGAAAAATTCTCATTTTTTGAAACTCAAACTCGATAATTTTTGAGTCATACTAATCAAGCAACCAGCTGTGTTCAATAACTAAGTATCCGTTGAAAAATGGAAATGATCGATACAATTTTGAGATCTTGTATAACATTTTATAGTTAAGAAGGACCTAGGAATGTATTTCATTCGTTTATGAATGAACATAGGGTACTAGTTTTTTGCCAAGAATGTTCAATGTATTGTTAAGACCATTTTTATATAAAAAGCACAACCAGTATCAAGAGTTCTATTCAGGACAAGTGAGCTGTTAGCATATACGTCGCCAACCAAATTCTGAATTGCTAGAAACTAGAATGGGTTACGGATCTGATGCTACAAATAAGCAGGAATGGAATGATCCAGAGAGGTCTGGGAAGGATCTGATGTCTCTTTCACCAACGAACTTTTCACTAACCAAAAAATCAAACTCCCGCTCGTTTCGAGATAAAATGGACTAGAGCATTAATAATTCACATTTGTACTGACGAGCCAAGATTTCTCGGGAGTTTTTCCCAAACGACGAAACAGAATTACGTCGTACAGAATGCAATTAGTTGAATCTGCTTTCAAATCGAGTTCCCTTATAAATTAAAGTGGGCTGCTAAGTGGAGCTGAATGTTATTCTATAGTCAAGCCAATAGGAATTCTACGCGCAGATGCATTTTTAAACCCTCCCAGGGTTTCCAGTAATCGCGACCCGTTTCTTTCAATATATGCAACGTTGGCTGATTGTCACGCTGAAAAAGAATAGATGAGGGTAGCTTTTCTGTTGGAGAATACCTCTTTTTTCTTCGAATATCGAAGGCCATTAGATGTGACTATAGTTATATGGAATCACATTTTCACCCACAATAATCAAAAAATGTGTTTATTTCATTCCCTCAGAGATACATATTTAGTTTCAAAAAATACCACTAAAGAATCTTGGGGATAATAGAGGAACCTCTAGGCTTACTGAATATTAGTTCAAAGTATAACTTCTATATTCAGTAACTTGCATTCAAATTATAAACCACAAATTAATACAAGTTTGTTTAATGGCGAATATTGATCAACAGCGTCAAATGTTTACTTTATATTTATTAATATCAAAATGTGTACGAATGCACAATGCATACTCGTTCATTGTCAGACTTGATAAATGATTTATGTTTGGAATTCCTTTTGTGTTATTGAAGAGTAGTAGACTGACCAAAAATGGAAGATTCTTTGGGTCACAAGTTGCAGGTTGAATGTGACTAGTTCGGCTGTTTAGAGTTAGAATAGGACGGGGCCGAATCTTTGGTTGATTTTGCTTTTCATAGACGATGCCAGTAACTTTCTGGTTTGGACCGTATTAACATAACCTTCAGACAACCGATATTTCAATCAATACCGGCCTCACCCTAAGTGTATGATATCTAACTGTCGAATGATCAGATTGCAAGTGATTCATGATAGGTTAGTGAAACTCATTCAAGTTTCAATTTATAGACTCTTATGTCGGTATAATGAATCAGATCTTCCTCAAATGATCTTGAAACGCTCACTAAAACCCCAAAATGTGACAAAAGGTCTGTGAAGGAATATATTAAGCTGATTCTCTGGTATGATAAAAACTTGAATGTAAGTATTTTTACAATACGGAATTTTTTAAATTCTATTCATTTAGAGAAAAGTTATTTCGATCTCCACACATCAATCCATTTCCTAAATAAACAATGAGCGAACTCTTTGATCGAACCCAAATGTATCTCTGTTTGAATTGAATATCAAGATAAACGTAGTCCAGTCAATGAAGGAATTTTATAGTCCAAACCGACTGAAAAATTCACCACAATATTGTTTTGAAAGTTGAATACGGCTTCTGCCAAAAAAGACTATTTATAAATTTAACAACCGCCTTAGCTTAGAGTCTACAACCACCGAAGGCGCTGATGTCGGTTATTTTGTTCCAGTTGTGGGTGAAGATACTGGACATCTGACTTCTCATGATGGTGTCAATTGACTCTGACGTCTATCTGACATGTAATGCGTTTTTGACATTTTGAATACTCTGAAGCTTTGTTTACACCCCGTTTCGACGATGAAATTTAGTCGCGGCGACTTGTCGCTGCGAGATATGTCATCTAGCTGTCAGTTTGCATTGCCAATATTGAAAAATAGCACTGAATGTTACCAAGATGAACGTCTACATTATCACATCTGATATATAATTTCATTCATTTCTAATAATTGATATTGTGATTAATTAACCTCATTACTCAACTTGATTCTTAAAGTTTCGGAAAATTATTGAAACGATCAAAATCAATATTCTTCACAATGATGCCACCACATATTTGTGGTTGGCGGCAACGAATTCACCATAGAATAACTAAGTCGCTGCAACTTATCGCACCAAAAAAGATTAATGCAACTCGAAAAACTTGCATGAACACATGCAATTTTCTGGAGTTGCAGCGACAAACTTGCATCGCCGGAACAGGCTATTATAGAGATATAGTCAACCATATGGGAATATCATTTGAAGGGTTGGATATTACGGCTAAATGGCACTAGTGATTTCGTTTTCGAGTCATATCTTTTCCCTCGTTTTTCTTACGCCTGAATCACACATTTTCTTGATTACTTATACATATAACCAAAAAATGGCAACCAATCCAGAAACAGAGGTGCATTTTTCTGTCAATGTCGTGAATCATTTATGTATTGAAAATTATTTCAATGCCCTAATTTTCATCAAAAGTTGGTGACTAAGTGAACGTGTTCCATTTA